>FR997722.1:18246358-19451416 GCA_905475445.1 Ochropleura plecta
GGTAAAATTTGAGGTTAGGATGGGTGACCACCCATTGCATACCGAGATTCATTCAATCAATTCTATCGATCTGTCTTTTGTAGATCTTTGACAGCGGTTACAGGACAACCAGTTTTTTTACCAAGAAGTTTTTACCCATGAATTGGGTTGTAGAGATCAAATAGGCGCTCCATGTAAAATACTGGTATTTAGCTAAATCCGGTAAGAATGGAAGCCGACCCCAACATAGTTGGGAAAAGGCTAGGCAGTACTTAAAAAAAAAGCTTTGCCCTACACTAGGAATTTCTCGTGTATCGTGGGTGCGTTAACAAACTTTAAACTCACATACACAAACAGCTAGACCCGGTACAACTATCTGTAGGCCATACAAATATTTGTTCCGTGCGGGAATCGAACCCGCGATACGCAGCGCAGCAGTCGATCACTCAGCCACTGCGCCAACCGTGTCGTGAAAGATGATGTGGTTCGCTAAAAATATATGTTGTTTGTCCAATTTTTTGTTGATTTGACTGGGTTATATGAATGTTTTCGGGCCGTCCACCTGATCTAATCCCTTAGTCCACCGCTTGCACCACCCTCGGGAAGGGGGGTGGATTTCGCGAACGGTCCAAACGTCAATAAACGGCAATGCAACGAGGAATAGACCGCTGTGACAGCAAACTATGAATTGTTTCTCTATTTCGGAGATCGATATAAAAATAAATAGGAAATAAAACAACCGATATCTATTACCACACACAAATCGACACGCCATAAATCTTTGTAGCATATACTGATAATACTTAGGTATCTGTTTTATCGCGGCGATATTGGCAATCTTGTAGATAAGCATTATTGTTTCCGATAATACATAGCAACGTGTATATTGCTAATTAAATTAATATCTATGTATACGTACGGTGGTCACGCCCAGATTCAATGTCAAATAAAGCTTTACGAAACCCTCCATCTATGGCAGAATGTGCTCTAGTAAACAAAGTCCCCGAAACAAATTAAGTTGGGCGGTCAACCGGTCCAATACACTCAATATATGAAATTGATCTTGCTGATCTAGTCAATCACTTATTCCACAACACTATTCATTGCGTATGTTGTCGTTGTGTTTGTTCGATAAGGTTTATTTTAACATGCACTGCAATATTCATGACGGTATAAAAATTGCGTTCCATCGTGCCCTAAAGTTACAGACAGATGGATACATATCAATTTTATAATGCACCCGCAATATAGAACAAGAACAAAGACGTATCAGGGGCTTGCATTTATCGAGAGAGCGAAGGAGAAAAAAATGCTTTTTCAACCCCATCTAGCCAGACGGAAAAATACGTCGTTGCCGATTGTTTCCTTGTCCGGAACGCGAAATGCAAAGTATGAAATAATTATGGCGGTGAGAGTGCGCGACATGTACCCCTCCCTCGCCCCGCGTCCTCCGCCCCCTTCAGCCCATCAGCCGATCGTCCTCATCTCCAATCTCCGACCCCCTAGACTAGAAGGTGGCGAGGCGTCGACAAAACGTCGCCACAAATGCGGTAAAAAGGGACTTGTTGCTTTATCAGTGTCAGGTTTTCGCGTGAAAATTTGTTGAATAAGTTATGTTGCGTTACATGACCTATATTCTACAATGTAGAACAGTTGCGACACTCATACAGAATTTTCGGGGCTATCATTGTGTGTAAAATGGTTGAGCCTTTACAGCTTTAGAATTGAAGGAGTTAACTTTATTTGTCGCTATCTGTCTCCAATTGTCGGCACTGCACTGCGATCAGCGACAACGGAATAGTACAAATGCATTAGTGTGAAGCGCACACGGAGTCGAATAGTCTCCGCCGATGCATGGCTAGGGTGACAAGGGAGAGATTCGTAAGAGGAATGTCCCGCAATCGATTCTTTAGAGCGCGCGGCTGGCCTGGCATCGCGTCCGACTGAACGCCGGATAATTGAAATACCTGACGGCAGTCACAGGAGACAGGATTGGGTTCGGGAGCGCCGCACAACCTAAAGTAAACATTTTGATGAAATGTTTGACATGATTTAACGGTTTTCTTTAACAACTACTAAAGGCAGTATTTAGAAACAAAGCTCACTCGTGGTCTTGTGAAAAACTCGGTCTCAATAAATACAGTATCAAGATCATCTCAGCTCTATACCCAGTCGCACATTTGATACGAATTAAAAAATAGAGATCACTTTTCAAACAGTCTATATATACTGTTTGAAAAGTGATCTCTATTTTACCACAGATAACATAGAATCTGTCATCAAAAACGTAATAAAAAAGTCTGATCTGTCAAAAAACTATTCCGAAACAAGTTTCTGTTAAGAAATTCTTCTATTTTAACTTATTTTTTTTTTATTACTAGCGTTCACACGCGTCGCGTCACAAATAACAAGTAGTTTTTTCACGTACCGTACACTAGCCAACACAAATAAACCAACTGTCAAACGTAATTTTAACGAGCAGATTTAAGATACTTAAGATAAGTCCTACCATGCCTTGAGACCATCTTAGCGATAGAACCAGTATTTAATCAGTAGTGAGCTCACTTGAAAATCGAGTCGCAAACCGGGTTTCAATATTTGTTTATTAATTATATCGATATGTAAAATGCGGTCTCACGACCGAGTTTCAGAAGTGAGATTTGTTTTTAACTATACTGCCCTAGGTTTCCTGCTCTGTGGCGTGTGTGATTTATTTAGTGGCAGCCAATTTATAACTTGTTTTTTTTAATAAATGTTGTGCATATCACTTCCGCTTACGGTGACTTTGTGTAACCTTCTACTGATCTTACAATATTGCGTTCGAAACATGTTTCTTAATTGCAAACGTTAATTTTAAAACGGTTATTCCTAGAAAACACGTCGACAACGTTTAAAAGGTAAGCATAAGCGGTTTTAAGAAAGCTTTTCATAATTTATTTTCGCTGTAAAAGGGTAATTTACGGAAACAAAACCAATTTAAAAGCAAAAATGTACACCTATCACGTCAACACAGTGACAGATGACAACATAAACGCAGTTGACACTTGACAATCAAACCGATTAAGTTATTTGCTATGCATACTGGTATACAATACAAATGATTGTACAACGGCAGCGCAGTGACCGCTCCACTTAAACCACATTAACTTTGATAATAATCCCATACTTAATAGTAGTCATAGTATAATAGTACCGCTATGAATAGAACCTGATCATCCGAACTAATGCGAAAGAATGTTTGATTGTTATCATTTCACATCTAAGCCACTGAACCAATCATCTTGAAAACTTGCACTTTGTTTCCGAAGGAAACAACAATAACTTTATTGTGACAATAGATGGCGCCACATGTCTTTCGAATTGAATTATTATTATAATCAGAGTCCTACCCAAATTGATTGTCACATTCGAAATGAACACGAGCGCAGCCGCACATGCTAGGTTTTCATAATTCGCGTATTTTAGCCATTCAATACGAAACTACTGGCTTTTTGTCCGTATTGTGACAGGACCAAGAACGAGATGATATTTCATATGAGACGACTTTTCAAACACTCGTTGTTTTTATTTCCCGTTCTATTCAACGCGGTTCGGAGCCAACGCTGCCCGAGCACGTATTGTACATAATATTGTACTGTAATTCGATATTGCCGCTATGATAATACTCGGAGTTATGTTTATACTAAGGAATGTCACGTAATACTGAACAATTCATTCAGTTCTGTTTAATTGGACGTAAATGACACGCAGTAGAAATGTTTTTATTTTATAAACATTTTTATTAAGCACGTTTGTGAGATGAATTTCGTTTGCTTTTAGAATTCGTATTGCCAACCAAGCATTATGTTATGAACTAGGATAAGTTTTTGTACTGTAGGACCAAATATTGAACAAAATGATAATAAACAAAATAACGACATGGCTCGTATCGTCAGGAAGTTCTCCCTGGAGTGCTCCAGGTGACTGCCCGTAGATTGGACCCTGTTCCCGATACCAGAGAGCTACTATTTTTTGTATTTTGACGTGATAACGTCTTTAAAATCGTTTTAGTCGGGTGACATGTTCAGAAACTTGTAAACCTCACGAGCGACATTTCATAAAGATGGTAGCGCCATCTGTTACTTGGCTCGAAAAAAAAACTTTAAATTAGTACTTAATTTCATTTTAGATGTCACTACTGGTGATAACTTATATCACCAATAAGACGTTATCACGTAAACATCTCGATCGTAAACCTACTTTACAAACAACCAATTTTTAAGTACTTTTTTTATTTTCTTTAATAAGAAATATGTAAAAAAAATAAACGAAAATAACATAATTAAGCAAAACACAGACACTGATAATAAAACTAGTATGTATTTGTCTGCAGTACCTTAAAACGCTCTTGAAAGTTTCTACCAAATTCAAGCTAACTACTCAAAATGGCGTAATAAAACAAGTTGTTTTAATAACGTTGCAATGAATACACGTCTAGACAAGACACATGTACTGCAGTTCAGCTCAATTCAACGTAAACATGAGATATTAGACGGGCACATCTCTATTACAGCCAATGCTGTTATAGCTACAAGGTCTAGATTAATCAACTACTGTCTACTCCTATGCTGACGTAAACTACTAATATAAACCTGTTGATACCTTTATGCTGTCCTATATTACACTGAGTAACGAAACATCAGCTTAATTATTGAAGATGTAAAAGGTCGCGAAACTGTTATTGGAAATAAGACCGGTAATAATATGGAAAGTAAAATGAAGAACTTAAGGATAGTATTGAGCACTGAAATGGAATTGTTGGCGAAATTAAATGAAGTGCGGAGTATGCACTGCGATAAGGCAATTTTGAAACTATGTCTAAACTTTAGTAATCCAAAAATATCCAGTTAAAGCTTATGTCATCCTTAGTACTTGAGGAAATTAATCTTTTCAGTAACATAAGAAAAGAGTTTAGGATTTCAAATAGTAATACAAACAGTTAAGCTAGCCAAACGAATAAAATTAATTCAGCATAGAGCCAGCGTTACGGAAAACAATTTCACCACTGACCCGAAGCAGTCAAACCGAAATAAAAATAAAAACTTTTTGCTAAAATAAACCGGCTTCCAAAAAAAGACGGAAAATAAATTTACTTGCGCAAGTAGTTATATTTTGATTTTTTGAAAATCGGCCCAATATCGACGGAGAAATCGCGTAAAAAAATCATTCGAATTCCTTTTTTTTTTTGAAGTCTGAAGAAACCTATGAGTTTCTTCAGACTTCAAAAAAAAAAGAATTCGAATGTCCTGTCCAAAACCAAGTGTAGCCACTAGCTTAGCGGGTTCCGATATACACTGGCAAAGGTTACATTGTCATCATCAGAGGCTGTGCTGAAAATGTTTAGTGATTATCTATCAAGTCAGTTATTAGTTGCTTTTGTTTTTGTATCGTCACTTAACATTATGATAATTTCAATTACTTGTAACATCATTAAAAAAACATTACGTACTATAATTATTTTATTGTGCATTCATCTTTTGACCTTGAAGAAATACATGACAATATTATAGTATTAAATTCTTCCAACACATTCAAGTGGTATTTTATAGCAGAAGCCATTCTAAAGTTAATTAAATTGTGTATGTTGTGTTAGGAATCCAACATATCGATTTTGTTGATGATTTATGCAGAAATAAGTTGGATTTATAGGGTATCATCATGTACTATAATTACAATTGGATTAAGTTAACCTTTATTAATACTCCATAACTGAAGGCTTTGCATCAATCCCGGGATTATCTTGGTTTTTAAGAGTTTCTTCGTGGCCTTTTAAATTATCAGTTTTCTTTCTGATTTTAAGAATACAGGGACATTTAAAAATGATGTTTAATCGTATCATAATGTCTATGAAATTTGTAAGATAAATTTATAGCTCATATTACCTGTCATATCAACTGAACTTGTAGTTGACCTAGAGCTTCATAAAAGGTCACCTTGTCAGAAAAACTAGAAGGTTAACTCAACACCACCTAATGACTGAGACCACAACGATTAGGACATATGATATTAGTACGTAGCTATACGTGTGTTAGACAGTGAATTCGGCGCGCAATGCATATTTGATGCGCACGCGATGCCTCTGGACATAGATACAATATTTACCAAAGACAACAAACAGACAATGACATCACCGGTTAAACGTACTGGATCATGTTTGCGTACATAATGCTCTAATTTGTATCAGCATGAACGCTTCATACATTTAGGTGTGACAGACATACACTTGAGCAAAATATGTCGTTTACGCAACGTTTGTCTAGACTTTTCATTAGAGGTGGTATTTTTCTAGTCTTTTAGTAAAAAGCGACTAGTTTCTTTGATATCGGAACGAACTCGACATTGTACTTCTTTATCGTGTGGTTAGTTGTTTCACCTAGTATTAAGGAGTAAATGATGCCGTGACAGACGGATAGGGGAGAATGGAAGAAGGAAGCGTGTTGCGCCGACCCCAAATAGAATGGGACAAGGGCAGGAAAATGATGATGATGAGTTGTTTCACCTGGTGTCAGAGTTTCTATGCCGTCCGTAGGCATCTGACTTGACTAAACATGCCGTCGAGAAATATCTCTCAGTTAGGCTGGTTTCCTCACGATGTTTTTCTTCATCAACTCAACTCTTACAGTAAGGAATAGCAAAGTGTTCAAATATTGGGTCTGGAATTTCCTAAAGATTATATTGATAGCATTACGCGCAGAAAAGTGTTATCGCGTTATCAATATTGCTATTAAAATAATAGATACATCAGAAATACAGCATTATTTTCCGTAAGATACATTATCTAATAAAGAAACTAGCAACAAGATAACAGAAAAAGGTTATTGTCACATCGATCTAAACGTGTCGCGACAAGAGATGACATATAATGCAAGCACCACATTCCTAATTTATTTACATGAGACTCATTAGTTCATTACGAGTATTCGAATTGCAAATTGATGACGTGTCCAGTCAATCCAGTTTTATAGTCGCACTCATCCTTGCGCGTCATCCTTTAAAAGGAATGCCGCAAGGGACTATCTCCGGCCCGCTTTTAATTGTAAATAAGAAGTATATTGCGCTGTCCCGGTAAATCTTTGTTTATTGTCATAAATAGCGCTTATGAGATAAAAAGATAAAAGCAAATAAAAGGGTGTCAACGACAACGGTTTAATATTTACACTTCTTGCATTTAAGGAGTGCAGAGGATAATCCTTCCTGAGTTTTACGTAGTATATTTAGTAATGATGGTTCCAAGAAAATTAAACACAAACTAAGTTAGAAAATGAAATCATTTTTCTTGTTGGTATGTAAAATCTCAAATACAATTCTCCATGTCAAGGAAACCAAGTATGGAATTTTGATTCCACTTCAACTTGACCTTAGACACTACAAACTCCGTAAATATGCTACTACATAATTCACTACAGAAAAATAAATAAAAACCTCTTTGCCTACAAAAAAGGCTACTGTTGTATTTAGAGAAAAAAAAACCTTTAGTTTTCTCACCTTGAAGTATGGATATGCATATCATTGTGATCAACATTTACTTGAATACCGGTTTTGAGATCTACTTGAGAATACAATAACATGCTACATTTACTAAAAATAAAAATCACGGCAAAATATATTGGTATCTCTCAGGCCAATACACCAGAGATTACAGAGGTTCATACATTTTAATCAGTTTGTATGAGACACGTGCATTCAAAGCTAGATACTATGAAACGTATAGAAAAATAATCAAACTTTTTATCGCACGTTTTTTTTACATGAGACAAGGTACCGTATCGCGTTGTCTAATTTACATATTGTTTGATTTGAATCGGATATGTTACCATGTGAAACACAGCTAAGTCAACAGCTTTGTGTGTGTTCGTTTTACTAGCATAACCGATTATTTTATCATCAATAATAATACAATTGAGTTCGGTAAGTATAATAGTTTCCTTTATTAAAACGTATTGGATTAGTTTCAGTTAATGATATGCCAAGTTCCGTACTTAGCGGAGCTTCTATTGCACCTCCGCAAACCTAAGTGAAACTAGGTCAACTATAATGACCTCGTATTTCTTAAACAACATAATGATTCGTTTTCCTCAAATGTCTTCAACCGACAGGCTGCTAACACACTCTACATTTCTCTATTATGTCCACACGACCATGAATCAGCAGAAGCATATCTTAATGGTATTCCTTAGTCCAAAATGAAATTGTCATCGTATTTAATAAGCCATGAAACATCCCCAGTGTACTATTCCAAGCTGCCGTTCAGACAATAACTTGAATACTTATGTCATCACAGCGTCGACGTCACGGATACAGTAGGTGAAAGCGTTGAAATATTATTAAATTTTTCGTCAACATGGCGTATCTAAATGTCGGCGTGCAATGTAAACGTATTGAAACCATTGTTTAAGCCAACAACTCAATACCAAATGGAAAGTTGCTTAGGATAACTATTGTTCCCTCTATGGCTCTTGATCACAACAAAAAATAAATTCGCTTAAAGGCATTATCTAAACAGATTAGTCCCAAATGAATGTTTAAAGAGGTTCGGTCGTGTGTAGTCAGCAGTTGCGCGATGTAAGCGATATTGATGGGGCATTATCAACAAACGTGATTTATCTAATTAGTTAAACAATTTGATGAGCGACCAATTCATTTGGCTGTGTCTTCTTAGCTGTGTTATTTCGATCCAAGAATAGAAGATTACCATTTTGATTTACAACTGTTGATTTAATGGTTTAGTTAGTTTTAGTATTTAGGTCAGAAGTAGTCAGTACGGATGCGGCACAAGGACAAATAGACTTAATCTAAAAAATAAAACAGACAAACCACACAATATAAAAGATGGAAGAAACGGTAGAAGTGGAAAACGAGAAACTTCGTGATATGGTCGGACGTGCAAATGAGGGCAATTTCATTACAGGCAAACTGTAAATCAAGCCTGTTCGCTTTGTTAAACCAGACATTATTCTATCAGGGAAAAAATGTATCAACGGTGATTTAGTACGATTTACTCACGTCACCGCCATGTTGGGAAAACTCCGAATAAAAATATGAAGACACTCCTGAGTTGCGGTATATCATTTGTTAAATGTCTGACGTGAGATGTGACACACATTTGTCGTTCTATTAAAATCATTAGTAATGTAGGGCGATCACGATTTTCTTGACGCATTACCTAGTATTAACAGTGATGCTGTGTTTGCGCATTAAGTTTCAATTACGTTTATAATAAACTTCGTGACCAACCCTCCCGACGATTACACTAATAAGAGGAATCAATATTGATTGTGCTATCTGTATATATAAAAGCGAAAATCACTGAACTCACTCATCACGAAATCTCAGAAACTTAAGTGTTAGGAGTCCCAATTTTTGCTTGGGGGATCCTTTTAGGACGTAGGTACTCACTATGACGGGATTTTGCAAAATACAAACCCTAAGGGAATGGAACAGGGTGCTTTGTATGAGAGAACGCGTTTCCTTGGCCGGATTGACTTGAATTTTGGCATAGGCATACTTTCACAAAAGTACAGAAATGATTTCCATTGTTCTTGCTAGAAATTTCATATTTGATGAATTGATGTCAATTTATTGTTATTTAATTTAATCTTAATTTTATTGATGTTCTTGTGTGCTTCAATATTTTTTTCTGATCTCAATTCTAAAAAACAAAGATGTATATCACAGTCTAGGCATCTGAAAGACGAGAAATGTGCAAAACAAATTTGGTTACATAAACCTAGATCTACATGACAAGAAATGAGATTACATTATGGCCAGCTGAGAGGCTAAACCGTACAAAAATTCCTTCTCACGGCACAACGGTACCAACGCACGCGCACGTTGCTAAGGTCATTGCGACAAAATCGTTGTCTCTTTCCGTCTTTCAATTTTTGTTAAAAGTGTAAGGGAGACAAGCGTCAATGCAAATGAGCCGCCGGAAAAAACGACCATTTGACTCACTGTGGCGACTCGCAGTGATTGATTAGATGCACCTTCTTCTTCTGGAATCGGCGTTTACTTGGAATCGGACGAGTCTGCTCGCCCCCATTGTTTGTCCGTTTCGACATGGCTCCACATTATTACAATGGTTCTCGTTTTGCTGGACGTGAAGCAATAAATACATCGTAAACTTAGTGCGCGCACATAAATTCTTGTACCGGACTCATAATGCAAGTATTTGATGATAGCGCGCTGTCTGGATGCTACACCAGAAATTCTAAAGAAACATGACCCATATGAACTATGTCATTCATAAAAATGTCTGTGGTCAAAGTTAAACAGACCTATATAAATGGTAATTTACTTTAAGTCCAATTTTATTATAATGGCAATAAGTTGAAAACTCATTAGCATTCAAACAAACGTCTACACGTGGCTCCATCTATCGCTTACACAGAGCACTGCTTATGTTTACAGTTGTTTAGCAATGGCCATTAACGACAATGATAATATCAATGGTAGAAATATTACAAATTCTAATGCAATAAGTGACGTTTGTATTTAGTTCAGTAAAAGAGAAATAAAAGAATATAGCTGTAAATAAATTAAAGTCTATAATGCCCTATGTTTACTTTCACAGTTCACGGCCGTACTCTGTATCGGTACGCACGTACTCGCGTCGTCTCCTTCTTGCTTGTTACGATTTCCGTTTAGGACTTTATACTCTGTCTCTTTCTGGTGGTGATTTATAGTGACTGAAGCTTTACATAACCGCGGCGGCTACTTACTACATGTTGTGCTAGTGCCAGTCCGTTTATCATGATTATGACGCTATAAAATAATTATTTTATCTCGTATGCATGCATGGCTTATCGTGGACAAGTTTTCAAACTTTACTTATTTAGTCAAATGTACGGGTTAATGTGCGTATAATATACCGTAATCAAATAGTCTTTGAGGAGGACGAAATAATTTGTACTTTGAAAGTCATTTTCTTTAGACACCAGTTAGGTACTTCAAGTGAACTGCTACAGGGCGAAAAACAAGGAAAATTGACACAGGAAATATGAGAACGAAAACATATTACCATACATAGGGATTTGTTGTAATCTTTTAACTAATCGGAGATGGCTTCGTTTATCACAAACAAATCCAAACAATGTAATTAATTGGCCTACTTGCACGATCCCCACAAATCAAAGCGAATTATTAACTGTACACGATCTAGTAAAGGTATTGCACGGTCGTACATCGCAATTAAATTAGAAATTAGAAAACGCGCAACTTTCACGTAATTGATGCTCCTATAGTACGCACCTGTGTCGGTGAGTGAATAAGCGAAACTAATTATGAGCCGACAACTGCACCAATACACGGACAATCTACAAAGAAATCTTTGCTGCACAGTTTAACGATTGATACATAAAACAATGTCGATGATACTTTTAAAAGAAGGGACCAATTTAAAGGGACGTCAGCTAAATTACTTAGAAGAAATAAATCGCTGTTAAGGGTTAATAAAATAAGAAAAGTTGTTAAACATTTTCCAATAATTTGACGGGTCAACATCCACAGGAAAACGGACAAATGTGCCAATGAAAAGTGTTTTAATAACATAACGCTAATAGATGAGAACGAATTACGTTAAACAGATATCGGTGGCGGAGTTGACTTACCGGCTCGACTCGAGCATCATTTTGTGTGGCCTGTAAACAGAAAAATAAATACTTTAACAAAGGGAGACAATTACCAACTTAATAACATACACTGGCCCACATTTGTATGATAAAAATAATGAGAATATGCACACTTGGATGCGTAACCGTATCGGAACGCGACCACTGAGCCTGAGTGCGAAAACAATAGATCATTAACAAAAGTAAATCATGTTTTATGAAAACTTTAGTACGACGACCTAGCGATCGGTAATAATCTGGAAAAGGTTGCAGACGTTTAACCATCAGGTATTAAGCGATCACCTCGGGCAGAATATTTATTACATTTTGTATAACCCAAAGTGTATTTTATAGAGGCAATCTTTCAGATGGATTATATTATGATCTTATTTTGAAAGTGCGTTTGCTTTGTGAGGTGTTTCAGTTTCTCAGAATCGTGTTTAGCAAATCATCTTCGTGGTAGGGTGGACAAGGTTGAATTCCCTGGTACGCTAATTATGTGGTTAGTCCAAGGTTGATGCGATATGAACTAAGCGGTGTGCTATGAAAACCTCGTTCAACGTCTTCACTAAAGCTTTCGACCTAAATAATACTTTGTTTTTATACAATTACTTCAAGGTTTGCCAGTAGTCGTTATTAATTATCGCTTGAACTATTTTGGTTATAAAGAAACCTGAAACCAAACGCTCATTAATTTTATTTAAATATACCACGAAATGAAAGATAACATGCTTTAAATAAGCTAGTATAATATTTATTGATTCTACAAACAAAAAAACGAAAACATCATAGTATACGTTAGCATTACATCGTCTTATTGACTACAGTCTACAACAGTAACAAACAAAACACTATCCAATAACAACACTACAGTAGATAAAGACGCAAACGAAACAAATAATCCATAAAAAGTAACAATTAATATGGGAAAGCAGACACTGCGGGAACCTAACACGCATATCTTACAATCATGTCACGCGAGGTATATTCCACTCACCATGTATAACCTCGCGAACATCGTCAAGGTCGTGAAGGTCATTGCATTGTTGACTCCAATGGCAACGACTGTCCCGTTCCATACACGGCCTTATCTTTTATCAATCGCCGATAATTTTGGAGGTTCTGCAGCTGATATAATACATTATCTTGCGTGAGATATTACATGATTCTTTTTTCCAGTTCCGAATTGGTTTCGTGTCATATTCTTTGTTATGGCAATGAAGATAGTAGTTTGACCATAAATAAATAATAGTATTCCGGTGATATTGTTTCTCATTATTACTTTCTTAAAAACGATGTCTTAAACAACGGGGCATTAATAATTTCTCAAATGGAAAGCCCATAGAAACAAGTGCGGGAATTATGTATGACAGCACAGGAACAATTGGTCACTGGGAACTGGGAACCAGACCCTACCGCCATAGCACCTATCACTTAAAACCGCATCCTGTCATCCAGTTATGCGGTCGAGTCTACGCCACACGAAATATTCACTTTCAAATCACAGAAGTTATCTCAACTTCCAACATTTTTCACTCAACGGCTGCCGGTACTATAAAACCGCATATGAGCCGTAAAACTGAAATAAAATGTACGAATGAAACACAATTGGGCAGTTTTGGGTTGAAAATAAGTATACATTTTGTAGAATTATTTAGAGATTTTAGAATCTGTTCTGCATGAAGTTAACGCCTGTTAAGAAGGAAACGTTATATTTAATGAGCTTCATTTAATGAACTTACGAGAAACTTAGCACTTAATCATACTATTTACTAATTGCAGTACTGCCGATCAATAAATCATTTGGCAATAGAAAACGCAACAATCATCGGCCATCGGTTCTCTGACATCCTGTTAGGCGCAGAGCAGGTAAAATTGCAATTGCCTGAACTCTCCTCACACAAGTTGCTCCAAAAAGGTTCAAGCAATTTTGGACCTTCTCAGTACCGTCATAACTTAGCATTGCCCATCTAAAAACATACAGTGGCCAAGCTAATCTGCACTATATAACCCAAAACGATAAAGTGTGTAGTGAATTGGTAGCTGTCCGGCTTATGAATGAGGATGTCGGTATTCCACAAAGAGTAGTCGGGGGAAAAAATGTTTGAAAGGCAAAACTTGGGATCTGCAAAAAATCTGAACATCATCGAGAAATTATTGTTTTGTAAATGAATGTTTAATACTGTACAGAACTATAAACTGCTTCTGTTACGGAAAGAAAAACTGTTCTTATAAAAAGGTTCCATTGTTTTGTTTCGTTCTATTGTCAAGTTTTAAAAAAAAACCAAAGCGCCAAGGCTGTTGAAGAAGGTGCCATTGCAATTTACATTCGCATATGAATTGCAAATGAACGATTTACAACGTACTAACATAAAACATACTGAATTCAGCCGCTTGATAAACTGAAACATACAGGTGAATAAACGTGGTGCAATGCAAGTAACAAAAGAGTTTAAATAAACTCCGTGTGAAGTTTTCTTTATGATGAAATGTTTTGACTACAATTTCACGCGACGAAAGCCACAAAATCGATTTTGGTTACCGGCATTTTTGGACACCTTCCGTAAAGACTTTTTATTTGAAGAAGCTCTCAACTATCTCGAAGTTATGACTCAACAGGCATTTCCCAATATTTATACATAGTTATTTAATACATGATTGGTTATATTTACATCTCTTGCTTGCAATTATTAAAAAAAAGTTGTCTTTCCTCTGAATTATCTCAATTCACCATTCCCATTTTACTCAAGTTAAGAGCCTTTTTACATCGCCAGTCGGCTCAATGGTCTGTAATTTTGTTTTGATGAATTAGCCAAACGACGGGATACTAATAATTGAGGATGGACAGACAAAGCCAAAACCGTTTGAGCTTCGAGCCCTCCAATTTATAGCGGATGTATCGAAAGCTTTTTGCAAATAAAAATATAGAATTTTCGGAAGAAGAGTTCATCGTTCGCTTGATCGCGTTACCGACCTTGACGATTAGATGTCGAAAAACTGAGTGTAGTTAAGACAATGTACTTTCGTGTCCGAAAGTTTTCAACACACACTACCAGGAATTCTTTACTCAACTTTTTATTCGACTTTTATTGTATTGCTTTGTGACTCTTGCAGTTCGTCTAGTAATGTGGATGGAACAAACTAACAGGAACGAAAGGTAACAGTAAAAACACTTTGTGAAATGTTTCTCGTGCTACTCCAAAGACAATAAAAAAAAAACTTTACAAAGAGATGGAAGAAAAAAGCAAAATCAACAGTGCAATTAAAAACGGGGTCAATGATAAGATGATAAAAATGCAGTTGTAAATGTCGTAAGGTCGACGCGGCGCGATAGAAACCCTCTGAGATGGCAATGGAAAGAATATCTCGAGGGTCTCATTAGCAAAGCGAGCGAAGCATGCTGCGGTTAGGGAGACAGTCGCACCGAACAGCACTTCTCGTAAGAAGGGCCTTATTAGTAAGCGGATGGGTGTTTTGTCTATTTGTTAAAGTTGGAGTGGTCTACGCTACAAAACTACCTTCAACGCGGATTAAATGTCAGCTCTTTGTTCAAGTTACAAAATGAAATTCTAAGGTTGACAATAACATTTTGCTAATCAAACTAAAGGAGATAGACGAAGTCCTCCTGTAACGACCATGTAATAAAATCAACGTAGAGCAGCTGAAAAGAAGCCGGGAAAACTTTTAAACATGAACGGTGCGTCTTAGAACAAATAGCACGGAGACGGAGAGCTTGCTGAATTTTGAACAAGTAAGCTTTATACTCAGCATTGCATCTAATGCGGAAAGCAGTTCTGTAACAAATAATCATAATAATTATTCTGTAATTGTGTGTGTTGTTTAGCGAAGCGTATCAAAGCGATGCCGGCACGCGTCGAAGGAGCCGGAGCAGGGGTGGTTGTACTCTGTCGGCACAATTTATGACAAACTTCACTAATTCCATATCCGAGTGGAGTAGTGTAATTAGTGTATGTGTGCGGGCAACCGATCGGTTCCAAACATATAACCCGACTACAGACACAGCCGTCATGTAAATCAAAGAGCAAACAGTAATGACTCGTCGAGATTACCAGTTGTATGCGTGCGCTCAGGCTTTAATGTGTGCTAACGTGTGAAGCCGTCCTAGATAACAATGTGAATGTACATGTCACTGCACCAGCTCTAGATAAACTAGTTTTCTATTGTATATTTTGTCTAAAAGAACGTAGGTTCAACGTTTGTTTTGAAGCATTGAAACGGGTGTACGAGGATATGTTTATAGCTCACTTTGCGCAAGCTGCTGAGTCAAATTGAAAAATAAGAATAAGAATAGTTACAAAGAACGATAACTTGTTCGCAGAACCAGAATATGAAATATTCTAAATCGTCTTTTATTAAAAACGCGATGAATTACAAACACGCACATAATTATGAATGAAACTAGATACAGTGAGAAAATCACAACAATATATAAATGTTAATTAATCAGTTTGGACGGGCGCGTGCAAGCGTTACTAGAACTGGTAGCGAGCGACCACCCGGTCCGGCAAGAGGTTGCCTTCGTCGACCTTGCAGCTTTCGATTCTGCACACTATCGATTAACTACCATTATACATTTTGCTGCCAATTCGCTTCTATGCTAAATCAACTTTCGCTGGACGTCAGCTGATGTGTATCAGTCAGTTGCATTTATTCATTCGAATGACTATTTCATAAAAGGTCCCAAAAAAGACTGTTACGTTGAGTACTAACGAGAGAATAATTGCTATCACTATGGCGAATTGCAAACGGATTGGTTTTGTCCACCGCATTTTGATTTTATGCGACATCAGGAGAATGCTCATTATCTCAACTCATCCCAATTTACTTGGGGTCAGTGCAACATGTTTTTTCTTCAATACTACGTTAATGCTCATTTACACTACTTTCATTTACTACATGATTAAGCTCAACCTTTTTCCTACCTCCATTGTATTCAGTATCGAAATTTCCCATATCGCTTACAATTTTAATATCATAATGTAATACAATTCTGAGACATCAAACGGCGCAATTACACTGTGATTGAATTCCATTATGGACGCGATTATTTTTGAAATGAGTTAAACCAATGATGATTACATTTGTTATAATAATATGAAAATTGTATGGAATATACGATTACGAAAACAGTTTTTGAAAAGGCTTAGAGAAATTTTGGGTTATGTGCACTAGTTCCAAGCAACAGTTTTTGACCTAAATGAAACACTGTTATTTTCCTGCTCGAGTTTAGTCTGAACTGTGTTAATTAAGTTTTAATTTCCTGAACACTGCTTTATTCAAATATTTAGTATGTTTAATGCAATTTATATACTACCTACTCTTAGCGGAATGCAAGTGTTTTATTTAAATTAGCATATTATGCATACTGGCACAGGGATACCAGTGGAGAATTCTGTAATCTATACAGTATTGGGCACCTAATAATAAATCCAGCGATAAAACTAGTTTATGTAGTATGTTCGTCCAGTCAGTCCCAAGTGCATCGTCAGACAATACATTTAAAAGCAATTCCAGAAATAATGTCCAATGGATTTACAATCGATTAAAGTGTTCATTTACATAACTATGGCGTTTCGATTTGTTTTTAGTAAGCGGAATACTTTTAACTTGAATATACGTGCGTCTTGGAGCCGATGAAATACTGCTTCGTGTTAATAGAACTTGCTTAATACTGGCTCTGCTTATTTACTTTATTTATTTTGTAATGGCATACGTGTGTAAGCCCGGGTTTGCGGGTTATTCGAAAGAGATACCGCGGTCCCGGAACATAAAGGGTAAAAGAAGGGGCATGGGTGGGTTTTAGTCAATAAAAGTCTGACAATTCCCCCCATTCCACCCAGAGCAGGGGAAGTTACTTGAAAAAACGTGAAAAAGTACTTTTTGTAAGTAGTTAAGTTAAGCAGATGAAACTGTACTGAAATTAATACAAAACAGGTAATTAATGACCTTTGGTCATTATACACAAGAGATGAATCTGAAAGAGAAGAAGACAACGGAAATGGTCTAGAATTTAGAGAAGGATAATTGTTGATCCAGTGATGGAAAGAGCCAACAAAGTGATGTAACAACACGTAATTAAGGATGGAGTAAGGATAACATGTTGAGCGAGGCATCAGGCACGTCATTGTTACCAAGTCACATTACACCTTTTGTGCGCAAAGCTATCGATTCCCTACTTCGTTACCGTGTCCCAACTGTGAATTAACTTTTCCCGACCCACCATACGAGCACAATCGAGGAGCAGATTCATAGAATTTCCAATCAAAATGTAAATTTCAACCCAACTATTTTACATTCATCCATTGATTTGGCAGAAACTGGAAGTGAGGTGAAACGTATTGTATCGGCCTCTTCATTACAATATTTCTTTATTGCAGGGTAGGCGACAATCGCAACTACTCTGTATACTTTACGGACATTTTTTATTCGGTAAGTAAGTTCTGAAACAGTTATTGCCATAACAGAGGCGATTTGTCAAATTTATTGCGTTTCCGCACTCACAACAGTAAGTTACTACCTATTTAATAGCCTGTTTTATTTGTCGTTTCTGCAATCAAATTTTTGAGTCTGAAAATTTACAAAGTGGAAAGGTCGAGGATAATCCTTCAGCAGAAATTGATATTTTATTGCGTTTATTCATTTTAACTCTTATAAATTTGATTTTTACACACACTTTTTTTTAAGTATTTGTGTGAAGTTTTATTATAAAACAAAACAAAAGTATTACTCGGTAGTCCAGGTTGGCGATGCCGATGGTCAGGGCTCCAGATAATTTCTCCTCACTATGAGTGCCGAGTTCTGGAGTACTGCTACATATTTTTTTAACACATATATATTTTTAAGTACATATTTCTTTTTTTATACTTTTATAAAAAAAAAATACAAATTATAATAGCCCACCGGTATCGGGAACTGCTTTTATTATCATTAACAATTTAAGAATTATAAAGCTAACTTTCGGCACTACCATTATTAAAAAAATAAACTAGACCACCTGGTCTAGTACCTATTTTAAAATTAAAATACCTATTATAAATAATGATTACTGTAATCCCACCCCATCATCATTCTCATGCATAATGACTAGGAAGCTCAACGATATGTTTGTTTGAAAAATAACGTGCAAATTACCAGTTAAACTAGCTGTAATATCAGTTCATATACCCATGACACGTCAGACGCAATCATAGCGTAAATCTGCGTCGAGCGACGTCCACTTGTCATCGGCACAGACGACATACTCCTTCCTTTATTATCATATCATTTGTGCCCACTACCATAAATACTATACAAACTGAAACAAATTACTCGGTAAAATCACAGAGTAAATATCTCTATTGACATTTTGAAGACCAATTATAATTTTTACTCTAGTGATCATAGACCATACGATTATTTGCAGTGCAGCGGTCGTTGAACTACAGAACTTATGCAGCATGTGTCTTTGAGCAGTGCCAATGTACTTACGAATACTGTTGGCACGGCTTGAAGCTCTGATGACACAGTAAGAGATAAGAACTTGACGATTCTTCCTGCTTTTATAGTATTTTCTACTTTAATATTTTGTTTTTAAGATCCATCTTGTAAGTATGCTGTCGAAAATGAATTGAATACGTCATCATTTCATTTTGATGGTCCGTGGCATCGTAGCTACGAGTCGACCGCGAATTCGAGTTATCCTCAACGTTTGTTTGAAATCAGGTCAACCGTTTCAAAATCCGAATCAGCTTTCAGGTATCGAAATTATATATAGGATCTCGTAACACTTTAAAACGAACAAAATGATTGTATACATTGAAATAAAATTGGGTTATTCAACTGCTGTAAGCAGCAAATATTATGTAAATTCTTGTGCACACAAGGTAAATAAAATATAGGTCGATGACGAATAAAATGGCATAAAAGTTCATGTGACATTTTTATGGCATTTATAAATCTTATTCCAAGGCTAGAGGCCTAGTGAGGTTATCGTATGGGCAGAATATTTGTCTTGTAACGAAAATAGCAATTATCTTGATCATAACGATTGGAGCGTGAAGTCCATCAATCATGGCGATCGGCGGCCATGACAATAATGGAGTTTATTAAACATGTAGCAAATTCGCAACGCTTTCAAATTTCGTGGAGAACGCGTCTCGTAGGCCGCTCAGGGCGCTCTGGACGAGAGCCAACAACTCTACCTACTTCAATCTTTAATGCATTTCAACTATTTAAGACTATTTTATTATAGCAATGTACACAAACACGCAATATCAACTCATTCCTCGATGAACTGACATGATAAGATGTCATTTGACGCTACGTTATGTAGACTATAAAAACGCGATATTGAACAAGCCTGTTGTGAAACTTTCTGAATAATAAATTTAATAATCTTGTCTAAAACTACGTATGTATTTGCAGTATTTACAATGGTTACTTATAGTAAGCTTCATATCGGTAACTAGCGATGATGTCACCTCGATATTACAGCGAATCAGGCTTGCACTATAAATGCCAGTGTTGCCATAAAGCCGACACAAAAGCAACCGCTAAATATGGTATTTTAATAATTATCATTCCGACTTAGGTTATTATTGTCAGTTCGTACGGGCCGGCTGCGTTCCCACTAAAACGTTACGCAACTGCCGCAGTAAAATAACTTGCTCGAGATTGGCAGAATTAATAGCCACTCCTTAGATGGACTTGAAATTAAAAGATTTATTGTTATAATTAAAATTTGTCATAAAAACGGAGTGGCATTCGTTGATGGTTAAATAAAATTAATGGTTGTAAACGCTAACAATTTTCCACGGGCGGCGGGTCTGTCGCGACCGCGACTCGTGCTGTCAGCGGCGATATTTCAAGATAAGCTACTTGGCCGTACGCTTCGCTCCTGTGTTCCGTTCCCACGCGGCCACGCAACAAATCACAACACACAACATTACCGAATCATTTATAAAATGAGCCACTTCAAATTGAGAGCCGTGCGCGTGAATTTATTGTACATTAAACTACTACGAAGTAAACAGTGTATCGCAATGGACCGACTTGTCTATTCCATCAAAGTTGACCTACTAACATTGATTAAGTGATTTAACAGTTTATTCAGAACGGTAGAACCAGTATAACACTCATTAATCTTTATCAGAATCGTATCGCACAAAACGTAGATATTGATTGAATTACTTTAGTGAGGCAAGGCTATAATTTTAAATGGTAGGTACCAGGATAATATCGTAGTGAGGAGTAACGGAACCCAGTGTGAGTGGCGGGCGGCGCGTCGCGGTCCTCGACCCGCGCCAGCGGCGGCGGCGGCGACGGCGGCGCAAACCGCCTTGACCTGCGAACTCTTGCTGGCTTCCTATTGCCCACTGCAAGCCTAGTACTCGAAGTACTCGAACCCGATTATACACTAACAAAGCCGATTTAATACGAAGTGGCCTTCTCTTAACTCATACGTCTACGAAGGCGCACTTATCGTTTGGAGGGAGACTACCATTTAGTTGAGTCAATAGCTAGTGTGTGCAGTTTTATTGAGGCCATTTTAGCTATCAATCAAAATATTTCTCTACTGAATTTTATCGTATGGTTAGGCTCAGAAGTGATAACTATAAAAGCAAATCGATTAATATTTTGAATATTCGTAAATGAGGCCCAAGTTCAGGTATATTAGCATCATAATTGATGTTTATTAACGCGTGTGAGAATCGTGAGCCACATAAATGAGTCGATCGATCACTAAGCTACTCGATGCATGATTGCGCACGGACATAGCTTGTGAAACAATAGTCTCACTACCGCTTTTGAACTACGAGTCTCGGCAGCAAATGGTAAACAGATGTCGAAACAAATTGTGAATTCATGACAGCGGAGACGAATTGTTAACTACCACTAACTATTTTGTTTTATTATTGAAATGTGCGAGAGAAGATTTTAGTAGAATCATAATTATAAATTCAATTCTAAAGTTTTGAATGATGAACGTAACTTCATAATATTTTAAACATTTTAAGGAAAATAATGAGAAAATCAACTGTCAAATATTCCCACCCCAAATATAAGTTGAACTTGATTGAAAGCCTTCACCGTATCAATGCGAAGTAGTACTACCAAAGCAAGTAGCGAAGCAGTTCTATCCGCCTGGAGCCAATTACAGCACACACTGGGTTCAAAAACCGCATTAGTACTCAAGTAACATCAACTCGCTACTCGCCTGTGACCACCATAGTGTAGTAACCTATTTTATAGTCAGTCACATTTGCGCGGGACGATAATCAGCTGATCGAGGACATCCTGTTTTTTTTTCTCATGGCAACACAATTATATTGTAGTTAGAACACAATTAAAAGGATCGGGGACCGTGTCCACAAGGGGAGGAGTGTTCCCAGCTGTGGGACATCGTTGGCATCGATAAGATTAGATTTGTAACCCAGTTACCACCACAAGCGATACTAAGTACAACTTGAATTGGAAGATAACGATTGTCGACCATTTAAGGTATGAAGGTAACGATGGACGCGGAAGGCCAAAAATGGCAACTCCTGACATGCTTTTGAACAGACCTTGATACAGTGTTGGATTAGTTTGAAGAGATAAAGATATCAATGATATTATCCATAACCTTCTTGTAAACCCTAATTAGGGTTTTTATAAGCATTTCCAAGAGGGAAGCGGAAATAATGTCTTTACCTTCTTCAAAGTTTCTAGAACCATACCCCAGTTTATAAAAAAACATAATATTATGCCTAGACCCAAAAAAGTAATCTAAACAAAAACAATGCAGAAGAAGCCCCAACTCCAAGCATTAGCCTACAATCGCGCTCCACAACGTTGCGTACACGCAACCGCATAACGGTACGCGTGCATCGCCGGATACGGTGCGCCCGACGAGCGCGTCATCCGGCCTCGTACGGACTCGTACGTCACATTCACGACAACATCAATCATCGCGGCCAATTGCGAAGCGTGCCGATGCTGAATGATCTCATTCTTCCTGGACAATACTGATTTTCTGACACGAGTATTCTTTAAAGAGGATGGTCTGTCTCATAGACCACCTCGTTTTTTGTTTTTGTCAACTGCAGTTAGATAGATGGACTCGGAGTGCTCTCTTCTGGCATTCACCATTATCTCCCTCTCCATATATCATGCTCGTTCAATTCCTTAACTTAAGGACTTAATTAAATCATCTGTACAGTTCTACAGCTCATTATTTGATTATAATATAATATTTTTGAACTGATGAATAAAATTATTTGCTGTTCAGTTCCGTTCGTCTTCCAGCACAGATTCTGTAACAGTGTTTTTTGTAGAACCGGAATCGATGAATGAAAGTAGTATGTCAGCTGTTTGGGGGTCACTAACCGGTCTTGCTCGTGGGTGGTTATTATATTTTTGTTGAAACAAAACTGGAATATTTCTACTATTCAAATGATGATCTACGAAAGAAAGCATTCGAGCAATCCCAATATGGCGGCTTTACAGAACGTGATGATTAGGGCAACTAACTTCCGTTAGATGTCATTATCAAGGAAGATTGTTTTATAGTTCCGTGACGATCTATGAATGTAAGCAAGTCATTAAAGTTTGTGGGATCACAAACCGGTCTTTAACATGGCGATTATGGCAACATTCTTATTATATGAGGAAGTTCTTCGTTCAAACGTGACTCCACTTTCTTTTGCCTGGCACGATAGTGACAATCAGCTGTTCTTGATCAGCCGCAAGTTGCTAGTTATTGTGGTAGATTAGTTTATTTGCACGGATCTTATAAGTGATGTCATATTCGGCTTTCAGTGTAAAATCCTACTTTTATTTAAGAGAAAACAATGTATTAAAAACTCGTTAAACCGGTCCCTGAGGTTATCACAATAGTTCCCAGATTGTTAGATATGCATCGCTAGAGCTCTATCCTGAGATTCCAACCTGGACCAGTCGCCACAATATTCATTTCCGTTTCTAGATTCCTTTAGAAATGGAAATGCTGTGGGTGAATAGCAAGCCAAACTTCCGAACTCAGATAATATTGTTTACACTGACCGGCTACGTTGATCGTTAGAGCATTTAACGACTAAGTGTCCAAGTTAGTCCTCAGCTTTGTCATGACGCCAACGTTTACCTACGTCATAAATTCTAGTCGTAAAAACTTGAGTTTGATGAAGCTCCTCCACGCAACTTACGTAACATTTATTCCAGGATTTTCTGTGTCGAGTGGTAAAAATAAGTATTGTGGCCGTCCAATGCCACATACTACACATTGTGCTAGGATAAAGGCCGCTTTCGAGTACCGAAGCTGACCCATATCTCACGTGAAGCAAGATGTGCCGATACGCTCTATTTTACTTCCATTCTTCAGATTAACATGAGACGTCATCAATTGAATTGCGGGTTTCATAGAAATAGTTACTTGGATGCTCGTTCATGACTTTCTTATTCTAAATATGTGAGGATAAACTACATTTGTATAGCAATTTTTTCACGATATTGGCACCATTATAAACAGAATCGCTAACCAATGTTATGTATGCCAATATGTACGTCAGAAATGATTTTGTCACGATTGTGGACAAAGAACATTATACTGGCGTAGTAAAGGTAACCAATAAAACAAATGATTACGACCGATATAAAGCTACCGACAGACAGGCGTTTATTGACACAAGTCTGCTAGACAATGTGTGTCTAATGTGTTTCCGGCATTTTTACAATTCACGTCACAATGCGAGCTTTCGTTATTCATTTTGGAAGCGACTCCAACGTTAATAGAACAAGACAAATGCTTATTTTTAATCAGCTTTATTTCATCAGAACCAGTTATGTAGTTAATCGTAAAAAGGGATAAAAGCATCCAGAAGATATAAAAGTAGTCATTTATCAATCCCAAATAAAGTTGTTGAATAGGCGACAAAGTAATCTTCATATTTACTTAACGACCGCTGAGTAATACCCGAAAATTGAGTAGAGAAATAAGTTAAGACATTAAATAAGACAGACACGCGACACCATCTAACGTATTTCTCAAGAACTAAACAAGTTTCCGAGTCGGTGCTCGCGACAAGTCTTGGAATGAAATCCGAGAGAGCACCTCAATAAATGGGCAAACATTTATCTTTGGTTGAGCAGTTAATACTAGACTGGGCGTCGCCTACATATGCATTAGTTTTTACTAGTTTTAACTAATTACTAAAAACGAAAGCCAATGTGCTTAGCCCACTTTTTGAACATATGCAGCATTTCTATGATTAACATAGAAATGCTGCTTATGTTGTAATCCAGTTTTATATCTAAATAAGTAAATATGCAATCGGTGTATGTCCAATGTTGACATAGCATAAAGCAATGATCGAGGTATTATGACATCGGAAACCGAGGGACGTAACGAACTATGTCGTGACATCCTCAGGTTTGTTCCCAGAATTAAGTGTAGTTGAGGAAATGGACATTTATGACTGCGTCTGAATCTTTAAAATAGTTATTTGATCGACTGAAGATTCTTCCGGTTCAAAAGTTTGGTTCGTAAAAAGCAGTTGTTGAGATTCAAAAGCTTCTCTTTATCTATTGAACTTAAATAGTGAGAAGAAAGAGTATACGTGTATTCAAAGGAGACGTTATTTATACGCTCGTGTATTTATCGTGTGTGTCGACAAGGTTTACTCAGAACTCGTAATGTGGCCGATGCTTCGACTGAGCCCGAGATCCCGCGATATATCGTCGAGCGAGATTCTAACACAGAAGTTAAGCCTTTCCAAGAAACTTGCCAGACTGTGGGCATTCTTTCATTAAACGCATTATCACATAACCCTTTATGTGCTGTTTAGAATTGTAAAATGGGTATTCATTTCATTTTTTTTTTTGAGAACGGCGTAATTGTCTTCTCAGTTCATATTTAACAACATGGGAACCTTTTTTGATTTCTTTTGACAAAGTAGCTTAAGATCTCTTTCAAAAGCATTTGCGTGCCCTTTCTCGAAGAGATTGTTACAAAGCCCATCACAATCTTCACAATAAGTTGAAGAGACTTTATTAATAAATAGTTAGTAATTGTTAAGCTAATATTATCCAAGTACACATAAATATAATTACTAGAACTCTAAGCAGCCACATCACAAATCTTACACGCGCTCGTGGGTGCGAAGCGTGGGAGATTGGTAGCAATTGGATATTAAAACATACCATATACCCTTAATAACCTTCAATAAATGTTTACGTAATTCGTTAAATAGGTATTTTAATATCTCATTACAGGAGCAATTACCTGATGAGGTTTCGGTAGAAATTGTTATTATAAGACCGTCTAGCAGGTTTCTTCTTAAAAAATAATATTATCATAGACTTGAAGGTTTCTAGATAGTAATTCTTCTTTTCCTACTATATTTAATACTCCTTCTTGTTGTTTTTGTATTTTATCCGTTTCATTTCGTCAAGTTTCCTATCTCACCAATTGTTATCAACTTTACATTTATGCTTGAAAATTGTATGTGGAACAAAGCAATATTGTGCCCACATTTCAAAAAGTTTGTGCAAGTAAAACATCCATATAAAGGCTTTATTGTTCGGAAATCCTCCATCAGGGTTCCGGCCACAAATTCCTCAATAAGCTTAAAATTCCCCGCAGTTTGTGGAATTCCCCACAGACCGGCAAAGCGGTCACTGCAGTTGATTACTTGGACACCTTTAATTACTGAAAGATTATCCAATAACACTAAATACGAACGAAGGAGTTTCAATTCAAATTTTGTTTTTTTTTATGAACAGAAATAGATGTAGTGTAAAAGTTTATAAAATATCAACTGTGTGTGGCAAGCATCCTTTAGAATAGAGAGAAATCTATACTTATAATATTATAAAGAGGAATGATTCGTTAGTATGTTTGTATCGAATAGGCTCCAAAACTAATGGAACGATTTTAACCATTTTTTCATTAACAGGAAGCTACATTATCAGCAAAAACATAGGCTATACAACATCACGCTACTACCCACGAACCCGGGTGAAACCGCGCGAGACAGCTAGTAAGTAATAAAATCAATTAACAGCAATCATTTCCAACATACAGAGACAGACTAATAATTTGTTGATTCAAGTAAAGTGTAAGGTTTCCTACCACGAAAACCTTCTAATCAATCAGCCAGGCCCATTCACTTATTTATTACTTCATCTCCTAAATGAAGAGATAAGATGGAGACCCCACAAGGGGCAGCGACACCCAAATCTCTTTAATCTTCAAGTCTAATACCGTTGAAGACGATCTATTTATCATAATCGAAAGTTCTAGGGTTCTGTTGGTCTAGACAAAATAAATTCACACAAATCGTAATAGCTTTTTTTTTGTAAATATCTCTTGCGTAACTTATTTTCTCTGTGAAGTTTAGAGAAATCCTTCAAATTTTATTAAAGTCTATTCAGAGGTTCCAAACACGTTTAATAGATTTCGTTTTGACAGCAATTCGATGATGTCACCCTTGTTAAGTTTACAAATATAACATCTGTCTTTATTGCAGAATTTTAGTACACCCTCGTTTCACAATCGGTTTTCATATTTGTTGTGAAGAAAACTTTGCTAGTTTAATACGATACTTTTTATCCATTTCTACTTCGAGCTAAAACATTTAATTTATCTCATGGTATATAATTGAAAAAATTCGTTGAAATGTGTATAAAAACGGCCACAGGAAACAGTAGATAGCTTTCAAAGAAGTGTCTCTTATCTGAACGAAAAGTAAACACGTTTTTCTTCTTACAACATGAGGATTATGAGATAGCGTGATTATACCAACAAAGCACACGGATTTCTTAACAATCCCTTATCTAGTAATCTTACGATAATATTTTACAGCACTAGTGCTGACGAATGAAACATAATTTGCGAACTGTCAGTAAAGCCTTCATGATGGTCGATGATCTTAAACTCTAAATAAAATTGATAATTTTGGCTTAACTTATTTACCATTCACTCAAGTAAGTATTAAGATAATAATCTGTTTTAATTTAGACTTTAACTCCCGAATAAATTATGGATAAAATCTGCAGACGCCTAGTCTAGTCGATCTCAATTTTATTAAGAGGACAAAAAGTCGCATTTTTCTCCTCCTTTAATACCTGAATACTGATTTATTTATCCAACTATGAAAATGCACTTGTGCACGAAACTTGGTCTCGACACAGTATGCATTCAACGATCCAGCCTACACAGGGAGATATTAAAGTGAGGGGGTGGAATGGGAACTTGCAATCTGAACACCCTCGCCACCCCTCCCGGCGACTAATTTCCGACAGACTAGTATACTCCTTCGGTATATTCTGTTTTACACTATTTCATATTTTATTGGCTACGGAATAAGATAGTGCGACAGCCACAACTGACGTTAATACTTATACAAACACTGGCAGACGTGAAGTTGCGTACTATTTTTATTTTACCGTCGATACTGTTCTGCAACGTTTACATACCTGTAACAAAAAAGATAAACCATTTAATATTTCAATCGAATTTCAATCACGCATTTCCCCTAAATGGAAAACCAAATACCCACCGCCCGATCCCAATTTAAAACGGTAATAATTTTAGACCAAAAGCTGACGTTTTATCGCAATTTCATCGTCTTCACTTCGTACCAAGCGGCGATAAGTTCCTTTCCAACGGCCTTGTCTGTTTGACCTTTTTGTTTTAACTCACAATACCTATACACTGCAATACCCTTACCAATGAGTTCATTAAGCATTATTATTTCTATTTTGTGAAGAGTGATATCTCTTAGCATGTTTTACATGTGTTTGGATTGCTTAACATAGGTATTTATCTAGTGTTGTAACTTACTAGTTGAGTCTAGTCACAAACAAAGCATTATGAATAAGACGTACATAGTTGTTATAAGTATTCATGCCATGACCTAAATTAAGCTTTCCTCTGGAGAAATAAAGTTCAGTTTCGTATAGCAGCCGCAGCTTCCCAAGTAATAAATCCATTGGAACTAATATCGACACATAGATGCCAAGCCAGTGCTTGCCAATTCGTCTGCAGTATCTGGTTCCCAAGACAACAACTAGCTGGTATAATCGACAAGTTATAACATTTCCTGACTATTGTTTGGAGTTTCGGCCTTTTGATTTGTATAATGACGTTTTACTATCATTTACTACGTGACGTATGAACTAATCTGAATCATCTGTCTGAGGATCCACATGTTATGAGTTATCAAAATGCGTACCACAATTTTTGTGTGAAAAATTCTAGCTGGAATAAAAAGCAAATGTAGATCCGCGAGGCAAGTCGTTAAGTTGAAAAAGGTTTACAATGGTTCACATACGCGAGGACCTAGCAACACGTCATTACATGGTGCACTATTGCAATGTTTTATGTGCTCGAACATTTTCTTGAACTGGCGAGCAGGAAATCCTGGAACGCTTTTATGGAAATATTATTGTTATTCTGTTTGTGTCAATTGCTACCCGAGATCTGTTCTGTTATCAGAATTGTTATTGTGTTGAGCTTATCTGGCGCGCGCACATTTTAATGTTCATCTGGTGTAGTTTTCATATTTCATATCGCGAACATTGGTGTATTCTACATTTCTACTGACACAAATATGGATCAGGAGGTCGGTAAGACACTTATTTCATGTAGTAAATGCTGGGAACGTACACAGGACTTCTTCGAGGCATTGAAGGCTGACTGATAAATCGAGATGCAATTGAAGATTGTAAGACAGTACTTTGCTTGCATACCCTAATATTCATTTTAAACGTTTAGGATTTCAAATAGTGCCAACGTGTTTACAGCACATTAAAGTGTCGTTTTGAAAGCCGTAACATTGTAACTCTACTATACACTGTTAACTATTGCCAAAGAGTTCCAAAGTATCTCGTTTATGTTAACAGACTTCTAAAATTTTCTGGACAATTAACAACAGTGGTGCGATCAATGTACGAAGTTTTCATTTGTGTTTATCTTATCTTCTAAATAATAAGCCTTTATTCTCATGAAGAAGATTTAAGGATAAGTATTTAAAACACAACCTCATGATCTTGGAATGAGGCTTTAATGTAAGATTTAACTCTTCGCAAGAAGCCGCTTGTCGGCTCCGGCTTATACTAATTTAATCCTATTTGTCTTTTATTTGGGTCATGCACGAGCATTGCAAGAGCTACGAGTGGGAAATTGTTTTCCTAAACACAATCATTTATTTGCACGGGGACGAGCATGTAAATTAGTATGAGACTTGGCTAAAAACATAACACTGCCTATAATGAGTGTTAAGTACCCTTAGCGAAATCAAAAGGTACTTGTTGTCCTCGTCATCATACCTGGTAACCTAGTCTAGTTATGGAGATATTGGCGGTCAAAGTTTACGTTTACGTAATGTAACAACTTTACTATGAATACATCCCCGATCCAAATAAAACTTAATGCATCTATTAACAAAATGTTTTCAGTCCGTATATTGAGTTCTATCGCCACAAATACGATTTTTCACCCCACAAAATTTGTTTCCTAGCAATATTTTATATAGTTACTTAGTTTGAGGTACAGAATGCATGGTTTTTTGGAAGGAAAATCTTCAAATAGCTTCTCCCGCTCTTAGCCGAGCGGAAGAGACTATTTTTTTACTGACTTAAACACATCCATGTTCCTTCTTTTGCTCTTGCGTCCCGGGCCTGCGGTATTTCTTCCGAACAACCCGCAAGTCCACCCTATTACAAGTCCGCGGTCCGCACCGGTGCAAAACTACCTATGGATACAGCTCTAATCTGTTTACTAACGTGCTGATATAATTATTACTCCTCGATAAATTAATTCACCGCTCAGCGCCAGCCAATCATTGCAATGATGACGTTTTAGTTCAATTTACACGAAAGCAAGGCTTAAAGATTTTATTAAGGGCATTTAATTCAGAGGTGAACTACGCAGGTTAATGTAGATAGAAACTAACCTAATGGGTAAGAATCCGGGGTGTCGTAAGAGGCGATGGAGAGATTAGATCAGGTGAATGAGCAACAGCATCCATCCGTGATAATTAACCGTATAGTTCGGTACGGACCCCTTCGGGGGCTCGACATTCAAACCTCCGCTGGCTCGGTACTAGCCCCGAAAGGGGTCGAACATTTAAGTCATACGACCTCCTCATTATTTTTGTTAATATTTTATTTTCTGGGTAAAAAATAATATGGGTGTGCATTCATTAAGATAGTAGAATAAAAATCTCATATGTAAACGTCGTTAGAAGTTCTTTAATTATTGAGCAAGTTTCTTAATTAACCTTTATAAAATCCATGTGCGTAAATTACGATCATAGCCATTTTGATGGCAGTGTAGGTCGACGCTAAAAATCATGAAAAAAATGGTTTTCGGACATATAAGCTCCACATTGTTGGGCCTGATTAACGTGTCCTTTTATTACGTGCAGAAATCATTCGTAATTGAACTTAAATTAGCAGTGGTAATGATACATTTTGAAATCTAAAGTCGAAGTTTCGCGCCAATCGTGCTTGTTTACATTTTTCATTCCACATTATATCACACGGACGCGAATAGAGTCTATAACAAATGAGACAAATATCATTGCAAATATTATAAATAACATGAACATGCCCAGATCTTATCGTAATTTGCAATAATAGGACCATTAACACGTAATATTCATAACCACTACTAAATTCACTTTCGAAAATGACGTCCATTTCTTTTTTTTTTTATTTTGTTTTGTGTAAATGCGATTATTTCAATCGATTATTTTCTTGTAAATCAATCAACTCGAATAATTAAATTAAGGAATATCAGAAATTGATAGATGAAAATAAGAATAATTTTGTAATACGTGTAAAATACTATAAATATTGATAATAATATTTTTTACGCCACTAAAACCGACTCAACAACAAACAGTAGAATCTGATCTATGGCTAAATTCGCGCCAATTTTATTTTCAGATAAAAATTCAAATAAGGAATGCGCTCGCTGTTCGAATTTATATTAAAATGTTTATTTGCTATTATATTAGTAATTTGGTTTTGTACCTACTATTTGAATGTGAATTGCAAATAGAAATAAATAAGGTTGAATATAGAACGCCCTTATTATGATCTTGGTAGGCACAGTAAAAAAAATCAGCCAAGATAAATTATATTTGTTCGACAAAATTGTTTGTAGTATGGTTGGATTAGTTATTTGGAAAGCATTTTCATTCTTTCTGATATTTGATGATTTCCGTGGCGCAAGACCGATATAAATGGAATGGTAGTTCCTGAGAAGTTTATGAGAAGGCCTCCTTTAAATTCCTAAAGAAGCACTTTAATTGAAAAAAGAGAGATACATTATTTAAAAATACTTTTTAGGGTTCCGTACCTCATAATAAATAACCGAACCCAAATGTCAAATCTGTGGTCCCTTGAAGCTGTGAAAAAAACAACCCTCCAAGTCTACGTAGAGAAAAGATATGACCGTTTATGTCATCAGTTTGTACGGAACCCTTGGTGCGTGAGTCCGACTCGCATTTGGCCGGTCTATTTTTAATAGGCTGAAGGTCTCCTTATACCTTTCTATTTTTTTTATCCAACCAATACTTTTAAGTGTCAGTATTTTAGAGCCCCGATGTGTACTTGTGTACGGAGTCCCTGTATGTCTAAAACAAGGCTCTACTGCGGAGGCATGGCTTTCTAGGTGCGGTACGGTATGGTTGTGCCGGCTGGGCTGCCTGACTGGCTACATACAGAATTAGCATGACCTACAAAATTGGCCGCCATTTTCATTTATCGTCATTCAAGAAAACAGCCAAAATCTTTTACCGCGAAACCGTTTGACAGCAAATGTACCTCAAATCTGGGCGCATAACAAAATAATTATAGCATAATAAAAAAACCGGCCAAGAGCGTGTCGGGCCACGCTCAGTGTAGGGTTCCGTAGTTTCCCGTCCGTCACAATAAGTGTTCCCACTTATGAGTTTAAAGGTGGAGGAGGAAATTATTTTGTACAACTTTTTGTCTTTTTTGTACAAAAACTGTTGTGTCAATCAAGTTCAATATGATTTTCATAGAAAGTCCTTATAAAGTTCTACTTTTCAGATTTTTTTCATATTTTCTAAACTTATGGTTCAAAAGTTAGAGGGGGGGGGGACACATTGTTTTTTACTTTTGGAGCGATTATTTCCGAAATTATAGACATTATCAAAAAATGGTTTTAGTAAACCCCTATTCATTTTTAAATACCTTTCCAACAATATATCACACGTTAGGGTTGAAATTAAAAAAAAAATCACTTCCCACTTTACATATAGGGTGGCTACCCTAATAAAACATTTTTTTCCAATTTTTATTTTACCACTTTGTCGGCGTGATTGATATACATATTGGTACCAAATTTCAGCTTTCTAGTGCTAACGGTCACAGAGATTAAGCGAGGACGGACGGACGGACGGACAGACAGACATGGCGAAACTATAAGGGTTCCTAGTTGACTACGGAACCCTAAAAAAGCACGTGACAAAATGTCTTTCTTTTATAATCGATATCATAGATATTTGTACAACTATAATATCTTAGTAGAATATTATGCCACCTCCATAGGTAAATTCCTCAATGGTCTCAAAACTTTTTTTAAGGTTTACTCTATTACGATTATCGATTAGGTTGAATGCAACTTTTTCATCGTAATGATGAAACTTAGTTTTACGGTCAGCACTAAGAAATGTCATATTGCAACATATTTTGTAGTATTTTTTGTCGAGATTTGTATCGTGTTTTTTTATTCATTTATATTATATGTAAAATGGCAAAAATAAGAATGCAGATGGAATGTCACTGTTTTTATTTTAGATTTCCGATTTTATTATCAAATGGTTATCTTGTGTATGTACATTATTTCCAGCGTTTTTAAAGTACCTAATTTTTGGAAGGGTGTAGTAATATGTATTTTACACACATTTTGCAATAGATTGACGCCGTTTTATCGACCTTATGAGGTTTTTGGAAATATAAACCTCAAACTTATCATATAAAACAGCCGCTGTGATTTATTTTTAATAACAAAATTGAATGCTGTAGATTGATGAAAAATCTTGAATTTCATGACAATTCGCGTCACCCCACCGATTCAGCTGATGTGTCATATGTCAAAATCCTGTCGTGCAGAGTGGTTAATACTGCATGCATGCGTGAACTAAACTAACATTATGTACAACGAGAGTGTTGAAGAAAGACCCGAACAAAGTACAAAGACTAAATAGAAGATCAGTTGGAAAAGTACGTCCAAAAAGATCGTAAGACAGTATCTGCAAAAGTTTTTTTTTTTATTTATTTGAGTTTGTTCGAACTTGACCTCGTTATCGTTATGATAAATTAATATATTCAGTTTGAATATGTACCTATTTCTATTTTTATGTTTTTTATATTATTATTTTTTGTATAAACTAACAAATTTCTTTCTTGTATAATTATTACTTAATTTATAGTAACAAATTACTTTCTTTACTCAAATATTTAAGGGCATTTTTGTTTTATTTTTCTCAACGATGCTGGCACATAGTAATTGAATGTTGATATCAGCATTTCGAATATAGAAAAAGTTATAAGCTTAAGAGCTTTCTAGCTAAAGTACTTATTCGAAAATGCATGAACTTATTTACACATTGGTACAGGGTGCTCTAGATATTAGAATGTTTCTCTCGGTGTTTTGCGATGTATTTGTAACGATACCATGTGTTTGGTCATGGAGAGAAGTAACTTTAGTGGACTGTAAAGCAAAAATTTAAATACATACAAAAATAGAAGACGGAATAATAAGTCCTCAATAGACAGGATACAGATGCATATTTACCTTTATTTTTTGGTTAACAAAGTATGGAAGTGGATTGTTAGTATGTTTTAATTAGAAAAATTTGATACATATGCATCCCGAAAGTCCCATCTCTAGTCATCAATGTAGGGCTTTGAATTATTTGGCTTAAATTCCGGCATTTTATTTTATTTTTATTATGATAACGTTAAAAATTAGACGTTTCCTGTGACTGGTCCCAAGCGCCTTGTTGAGAATGCTTCCTTATTGTGACACAAATGATAAACTCTCTCGGAGCCATCTCCTCAGTTTTCAATAACCACATCTTTTGATTTCGAAATACAATAATTTCTCAAAGAAATCTTCGCTGTGGATCTCAAAAATTGAGTGAGTCGTTTGCGAGCTTTGTACGTACTCATTGTACGTGCGTCGCGCGTCCCGTTCGCACGCTCGCGTAGTTACGTTAACCCCACCACGTTAGTTGCTTACCATCTCTAGGGATGCCTCGCTTCTTGTCGATACTCAGTCGATATTGCACCAAAAATGGATAGATTCCTAGTCAGGTCGGAATCCACCGGTAATCTCTACTCTAAAAGACCTGGTGAAGATATCTCCGGCCCATGGCAGTCCGCCAAACGTCCGGCGGTCTCGAGAAACTCTGAAAAGTTTGATGAAGCGCGTAGATTACCTCTACACAATCAGTTTAATGATCTCACTGTGGACGACAAGAGTGAATCATCAACAAATAATCACTACAGAGAAGCTTCAACTGGTGTGAAGAAAAAAGGACATATTCCACCCTTAATACTGGAAATTCAGAAAGATTGGACACACGAGACAATTAAAAACCTCATCTCCCGTTTCACCAACAAGTTTCATCTCCAATACAGAGCCAACAATAAAGTTGCTATAAATTGTCACTCAATAGAAGGTCACCAACTTGTAAAGGAAGGCCTCCGCAAAGAAAATGCAGCTTTTCTAACTTATACCCGTAAAGATGAAAAAGTTCCCAAAATGGTGATAAAAGGCTTACCATCCTATGTCCAAGATGAATTATCTGACGAGCTCGATAAATTGGGATTCCCAGGTGCATCAGTCTCACAAATGAAAACACAAACAGTGAGTACATTGTCTTGCCCACCTTTTCTAGCAGTACTTCCTACGGGAACGGACATTGCAAAGTTCCGCAGCATAAAATATTTATTCAATTGCGTGGTTAAAATCCAAAAATTCATGCCCAAAAAGACTGCTGGAACCCAATGCTACAGATGTCAAAGCTTCGGTCACGCTTCGAGAAATTGCAATATGCCCGCTAGGTGTGTTAAATGTACGGAACCTCATGCAACGAGAGAATGTCCTAAAAAAGACCGTATCGAACCTGCACGCTGTTGTAATTGTGACCAGAATCACCCAGCAAATTTTCACAAATGTGAGACCCGTCTCGCCTACCTGAAACGAGTGCAAGATAGGCGTGAGAACCGGTCCAGGCCGTTGCAAGTTATGGCGATTCAACACGCGTCTGCACCTCCTACTATTCCCCCACCCTTATTCAAGAAAACTTCATATGCCAACAGTGTGAAAGCCAATATTATTCACGATCCTAACGAGCATTTGGACTCAACACCGGACGACCCTGTGACAAAAGAGATGTTGGAAATTCTTATCTGTGTAAAAAACCTGAAACCACAATTTTCTGCTTGTGAATCCATGTTAGATAAGGTTATGTTGGTTCTGACCCATCTTGGTCACTATGTATAATAGAAATGAGTTAAGAATCTTATCTTGGAACTCCGATGGAGTTCGTTCCAAAATACATGAATTACTTGAGTTGGCGGTACGTACCCTATCCATTGATATAATAGCTATCTGTGAAACTAAACTTACTTGTAATACTACCTTAACGACACCAGGATTTAACTGCTTTCGACAAGACAAACACCACAGTGGGCGGGGTCAAGGTGTGGCTATTCTGGTCAATGAAAGAATCGAGGTTGGATCGATCACTGTTCCCAAAACTAAGCACATTGAAGCGGTTGCTGTCGGTTTAAAAATTTGTGGAAAAAACTATACTTTTGTTTCAGCTTACCAATCTCCAAATTTGCAGCTCGAACGCAATGACATGGATATTTTGTTTTCCTTGGGGTCCCATGTAGTAATAATGGGAGATTTTAACGCCAATCACGGTTATTGGAATAGTAGTTATGTCAACACCCGTGGTAATATACTGTTTCGCCACATGCTTGACCATGATTATGTCATACATTACCCTGACTCACCTACTCAGGTTAACTATAGACCTGATCTTACCCCTACAAATCCTGATCTGATCCTGGCTCTAAATGTAAATAATATTCAAGAGGTCCGTGCAATACCTGCCCTTTCATCAAACCACTTTCCTATACTTTTTACTATAAATGGCCAATGCTCTCGCAAACCTAATCCCAAATACTACCGTTATTGTGACGCTGACTGGAATAAATACCGGTCCTTTCTTGACCATCAAATTTCGCTGAGCTCGAAAGTGTTTAAATCTGAACCTGAAATTGACCACGCCATAAACCACCTTCACCAGTGTCTCACTGCTGCCAGAGACAAAGTTATTCCTAGTAAATCATACGTAAATACTTGCATAAAACTACCTAATTATATCGCAAAAATGATCAAAACTAAAAACCAACTTCGTCGACAAGAACAAAAGGTGTCCCTTGCGGAAAAAAGACTATTACGATCCACTATCAATAAATTACAACATTCGATTAATTTGGCTATAACAAAACATCAAGATAAAATATGGAACAGTAAACTTTCAAAAGTTGACAATCCCAGCAACGATATTTGGCGATTGGCTAAATCGTTAAAGCCCAGTTCAGACTCAATACCTCCACTTAAAACATCTGAGGGAAGTTTTACAACTAACATCCCTGAACAGTGTGATGCTCTAGCAGATGCTTTCGAAATGAACATAAATCTTACTCATGGCTGGACAAGTGATAGTGTGGACAAGGATGTGCAGTCAGCCATCACTCACATAAACGGTCATGTTATAAATGAATTACACTTACCTGTGCGGCCAATTGAAGTCTGGAAAGTTATACGTAAACTCAAGACCAAGAAGGCTCCAGGCGATGACGGTATACATAACATTTTGCTCAAAAATATGTCACAAAAAACTATTGTACTCACTACAAAAATTTTCAATGGTTGCCTAAAATTGGGATATTTTCCCAATATATGGAAAACAGCAAAGGTTATTGCACTTAAAAAACCGGGAAAAGACTCGTCCTTACCAGTTAGTTACAGACCTATTAGCCTTCTTCCTGTCCTAGGTAAACTGTTTGAGGTCTTAATATACAACCGCTTACTACGTTGCTCTGACCAGCTTATTATGAATGAGCAATTTGGCTTTCGTTCGTCACACTCCACAGTTCAACAATTGGCTAGAGTGTCTGAACACATTTCCTTTCATCTTAATAAAAAGCAGTCTACTGGTATGTTCCTATTGGACATCGAAAAAGCCTTCGATACCGTCTGGCATGAAGGCCTGTTATACAAGCTCACCAGTTACGGAATTCCCATGGAGTTAGTAAAACTTATCCAATCTTACCTTTACAACCGTAAGTTTGTGGTCCATATTGATACTTACAGGTCTTCACCCCGGATGGTATTGGCAGGAGTTCCTCAAGGCTCGGTGCTCGGTCCCTACCTCTTCATTTTATTTGTGAGTGACATTCCTGTGCAAGTCCGTACTCATCTGGCTTGTTTTGCCGACGACACGGCATCATACACAAGCGACGATGATATCGACATTATCATAAGCAGACTTCAGTTATCTCTTGAACTACTTCAATCATATTTTAATAAGTGGAAACTTAAGTTGAACGAATCCAAGACTGAGGCGATACTCTTCACACGCCATCGTACTACCCCTAAGAGAAAATTAAAAATCGCTGGACAATCAATCCCGTGGTCCAATGAAGTTCGCTATTTGGGAGTTACGTTGGACAAAAAACTCAACTGGACTAAGCATGTTCATAAATTGCGCATTAAAGGAGCCCAAGCACTCGGTTCCCTCAGTTCTATACTCAACCGAAAAAGTAAGCTCAGTGCTTACACCAAACTTAGGTTATACACCACTCTAATCAGACCTTGCATTACCTATTCGTGTCCGGTATGGAGTAGCACCTGTCAATCTAATTATAACCAGTTACAAATAATTCAAAATAAGGCAGTTAAAATTGCTTATAATACTCCATTCAAAACTAACCTTAAAGACCTACACTTAAATATAAAGTTACCTAGCATTACTAATTTTATATTAAAATTAACTCGTAAGTTTTACAGCAAAAATAAATCTCATCAAAATAGTTTAATTGCAAACATAGGTCAAACAAAGTTAAAAGACTTGCGGCATATCGATGGATACGGTACGTACAAGCTTCCACATCACTACGTGTTGTTTGCGCACAGTACTGATAGCGCGTCGCGGCCCGGCCCGTACGATGCGCCAGCGCCTCCCCGCTCTCACCGTACACAGGTGAGCGCGCGGGAGGCGCGGTAGCTCGTGCGCCGCTGGTGGCACCACGCGCGATCACCTGAGCAACGCTTGCACCGGTCGCACTTACGCTGAGCGCGTAGATAAATCTTTGCTTCTACCCCCTCATTACATAAATGAAATTATCACAATAGTTTCATAAAACAATTTTAAATGCTTAATTTATGAATGCTTTATGGTGTGATAAGTTTGTAAACATACCTTACTATATACTTATAAAGGTGCTACTAGCCTGTAAAAGTGTTTGTTATTAATATTTGTGTAATTGTTACTTTAATATTTAAGGTCTACAGTTATGTATATTTTGTTATGTTAATAAAGAATTTTTCTAAACTAACTAACTAGTAGAATATTATGCCACCTCCATAGGTAAATTCCTCAATGGTCTCAAAACTTTTTTTAAGGTTTACTCTATTACGATTATCGATTAGGTTGAATGCAACTTTTTCATCGTAATGATGAAACTTAGTTTTACGGTCAGCACTAAGAAATGTCATATTGCAACATATTTTGTAGTATTTTTTGTCGAGATTTGTATCGTGTTTTTTTATTCATTTATATTATATGTAAAATGGCAAAAATAAGAATGCAGATGGAATGTCACTGTTTTTATTTTAGATTTCCGATTTTATTATCAAATGGTTATCTTGTGTATGTACATTATTTCCAGCGTTTTTAAAGTACCTAATTTTTGGAAGGGTGTAGTAATATGTATTTTACACACATTTTGCAATAGATTGACGCCGTTTTATCGACCTTATGAGGTTTTTGGAAATATAAACCTCAAACTTATCATATAAAACAGCCGCTGTGATTTATTTTTAATAACAAAATTGAATGCTGTAGATTGATGAAAAATCTTGAATTTCATGACAATTCGCGTCACCCCACCGATTCAGCTGATGTGTCATATGTCAAAATCCTGTCGTGCAGAGTGGTTAATACTGCATGCATGCGTGAACTAAACTAACATTATGTACAACGAGAGTGTTGAAGAAAGACCCGAACAAAGTACAAAGACTAAATAGAAGATCAGTTGGAAAAGTACGTCCAAAAAGATCGTAAGACAGTATCTGCAAAAGTTTTTTTTTTTATTTATTTGAGTTTGTTCGAACTTGACCTCGTTATCGTTATGATAAATTAATATATTCAGTTTGAATATGTACCTATTTCTATTTTTATGTTTTTTATATTATTATTTTTTGTATAAACTAACAAATTTCTTTCTTGTATAATTATTACTTAATTTATAGTAACAAATTACTTTCTTTACTCAAATATTTAAGGGCATTTTTGTTTTATTTTTCTCAACGATGCTGGCACATAGTAATTGAATGTTGATATCAGCATTTCGAATATAGAAAAAGTTATAAGCTTAAGAGCTTTCTAGCTAAAGTACTTATTCGAAAATGCATGAACTTATTTACACATTGGTACAGGGTGCTCTAGATATTAGAATGTTTCTCTCGGTGTTTTGCGATGTATTTGTAACGATACCATGTGTTTGGTCATGGAGAGAAGTAACTTTAGTGGACTGTAAAGCAAAAATTTAAATACATACAAAAATAGAAGACGGAATAATAAGTCCTCAATAGACAGGATACAGATGCATATTTACCTTTATTTTTTGGTTAACAAAGTATGGAAGTGGATTGTTAGTATGTTTTAATTAGAAAAATTTGATACATATGCATCCCGAAAGTCCCATCTCTAGTCATCAATGTAGGGCTTTGAATTATTTGGCTTAAATTCCGGCATTTTATTTTATTTTTATTATGATAACGTTAAAAATTAGACGTTTCCTGTGACTGGTCCCAAGCGCCTTGTTGAGAATGCTTCCTTATTGTGACACAAATGATAAACTCTCTCGGAGCCATCTCCTCAGTTTTCAATAACCACATCTTTTGATTTCGAAATACAATAATTTCTCAAAGAAATCTTCGCTGTGGATCTCAAAAATTGAGTGAGTCGTTTGCGAGCTTTCAGCTGAGTCAGTCTTTTTTCATCCTTTGTAAATAATGAAGGGATAATTGACTGGTTGCGGGTTGTTCGAAAGAGATACCGCGGCCCCGGAACATAAAGGGCAATGGAAGGAACATGGGTGGGTTTTAGTCAGTACAAGTCTGACAATCCCCCCGCTGCGCCCAGAGCGGGGGAAGTTATTTGATGATTTCCCACCCCAAAAAAAAAGGATAATTCTCTTAAAAAATAAGTAAGTTTCCGCCTTTAAAGGGCAATTAGTATCTCAGTGAGGCGTTACGTTGGTGTCTCTCTTAAAGGTTATCTATATACACATGTACAAAACATCATGCCTGTACGGCCAAAGGCTAAAGCAGAGGTGTATCTAATAGTACACCCACATTTTACTAGTTATGTTGTAAGTCCCACGTCATAGGGGGGGGGGGGGGCTATAGCCAACAACCGAGCACAAATCTACCCGCTTATCTAATCATCATCTCCAATACTGGACCCCACGACACAGGGTATCCTAGTGTGTAGTCCAGGGAATATACAACAGTCTAAATTAAGGCTGATGTGTATCTAGTTACAAACCTTTAATTTTTTTTTTTTAAAAGAAACCTTACAGAAAAATAACGAACTTAAATATCATGCGTAGGTTTAACATTTTGCTAATTACAAGCTTCCACATGTAGACATTGTACTGTACGTATTGGACTGTTATTTTTTTATTATTTACTAGCTTTTGCCCGCGGCTTCACTTGCGTTAAATTTGGGGTAACACAGTTTTTCTTTCCTGATTTGCAGGTACCTGCTACCTGTAGTTTTTGCCCTTGCGCCTAATTTATTGTAATAGCAATGCTAAGTTTTCCCTTTTCTTTCCTCTTTCTCCCTTATAACTCTAAAAAAAATAGCCTATATCTGTCTCCAGGGTCCCAACTATCTCTGTACTAAAATTCATCAAAATCGGTCTTGCCATTTAGGCGCGAAGACGTAACAAACAAACTCACTTCCGCTTTTATAATATTATATTATATATAACTAAGGATTAATAAACTCTCTTGTTAACTTCGGTTACACTTTTGATTTTGAGCGTTCCGTACTTCAAAAGGAAAAAACTCGGTTCACTTTGTTGTCCGTCTGTCTATCAAGGCCCTTTATCTCGGGAACTCGTGAAGTTATCGAGTTGAAATTGAAACCATATAGTCAAGTCTGTTGTCCCTTGGAGTTGTGGAAAACTCAACCCTCTAAGTCTACGCAGTCAAAAGATTTTTGGCCCTTTATGAGACTAGTTTATACGGATCCCTCGGTGCGAAATGTGGGTCAACTTTTTTTCTTTTTTAAACACTGCCTCGCACTAGGAATTTCTCCTGTATCGTGGGTGCGTTTACAAACATTCAATCTCACATACACAAATAGCTAGACCCGGAATAAATATCTGTAGGCCATACAATTATTTGTTCCGGGCGGGGATCGAATCCGCGACACGCAGCGCAGCAGTCGATCGCTCAGCCACTGCGCCAACCGTGTCGCCAATTCGATTTAGGTATACCTATACCTGTGTCGAAGCTCTTTGTGAGTTTCAGACATGGTTTAGCTTCGCCTGTGTCTTATATTACTTGTGGAGTTCTTTGAGACGTAAAATTAAGTGGAAATGGAGTAATGACTACGATTAACTATTTCTCGGGGCTATGTTTGTATAGTAAAAGTAGTACAGACGCACATTCTTGGAATAAAAAGTAGACTATGGCTGTGTTCTTAACTCCTTAACCTATTTTCTGTTATATTTATAACTATATCATCATCAACCTAGCCTTTTCTCAACTATGTTGGGGCTGGCTTCAAATCTTACCGGATGCAGCTGAATACCAGTATTTTACATGGACATCAAAATCTAGTTAGTACTGGGTAATACGGTATCCCTTGGTAAGACTGGTTGTCCGACTTTCGGGACCCTGACTATCAGTAACGACTGCCAAGATCTACAAATGACAAGTAAACATATGCCTATCCTTTTCCCAAATATGTATGTTGGGTTCGGATTCCAGTCTTACCGGAGTCAGCTGAAACCAGTATTTTACATGGAGCGACTGCCTATCTGACCTCCACAACTCAGTTAATAACTGGGTAATGCGATTTTCCTTGTTAAGACTGGTTGTCAGACTTTCGAAACACGAGTAACAATTGTCAAAAATCTACAAGCAACAGTTAGTAACCACGGCTTAACATGCTTTCCGAGGCACGGAGGAAAGCATGTTAAGCCTTGTATGCCTCTGTATGAAATGAGTGGTCACCCATCCACCAACCAACCTAGGCTAGCGCAGCATAACCTCAAGATCGACCCGAGCGGCAGATTTCGTCACAAGCTCTTTAACAGCTTATAACTACGATATTTAACTTTTTATTCCGTTCAGTAGAAAATTAACTTTTCTGCAAGTATTTCTGGTGAATCCTTATCTTTGTTAACTGTTGAATTTTTTACAGCTTTTTTTTAATACTATTATTAATATGAAAGTTTGTGAGAATAAATGGATCATGTATTCATGCATAGATGTTTCGTTACTTGCTTGCTAAAAATACTGAACGGATATTGATACTATTTGGCACGCGGATAGTTTATAGCCTGGATTAACACATAGGATACTTCTTATCTCGGCAGTACGATCCTGTGGGACGACAACCAAAATCTACGTGGGCGAAGCCTCGAGAATAAGTTAGTTAAACATATTTTGACCACAGCTAGCTCTCCGAGGAACTTTATTTATGAAATAGTCCAAAGTTTCTCGTCTTGCAACTGTGGGACAGTTCATGACAGGATGCTCACTGTCTGCCATCCAGTTAAGTAATTACTTAACTCGGCTAGTACTCACTTTGTATGTAGATGAGTATATACATCCTTACTGCCCATACTTATTAATATTATAAATGTAAAAGTAACTCTGTTTGTATGTTTCTTTGTATACAGGGTTATTTGTAAAACACCGGCAACCTCTCAGGACCATGTTACTAACATCATAATCAACAACTTTTGTTCTATGACATTTAAACATTTATCATATTTTAGTTAATCAGATTTTCATACAAAAATAAAAAAAAATGAACGCTCTAAATGTTACGAAATCTATGCGAAGCAAACGTAGGTACCTAAGCGATAGCGAAGCGAGTCATTAACCAAAAGTATCACTACGAGGTACCAACACCTGCCGCGCACTGTGCGCGGCAGATGTTGGTATGTAGGTACAGCAAAATACCGAGTTGAAATGTGTTAGAAAGGACAACGAAATCTTGAAGATTTGTTTCTGGTAAATGTATAAAATTTTGAAAAAAATCATAGAACAAAAGTTTTTGTTTATGATGATAGTAATACAGTCCTGCGCTGTTTTACAAATAACCCTGTATATTATGTTACCTTTTTATGACTAAACGGCTCATCGGATAGTAATGGCATAGTAATTTGGCAAAAAGATAGATTTCAACTTGGAAAAGAAAATAGGCTATTTATTTACGCTAACAACTTAGGACTGAGCAATATTGCATTTTTTTGCAGATGGGGAATCTTCAAATAACTTCCCCCGCTCTGGGCGGAGCGGGGGGGAGTGTCAGACTTGTACTGACTAAAACCCACACATGTTCCTTCTATTGCCCTTTATGTACCGGGGCCGCGGTATGTCTTTCAAAAAACCTGCAACTCCGGCAGGAGTAATACTGCATTATGTTCATATTCGGCAACTGTGTGACAACTGACCACACTGTCATGACAATATTAGAAAAGAACAGACTGCACGCATTTTACCTTGCCTTAGAGCTAGACGGCTCTAAGGCAAGAAAAAAACGGGTGCAAAGTCGCGGGCAAAACCTAGTTTTAAATAACGGAAGCAAACGATTTCCATAACAAAACATTCATAATATTTATCCACATTCGGTAAAAAAAATCCTAATGCATCCGAAATGTACCAGAATATGTTTGAGCCAGAGTGACTTGAATAAAAATGAGGTCAAATTGGATCGGAGTGAGATAAAATCTATGGGAAACGTATATATATGGGGCCATGGGACTTTGTTTTTGTCGCTGGATGGTAAAAAAATATCTGCGTACGTTTATGGTAGGTAGGGGTACCATCTGCATGTTAGAGTCAAGCTGTAATAACTAACAATTAAAATGTAGTTAGTTTTACGCAACTTCCACTAATAACAACGTCAAGCTAACTAACGTCCAGGTAGTGATTAACTTATAATTTCCCAGCTTATTATTAAGTTTCATAACTTCACTCTTGTAATCCCAGAAGTGTGAGACAGAGGTGTACCTACTAGGTAGCTCACTGTCCGTCCGTCTATTGACGACAGGCCGTGTCGTGTAGTGTTCCACGCGCGCCTCAGAGATGTCAGCAAAGCAGGGGCCTGCCAGGGATCCGCCTGCCGGGGTTGCGGGTTGTTCGAAAGAGATACCGCGGCCCCGGTACATAAAGGGCAATTGAAGGAACATGGGGGTGTTTTAGTCAGTACAAGTCTGACACTTCTCCGCGCCCAGAGCGGGGGAAGTTATTAGATGATTTCCCACCCGCAACAAAAATTTTACTTAATGGTACACCCACATTTCGCCTGTTATGTTTAAGTCCTTGTTTATAGGCAGCAAACATGGCATTTGATGGCTGCTGTTGAGAATCCTTAAAAAAAAACCAATAACACGTTGTCCGACTGGTTAATCGACCCCAGTACATCTTCAGCAGTCACAATTACGACCACTAGACCAACGACATATCTTATTAATTATGACGTGTTAATTAAATATTCCATTATCGATGCTTATCGCAAACAATCACACGTTCGCACTGATCTAACATAAAGTAAGAAAAGGCTGACTTGTAACTTCTCCCTGTTTAATCAAATTACTTGCTGTCCATCCGTCAATCTTCACCTCACGCACACATCGACATCTGCACAAACGAACAATGTTATCTCCAAGCGCCATCGACATCGTCTAATTAGAAGACAGGCGGCCATTCCGCCTATGATGCGAACCTAAAATAATAGTGCACTAAAATGTCAGACAGTCTGCGAATCCAAAGTCATGGAAACAAAAAAATAATCACCGATTCCAAAGTATGGCAGAAATTTGTGCCGACACGCACGCCCAAGTGAGCGGCCCCTTTATTTGACAGCAAATTAATAATCACACGGAAGACCAGAACGCCTTAACTGACACCCGCAACGATTCAACATCGACTTTATAATGTAAGCAATAAAGTCTAAGGTAAACATTTAACATCAAATAAATGTTCTTATGCAATTTCAATCCTTACGGTGTGAGACATTAAAGCTTAAATCGAGCACCGGAACGAAGTTAATAGGATGTAATTTATCCGGGTTGAAGCGCGTGGTTGCCGCTCCGGGTGCGGTGCGAGGGAGACGGGCGGCGGCCGGTCGCGGGGCCCGACGAAGACGGAGATGTTTTTGTTGTTGCGCGCAGTCGTCATTAGTCGTCGGGCAGGCAGCTCGCGGCCGCGCCACCGTCGCCGTATTGTGGAGACGAGGTGCGAGCACTAAACGTCGTAAGCGGCATTCTCATTAATTTTCAGGAAGACGTGAAATTCCCTCTCATTGCTCTCGCCCTCCGTTAAATAGCTTCCAGCCTGTTTCACGCTTTCGAACGCTGCACGTCCGATTCAATGATATTTAATTCGACGTTTCACGATTAATTATTTCGATTTCCGGAGTTTGTGTTATTATTAATTTACTAAAACAATTTAAACAAACCTTGAATACTAAGTAAATATTAGTAGATCTTAATCGGAAAGAACCGAACTAAAACGAAAATTAAATTTATTAAAACACAGACGTTGTTAATGAGATGATAATATAATTTCAAACAAATAGCAAAAAGAATACACAGGCAACAAGCTGTTCAGCGGTCTTACACAACGTGCACAATTTAAAAAAGCGTATGAATATTCATAAAGTGTCTCTAATAGCGTACTAAATATTAACGTCAACGCGACAAAAAAAGTTTGAGGGCAAAAGCGATAACCCAAGCGCGGTTTTTGTTGCGGGACTGAGGTCACTGGAAGATTTACATTCAGCCAATAGACGGCGGCCCACAATTAATTTATGTTATAACTGACGGGCGGTGACATAGATGTATGTTACTTATGTATCTGTTAATCTACGCAGTGTCTGCTACGCACCTAATATGAATGTAAAGTAGCCAGTTGAGGAGTCGAAATTTTATTGCAGAATAATTGATTATATTATAGTGACATATTAACAGTATTAAGTAATGAAACGTATTCATTTCAAAAAGATATTATCAAGATGCGACTACTCTTATTAGTCATGCATGATTGCAGTAAATATGAACTAATAAATATTATAATTTATAAAAAAAAATACGGTTTAGAGTTTTAATAAGCTGGCAACCCTATTTTATAGCAAATGTCCATTTGATTACCAAAAATGTATGTTGTTTTAATTTGAATGTGTTTTGTTTTGTGCCAGAATGCAAAGAGATCTTATACCTATTTTTATTTTTTTATAATTGGAACATTAGAATGACGTGATCCGCTTATCGTGCATTGTCTTCTACACTAATAGTCTAGTCAACAAGTGCTTTTTTAGTCAAAACTTTTTAAAAAGCTCGGAAAAATATGGTTGAGGGCTCATTCGATTCGGGATCGAATCTAAAAAGTTTTTGAAAAAATTCAAGACCCGCTCGAAAAAATTGCAAAAGTTATTAACAAATTAGTAAACAAAAAAAAAGGGGTTTAGTTTTTTTGGTATATCTCGAAAACTATTTGATATATTTTGATTTTGAAAAAAGATTCAAAAAGAGGAGAAAATTTCCTAAAAAAAAACTCCCAACTAGCGAAATTGTAGGACCAATATAAAAAAATTTACAGGGAGCTGAAAATACGCCTGAAAACGGGTACTCGGGTTTCCGCAAGCCACGCCCCCTTCAAGCGCTTTAATGAAAACTATTATTTAAACATATTAAATGTTGATATTAAAATTTGAAAAAAATCAGACATGTACAGGACAAATTAAAGAATGAAATGCCGTAGAAAAAATATTTTTATCGCGATTTTATAAAATGTTATCCATAAATTAATTAACAATTTCTTCCGACTGGGCTATAAACATTGCAAGTTGCATAATTGTTAAACCAGAAATCTCAATTTTTTTTCCTCTCGTGGAGCTATTCTTCAAAGATTAAAGAAAGGATTTCCGTTGAGTAAATTAAAAAATTGTTAATTTTCGATTTGTTATTAACAAATTACCTAGGCGGCAAATTAAATATTTAAATAAATGTTACAAGAATTATTTTTTTTTCCAATGTCGATGATCATTCGTTTTTCTATCAATAAAAGCTACCTAAAAATATTTTTTTATAAATTTTAATTCTTTTTGTTTATAAAATTGTTATAAACAAATAGATTATTTATAAGATAATTGAATTTTTTTTTTGAAAATAGATTCCTTGTTTAAAATTATGAATTTTAAGATAAAAAACGATCCTTAAAAAAAAATTTTTATTGCTAAAAAACCGTTTTGTTAATAAACAATTTTTTTTACCACTTGTTAATAATATCAAGGTACGCTTTTTTTTTAAATATCATTATTTATTATCCTCCCTAATAATCAAAAAAAACATTTCGTTTTTTTATAATTATATTTTATTATAATTTTGCAAAAAAAATATATATATTTATATTTATTATCGAATAATTTTTTTTTTCCGCATAAAGGTAATTGGTCGGTTTTATTTTAGTGTAAAGAATTCTAAAAAAAATATACAAAAAAAAATTAATTGTTTATAACAAATTGTTTATTTAATAAACAATGAAAAAAACGAATTTTTTTTTTGATTATTAGGGAGGATAATAAATAATGATATTTTAAAAAAAAGCGTACCTTGATATTATTAACAAGTGGTAAAAAAAAATTGTTTATTAACAAAACGGTTTTTTAGCAATAATTTTTTTTTTTTAAGGATCGTTTTTTATCTTAAAATTCATAATTTTAAACGAGGAATCTATTTTCAAAAAAAACAATTCAATTATCTTATAAATAATCTATTTGTTTATAACAATTTTATAAACAAAAAGAATTAAAATTTATAAAAAAATATTTTTAGGTAGCTTTTATTGATAGAAAAACGAGTGATCATCGACATTGGAAAAAAAAATAATTCTTGTAACATTTATTTAAATATTTAATTTGCCGCCTAGGTAATTTGTTAATAACAAATCGAAAATTAACAATTTTTTAATTTACTCAACGGAAATCCTTTCTTTAATCTTTGAAGAATAGCTCCACGAGAGGAAAAAAAATTGAAATTTCTGGTTTAAAAATTATGCAACTTGCAATGTTTATAGCCCAGTCGGAAGAAATTGTTAATTAATTTATGGATAACATTTTATAAAATCGCGATAAAAATATTTTTTCTACGGCATTTCATTCTTTAATTTGTCCTGTACATGTCTGAATTTTTTCAAATTTTAATATCAAAATTTAATATGTTTAAATAATAGTTTTCATTAAAGCGCTCGAAGGGGGCGTGGCTTGCGGAAACCCGAGTACCCGTTTTCAGGCGTAATTTCAGCTCCCTGTAAAATTTTTAATAATGGTCCTACAATTTCGCGAGTTGGGAGTTTTTTTTAGGAAATTTTCTCTTCTTTTTGAATCTTTTTTCAAAATCAAAATATATCAAATAGTTTTCGAGATATACCAAAAAAACTAAACCCCTTTTTTTTTGTTTACTAATTTGTTAATAACTTTTGCAATTTTTTCGAGCGGGTCTTGAATTTTTTCAAAAACTTTCTAGATTCGATCCCGAATCGAATGAGCCCTCAACCATATTTTTCCGAGCCTTTAAAAAGTTTTGACTAAAAAAGCACTTGTTGACTAGACTATAAACATGTATGCAAAATTTCAGCTTAATTGGAAACCGGGAAGTGGGTCAAATATAACTACATAGATTTGTTTACATAGTTACTTACAGATAATAAAAGCGTTTTTAAAAAAGAACTCTTTCCAATCACATAGTTCCACTATAACTCATTTCCGTTTAGCAGCGCGTTGTATGGCTCGGAAACAATGACAAAACCTTGCGGACTCGGTTCATCTAGCCGTCCATTCGTCCGTGACAACTGTTGCTGAGGGTCTACGCTTATCAACACACTTATCTATCTCACAGTAGCTTCCCATAAAAGCATTCCTAACACCAGCCACGATACCCGATCCAATATTGACAAGTTCACTTCTACTATAACTTTAACTTCAATAAAATGCAGACGGAGTTTTCAAAGATTCAATCTTTATTTGTTGAAAAAATTCCTCGCTAGCTTTTCTCATTCGAATCAATGTTCCGAACTGGCTGTTACGGCAATTATAATTGTAATTGCCATAAAAGCTTCTTGAAAGCCCAAATGAATTCAACTATTCAGAATGTGACGTTCAAGCATAATCGAATAGGTCTGCGGTAGGTGTGGGTAAACCCAGCTTTAGTAAAATCTTCACGTCATGGCGGTCAAACGTATGATAATTTGAGTTCGCAATACAAGTCTACTGTACCGAAATTGATAACCATATATAAAAAGTTCATCGAACTGATGCAAGTTTTTATTTAGCTTCAATTTTAAAGAAATGACTTTAGACTGGACATATCAACAACATCTAACAGTCCAAGCTAATACAATGAGATCAGTGTAGACTAGTACCTACATATCTTGCAATATAATTGTCATAAAAGAGCTTAGACCTCGACCTTTCTTCTCCAGTAAATCTTCAAGATAATCGGACGCATACGCAAACTCAACAATCTACATGGTCAGCGTCAACAAACACACGCGGTGATCTCGTTCATAACTCTACATGAACCCAGGATGGCCCATTCTACTTCCGACAAACGAGGTACTGCACCCACGCGTTGGGACGACGCCAGTCTGAGATATTAAGATATACATGTCTTGTCACACAGAAATAATGCTCAAATGCCACTTTAAAGCAGGAAATGTATTTAAATGCAAGCGATATCCTGTCACACCCGCTTTGCACCTTACGAAATGAGAATACATCGTCCTCTCTTGAAATCACTTGCAGATAAGGTATTGCAAAGAATGTATTCAATTTGTAATCTGCAATATCAATATCGCATTTCGCTTGCGCAATCACATAGATAAGCAAGTAAATGGACGAGAATGATATTGATAACATAAATCTACATGACATTAAAAAGATGCAGTTGTGAAGCTAACGCGTGCCAAACCGTGGCATTCAAAAAGACTACATAAGGAGAATAGTCAACCTTTCGCCCAATCATTGACATTAGAGAAAATCTTTCTTCTTAATTCGTATAAAAACTGAACTGAGCACTTGTAATACAAGGACTCTTTATAGTGAATTAAAAGTTTTATATTAAAATGCAGCAGTAAAGCCGTCGTCACACGCGGCAGTCACGTTTGCATTTCGCATTCACAATGGCGCTCTGGGCGGGATGCGCCCAGCCACTTCCGACAACAGGGGCCAGCCTACGCACTCCCTGATACCCAACGCTGTTCCATTCAGTAAATAACATCACAGCTACTCCAAAGCAACCAATAAAAATTAGGTCATAGATTTATGCCGTAACACTACGCAAGTCCTTTGGAATGCAATCTGACTTTCTTTTGGCCTAGCTCGTTCCATCGTCGACCTCATCTCTGTCTATTTTGATAAATTTGAGATCAAGAGGCTTATCTACTACTGGGTGGCGCTCGCAGCTTCACCCGCGTGATGATCGAAAAAAAAAGTATCATTATGTGTTATTCCAGACTATAATCTAACTCTGTACCAAATTTCATTAGGATCCGTTCAGCCGTTTTGACGTGAAAGAGTAAACATCCATACATCCATCCATCCTCACAAACATTCGCATTTATAATCTTTATATTATATATTATATATATATATTATATATATATATTATATATATATATAATATTATAAAAGCGAAAGTGAGTTTGTTTGTTTGTTTGTTTGTTTGTTACCTCTTCACGCTTTAATGGCTAAACCAATTTTGATGAATTTTGGTACAGAGATAGTTGGGAACCAGGAGACGGACATAGGCTAATTTTTATTTAAAAAAAGTGGGATATGAGGGAGAACGAGGGAAGAAAAGGGAAAACTTAGCGTTGCTATTACAAATCCATCAGGCGCAAGAGCAAAAACTGCAGGTCTGCTTGGTGTGTTATACCGAATTTAACGCGAGCGAAGCCGCGGGCGAAAGCTAGTTATATATAATTCTTCTGTGAGTGTGTATGTCACTGAACTTCTCTCAAACGACTGGACCGATTTTGATGAATTTTTTTGTGTGTGTTCAAGGGGATCTGGGAATGGTTTAGATTCACAATTTTGTCCGCTGGACAATGTTTTTTTAATTAATTTGTAATTTATTACTAGTTGTTGATTTTGGAATGTTTTACATTGGATCCGACAGACGGCGCTACCATCGCAGTGTCAAATTAGACAGCTTATTAAAAAAAAATTGAAATTTTCAAATTAAAGACGTGTAGACAGGACAACGTCTGTCGGGTCCGCTAGTATTTATATAATATTATAGTAAGATAAAAAACGGGCCAAGTGCAGGTCGGACTCGCGAGGTTTCCGCACACTTGCGACATAAACGGCCATTTCTTTTACACTTGAAAGGTTAACATTTTTCAGAGCTCCAAAGGACCACAGACTTGAGTACTTATATGATTTTAACTCCATGCGTTCCCGAGATAAAGGTTACACCCTAAAAACACAAAAAAGTGGAAAATAACTTTACTTCCGGAAGTCCGTGGCAAAAAAGTTAATGAAAAGTCACCTGCTTTCGGAAGTAAAGTTATTTTCCACTTTTTATTGTTTTTGGTTTGGATCGTTTTTTTTTATATAGTTTGTCTAAACGAATAGATTTGCAATAAGAATATACTTGAAGAAGTTGTAGACGTGACGCCAAGAACTATTTAAAACGTCATAAAATTAGAAAACTAAATATGACAAGTTAGCATAAAACCTGCTTGCGTCTGCTTCAGAATCCTTCGAGAACACAAGCCTCCAATCTGATAAAATAATTGTGGTTTTGGATCGCATTTCAGCAACATTGTAGTAAGAAAGGTTGCGACTATGAATGCTTGTTCACTTAATCCAACTAATGAAATACAGAACTAAAATAAATGTACACACGACGGCACATCAACCTACACAAAACCATTTTAATCTGAACTGTCTACTACGGTGTGCGATCCGTAGTAGAGAGATCAGGTTGTAATAGTTTAGAATAGGTTGACCTGCGATCGTGTGAACGAAGTTTAACATATCGATGCAGATTTTCTTGACAAGTAATGCCACCTTAAACTGCACAATTAATGTGGCCATTCTATAACTAAGCCTGACCCATTTCATGTCTTTTTTTTTAAATGTTATCCCACCTATGAATTTCTCCTGTATCGTGAGTGCGTTTACAGACATTTAAACTCATACACAAACAGCCAGACCCGGAACAACTACCTGTCGGTCACACAAATATTTGTTCCGTGCGGGGATCGAACCTGCGACACGAGGCGTAGCAGCCAATCACAAAACCAGCGACTTTTTTTTGAAAACGTTTTTTTGTAAGGCGTAGGAAAACCACGGAAATATGACATATAAAGAAGCCGAATAGAAAAAATAAAGTCGGTATACCCTACTTCATCACCTCGGGCGCCTTTGTCTTCACTAAAACCAAAACACATTAAATATGTGTTGTGTAAGCATAGACTTGAAAGTCCCGGATATTAATAGGGCGGCGCCTAGTCTCTTCTCGTGGGAGTTGTAATAGGCGATTAAGGAATTATATCAGGTGAATGAATAGAAGCATCCACCTACACACTGTAGACATAAAGGTTATTCAAAGGCAGTAAATGACAATGACTTGGTTAATGTAGAGCAAAAATACGTTTGCATAAAAAAAATAACTTACAAAAAGGCCGGACACTGAAGGTTCCAAGCAAACTTGCGATATAAAAAGTCGTCTTTTGACAGTGTAGACTTAGAGGGTTGATTTTTTCACAGCTCCAATGGACCACAGGCCTGAGTATAGTATTTAATTTCAACTCGATACCACCACGTGTTCCCGAGATAAACGGTCTTGACAGACAGATGGACAACAAAGTTATCTTATTTGGGATCCGTTTCTTCTTTTTGAGATACGGAATCCTACAAATCCTTACTAATATTATAAAAGCGAAAGTGAGTTTGTTTGTTACTTCTTCACGCCTAAATGGCTAAACCGATTTTGATGAATTTTGGTACTGAGGTAGTTGGGACCCTGGAGACAGACATCGGCTAATTTTATTTTTAAATTGAGAATTTAGGGAGAAAGAGGAAAGAAAAAGGAAAACTTAGCTTTGCTATTCCAATCAATAAGGCGCAAGGGCAAAAACTACAGGTAGCAGTTACCTACAGATCAGGAAAGGGGAACTGTGTTACCCCGAATTTGACGCGAGCGATGCCGCCGGCAAAAGCTAGTGGAACAATAAAAGAAAAGAACGATAACTCAAAAGTTGCTATCGTTTCTGTTGCTATAGAATAAATTAACACTATTTATGATTACGCAACAATAACAATGGGTAATTACTTAGTTTATTATAATGGGAAATGATTGGTTTCACTTATGGCTTATTGTTCTGGCTGCTCTTGTTCCAAGTTTTATGTAACTGTAGCAATATCGCAAGTTGAGAGAACTTCAAGTTTTAACGTCTTTTATGAAGTATCAAGGTAACCAAGTCTCGAAAGAGGTTTTAAACCACTATTATATAATTTTGTAAAGTTTAACTAAAAACTAATACTCCTTCTCACTTTATTTACTCTAAGAACTTCTACTTTAACAAAATTCAATGTATAGGCGGTGTTTTAGAGTCTACAATAATATACAAATAAATAAAAATGAAATGCTTATTAATAACTGAAAAAAAACAACTTTTTACTGAATGCATACCGCAAGTGTACCGGAATATTAAAAGGAAAAAAGTTTGTCCGTTTGTTCCGGCTAATATCCGAAAAGGCTGAACCGATTTTGGAGGGGCTTTTACTGGCAGATAGCAGACTTGTATTTTATATATAATGATTAGGGTATCGCACAAGAAAAAAGGAGAACACATGAAATTGTTCCTAATAAAGTAGGTAATATTTTTATAGTAATTTCAGGCGGACGAAGCTTGCAGTAACAGCTAGTCAATACAGTCCGAAAATTGGTACTTAGAGAGACCCAGCACCCAGATCTAGATAAGTAAACACGAAATACAAAACAATGGGGTCAATAAGTGTGAAAATGTTCCCATGGATATGCAACCCTTGTCGATAATAATGCGGGTCAAACAACAATCCACACATAACCGACCGTATTAAAAGCTTTCTTTTATTAATATTGCCTAACGCAGCAAGGACTGTGACGTAAGCAATAATGCCCATAGAATGGATGGTAATGCCATACCCAGAACCGGTGTAATGACATCATGCTATGTTTATATTCTAAGTTGCTATTGTTTAATAGCAACTTGGAACAGTGGATATTATTACCGGACTAGCTCGGCTTAGCTTATGTACTCAAGGATTTAAGCTATCTACATACTAAATTTTGTAGAAATCTGTTGAGCCGTTTGAGCATGAAGGAGTAACAAACATACACACACACATGCAAACTTTTGCCTTTTTAATATTAGTGTGATGCTACGGAACTCAATGGTAAAGAAATGTACAAAACAGTAGTCCAGACATATAATAGGTTCATTTAAGTGATTCTTTTGTTGGTAATGTAGGGGTTCTAGCTAGAAATGGTAGCGTGCTACGTACTTATAACAGTCACCGTGGGAAAATCTCCAGCGATACGGAAAAGCATGGGAAACTTATCGAGTTAGACTGCGGAACATACAAATCGATAAATCGAATGGGGCTTAGAAATATTGTCCTTTGTCGTGAATATTTGTGCTAAACTTGAAACGTGTCTCTATCTATTTTCTGTGAGACTCGATCAGATTAAATAAAGGACATTTAGTAGTACTTTTCTTGATAATAGGGTAGTTTCCAGAGTCAAAGTAATAACATTCTATTTAGTTCGTCTTTTAGGTTATTCAAAAATAAGGGACACGTACCTATATTTTTATTTGTAAATTAGACCAAAAAATTACAAACATTAAAGTTACGTGTGACGTCACTCGTTACTACAAAATTTTTTTTTGGACTACCCTATTACTGGCATAACATAAAATCACGCCAGTAATCCGCAAATGTTTAGGCAGAGATGTACCAAATAACTCACCCACATTTAGACAGGTTTGTCCCACATGTTTAAGTCCTCCCATGTACAGACGCCTGCACATCAAGCTACTACAATCTGTCAGATTTCTTTGATAGATTTTCGACTTTATTTCTAAAGTATTAGGTTCAAGGTTCATTGGGAAAAATTGACAGTTTCGGGTAGCTTGACCTGCAGGCGTCTGTACACAAATGTGTGCACAAACCCAGATGCTGTGGCTAAGAATATCCTAAAGGAAAAGCATAATAGCAATTTTCTCGACCCAGGAATCAAAGCATCTTGCTTTAATAAACTTTCTTGACTTCAAGGCAGCTGTTCACCGTATGATGGTCAATATGCTAGAGGTCGATAATGGCCGCTTAAGCAGAATCATAATAGATTAATAATGTGAATTACAGACGCAGTTAATATTGTAAATTGTCACTTTGTGACCATTTTACGAAATGTAACGTAATTCATATTACTATTCCCGTACCCTTATTCCAATTCATTTAGTCGGCCATTCCATACTTTTTTTTGCAGATGGGAAACCATCAAATAACTTCCACCGCTCTGGGCGGAGCGGGGGGGAGCGTCAGACTTGTACTGACTAAAACTCACCCATTTTCCTTCTGTTGCCCTTTATGTTCCGGGGCCACGGTATCTCTTTCAAACAGCCGGCAACCCCGGAACTTTCTTGACTTCAAGGCAGCTTTTCACCGTATCATGGTCAATATCCTGCCCTTATTCCAATTCATTTAGTCGGCGCAGTATTTATTCTTCCATACTTCTCTATTACTCGTCATACCAGCACCTTTCTTTACACAGTCCATCCATCGTTTCTTAAGGTCTTCCGGTACTTTTAGTCGTATAGCATTGTAATCAGAATGAAGATTTTCTTCGTATCCATTTTCAAAATCTCACTTCCTACTTGTATAATAAACGCGATCGTTTGTGACGATGGATGGATACATGTTTGTTACTCTTTCACGCAAAACTAGTGAACGGATTTCTATGAAATTTGGCACACAGTTTATAACCCGGATTATGAAAAGAATACCTGGTATCCCGTATCGGTAGGACAAAACATCTGAACCAAAGGCTACGTAAAGATATTTTAATTGATTAACCTTGCAATAATTTGTGATAAAAAAATAAACGCGTCATTTACCGCAGCAAATATAAACAAGGTTCGTTTCGAGATGCGGTGTGAGTGCACGCACGTATTAAATTAAGACAGTGACCGTAATGTCTGCACAATAAGGTGCTAATTCGGAAGTAGCAAGTTAACGCTTAAACACAGTTCATTAACATGTGCCTGGATGCAAGGTCATTCAGTACATATAAACGAAGTTATTTCATGGCGTGGTGACGTGCACATTTTGCTAATTGTCAATCTTCCTTAAAAGTCTTACTGAGTTCGAACTTTGAACTCTTAAAACGTGAAACTATTGCGTCTCAAGGTCTTTGCAATAGGGTTCATTTCTAGGGTGAATTTTGTTTTTTGACTAAGGTGTTTGTATGTGGACGAGGCAAAAGATGTAAGGATCGTAACTGGTCGTGTAAACGGCGAGTTTGTGTTCCACGCGCGCCTTAAACTCAAACTCAAAGCATTTATTTTAATTAGACCAGTACAGGCACTTTTAAATATCAAAATGATGAAGCTACAGTCCCGATCACAAGGCATAATAACTTGAGGAAGTACTGTAGTTGCCCATTTCAAAGCGTTGATCTCTATGGAGAAGAATGGGCAAGAAACTCCATAGACACTCTTTTAAATTATAATATTATTACAAAATCGTATTTAAAGAGATGTCAGCAAAGCAGAGGGGAGTGCCAGGGTCACCTCCTGCCGGGTTGCGGGTTGTTCGAAAGAGAAACCGTGACCCAAAAACTTAAAGGGCAAAAGAAGAAACACGGGTGTGAAGTTATTTGATGATTTCCCATCCGTTAAAAAGGATCGTAGCAGGTCTATGATTTATGCCTACCTCCACGAAATAAAGGCGTGAGTTTATATTTTGTATCTTGGTAAGCTTAGCGTAAAAGCTTGCTGCACAGCAAATATTTGTAAACTCGAACATTGACATAAGTGGTACCAATTGAAGCACCGTAAAGTGTTTAACGTATTCAAGTGTATTATTATGTTTGGCAATTCTCCAAGTTTAATTTTGGCCATTATTCCATTTAAAATTAATGGTACAATAACATTGGAGTTTGTGCAAAACTTTTCAATGCTTCGATGTTCAAGTTTCTCATCAATATCGTAGAAGGCGATAAGAAGACCATCTGTTGTCGGTGACGTGACTTAGTTTGTGGGACAACGGCAGGTGGCGCTGCATCACGTAACCATAACAGCCCAAATATAGCTTGACTTAGTACCGAACCTTGAACGATTCATTTGATATTGAAGCTAAATAGCATATTTTAACCAGAGTCATATACAAAACGCTACAATCAAAATAAAAAAAATGCTTTTATTAAAAAGAAAAGACAGTGAGGAATCGAAATTCTCTAGTAAGGAATCGATACTGGCTGTAGGATAAAGTCTGACAAAATATGTATTATCACCAGAACCAAAGGTGTGTCCAATTTCAGCAAGATTTGACAAATGCATACTAGCAAAGCAAGTTAAATGGTTCTGCGGACGGTGAGCTACCCGTTAACGACGGCGCGTTCGTGTTCAACGCACGACTCAAAGAGATGTCAGCAAAGCAGAGGGGACCGTCAGGGTCACTGTCTGCCGGGGTTGCCAGTGTTTGAAAGAAATACAGCGGCCACGAAACACGAAGGGCAAAAGTAACGCTCCCTTCCGCTCCTCCCAAAGCTGGAGAACTCATTTGATGATTTCCCATCCGAATAAAAGTTAAATCAAAGCTTTTTAAATAGCAAACTACACTTAATTAACAAAACACAAAAGTGTTTTATGTTAATCCGATGACAACAAATAAATGGATTGATATAAACAACTGTTTATATAATACTAGCTTTTGCCCGCGGCTTCGCTCGCATCCACCGCCCATTTTAGGGAAGTGGGGGGTTAAAAAGAGAGAAGAGAAAAAGTAGTCTACGTCACGCTCCATCCCTTCAACTATCTCCACTTAAAAAATCACGTGAATTCGTTGCTCCGTTTTGCCGTGAAAGACGGACTAACAGACACACACACATACACTTTTCCATTTATAATATTAGTAGGGATGTATATGCGGTAATCTACATACTGCAAGATCATAATTTGGAATAGCAACACATAATATGATAAGATACAGCTATACTGAATGAAGGCTGGTAGAGTATTTTGTATTTGCAATTTTTATTATATCTCTTTGATAACACATCTATCGCCTTGCTATCGACCTTGTGACAAAAGATTTAAGGTGCAAATTTGTGTAGCACGGCAGGAGAATCTCTACAAGGTCAATTGAATAGGTAATTATCAAGTTTTACGATAATTACTTTAAAAGTCTGAACGACCTCCGCTGAGCCGCAAGAATTGTCTGTAAAATGTATTCGCTTTTTGACGAATTTTGGAAAGGTTTTCAAGGTGTTAAAGGCAGACTTTTCGCGGTCTACCGTGGCGCTGGCGCTTGCACCTTAATATTATATTAATTGAAGGCGTGATGTAACAGTTCTAGTCGGGATATTAGATTAAGCTATAATTCGAGGAGCTATTTCAATTAGTTTTTATCCAACGGCGCTGTAGTACCTACTATTAAATGATTTATTGGATATTAATTTAAACGAATATAAATGAGCCATAGAATAGCGAATTTGAAAATGAATAGATAGTCTCAACACAAGTTTTGTTAATTTATTTTGATTAATTAATCTCCTAATACTTTAAAGCTACAATATGTATAAATAATGTGTTAGCGAGCCGCTATGACTAACAGTGTAATATCTTATTATTTCCGAGATTAGCTAGAAATACTAAAACGGATAAGGAAAGTCTTTGGTAGGTATCAAAAAACGCTGACTTCTGAACTTTTTTTCCTTTTAGTTATTAGAAAAAGTCTTCTAAATTTCTAGGTAAACGTTTCAAATAACTAGTAAATCTAAAGTCTGTTAGTAATATTATAGTTTAAGTACATGAAACTGAAAAACACGCGTATAGCTTTTAATTACACTGGCAACTTTATATTATAGACAACGTCAATTTGATTGACTGAAATGTTTGTTGTTATGATTTGAATGTTTTGTTTTGTGCCAAACATTTTAAGACTTTTTGTACGGGTATAGTTTTTAATTATGCTGGCAACCTTATTTCATAGACAACGACAATTTGATTGATTAAAATGGTTTTTGTATACTAACGGTTTAACGGTTCTTTTAAGAATTCATGTGTATCCAAAGACATATTATTCCTACTTTCTCGCCGGTGACCATAGAGCATCAGAACAATAATTGGAAGATAAGAACGACGTGACAGTTCACATGCATTATCAATTATCACTATCAGCCAAACTAAACATGTTTTATACAAAATTTCAGCTCAATTGGAAACCGGGTAATGAGTCAAATTAAACTTCCAAGATTTACATAGAAGCTAATATAAGCGTGTTAAAAAACCCATGACCTGTTTTTGGTTTTCTTTCTTATCTATTAAAAAGCTTTAACGTCGCATGGTCAACTGGTTAAGTATTATTCTGTGGAAAATACGTATACTATATTAATATTATTATATGATTAATAGGGAAATATGACTTTTGGAAAGACGTTAATAAAATAATAATACGACTTAATTTGTAAAAACCACAAACGACTCTCAATTCGCGATACACACAACAATAATTATTTTAATCTATACTAATATTATAAATGGGTTTATTTTGTAAGTTTGTGTATAGGGGTAATCTTCAGAACTACATTACATTATCCACGAGTGTATTATGCTACCTTTAAAACGTTCCCGTGGGTTAATTACCGTTAAACGGGAGCGAAATCGCGGGCCAAAGCTAGTAATTAATTAAATACACCGAATTTTTTAGGGCATCTTACACATCGAGCTATACATTTCCAGTATAACATGGCCTTGCTTTGTATAGATTTCCCGTACAATGACAGATCCGCATAAACTGGTTTGATATCGGTAGTTGTGCTTACTTAAGTAGACAGTAGGCGCAGGTCGCTCATATCATCAATGTATGTAGGTGACGGTTCTTATTCATCCAAGTCAATTTTATTCATTGAGATTACGTAATCAGAAAGTAGGTTGAAAATAATACATGTCATACTGTAGTATGTTATTTTTCTTTGTTAATTTTCATGAAGACGTTTCGTATTTCGTGTCATCTGGTAAATTGAAATCTGAACTTTGATTTGAATTCATTCTCTGTTGCTGGAATGGCATTTTATACCTAATTCATTATTGTTTAATAGTTGAAACTCATCTGATAGCACGGAATCTCACTTTGCGTGCTTTCTGCTTTGCGCACTTAAAAGTACTGCCGACCGCACCATTGATGCTGCCGAGTGCGATAGTATTTTCGCTGTTTCTCTCTATCATATGACGGTTTTAAGCGACAGAAAAGTACACCACCAGATGGAGTTCAACTCTAAAACTGTTTAATAAGTCCTAGTGGCCCGTCCCAGATCCGCTTAGGTTATCAAAGATACGTAAATCATGTATTAATGCCTATCAGTCAAGGTGGGATGAACAGCAGCCTTCCTTTGTCTGCTCTTAAAATTTGTAATCCTTACTAATATTTACAAAACGAAAGTGGGTTAGTTTGTTTGTTTGTTACGTCTTCACGCCTAAATGGCTAAACCGATTTTGATAAATTCTAAAACCCTGGAGATGGACATAGGCTATTTAAAAAAAAGATTGAGTTATGAGGGAGAAAGAGGGAAGAAAAGGGAAAACTTAGCATTGCTATTACAATAAATAAGGCGCAAGGGCAAAAACTACAGGTAGCAGGTACCTGTAAATCAAGAAAGGGGAACTGTGTTACTCCAAATTTAACGCGAGCGAAGCCTCGGGCAAAAGCTAGTCATTAATATATTTGTTCATGATCTTCTTGTTCTTAGCGTATCGATGGCAAATTCAAGTTAAATACTTTTGGTCAACATTCAGCTATACGAAGTTCGCTCGTTGATGCAGTCATAAGATCAAGTCAAGTGCGCAGGTGTGAGGGCATGCAGCGCAAGATAGAAGGAGGGACATTGTCTGTCGAGACACGCATACACACTTGAGATCTGAACCGTATTTGACCCCCATCTGTAGAGATTAGTTCACTGATTGATTACCTACAATCCTACATGAACAACACTATAGTCCTTATCAGAGGAAGTAAGCAGATTAAGTAAAAATTAAATATGATAAGTAATCATGACAGTCTTTGATAATAAATGAATCGAATAGGCTGCTTATCAAATTTTTGGGTAATTCAAATCCACACAAAACGTAAATTTAAAAACATCTGCTCTTACACTATCAGGAAAACCGGAATATGCCAATGAAATAATTATATAATAATTTTAACATAATAATCAACAATGTTGGTTTCGTAGCTCGGAGTCTTATCTACATGTAGATATACAATGAAATAATGTAGCAATTTGAATATTATTAAAGGATTGGTCATTCAATAGCTACGTCACGATAAAACATTGCTTGGCTAGTGTGCCCAGTTCGATAAAATAATATATTATTAGAGCCACAAACAGGGTTGCCAACCGTTTTTATGCACGAGGGATCAATCACTCTCGTTCGTCTTACAAAATGTCCGGTTAATTCAGTGAAAGCAGTAACATTCAATAACATAACAGTAAAAATAATTTATTCTAAATACGGGCCTTTTAGAAAAGTACAACCGAACATATTTTGTTTAGTCCACTTTCCCCTTGAACAATTTTATAACTGGCAACCTTAGTCGCAAAACACGCGTCGATACCGCGAGCCGGCGCGTACGCATAATGTAGTTAGGGGATTATTTTTTAATCCAATTATACAGTAAGATCTCAAAATAAATGGCAGTAGCAATAAATACGTCGTGACCGACAAATAGTGGCCTACATCACTAGGATAAAGATAAAACTAGACGGGTTTATTGAGAAGGCAAATATCTATCAGCTATTACTGTATATCTTCAGGCTATATTTTATGATACACCTGCAAAAGTGCAGAAGTAAGTGGTTTTAAAGGTGTTCTATGAGTCTGAGCGTACGAGAATATGCATCAAAGACACGTTTGGACATGTATGGTAATTGCAAGGAATGGGTAAAATGTTATAAGAAATGGGGAAAGTCAAAGAAACAATGGATAGGCTTTATCCCGAGACGCAGACGCCCTGCACTCTGTATTCAAACATAGCTCACACCCATAATGTTCGTTCAACGATTTCTGGACTGTGTGAAAGATGATATGAATAGAAAGAGTACACTATAAATAAGGTGACGAGAAAATAGTGACGATTGGAATTTCATTTATGCTCATCACCAAATAAATTGGAAAAGAGCAGGAAAGAAAAAAAACATGTGACGTGTCTGCGCGCATAAGAGAACTATAACAGCACGATGTGGAGACCATATTCCAGCTCCAAATTGTAAAAGACGGAACAGACACCGTACGAAGCCAACCTTGCATATCAAAGCTTCAGCACTGTAGGTGTAATTCTGACACGTCCATAAAACCCAATAAAGATCCAAATCACTGATAGCTAGGAAGACTGACTCATTTCAATATTGTTGACTCATTCATACATCACGCGCGAAATAAACCCGATGCGATCCACATCTGTGATAATGGCATATCATAATGAATCTATTAATACTTATGAAGTGGAAAGTTTATGTTTGTTACAACATACTATGAGGGCTGGACGTCAACTGGACAAGGCATGGCCTGCTAATGAGTTTATTTAATTTAAACCTAGAACTTTCTAGGACACTGTAAAAAAAGGCCACTTGAAAATATATATATCTGAACCAAAAGGATCTATCTATAAACAGACTATTAATCAACAAAATAATTCAGACTGGCATCGTTTAGAGGTGGTGCAAGTTTTACAGAAGACACAAAAGTCATTCGGGACTAAGATGGTAAAAGAAAACCAAAGAGACGATGGATGAACAGTGTGAAAGATGATATGGTTAGGAATAGAGAGACTTCTTAGATGATGAATAATACAGATATATATGGAGTGGAAGAAGACAAGCTGCGCCGACCCTTTAATAAATTGAGATAGAGGAGGAAACTGATAATATTTCATTCAAAAAACAACGAACGTTGATATAAGATATTTTGTCTAGATCTGCCCTAAATGTTAGAAGAAAGGAGAGCCCTATATGCAGGAATTTATGATTCCATGCTGATTGGTGTATGAATGCTCAGAACATCGAAAATTGAAGACTCTAGAGTAAAAAACAACACAAGACAACTCAGATATTCAGATTTATTTAGATTCCTAATCCTCGGCTATTCTTTTCATCGTTTCCTTTGGACTTCACCAAGCTTTACTTTCTCGGCGCTTTTCTGGTGGTCGCCACTCACACGATTCTAGCTTTCAGGAGTTGCAACCATTTGGGAATAGTGTGGCTTGTCCCAATAATTAATAAGACTTAGAAATGTTTAAATTTACCACCCGTCCCTTGCTAGAGCCAGAGCCAGAAGCTAAGCCAGTATTTTCAAACCATTCCCCAAATAATATCACTCAGATCCAGTTTGTCCTATGCTGTCCTCCCCCAGCGACACCCTAAGCCGAGGCTCGTACTTGCAAAGAGTGCCCTTAGCACGTAGTCGCTTATTTTTTAAGTTTTTTACCCTGCTGGACGCCTTACACTCAGGGCATTCACGTGATATGTCCAGTTAAGCAGACGAAAACCTCACAGGTTGAACTGCGATATGCCATTTATATACTTTCTTATGTGTCTATAGACCACCTGCATCAAACCTGTCATTGTTCTTAATCACTATGGAAGAAATTTTAAGTAAACTTTTTAGAGAAAATAAAATAGTTTTTGTTTGTGGTGACTTAAATATTGATCTGTTAGTTAATTCACCAGAAAAATGTAAGCTTATCTCATTGTTTAAATCATTCAATTTAAAATATTTATTTAATGAAGCGACTAGAATGACAGCTACTAGCGCTTCTTGCATAGATAATATATACACCAACTATAAAGTAAAAGATTCGTTTTTGATTAGTGGTGTTAGGTCAGATCACATGGGTCAACTTGTATCTTTTGATTTAGACAAAAAGTTAGACTTAGTTAAAACAATTCAATTAAGACGTCTTAATAAAAATAAATTAGAGTCTTTTAATAATAATGTTCTTAGCAATCTTTCTAATGCTAGCTTTGATTCAGAAGACCCCAATATAAACTATGGCACATTATTTTCTACAGTCTGCCAAGAATTCAATAAAACGTGTCCTGTAAAAAATGTTGAAGTAAAATCTAAGTCTAAATTTAGTGAATGGGCCACCGCGGGAATAAGAAAAAGCAGAGATATTTTATATAATTTATATCACGAAAAATCTTTGACTTTGGACCAATCTTTTCACGCTTATGTTAGGAACTATTCAAAAATATTCAAAAGAGTCTGCGCTCAAGCAAAGTCTCAAGTTATAAGTAATAAAATTAGTGTTTCTAATAATAAAATAAAAACTGTTTGGCAGGTTATAAACAGAGAAACTGGAAAGACACAACGAGATCAGAATGAATGGTCCTTGAAAATAGATAATAAAACTATTTCTGATAAGCTAGAAGTCGCTGAGACACTAGAAAATTTCTTTACTAACATTCCGTTAGAGGTTACGAAATCTCTCCCCTCTTCCTCTAAATTAGCCGAAACTCTTCTTAAGGAAAACTTTACTAAGGATATACCTAACTTTAATTTTAATCCAATATGTATTGCTACAATTAAAAATGCATTTAAAAGTCTAAACATAAAAAATACTGAAGACTTATGGGGGATATCCGTCAAGGTTCTTGCTAATATTATTGACTCAATTGCTCCTGTCTTAACAGGCATATTCAATCAGTGTTTGGATAGCGGCAAGTTTCCTGACTTAATGAAATATAGTAAAGTAGTACCAATTTTCAAATCGGGTTGCAAGAGTGATCCCTCTAACTATAGACCTATATCTGTGCTTCCAGCATTAAGTAAAATCTATGAAAAAATCATGCTGGACCAGATGCTGTCACACTTTAACTTAAACGGGATTCTGCATAGTCAACAGTTTGGCTTCACGAAGGGCAGGTCGACAACGGACGCGGGAGTAAAACTCATCAGTCACATTTTGGAATCCTGGGAGCAGTCCCAGGATGCCATTGGCATTTTCTGTGATCTCTCAAAAGCGTTCGACTGCGTCGACCACAACACACTGCTCTGTAAATTACACCACTACGGAATTCGTGGACGAGCTGCTGATCTTGTTTTATCATATTTATCAAACAGGCAGCAAAAAGTAAATGTTAATGGGGCGACGTCTTCTGGGTCTCTAGTCAAGATGGGCGTGCCCCAAGGTTCTATTCTCGGTCCCTTCCTGTTTCTTGTTTATATAAATGATCTTCCTTATATGATGGCCAAACTATCGGATATAATTTTATTTGCTGACGACACTTCGCTAATTTTTAAAATAAATAGAAAAAATCCGGATGTTGTTAATGTTAACAAAAGTCTAACCGTTCTATCGAAATGGTTCGCAGCTAACAATCTCTTACTGAATGCGAACAAAACCAAATGTCTAAAGTTTGCCTTACCAAATGTACCACAACGTGATCTAAATTTAAATCTTGACGGCAAAAATCTTGATGTTATAGCAGAAACTGTATTCTTGGGGATGACTATTGATTCTAAACTGCAATGGGGCGCGCACATAAGAACTCTTTCGGGTAGGCTCAGCTCAGCTGCATATGCAGTAAGGAAAATAAGGCAGTTAACTGATGTAGATACAGCTAGGTTAGTATACTATGCTTACTTTCACAGTATTATGTCCTATGGCGTTCTCCTGTGGGGATCAGCAGCAGACGTCGATTCAGTTTTTATATTACAAAAGAGGGCAGTCCGCGCGATCTATAAAATGGGTCCTCGCGAGTCCCTCAGAGAAAAATTTAAAGAGATCGATATACTGACTCTGCCCTCACTTTATATCTTAGAATGTTTATTGTATGTCCGTAAAAATCGGGGGCTTTTCAAAATTAGGAGCGACTACCACAATATTAATACTCGCAGTAAACACGAAATTGTAATTCCTAAATTTAGATTAACAAAAACTAGCAAGTCATTTCTAATAAACAGTATACGCTTTTATAACAAGTTGCCAAAATCAGTTATAGAACTGACAGATGGAAAGTTCAAAAACTACATAAAACGTGTCCTTATTAAAAACGCATATTACAAAATCAAGGACTACGTTGAAGATAAAGAAGTTTGGCTATAGTTCCTTCTGCGCATGCGGCTTCCCTGGTAGCTATAATCAGCACAAATTTGTGGATGTCTCTAACTATTCTCAATCTTATTTATTTGTGTGATCTCTTTAATCATTTTGTTTTTTTTTTTTTCAATAGTTGTCAAATCACATATTTATATCACCCTTGTTCTGAATAGTTACAGTACTGATAGCAACATCTGTGTGACTCGTCTTTTAGTTATTATTTTGTTTTTGCAATATTTTTTTTATTTATTTTTTTACTTTTGTATAGATTCTTTTCTACCTATTAGTTGTGAATGAGTGGACATGGTTGGCCTTGTAGATTCTTAGACGCTTGTTAACTTTTGTTAACGTATTATTTTATTTTACTTTTTGTAAAGTAAGCAATGACTTATTGTCGGGCCTACGCTGTCCTCTCATACTTAAGTGCTAACGCTGTAACAACAACAACATTGTAAAACTAAATGATTTTAAAAGAGTAACCATGGAGTTTCTTGCCGGTTCTTCTCCATAGGAAACGACCAACCCGAACCGTGCATCTTTTCTCGACGTTTTATAAGTGCCCATGTAGGCCTATGTAAAATAAAAACATTTTGATTTTGATTTTTTGATTTTTTTGATTTTGATTTTATACATGAGACAAAACGACGTACTTCGAGTCGTTACTAATAAGAATTCAGCATCAATTCCATGCATTCCGCATTACCAAGCTGATTCGATAACTCGCCGTTTGCGAGACAACAATTCCTAGTCAACAGGATCTATTGTTTGTCTATTATGATCGCTACTTGATCTGTTACTAACACCACACTGGTTGCTTTGTTCAGTTTCTATAACTGCATTACTGGGTCAATTTGTACAGTAATTTAATCCTGTTTGCTGGCATTGTTATTATGTAAACGTTATTAGGTATTAAAAGTGAAGATATCATAATTTTGGGAAATTTGGGATGAGTTTTTTTCTGGCTATAGGGTTTCCGAAGGATTTTGAGGGAAATTCATAATAAGGCCTTTTGCAATTAAAGTATCCTTAATTTTTGATTTGTTTCATGCGATTCTCTATTCTAAAAATCCAAAAGAAACTTTTCTCTCTCAATCTTTTATTAAAACACAACATTGTTCCCAATAACGTCACAATAATTTATGAAGAGCCAACCAAGTTTAATAAGCTCAAAAGAAAAAGTTCATTACATCGGATATCAATTTGAGTAACATCCAATTTGGACAAAATATTCTTTAGAAAATGATGTTTGGCAGCCATACCGAATTTGAAAGTGCTCATCTCTATTCACGAAGTTACAAAGCACTGATGGAAAATGTAAGTTATTTGAAAGCTTAATAAGATGTGGAACAAACGTTATCAAGAAAACCGACCACGTAAGACAATCCTCTGGCATTCCATAAGCGCCTGACAACGCAACGCTAGTAACAGCTAATGAATGACACGCAAGAAATAATTCTGATAAATTAAATACACTACGTATTTTTATAGACGATCTTTAATAATTGGGTACACATAAACTAGTCGTATAACATGGAACACGGGCGGGGGAAGGAGTGCGACCTTTCACTTTCTCTAGAGAAGTATGCGACCGCTCAGGTTTTTGCAATGCCAAAACATGCAATAAAAAAATTGATCGTAAAAATTCCGTTAGCAACAGATACCTGGGATGAAATAAAATATTTACAGACTTGTTTTAATGACACGAATTCGAAACTTCTATATATGATAGAGGAAGATGCCAAGAATACAGTAAATGATGAAGATCAACCAACCAATATGGCATAATAAAGAGATGACGATGTTTACAAAATACACGGATTTGAATGAATTAATGAAGTTGTATCGATTAAAAACACATGTTACATAGTATTAATAATCAAATTCAGTAATAAAATTCCAAACGAGATACTGTAAAAAAAAAACAAAGACGACTATAAAGCTCAAAGAACGATTTCATCTCAAACGATTAATTTACTTGTCTTCCTGCCACGATAATTGACAGGACTTCACATGGCATACAATAACGCATGCTTAATTAGAAGGAAAGTAGCGGTAAATAATTAACCATTCCTACTACAATGACATCCTTTGTTATTTGAAACACGTCGCGTCATTACGAAGGCAAGATCGAATAATTGATTGAAATAATCGACTAATTCTTAAGTGGATTTCGTCGTAAGAGTACTACAGTTACTAGAATACTGCAGTTAAAAATTACGTTTGAAAGGGAATTAGGACGCATCGTATTATACTGTCCCAATACACACATATGGAGAGACAAATTCCTGGTTTGTTTATTTTAAGACGAGTCTGTCACTAAACGCGTGTCGAAGAACGGTCCTTCAAGTTCCACGCCCGTCAACATCCTGAAACTATTAATTAAACCTTCCCCCGATAAATCAGCCGCGACGAGCGATGAATATAATTTATTCCCAACTAACCAACAATTTATAGGGCATAAAGTGTTAACAGCTTCTTTAATATTTCCACATTTCTAGCAGGTAAGCAATGCATGTAAAGTTAAAGTGTTATAATAATAATAGCTTCCGGCATTCATTCACTCAAGGATTAAGATACAACCCTCTTCTCGGTTTTAAATAAACGGAGATTAAAAAGTAGGTCAGCTTTAATTTAAAAAAAATATTCAATTCTCTTGTTTTCCGTACCTTTGTGATGTTTAATTATTTTTACGTTTTGTTGTACTGAATTTTTTTTCTTGCATATTACATTTAGTACAAGTCGTGACAAGATTTAATTGTATGTTACGTTTAAGTGCATCAATATAAAAGTGAAATCGACGATCGCTTAGACGTGTAAAGTGCGAAATAGAGCACTTTGTTTCCCAACATAAGTTATCAAACACAATAGGGTTACATAATACCGCTTTAACTAAGGGCAAAGGGTAGACACCAGACAGTATTGTATTAAAATAAGGTCATTATTAAAACTTAACATGTGCTTTGATACAGGTTTCTATTAACAAAACCTTCATTAAGACAATACTCATAATTAGTGAACGTACAACATTGTTTAAGCCCTATTATGAAATAAAAAATAATCGTTTATAAAAACACGCTTAGGTAAGGATATAGATTCATATAAGGCTGGTAACCTTATTTCGTAGTCGACGTAAATTTGAATAACTTTATGTTATTCAAATTTACGTCGTCATGTCATGTTTTTTCTTTTAATTTGAATGTGTTTTGTGCATTTTAAAAACTTTTTGTATCAAAGTTTTTTGAGCAAAGAGATCTTACACCTACTTTTTTGTCGGTGAACAATAATTGGAAGATTATAATGACGTGACTTAAAAATCATGCTGGCAATGCATGATTTTTTTAAAATTTGCATACGTTTTTTTTTTCGTCCAAAAAAAAAAACATATGCAAATTTTGATCTTAATTTCAAGCCGGAAAGTGGGTCAAATATAACTTTTGAGACTTTTGTACATAATAGGTACTTAGTTACAGATGAAACGAATAAAAACGTGTTAAAAATACCAATCATTAATAGCAGTAAAGACCTAACATCGATAAAAAAACATTATGTTTCAGATATAAACTGATGGGAACGAACAGGTTTAACAACAAACCAGTGAACAAAGGTCAATACATTGTGTTATAGTGTTAGACTCAATCGAGCACTAGAAAAACATCCAACCGGACGCATCAGACGACCAGCTCTAAAGCCTAGTACAGATTACACTAGTTTAATATTCGAGTGGCGGATACTCTAGCACAGCGATTCCCCAAGTGGGTTCCGCGAAATTATTTAATACCAGTTATTAAGTGGGTACAAATTTCATTGAATATATTTTATTTATATTACTAGCTGTGTCCAGCTTGTTTCATTTGCTGCTCGGGTCCTAAGAGTCTTAGCGTGATGATATGACACTCACATAAACGTGGGTTTTTATTGGTAAAGTATTTGTTTAGAATACCCCCTATAACCTCACGAACTTTACCGCTTTATAATATTAAGTATAGAAATTGGGAACAGACCAATTGAAACATGACATCTGGTGTTAAAAAATGAAACTATTTTCACTATGTAATCCTTTTGTGTTTTCATTTGTACTAGTAACCACTAATTTGATACTTCTGCATGTGTGTTAAAATAAAGTGCTTATTTTTAAACTATTCTCTAACATTTAAATGATTTTGTCTTAGATTTGTAATCATTTCATACGGGGTTATAACAAAAGTTTGGGTACCCCTGATCTAGCAAGTAAACCCCCGGACCGGCTACGACGTGCCGGAAATAGTACGAAAGAAAATGCATAGCACTTTCTATTGTAACGTCCGACACTTTTGAGGTGGGATCTTATTTCTATTCAAGGAACATCTTGGGGACGTTTCGGGTTTCTTCGGAGGCCATTCAACATGCAAGACTAAATAAATAAAATATTAGCTGGAGTATTTTAACAGGACTGTGTGTGAACTAGGCTTTAATCCTTAGGTGGAAACGGATGTGAGATAAAGAATTTTACTTTCACTGAGCTGTTAAAGAGGTCGCGGATCTAAACTAACAAACAAAGCAACAGGAAGGGGGGGCGGGGGGGGGGGTTAACACTGCTTGGTCTGTCTTGCGAGGCTTGACCACGACAACCTCAAACTTGACAAACTTTGACAGGAATAAAATAACATTTTATATTAAACAACTTGCTGTGCCCAGCAATTTCAACCGCTGCTCAGCTCTTTAGTTTCCTAGCGTTGTTATTTAATTATTTTAGGGTAGCTTGCAGCTAACTCTACAAAAGTTTTTAGTAAGGTAATCAACGACAAGCCATTTACAAGCTTCCATAGTTAACAGTAGTAAAGTATTGTTGTACAAATCAAAATAGTACTAGTAATAAAGCGAAAGTGAGTTTGTTTGTTACGTCTTCACGCCTAAATAGCTAAACCGATTTTGATGAATTTTGGTACAGAGATAGTTGGGACCCTGGAGACGGGCATAGGCTAAACAAAAGTAAGAAAAGGAGGAGAAAAAGGGAAGAAAAGGGAAAGGAGAAAGATTTTTTTTTGATCATCACGCGGGTTAAAGTTAGCGTTAGCCCAAAGTAACTATGCCACGCGGACGAAGTCGCGGGCGAAAGCTATTATTTTATAAATAATATCTTTCTCCACAGTGAATGGGCTATCCAACATTAAAACATATTTCAATTCGATTCAGCAGTTCCTGAGTTTTAGAAGCGTACACAAACCAACTTAACATTTTTATACCATAGATAGCAGAATGCAGTGGGTGTGACGACTATACCTCAAGTAAAAAAGGCAAAAGGGAGATATTGGAAATACATACATAAACTAACGCTTTTTTTCATTGGGGTAGGCTATAATGAATATAACATTTAAGACGGGATATTTACCATTTTTACAAGTTGCACACGCAATGATCACGGATAAAGAGTTAATCATGGCGTGTGCTACGCCGAAATATCGAAAACTCAAAGTAAATAGAAAACATGGTAAATAATATAAATTAAATGTTATTCATTTGCATAAATGTAGGTACATGTATTACGTCAACTGCTACGCTATTTATCACCTCTCGCCTTTGTTCATATATTGGTCATACACGCCATGTCACCAGTTTAAGTACTACGTATCTGACCTTTGTGAAGAATCTGGAAAAGGAAGATAACTAGAGGGATAATTACGTGTTGCGGGTTGTTCGAACATGGGTGGGTTTTAGTCAGTACTCCCCCGCGCTCCGCCCAGAGCGGAGGAAGTTATTTAATGATTTTCCATCCGCAAAAAAAAAAACCCGGGATAATTGCGTAACACACTCGCGTGTCCAATACAATTCATTTTGACATTCTCAATTACATAGCGTTAATTTACTTTCTTGAGTAGACGAAAGATATAATTGCTTAAAAAAATGGGGTGCAATATAACTAACCAAGTTTTGAAATAATCTTACAAAGAGAAATTTTGCAAAATGAATATGTCTCTTCCTATAATCTTAAGATGAAAATGCTTGTAAATAAACAATACACTTAAGTGCTTGTTTCTGTTCAAACATAATGTAAGCCCGAGTTCAAGGTTAATTTCGCAAGCAAAATAAATTGAACTGGATACGTTATTCATAAGTAGCAATGGGTTTCAATTTAATATCTTTTTGGTACAAGAAATCAGTGCGAATATACTTGAAGTTTAAAATTAAGTTACCATTGAATATAAAATCACTATTTAATCAACAGTCTATTCACGGTTCCATGTTTACTAAAATGTATCAAAGGCTCTAGAATTTTCCAGGAATGCTTCTAGTCAAAATATAGTTCAAATGAGACAAAAATAAAAATATGTATAAAATAATAAAAGGCAATAAAACGCGATATCAACCGTTACCGAAAAAATGTGTTATAAATGGAAACATAGCAAAAAAAAACTTATATTTTTAACCTTCTGAGGTTCTTTTAAGGATCTTATGAATTGCCTTGGAAAATCCAAACCAAAAACATAAAAAAGTGTGTGAGTCAGCTCCGACGCACGACTGGAGTTTACTCCTTAAGTAAAACGAATTAAAAATATCACTGACGGACGACAAATTTCATAAAGCGCCATCTAGTAATATTCAAAAACACCATAGGTGCGTGTGCACCAAAAACGTAACGAGGTCATTCATCAGTAGATTTTACACCTCACATTTTTCTCATACCGGGCGCCTTATATATGAAAATCGATTCTTAAGGAGTAAACTCCAAAAAACTTAATATTATTTTAGGTGGCATTTTCTCCTAGATTGAGAATTACTTACGATTTCAAACGGTTTTCTATGAAATAATGTCTTGGGAAAGTATTTAAAAGTAACATAAAATAATAAAGTTTGTATTTTAAAAATATTTTTAAGCTATTGCATAGCTTCTATCGCGGGCCTTGAGCGCGGGGACCGAATCCAGAAATTCCGTAACGAAAAAAAACCTGACGCTCCCCACTCCGACGGACACGGAGATGTGGCTTGAAGGCCGTGCATTGTCTAACGCAGTTTACACAATACGGTCAGTTATTTCAATCCCGATTCGAATGTTCTAACAGCGTGTTTGGTAGAGAATCGGATAGTCAATCGACATTACGCTGGATCAAACTCAAGGTCTTGTTTTTCTTTTTGCGACTTCTTTTCATTGGAAGTACTTTTTAAATATTATATTTAGTTTTTTATTTATTGTCTATGTCTAAGTTGATAAAAAAATGTTTCTTTTTGCGACTTCTTTTCATTGGAAGTACTATTTAAATATTTTATTTACATTGTTTTTATTTATTGCCTATGTTGATAAAAAATGCTATGCAATAGCTTTACCGCAGCAGTCCCCGAGTGCCACACGTATTTTTTTTTATATAACAACAATACTGCTAGTTCGGAGCTGCGAAGACGACATACACCCGGCCGATAGACCAATGAGCGCTGAGAAAAAACGTCGCGGTAAAAGAGGGCTTTAACGAGGAAACGCCAGGGGGCAGCCCGCGACATTCAAATATTCTTATGTTTTTGCATTTTGTTGGTCTGTGTCAGATTGTACAGACGCCTGCAGGTCAATTTTTCCCAATGAACCTTGAACCTAATACTTTAGAAATAAAGTCGAAAATCTATCAAAGAAATCTGACAGATTGTAGTAGCTTGATGTGCAGGCGTCTGTACATTGATTAAAATATGATTAGCGTTCTAAAATGAAGGTATTGAGTGACGAAAATCCTTGCAGTCCTCTGAAACGAAAGGAAGCATGCGTTCGAGAATATTTAAGGCTCATTTTGCCTTGCTTTTGATTCAATACACGTTGTATTGAATTTAACCTCTAACCATGTTGATACCGAGAAAAAGGAGAACTGAAGCTCCTGGTTAATAATTATGACATTGATATGATGGACGTCGCGCTTAATTATAACGGCCGCTAGTATTAATCTTTAGGTCAAGCCGCGCTTGCCCATTACACACCGAGGTTTCCTCTGTGCCTTAGTAAGCACATTAAGCCGTTGGCTCCGGCTGTCATTTGTAGATCTTTAACAGTCGTTGCAGGTAGTGACTCGAATGTCTGACAGCCACGCTTAGCACCCACTACAGGGTTGTGGAGGTCAGATAGGCAGTCGCTCCATGTAAAAATGGTATTCAGTTGCATCCGGTAAGACTGGAAGTTGCCCCCTAGTTAGGAAAAGGCCTAGACAGATGTTGATATAATGTACGGCAAAAATACCTCAAACATGTCGTCAGTTGTCACTACAATGTTTTAGCATAATCGGCCTACCCAGTGCTGGGAACTGGGAATACAAATACCATCTCTTTGAGACCCTGTGAGAGAGAACCATGTTGTTCGGGAACACAGAAATAATTGAAGTTCTTTCCAATTCCAAATGACTCTTTGTTCTCGGCAGTAACTTACTTAGTTTATTAATTAAGTAGTTCACGATCTGGACTGGTAACGTCTTTATTTAACTCAAGTTTACCTTGTTATATTACTATTTGTTATATACTAAGTTTTATAGTCTAATATAATTGTAATTATTTTAAATTTAATAACAACTTATGGATTGTCCTTCCTGTTGTCGATGATTTAGATAAATCCGGCCACAAATGTGTCATTCAATCTTTAGTCTACAAATTAAATTATATTATAAGTTTTTAGTTTCCTCAGCCTATATTTTCACACTGTGTGGCAAAGGCCTCCCCCATAGCCTTCCACTCTTTTCTGCACCCCTTTTTCTCCGGCAAATCAATGTAAGGAGCTGATTTTTATTTGACGCTTTCTGTAATATTTTGCCAACAACAGCGGTTGATACCCGTGGAAGGGGGAAGGGAGGGAGGAGGGAAGCCCTTGCCCTGGTGAGGAACAGGAATGACTAAATAATAACAATTAAGAAAGAGTCTATTTATTTAAAACAAACCCATACACTTTAAATGACAGACACACGACAACTAATAGTCTACAAAAACCCATTTTTTTACCATACTAATCCTACTAATATTAATAATATTATAAATGCGAATGTTTGTGAAAATCTATGGATGTATGGATGTTTGTTACTCTTTCACGTCAAAACGGCTGAACGGATTTCGATGAAATTTGGCACAGAGGTAGATTATGGTCTGGAATAACACATAGGATAGTTTTTTTTCAATATCACGCGGGCGAAACCGCGGCCGTCAGTTAGTACTGTAATAATGTCTTGAGAACGATAATAATTCCAGTGAGCTTTACTATAATCACTTCCTTTTTAACAGACGAACAAATGTCAACTTTACAGGGGGTGAGTATACAGAGGGGTTCATCACCCCGCAGTCGTGAACCTCAAACCTCCATTCAAAAATAACAAATAAAATAATTCCGTCAAACAATCAATGGCCCGAAATAGAATGCAATTTCGGTTGAATGATGAAAATAGGGACTCTGTTAAGTTCGAGGGTGAAAATAGCTCCGCTCGTTAGTGTAAAGAATTTAAAAATAAAACAAGAGTTAAAATAACTGTTACAAGTTTCGTTTAAGGAAAATTTGTTCCTTGAAAAACTAATTTAGCATTAATAAGGGTAACAAAAATAAATATTCCAAGTAAAAATATTATAAAGTACTAGCTGACGCCCGCGACTTCGCCCGCGTGATTATCGAAAAATAAAGTATCCTATGTGTTATTCCAGACTATAATCTACCTCTGTGCCAAATTTCATCAACATCCGTTCAGCCGTTTTGACGTGACAGAGGATCAAATATACATCCGTACTCACAAACTTTCGCATTTATAATATTAGTAGGATAGGATATAGCTCATATAGCTAAAATTCTCTTCCTGCTCTCACATACTATACTGTCTACGTTCTTTTTGTTCATATTTCCTCTCGAAGGCCTGCTGGTAGAAATTTCTTTAAAATAAGCTATGCCTTTGTACTCTATGTTTTGTTATGATGTTTCCTTATGTTTTCTCCTGTGTGTAATAAATAATTAAATAACTTTAAATGAAAACTGATAAGAAAGAAAAAAAACAAATTAAACCTGAAAAATGTAAAAAAGCAATTTAATTATTTCAACAGTTGGGACCCGTATTAAAAAGAATGATTTTAGTCCAAATTATTAATGGGTCACCGACCAAAGAATGAGACATACATACGGTCGAAAAACATAACCCTCGTTCTTATGGCAGTCAGGTAAAAAATGTTGGCAGTCGGGTAGTGGAAGTGGAAGTTCCGTACCTCGGAAAGCACGTTAAGCTGTTGGTCCCGGAGTTATGTGTAGATCTTTGTCAGCTGTTTGAGGTGGTCACTGACCCAAAAGTCAGACAACATTAAGTAATCGTATTACCCAGTACTAACTAGGTTGTGGAGGTCAGATAGGCAATTGCTCTATGTGAAATACTGGTATTCTGCTGTTTCTGGTTGAAGCCGACCCCAACAAAGTTCGGAAACTCGCAGATGATGGTACTTTACGGTTTTTCATAATCCTTCTTTATTGAAAAAAAGAAAATAAGTGCACACAACATCAAACAAAGACAAAAAGCTTAACACAAAAAGATGTTATTATTGTATCTCACGGCTGCGCCAAATATGCCCAATTATTGCAACAAGAGAACTGTTAAACTGCGTCCACTACAGAATAATAAATCAACTGGGCCATCCATAAAGTACGTAACACGAATTTCATGATTTTTAGACCCCTCCCCCCTCCTTGTCACAGGTGGTCACATTTGTGAGACCCCCCCCCTCCCTAGTGTGACGTCACAAATTTGCAATTTTACATCTAAACATACCTAATTTATAGAGAAAACTAAAAAATAATTTAATAATTCAAATTTCGCGATTCAATTTTTTAAATTTGAAATGTGATGTCACAAAACTAGGACCCCCCCCTTTACATGTGACGTACTTTATGGATGGCCCCTTATAAGTTCTACATTCAGGAACAATCTTCCAAAACTAAAAGTGACAAATATGGCCGCATTATTTAAATTCATGTAATAAAATGAAGTGAGTACAAAGTGGGTCGTATTTCCCGGAAATATTAGGAGGGTAGCACCACAAACGATAGGGATAGATAGATAGAATATTGATTAATAATATTGGTGCTGTTAAAATTTTATAGCACCACTTACCGTTAAATAAGTGGAATGGGTCTATTTGAACTGGAATTAACTTTAGGGTGCTGATACAAAATTCGATAGTTCGCTTGTAGTTGTGTTGTTCTCTAATCGTATTTCTAGGAGTCACCAGTATACTGTTGCATTTTAAGTCTTTTTGGACTGAAAACTGGCCTTAACACGCTTTTATAAGATCCAACTGATACTAAGTAAAAAAAAAGTAAATTTGACCCACTTCCCGATTTTCTATTGAAATGAAATTTTGCATGGATGTTTAGTTTGGATGATATGTCATTCTAAATCCAATATGGCGGACTACTTAATGGTCTAATTGAAATAAATAATTTGAGTTTGAGTGGAATACGAGAAAGCATATTTTGGAATTCATTAGTGTGATTAAAAACACAGATGTGAACATAGTATAGTAATGCTCTTCTTTTACACTTAAGTACTGTAGTTAGTTTTTATAAAGATAAAACTAATCCCCCCCAAACTCATCTCTTAAGATGTATGTAAATTAGGAACTACATCGGTACCTTCAAGTGTTTAATTTGTATGTAAATATCTGACGAAATAAAAGATAAATAGATTCCGGTTAAATTAACACGCTTTTAATGAATAGTTTAAAACACTCGTGACTTTGAATAAATAAGGATAAAGAGTAAAAAATCAAGTAAATGAAAACGTAGTACGTTGAAAACTTCATCATTATCTTCCTGTCGTTATCCATATTACTTGTATTCGGTGCAACACGTATTTTTCTTTCATTCTCCTCTGTCTAGGGGCTATCCTTTAATAGCCCCCCTGTTATACCATATACACATAGGGGAAGGGGGGGGGGGGGGCTTCCCCTATGTGATACGTTGTGAGGATTTAGGCTATTCGTCCCAATCGTCCCCCCTCAGCCCAGTATCACGTGTATTATAATTTAAAAAGCTCACATAGTTTCATAATCTGTTTTAATAATAATAAAAAACCGGCCAAGAGCGTGTCAGGCCACGCTCAGTGTAGGGTTCCGTAGTTTCCCGTCCGTCACAATAAGTGTTCTTTACCACGGTAGGTCATGAAAGCACGGAAAATCTTAACATCGACTTTTAAAAAAATTACGTCATTATGCAACGCCATCTATCGAACCATTTATGAACTGGTTTTCACCTTAACATTTTGATGGTGTTAAAAAAATGAATTTTAGTTTTGTTCTAAATTGCCTTAGCATGTTCTTGATAGAAGTTTTATGTAGGTTATAAGATACCGCCAATACCAAGGAGAGACCAACCGAACAATTCGGTAATACCCGATCCAATGTAATAAGTACCTACAGCGCCATCTCTCGGGGAATTGGGTTACTAATTAATACAAAGATGTGCACAAGAAGTTTTCGGTGGTAATTTTGGATTGCGAGAACCGATTTCAACAATTCCTTTTTTGTTTGAAAAAAGATACGTTCAGGATAATAAAATATGTAAACGAAGTTAAAAAAAATGCTTGCATATACGATTATACTACAAACTTAGTCCAGAAATTATTTTGTACAACTTTTTGTCTTTTTGTACAAAAACTGTTGTGTCAATCAAGTTCAAAATAATTTTCATTGAAAGTCCATATAAAGTTCTACTTTTCAGATTTTTTTCATCTTTTCTAAACTTATGGTTCAAAAGTTAGAGGGGGGGACACATTGTTTTTTACTTTTGGAGCGATTATTTCCGAAATTATTGACATTATCAAAAAATGATTTTAGTAAACCCCTTTTCATTTTTAAATACCTTTCCAACAATATATCACACGTTAGGGTTGAAATTAAAAAAAAAAAACACTTCCCACTTTACATATAGGGTGGCTACCCTAATAAAACATTTTTTTCCAATTTTTATTTTACCACTTTGTCGGCGTGATCGATATACATATTGGTACCAAATTTCAGCTTTCTAGTGCTAACGGTCACAGAGATTAAGCGAAGACGGACGGACGGACAGACAGACATGGCGAAACTATAAGGGTTCCTAGTTGACTACGGAACCCTAAAAACAAGCGGTTTTTTTCATCAATTTCAGGTTAATAATATTTTACACGTCTCACATTATGATTTTTATCGTCCCATGAAAAAATAGAAGTTATTGTTACATTAGCCCCACCCCCACCCAATCATGATTAACAATGATTTTCTTCTGACTACCCCCACCCTGTTTTAACCTCAAGTGATTCAGGACGATCCCCAACCGTCACGCTAACATTTACTCCTATGAAGACTTCATAGGGTATTCTAAAGATGTTGTTAGGGATCAAATAACCAATCGGGGTTGCGGGTTGTTCGAAAGAGATACCGCGGCCCCGGAACACAAAGGGCAAAAGAAGGAACATGGACTGGTTTTAGTCAGTACAAGTCTGACACTCCCTGTCGCTCCGCTCAGTGCAGAGAGAGAGAAGTCATTTGATGATTACACATCAGAAAAAAAAGGGATCAAATAAAGCAACTTATTTACACCAAAGTACCTTAAGAAAGAAACTTATTTGATAAATAAAACGTTTTCCTTTCACGTGTTTAACTCAACAAAACATTTACCTTAACGTGACAGCAGTAAAGTTCAAATGTCAACACATTTTTCTGCTATTTTCGCAGAAACGTGTCCGTCTGCCCTATTCCCCTAAACAAAATGGGGCGTTTAAATACAAGAACTTTATCAAATACTTGCAAATTGCTAAAAATGGTTTTTGTATTCCCATCCAAAAAAAAGGACAAATGGTAAAACCTGGTTAAAAATTGCGCAGATTACGGAAGCATGCCTCAAGAGAGACGTAGCAGTGAGTGGAACAAGGAGGTTAATGATGAAGATGAGTGCAAAAGCACCAAAGTCCTTCCTCATCAGTTATTTGTATCTTGATCCATATGTTTAGTTTTTTTTTGCAAATTAGAAGATGTAAAGATAAAAATTTAAAAGAGTATACTTAGATGGTTTGGTCACGTGGAGAGGGTGAGTGAATCGCGAATATCAAAAGGTAGTCCTAACTAATACATATTATAAAAGCGAAAGTGAGTTTGTTTGTTACATATTTACGCCTAAATGGTTAAACCGATTTTGATGAATTTTGGTACAGAGATAGTTGAGACCCTGAAGACGGATAGACAATTTTTTATTTAAAGTGAGAAATGAGGAAGAAAGAGGGAAGAAAAGGGAAAACTTAGCTTTGCTATTACAATGAATAAGGCGCAAGGGCAAAAACTACAGGTAGCAGGTACCTGTATAATCAGGAAAGGGGAACTGTGTTACCCCGAATTTAATGCAAGCGAAGCCGCGGGCAAAAGGTAGTTTATTATAAGGAAGCTGTGAGTGGCAACGCTGGAGGTGATACCCTAGAAGTAAGAGTTTCATAATATTGACCTTAGTGGTGAGGTTCTTTAAAAAGGTCATGTACGTAGTACTCGCAACAGGCATGAGACGGATAAAAGGAGTATATGTAAGGATCGTAGCAGATGGCTCTGTGGTTTCTGCTTACCCCATAGAAATTTCTATGGCTGCACCTATACCCCCATGGAAAAAAGTATGAATAGAAACTTTATGGTATATTTGGTATGTTCGACTGATCTGTCTGGGTGCTCGTTTAACAATTTGATATCTTACGCAACCAACCACTTATTCTAAAAATACTTCAAGCAATAGGGCAGAGTAGACCCTCTCATATTATTGTGACATTTCATAATAATGCCAATAACTAGGCTTTTCTTAGAAAAAATATTATTAGATTCAAATGTTTTCAGCTATGTTTTGATCGAATGGTTATTTATATCTCTCTTTCGACTCGATCAGTAGGTGCCCATTCGTCGTTTATATATTAAGCTTATCATTAAAAGTTTTACTACAAACAACAATTGCCAGTTTGTATTCGTTGCTTAGTATACTATTTTAACAGGTAACTAATTAATTAATTTTTATTCTTCCTATTAACATTTAAGCCACAAATTACGGATTATTATATTTATTCATTTATTTTTTACTACGTAACCGGTATTTTATGATGGAGAAGCGGTAAGGTGTGATTTTAATTCACGATATTTAAAAAAAAAAAGTGGCTGCTGTGTTGACGAGTAATAGAAGTATGGAGGACTAGGTGGCGGCAGCGGCTTCACCCGCGCGTTATCGGAATAAAAACGTATCCTATGAGATATTACAGACTATAGTCTACCTCTGTGCCAAATTTCATCAAGGTCCGTTCAGCCGTTTTGACGTGAAAGAGTAACTAACATCCCTACATCCATCCACCCATCCTCACAAACATTCGCATTTATAATGTTAGTAGGAAGAAGACATGCTGTGCCGACACCAAATCATTTGGGATAAAGTCAGGATATAAGAATAACAAATTATAGTTCATTTATTGGTTTTTCTTACATATGATTACATTTTTAAATATTTCTTAATAAAAAAGCATAAAAAAAAATTGACAGTTTCGGGTAGCTTGACCTGCAGACGTCTGTACTTGTGTTGAGTATTTTTTAAGGATAATGGCAACCGAAAAAAAAAATGTCAGTCAAATTGACACCTAGGTCAAATCATCTTAATTCCAATACAACCGTCTAAAAGTCTATAGTCAATAAGTTAGCGGTCAAGCGGTTACGTTAGGCGGTTGCTTACAATTAATTTCCCTGACTTAACATTCGAACTACAAAAGTCTACATCTCGTTTAATATTCAGTTCTATAGACAGAATTCTGTTTCTTATCTTCTCACAGTATTTCTTTAAAAATAAACACAATTATGATTTTGCTAAAGTAAAAATCATATTAAGTACATTTATTGTCTTGGTAACATTATGAAGCATGCTGTAATTAAAAGATTTATCAAGTGCTTCCCGTAACAAGGCGCTTGGGATAATTACAGCGAATTCAGCAATGCTGCACTGCATGGCTGACTGCAAAGTGCAAACCATTAAAAGGATAACATTACTTTCATTTTATGAGATTAATTAACAAAATGTTATTACTATTAAACGTGAAAGATGAATGACGTTTGGTACTCTTTCACTCAAAAACTACTGTATGAATTTTGACGAAACTTTACCAGTTATAAAACTTACATCAGAATTAAACATCTACGCTATAATTTACAATGATATTAGCTGTGCCCAGCGGTTTCACTCGATGCTTAGGTCACCCTTATCACTTAAGCGTATGACAAAGAGATGTAGGCCGATTCTCGGACTTACCCGATATCCACACAAAATTTCATTCAAATTGGTCCAGCCATTATGGAAGAATTTGGTAACAAACACAGCGACACGAGTATTTTAATATTAGATTGTGTAAAAAACGGTACATTTAAAAACCAATCACAAACCGCGAAACGAACTTCTTTGTTTGTTAATTGTTTTCCTAAAAAACAACTTCTGGATTGATATTTTCCATCCGATGGGTTTTGTAATTTCGACGAAATTTCCAAAGCTAAGTTTAACCAAGAAAGACACCCCCCAAGAACGGAAGGTTCCCATAGCGTGCCCCCAGCGAGGGTTAATGAATTGGTTTCCCTTTTCTATTATTAGTTTTAGTTACTCGTTTAAGAAGACGAGACTAATTTAAGGGAATTAATGGATGTCGGTGCATCGTTCATTGACGTATCTGTTGCAATCTGTGGAGTTCGATACTTTCGCTAGACGAAGGATCGATTCTGCAGAGAAGAGATTAGACACGATCTGATGCTTCGGTCAATTTAATTTGTCTGCGCACGAATTACTGCTTATTCGTGTTGGACAGACGAAATATTTTACACATGACTAAGACACAGTGATAAATCGTTTGCGTTGCTCATCCAAAAACATAACAAATTCTTGTTATGTTGGGTTGGAAAACAACTATCGAATTTTTAAGTACGCAGTGCAAATTGCAAAATTTTCTAATACACGAAAAAGGGTACTGCAACTGGCCCACCTATAAAGGTAAGTGCTTTAATTTTTTTTTGCATTTTAACGCACTGTAGGTGAAGATACACATACCACAAGTTGGCGCCTGCGGCTTCGACAACGTGATATCGAAAAAAATCGTATATGTTATTCCAGACTATAATCTATCTCAGTGCCAAATTTCATCAAGATTCGTTCAGCCGTTTTGATGTGAAAGAGTAACAAACATCCATATATCCTCACAAACATTCGCATTTATAATATAAAAATATACCAAATACCATTATTACCTACCTACTAGTTTAATTATCAATTTAGGGAATTCTCAATTATGAGTTATGACACAGCACAGGTTGAATTTTGTTCCTGAATCAAAGCTGTCCAGTTACGATGCTGTTCGGAAAATTCGTAGAAACTCTCTCCCATTTTGTGCGTGTTAACGAAATAGTTTGTTCTGAAGCGGCTTTAAATCTGTTCAAATTACGTCTCCGACACTCTTTTTGCGACATTAATTAACCGAAGTCGTTTATAAGTAGAGTTAGGCATTAACGAAGCTGTTGTTGGGCGTCGTGCCAGCAATCTTAGACTGAAGATCTTACTCCATGTTCGCTATTTATTGCAATTATTCGCGAATCTCTAGAATGTTCTCTCCCCTCTGAACTTGAATGGACTGCTACACTAATACTGTCAAAACTCCGCTCACTGTGTTTGGCTTGATCATTTGCCTTCAACTGAATTATCAAGCGAGATTAGTACTAATACGCTACGACATTACTTTGAACGACTTCAAATTGAGAGCAGCAAATATAGGATTAAATTAATTAGAACAGCTACTATTCGTATGTAAATAATTATCTGTGTCAGTAATTACATTAACGCCACAAACATAACAATTTTCGCGTGTTTGATAGTAAATTAAATTACATGCCTACATCGTACATCCTGAATCAATGGAGAACGAAGTTATTGAGTTCAAGTTTTTTTTTTAATTATAGTACAAGTACTTCATAATTATTCGCGTTAGCCTAATTGCGTTTCAAGTCAGTGAGGCAGTCAACGGTGGAACAACCTTAATTAGTTCAAGAGCTCATATTTTTTAAAACTAACCTTAACAACATACATAATGTAAAGAACTTAATGACAGTTGACAATTTGAGGATAAAAGTTGCCAGCAGAAAAAACAGCTTAAAAGTTTAACGATCCCAGACGTTAAAAAGGTCGACTAAAAAGTATTTCACCCTACTGAAGTGGATAGTTTTAAAGTGTCAGTTACAACGACCGATATATGTTGAGACGTGGCGGATGATCGATGGCCCCCTCTCGTGGCTGCGATTGCGAACGGATCGGGGGGGTGTGGAAGATCTTTTCATACAGCTAGTTAGACGGTAACAAAAACAAACAAAGCTGGGTGGTCCAATGTCCGCTGCCGACTAGTTATGCTTACGTAAGAGTAGAGTATTTCCCTCATTGTTCTCGAGTAACTTCGTGGATTAGGTACTTTAATGGTTGTTTGTGATATCCCATTTTCATGTCCACTTAGGCAGCTCATTAATATCTCTTTGTAGGCACGATTTACTTGAAAACTATTAGCAGTCTTGTCCATATTTATTAGCTTCACGTGTAACAAACTATGTAAACAAATCTTAGAAGTTAAATTTGACCCACTTTCCGTTTTATAACTGAGCTGAAATTTTGCATAGATGTTTATTTAGGAAGACAATGCATGTTTAGTTTAAGTCACGACATTATTTTCATCCAATTATTTAAAAAAAATGGTATGAGATCTCCGTGTGTACACAAAATGTCTGGCACAAAACAAAACATAACAACGTACATGCATGTCAATCAAATTGACATTTACCGTGAAATAGGGTTACCAGCATAATAAAAATGTACCCTTACTTAAGCGTGTTTCACTGTTTTTTTTTTATAATGAATACCTAATGTTTGTTAATTCAAAAATGGTTTTGTTGAATCATATTTAAATACACGTGTTGTGTAAACACAAGTGTTTAATACAAGTTTGCAACGTAAAACAAATGGTAAACAACATCAGTTTGTGTCAAACAAGTTTCCCTTTAATATAGTTGACCTATGAATTCAATGATAGTACATAGTTTTATCTCAACTAGTGTAGAAACATGTATACATACGTTGTTTTTAGGAGTAGGAATTAAGAGTCGACCAATCGTAAAAGTCCGATAACGAGGTTGTTACAAGATCGACGCGTGCGCAACTGCGATTAATATAATTGCCGCTTTATTATTGACTATCGGAGTATCGACAGTGAAACGACACACGATAGTTACACTGACTTTAAACACATGTTTTAACAATATATTTAGTAAACATTTTTTATTGAAAGTTCATTATTACTTCTGCCCTTGTTCCGACAAGTTTTCTTCTATCATTTAGTCAGACGGCATAATTTACTCCTTTCGCCTTCATATCATTCCTTAGGCTTTCCTCTCCCTCTCCATCCAACAACATTCATATCAATCGCTCTTTTGCACACATGCGCGCGTTTGGTTTACAGAAAGTTCGTAATGACAATTAATATTAATTTGCGGACAAACGTAAGCCTATTTAGTTTTTGTTAAAGCCTTTTTTAACATTAGAGGTTAGGTTTAAGAATAACAGTTAATAAACACATAGCTATATAATGTACTATTGCCTGTAATTAGTTTACTGTGTAATATTACATACATTATATTGTGTCCCAAAATTCAAGTCTTATTAAGGGGGCAGCTGTAGGGCGTGCACAAACGACCTAATAATTTATTATGAAATAATCATTTTTTTAAACTAGTTGAGGCATGAATTTCAATCATCTTTCCTGTACCTTTTCGTTTATTTATATTAACTAATCTACCCTACTTATCTATCTAACTACTCTCAATAATTAACTTCAATAGCACTCCTTTTGCATCAGAAACATTCTCTGGCGTATATTAAATAACTGTGCCAAATTTCATCTAAAAAGGTTCATTACTTTTTGGGATTAGTTAAGTATAAAACTGCACACAATTTCAGCCAAGTTTCATAGAATGTAGGTACAGACGCCAGCAGGTCAAGCTACCCGAAACTCTCAATTTTTCCCAATGAAACTTGAACCTAATACTTTAGAAATAAAGTCGAAAATCTATCAAAGAAATCTGACAGATTGTAGTAGCTTGATGTGCAGGCGTCTGTACCTTAAAACCGGTTCTAGTTTAAAAAAAAGCAAAATCATCCACATTAACATTTTAATTTAAAAGATAAAATAAACAGTAAGACAAACATCACACATCACTTTTGTTTTTTTATTTATAGTGGCTTAGGCCACTATAAAATACTTTGTAAAGAAAAGTACTAAAGAAACCAGAAATCTATAGGAAATAATAAGCCCATACTTCAACCGGTTGGTATTTACAAAAAGACAAGTCTCTCCCCTAAAGGAAGCGGTTGGCCCTTGACACAGTACCACTTGTGGGGGTCAAGGCAACCCACTTGTCCAAATTGTTGATACTGGCCTCACTGAACTTCAATACGACATGGAATTTCTATAGAGCAAGGAAATCTGGGGAATACTGGTTACTCAGTGCAATATTGTACTGAGTTTACCTTGTAGCTTTACAAGTTGTGATGCTATTTTTATACTTATGATGCATATGATTATGAATGTCTTATATTGTGTAACGGGCTGGTGTCCACAACTCCACGTCCAAGGAGCGTTTTTTGCGTTTTATGTCTTTAATGATAAATTTGTATTTGTGACATTATCACTATCAGGCTTCTAGAACTTTTTTTGAACAACTGCTGCGCTAGTCTGTGGACCATTGAATGGGTGCTTCGTAAAACAGGTTAAGCTGTTGGTCCCTGCTGTCATTTGTAAGTGTTTGAAAGAAAGAAAGAAAACAAGTTTATTTGGCACAAGTCATAAAAATAATAAAACTCAATGCTAAACACTAATCAAAATAATGTCATATATATATTATTGTGTGTCTCACGGCTGCGCCAAATAGGCCCAGTTCAGCAAACTGCCGAGCAGCTAGTGCCCGACACTGGTTTACAGTTTTTTGTCAGTTGTTACAAGTAGGCAGTGACCCCAAAGTCTGACAACCAGTCTCACCAAAGGGTATTGTAACACCCAGTGATTGCTCAGTTATGGAAGTAAGAGGCAGGCTCCATGTAAACCACAGGTATTCTATTTATTTATTCAGGTAGATTAGAGGCATAGTTGGAAAAAGGCTAGGCAGATGATGATTATGTTGTTTGTATAGCAATGAGGAAAAAATGCATGGAAAACAAAGGTACTCTTATTCAATGGGTATTTTTTTACATAGAATTTAAATAGCAAAAATATTGTTGGTACATGAGGATATTAGAATCAAGACTAAGTAAAATAGTTCTAGATTTTAGTTGGCTTGACAATATTTTCAAGCAAACTAAAATCTACTGATATCAAAGTAGCAATACCAGACCAGTGCATTCTTGGATAAACTTTAATTGAATATTTAGGGGCATGTAGAAAGAGGTGTAAAGTTTTCACCCCCATAGTGTTGTCTGGTGGGCTGCCCACAGTGCCTGCAAATACTAATGGTAAATTATTTCAAATACCTAATAAAAATACTAAAGTATAAAAATGAAATGAGCATTTTTTTATTATCTGCAATCAGCTCCATAGTTATAATCAGATTTGTGATTATTAAACTTTTCTTCTCGATTTGCACATCCAGTGATGTACCTACTATCTCCCATGTTTTTGTTGATCATCAGATTGAGGCTAGACTTGTCCTTTTTGTATATATTTTTAATCATTTTATTATTAATTAAAAATATTAAACTCATAACCCATGATCCTAACATAACACATCAAGCTTACATGTCTAGTATAACATGGCCTAGCTTTATACAGACATCCCGTACAATGAGAGATCAGCATAAACTAGTTTTGTATTTCTTGATTGCTTGTGGTGCATCTTATTGTAGAATGTAGTTTAATTTTATTATGATGCACAGAATTTATTAAACAATAATGTCTTTTTAGTAGCAACAAAAATCAAGACTTAGAAATAGGTGAATATTATTATTAAATAACCCAGATAAGATTCTATATTTAAGATAGTGTCTTTTGTTTTATTAATTTCAAATAATATTTACTAGCAAATATTATTACATTATCAATAAATACTTTAGTTATAATCTGATAAGATATTTATTATATTCATTTATATTGATAAGCTTTTGACATTCATAGATTTGTTAGCTCGTGGTTTCCTTCAACCTTGACATTGGCAGAATCATCGATAAAACGATGGAGCCATTACTATAAAATTGGAATTACTCAATTTATTATTCTTGTCCTGTAATGGCCAAACAAACTTTTCTAGAAGAATTAGTGTGGATTTTAGTGGCATGTTAGCAGTCACAAAATATTATCATAAAAAGTAAGTCATCTGCCTAGCCTTTTCCGAAATACGTTGGTGTTGGCTCACAGTTGTACCAAATTCAGCCGAATATTTATATTTTACATGGAGTGAATGCCAGTCTGACCTGCACAACCCAGTTAGCAACTGGTAATACAATATTCCTTGGTAAGACTGGTTGTCAGACTGTTGAGATCTACAAATGACAGTCAGGACCACCAGCTTAATGTACTTCTGAGGCACAGAGGAAACTCAGAAGAGTGGTCATCCATGGACAGTTCCATCCTCTATGCAAGATAACAATAACTATACAATAGTAACTATACAATAATAGCTGAACAATTCAATTATCACAATTATTGTTTACCAATTTTTCTGCTCTAGTGATTATAGATAAAATGTTATTTTCCTTTATTTGTTCACTGCTGAACCATTATTTTCAGGGTTACTTTTAAACCGAGATCAAAGCAAGGCAGCTAAATAAGAAGTTGCCAGTTACAAAAAAAATAACTTTGGTCACTTAACTTTGTGTTTACCCAGCAATTTATACAGCAAAAAAGTTTGTTGTTTTTATTTTCTTACATTAATAATACAAAGTCAATGTCAAAGATTGAATACATGTGTGTTCAAGGTGTTTTTAATGGGATAACAAGTTATTATTAGTACCTAATTAATTAGGGTCATAAATCTTATAATAGCATGCAGGTGATATTGACAACTGCTTTCAAACTGTGCGAAGGATTTAATGATGTGGTAATTAATATTGTGTTGCAAAACTAGCTGTGAGATGGTGAAGAATTGTTTAAAAACGTTTTTTGACAAAAAGTGTTGTGCCTATTAGTTTGTCAGAAGCAATTAAGCAATGTTTCTCTTTTGTATGAACAGTTCTAGGAAACTGGAATTAATATGAATTACAATTTTTTCAAAAAAATATATCTTTGTTCTAAGAACTTCCTAAATATTATTTAATAGATTAATTTTCATTTTTAATGGCTTTAACCAAACAGGAAAGCTTCTGGAAGTTAGGGTTACCATTAAAATGTTAGTGCCACTATTTCCCTCATTTGTGTGCCTATTGCACCCTATTTTGATAATAAAAGGCAGTTAATATTAGAGGTGTGTCATTGACGGTTTTATGGTTAACGTAATTTAACTGTTAATCATCAATGGTCAACAGGTTGAAAAAACTGTTAAATTGTTAACTGTTAAATATTAAATCAATATTATTAATGTTATGCCATTCCATGAGTTAACGTAACGTTTTGTTGTAAACAGTTTATTGAAGAATATTAGGATAGGACTATTAAATTAAAATTTATTGGTAGAAGATTTTTAAAGTTGACGACGTTAACGTTGATTGACGTTCACTAGAGAATGTCAACGTTTTCGATCAATAACAATTTTGTTGCTTGCATTGAAGATTATTTAATTTGTATTTTGAACTGTTATGATCTTTCCTTCGTACTTATTCCAGGCTTAGGAATTCAATAGTCAATAGATAATATTTTGTTAAGTATTTATTCTGTTATATTAAAATCCACACAACAAATATTATACCTATCTAATTCAAATCAAAACTCGTCCTGCACGCGTCATGAAAACAAACAATTGCAACGAATTTTGGCCTTGACCGACAGACAATACAATACTCACGACGGATTCTTTTCATACACTAAGTAAATACATACAAAAATACATACATATAAAATCATAACAAACAACAAATTGAACTTCTTTTGTCGTTCGGCAAATCGCAGTGTTCGGTATCCTTCGGAAGTATTCGTTATTTCGTTCCGCACTTCCACACACTACGAAATTCACAGTTCAGAAATTAATAAATAAAACTATATTTAGCTAATTTTGAGTACGTTGAGCCGTTGACGCAGCTTATATTTTCAACCAGTTTTTTCGGAAACGAATAAAGTAATGTGTTTAAGACGTGTTGACTGTTGACGTTTCAGTTTTTTCGGAAATGAATAAAGTAATGTGTAAAGACATGTTGACGTAAATTAACAGCTAATATTTTCAACCTGTTATTTCATTGATGAATAACAGTTAACTCGTTGACGAATGAAAAGTCGTTAAAAAAAACAGTTTGTTGATTCAACGCCCACCTCTAGTTAATATCAATGTTTACCTTGACATGAAAACATTGATAAATATTGTGGTAACAGTGTTTAATGATATGGTGAAATAAACATACACAAATACTTTTTGAAGTAACTGATAGTTTCTCTAAGATATTTTCTCAGACACATAATATAGAGCCAGCATGAGCATTGAAGCATTGGTGAACATTTTTTCAAGGTGAATTGATGAATTAAGGCAATAATTTTACAAGTTCAAGTTTCTTCACATTAGTTAAAAAAAAAAGTTTGGCAAAAATACTCATTCACTTGTTTTTCTCAGAAACAAATTTCTGAGCAGAAAGAGTGAATGAGTATATTTGCAAAACTTTTTTTTTTATATTAGATACATAAAAACTTTATTACATTTTTTTATAGGTGGCATTAATGCTGTTGGTATTCCCCACCAGTCACAGATGTTTGACAGAGAAACCAGATTTTGTGTTTATTTTTCTAAATTTTATATACTATGGACTGAATTACACCTTACATGTCACAATACACATTATCCTATGAGTTATATAACAATAACAAAGGTTTTCAATTTTAATGCTTGTGAAGTCACTTTATTCTGCAAACATATAATAAAGCGTTCAACATGTTATTAGAGGAAGAATGACTAAGTTTAATGGCTTGATGTGATTTGTCAGCACGAGTGTGGAATCAATTGAATGATTTTGATTACCATGTAGTGTGAAGTTTGACAAATGGAGAATTTAATAGTGATAATGACTGTTGTTTGAGAAGCTGATTTGTCTTCTTTAGGCTTGTTTTGCAAGTCATGTGAATTTTTAGTTAAATATATTGCTATAATAATATACCTCCCCCACAGTAGGGTATAGGACTTGTTAAGTATAAGAATAGTATTAAGCATATTAATTACTTTTCTTTTATCTAGAATTTTAAGTATAAGAATAGTATGTATACCTATCAAAATCTATTTTCCAAAACTTAAGATGTATTAAGCATATTAATTAATTTTCTTTTATCTAGAATTTTTGCAATCTGGGCAATTTTATGTTCAAATTAAAATGTAGTATTGTTTTTATTGTACACTTGTTTATTTTTTTGTTGATATCCCAAGCCCAACAATGAAAAAGGATAGAAAATCTCAGGTTGAACTAAAACTTTGTCTGCTGAGCAAGAAGATTTGAATGTTTTATCAATAAAGTAAATCAGTTCTTGATTTAAATGCTCAATATTACACTGTTTCTTGTTTCTTAATTTTTTATCAGTGGGTTCAGTAAGTGTTTGCTTTCATTGTTGTAATTTCATAATGTAAAGCAAGCAACACAATAGTAATAATAAGTGTTCAATGTTATTTTTATCAAAGCTTTGGGGCTATCAGTTTTGCTATTTAAGTTTGGAAAATAGATTTTGATAGGTATACCTATGGCAGTTTAAAAATAAATGTCAGATGTTGCCAGTAGAAATAATGGCATTCATCAGCCATACTTCCATTTATAGTGAAGCAATTATTTATTCAAATTTATTTAGGAGTGTTAATAATCAATTCTCGTCATCACTGAAGTATGTAGTAAATACAGCTGTAAATGCAATAGGTTATTGTGAATCATTCATTCTGTGTTTTCTACATTTTGTATCATGTATTTTTCATTCTGTTATGTTGCATGTATAATGATAATTTTAAATTTAGGATTTTATTTTTCTTCATTTTTTTTTGTATAGGTATATCTCGATAGTTGCAACTCTGGTATACACTATTCACGTGAGAAATTTCTTTAATATTCATTCAGTAGTTTTTGCATGAGAGTAACAAATATTCATACATCCACTATAGTAGGATATAAGTAATAACTTATTACACATTTAGTAACTTGCTAATGCGAATATTATTCAGAGGGTCTAGGATAAGTATAATCAACCTATAATGTTCCATTATTGGGACACTCACTGCGCCCCACGGTTTCACTTGCATGGTGATAGAATATACAATATATCTTTATGAATTGTAGCCTATGTGTTATTCTGATATGTAAGCTATATTATTGTAAAGTTACATTAAAATCTATTCAGTAGTTATTGCGTGAAAGAGTAACAAACTTCCATACAAACTTTCGTGTTTATAATATTATTATAGTAGGATTAATATAACATAACGCCTTGTAACCCCAAAAGGGTTAGACAGAGGTGTACCTATTAAGTACACTCACATTTAGCTAGATATGTTTAAGTCCCACATAATAGGGGGTGAGCCTATTGCTATCAACAGGGCTCCAATTCCTGATGGAAAACCCAATAACACTGCTACCCCCTATATTACTGCTGCTACTTTGAAACTGGCCTCCTATCTTCGGAAGGGATGATCTTTAGATCACATATATTAGCTACTTTTTTTTTTGGATGGTTAATCATCAAATAACTTCCCCCTCTCTTGGCGGAGCGCGGGGGACTCTTAGACTTGTACTAACTAAAACCAACCTATGTTCCTTCTATTCCCCTTTACGTTCTGGAGCTGCAGTATCTCTTTTGAACAACCAGTAACCCTGGATATAATTTTTGTTACTCTGCTGTTAAAACAAAATTGAGCAAACAGTGAAAAATCTTGCAGGCAAAAACAATTTATAGTGACAAAGAGTCAGTCACTCTTCATCCTTGCTAGGGTGTGTTGAAGCTAGGAGGAGGACAACAAATATTATTGAAACAAGTTTAAATTGATTATCAATCAGGTGTGTGAAGACGATTAGACAACATTATGAATAATACCCAGACTGGCATCAAATTATGAAGACTAAATAATCATAAACACTTGTTTAATATAATTATACATGTTTTTGCAACTTTACTATACCAGATTATTGCACTATTTGACTTTGAATTGTTATAATCTTTAACTGATTTTAAGTAATAACAACACATTCTCATGTAATGTTATGCTGGATCTAACACAGTGGTAATGAAATGACAAATTCTCATAGACAATAACACTTACTGTACCTGTTTTATGAGTTAACAAATTAGCAATTTAAATAAATCCAGATTATGCTAAGACATGACCAGACACATGCCTATAATACCCATTTTGAATTAAAATGATTATGATTGATATGATTTAAAGCATTCTGTAATCTTTAATCATAATAGTTGGAATTATTATTTTTCAAATAAAAACAGCAAAAGTAAACTTTTCATGTTACTATTGGATATCTAAACATGGCCATACAACTTGCTCAGTAGAGCGTTGTCCCTCTCACACGCCGCATACCGGCCATATCACTGTCTCTCTCACTCCCTTCACTCCATGGATAAGAGAAAGTAACAAAAGAAAAATAACACATCCCAGCCTCAATACATAGTAGTAACTGCATCCGCATTTATGGTAACTAGCTTACACGTTAGAAATCACCACCAAAACAAATTATATAATTAAAGGTCTGTGAGTCAACAAACAACTACTGTAACCTTATAACCTATACTCGTCAAATAATTATACATCCAACTTTCGCAACGATGCCGTGATTAAGATATTAATAGACGTTACATGTATAATCACAGATGTGTTCGATATATAAAGTAAACATAAACAGGTAAACTAACCCTTTCTTCATGAGCCACCTCTGTTGGCCCCAGTTGATAAAAGAACGTTCCAATGAAGAAGACACTCATCCATTTTACGATCACTCATCTATTTACACGATTTATATAATTTATGTTTGCACTACTTGTCACAATCAAACTAAAATTCCACTTTTTGCTGCGCTAAACGCAGACGTCATTGACAAACAACCGAAGTGACGAGTTATTGCACGGGATCACATAGTAGATGAAAACACTGCGTATTTTAAGAGCCATTGCATCGATATATCACAAATCTTATCACTTGAGGTTATTACATTACTAATCACTTCGTCTACATCGGTTATTTATAAAAATAAAAAGGTAAAAAGCAAAAATTACTCGTAGACAGCACTCACGACGTTGCACACTCACATAACGTAACGTGCGATTTCGTTCACACACACACACACTCACACAACTAAAGTCAAGGTGACAGTTGGGCGCTAGCGTCGTAAAAGTCGGTCCGAATCCGACTCTATACTATTTAGCTATTGCAACACTGACTATAGTTTCCGTGTTGTATGAGACTTCCTAGTGGGCTTCGGACCATAATATTATAGTTTATTTTTCACTGTCCCAAATAATTATAATAATTTTGAATAAAACTGTTGGTACAATAATATCTTTCAGTAATTATTTGACACGTCCTAATAGTGTTTTTATTTTTAAGTTTATCTTTGCGGAACGGATAGACTAACTTTTTGTCAGCGACCACAACCGTCTATACTACGGGATTGAGGTGGACATAAACGGGATTTCATAATTCCGTGAGAACTATGGGAAAATAGGAATAGCAGAACATGCCACTTACGTTAGCAACTTATATTATTGTTAAGATTTAGTATGTTTCATAATAACATGCTCTGATATTTGTATGCCATTATATGGTAAAACATGTAAGTTCACAATACTGTAAATAAGACCCTATGTACCATGTTTTTACACAAAAATTATTATTATTCTTCTTATAGCTTTGGTGGCTCAATTTTTATCTCTCCGATTCTTCTTAGTGATTGAAAAAAAGCTAGGCAGATGATGAAGGTTCTGTCTGATTGTTTTATAAGTCTGCTACTAGATCTTACATGTGTGTTATTGTATAGTGTTCGAATTTACTTGTGACTGAGTTAGAAACTAGATGGGTAATGGGTAAACTATGCCTTGACCGCTTTTGCCCTTGATGAGGGTCCTTAGCTCTATCGAACTTTTATCGATTAGTTTATCGAAAAGTATATTAACCGGGGCTTAACCAGATTATGAATATAAGGGAGGGTTGGGGGACGAGGAAGAGGGATAGGGAAATCTCCATTGAGTCTATTCAGGCGGTAGTAAGTACTTACGCATAAGAATAATTAAGAAATTGTTCAGCTAAGTATATGTTTCTCTAAATATTAAGACGTTCTTAAATTTATAGTTTTCAACATGTTTCTGCGGAATCCAAAAATGGTTAATATTAAATCTTGAGATATAATTAATATTTCGGAGTTTAAAAGTCCGAAATATAAAATAAAAAAATCAATCTGAAATTTGTCAGTAGCAGCTACCGAGTCTTTATGTCCGCTCGATGGCAATAGATTCGCCGCCTACTACACAGGACCTCAACATAAGTTGTGAAATGTGTGTGCGTACATTTCTGCTGAACCCTTCTTGGGATAATAGACATGATGAAAGTTCCTTTGAATGTAATGAACAAATAGGCGAAGGCACAAACGGAATCTTCTGTCGATGGTCGTAATAATAGGCATAAGCTACTGTAAAAACGAAAGAGATACCGAGGCCCTGGAATACTAAGGGAAAAAGAAGGAATATGGTTGGGTTTTAGTCAGTACAAGTCTGGCACTCCTTTCCGCTCGCTCCGCCCAAAGGGAGAAATCTTTTGATGAATTTATTCACATTCGAAAAAGAAAAGCTCTATAGTAGCCTCATCCCAAAAGGAAAGCTATTTTAGTGTTGGGCTTGTCATCTAACAATCCGATGTACTTACGGGTACACTAAATAAATATCTTGTGTATGTAATTGTTTCAATTCGTGATAGTTTCATTAAGGAGTGCTCGATTTGTTGGGTTGAATGGGAGAACGTGTGATCTTAGGGACTCTCTCGTATCCGTAATATTCATTGTTGAGTGGTGGGCTGATAATAACAATGCACGGGTATAACCTGGGCTTTCCGAAAATGAAATTATTTGGTTAAAATACAAGTTACCAGCTTGTTAACATATCTAGTGAACCACAAAGCATATTTCTCACACATTTTTTTTTTAATTTCGTTAGTTACAGATCGACATATTCTCCGTTCTCTCCAGCCGAAATGTATCCATGAGAATGTCGTCCGGTTTCGTCACGGGCATCTCTTGTTTTTTGTTAAACAATAAAACAACCCCTTATTAAATACATAGGTTTTATTAGAAAATCAAAAACAAAATCCCTTACACTACCTAAATAAGGCACGACGTGTTCTAACGAATCGTGTGCCATCATGCGCACGCAGGGGTCCACTGGTCGCTTCGCCACACGATAGGGGGAACAAAATAGCACACATATACATGTAGATTTTCACATAAATCAAACAACCCTGTACATACATATGCTGTTTACAAAATATACAATTATAATGCCACTGCGCAACTATTTATTGCTGATTACACGAAACTTGCTCACAATACTGTAATTTGGCCGGAAAACATCGACGTATAAACACTAATATTTCTATAACAGCAACACATATAAAGCATTAGCGTTCACTGACGGTCCACCATATTTCAAACTCATTTCTTAAGTAATAAGGTTGAAAACTGGTCGACCGTCAGTAGACCGCGGTAGTATGTCGGTTATACAACTTATGGACAAGTCTCTTAACGTCGATATGTTATAGTTAAAATATTTATTTGATTGATATACAAGTGGTGGAAGCAGAGGATTGACAACATTAATTATGAAGCGTAACAAGAACAGTAACACTAAAGTTTACACAATGTACAACAGAATATATTTATAAATATACATACAATTTGTGCTATTAATGTGAAGGTGAGATATTGAAATGGCGCAAGAATTTTGATATATTTTTGTAAGTTTTACTATTATATTAAAAATATGTGTCAAATGTGCCGTGTACACAACTTTTCTATATTACAATAAGTTAGTATACAAAAGAGCGTAATATTAATAGTCGTATATAAATTTTAAATCTAAAGCGTGATTAAATTACATGTCCTAATGAATACAATCTCTAAGTTGAAACGAAATGCAAAATTCTAACTATGAAATAAATTACTAAACCAACATTTGATACACTACTCACTAAATTTGTAAATAATAATATAGGAATAATATCTTAATTTGTATGTCTTTGTACCAAATCATGATTTAGATAGAAATTTTACAATTTTGAGCTTCATTTGACATGAGAATGATGCGAGAGAGCATTGATGAGAGATACATACAGTTCACAACAGCTAGAGGTTGAAAATGTCCAACTTTTCAACGTCTGAAAAGGTAATTTCGCAACCCTATTGAAAGACATTAGCAAAATTTTCACGAGAAAAATTTTGTATGCCGAAATTTAAATACAAAATTTTATAAATTTAAATAAACGCAGACATTACGACATTCATAATGAAATGATTATGGAAACGAGTGTAATTGAAATGAGGAATTACTTACAGAATCTCAGATAACAATGTCTAAAAAGTTTAACAAATTATTGTCTCCGCATTACTGATACGTGCCCAAATTGTTCGTTCTTCGAATTGGTCAATACAACATTAATGTTACGGTTACCAGTGTCTAATACTTAGTTAAAATATTACCAAAAAAATGGTTAAAAATATTTTTTTAGTAAAAGCCGAAAATTTATTTATTGGATTTTCTAGGCAGTACAAAAATTTGAAAGACACCGTGTTTATAGTTCATCAGTCATGTTAGGTGTGTACTATAATTTAGTCAGTGCTAGGGTCTTCGCCCCAGCAGGTTGGCACAACAGGCTAGATGTCAGTAATGGTCGATGTCGGCCGTCGGCGCGACTGAGTATACTGACGGGGGTCTGTGGAATAAAATTGTTATTAGCATGGTCAGTAAGTTATAATTTTAGATTAATTACGTGAAAAGGTATGTAATTGCTGTAACACGTGTTTATTCATTAGAAATTAGATTGTTCACATTCAATTGTATCCCTTGTGGTATTAAACTTTTAGTGATCATTAATTTTTCTAAAACTTTTTTTTTGTATTGGTAACATTTCCTTTTAAACTACGCTAGTACACCATTAAAGCGATCTTCAATGGTGAAATTGAACGAGATCAGCACATCATAAGAGCTGTCAATGTAAATTTTCCATAACAATTTATGATACTGGCGGACACGTGAATGATGTCCTAAACTTGCTGATTGCTTTCAGTTTCGTTGGTGAAATTTGTCCTCAGATTAACGTTTCACTACCACCGACTTCAATATCCTTATCCTTACTAATATTATAAAAGCGAAAGTGAGTTTGTTTGTTTGTTTGTTACCTCTTCACGCTTTAATGGCTAAACCGATTTTGATGAATTTTGGTACAGAGATAGTTGGGAACCAGGAGACGGACAAAGGCTATTTTTTTTAAAAGTGGGATGTGTATGTGAGGGAGCAAGAGGGAAGAAAAGGAAAAACTTAGCGTTGCTATTACAAATCAATAAGGCGCAAGGGGAACTGTGTTACCCCGAATTTAACGCGAGCGAAGCCGCGGGCAAAAGCTAGTCACTTATAATAATCTATTCTATATTCTAATGAAGACCGTGGCGGTGAAAAGGTTGGAGCTGCAAGGAGGAGCTATGGGGTTAATATGCGTCTGAAATCGGTATCTTTTAAATCTTATGCCAGTGGAAAAAGACGGCGATAGTAATTCTTTATAGCTCTTGACATGACACAAATGTTTCAGACATGTTCAGTTTGGTAGCCAATGCATGGCTAGTCACGGCATTCTAAATCCAATATGGCGGACTAATTACTTTTTTTAAGCATTCCCATGATATGGGTATCAAATGAAAGGGTTTGCTGAAAAGATAACGGGATAGCGTTTCTTATAGTTATATTGTTGAAGATCCGCTGGTCATGCGAATCATGGTCGTGGCAGCGTATTGATCGAGCTAATGTTCTATAGTGGAGTGTTTACCGCAGCGCACGGCGTGGCGCGGGGAGGCGGGAGGGGCGCGGTAACGCAGACACGCGCGCTTCGTTGCTTGTCGCTGGCCGTGGCTGGTCTACTACTGGAGCTGGAAAGATTATATTTTTAGAGGTCAGCGAAGAATTTGTGAGGAAGACAGTCTTGAGTTTAATCACGTTATCACGCTTGTTATCCATGGAACGTAAAGCAGATGTGTACCGTATACAGGGGCGGATCTATTTAAGAGCTTTTTGGGCTGTAGCCCAGAGCCCCTTGAGGGTGAAAAAGTCCGCCAGTCAGCATTTAAGACAATATACAATTGTGAATAAAAAAAAAACACTGTAATTTGGCAGGTATACAACTCTACCATAAGCAACCTTACTAAAATCAAAACTAGTAAAAAGCTGGGCTATATTATACTGGAAATGCGCTTGATGAGTCGTCGGTCGTATGTACTATATCATTATCGAAAACAGTTTCTTGACATAAGCGTAATTACTTGGTTAATTAAGCAGGCCCACAAATAGTATCAAACCAGGGTTGCGGCAGGCGCAAGCCTTTTTAAAAGAAAAATATACTCACGTGGTGGTTTACAATGTACGGGACCTGAGGAGGGCCTCGTCATTGTGTTGTTACGCTGAAGCTGTGACGGAGCCGCTATCGAGTACGGCCGTGTCGTGGGCGGCTGTAACACGTCACACTGACATATAGACGCTAATTATTCATGGGTAGACTGACAATTAAACGTGCCTGAGGTAGCTGCGCGGTGCGTGAGGGGTATCGCCGCCCGCAAGTTCAGCAATGACAGAGCCTTCGCATCAAGTCACCCCCCTCTGCACCATGCAATTACTTCAGGCACGGTTTAATTTAAGTGGTCAGCCTATAGTAAGGGACATTGAACACGACCGTGTTGAATTTACAACCTTCGACTTAGTGCCGAAAGATGTAAATTCGACAACATGTTTTATTATTTTATGTTGTCATATTTGGGTAGAAAAGTAATTAGTTGGTTTTATTAAGATTAAGCTTTATACCACACAAGTTTTTAGTTACCCGGACCAGTTTGTTAGACATAGGTATTAAGATGGTCATTTTTTTTTTTGGTAGACAGAATGTGAAAATATGAAGTTAAAATCTGAAGGAAAGTTTAGTAAAGATGAAGAAGAGAAGGTTTAAGAGGGAAAAACTGTTTGAAGCAACAAGTCAAGGATATTTCAAAATGCAGGTTGTCAAGGTAAGACTTTTTATAACAAGGAAATTCTACTACTAACTATAATAACCCAGCACTAAAATATCTTAAGTCAATTTCAAAATTACTTTGAAAATGCCTTTAGATAAAACTAATAAGCAGGATCTACTGATGCCGAATTTTTTTTGCTATTCAAATTGATCAAGCTCAAATTTGTCAAAAACTTTCCTTAGACGTCATCACCTCTGCAAATGTTGGAATTCGTTTGAATTTTAGCTGAAACCGAAATCGAAGAAGAAGAAGTCTATGTCCTATAGTATTTTGTAGTATTATTTATCAACATAAATAAATGTCTATAGCTCTAGCAACTTTTATTTGAGATCTGTTGATATACGTGGTCTATAGAATGCGTTCCTAGTCTGCATACTAAAATACAATCGAATATATCCAGTAGTTTAGTCACAGTTGTAAATTAATAAGGTAGTACCCAGTAGGTTAACAACGCACGTATCGGTATTATCGTCAAATTTGTTCCTTAAATTGTATTTCCTGATGCTATCGGTGCATAAAACACCTAATTAGTTAGTGAACCAATATTAACAAAAAGTGTTCTATTTCGTTAACAGTTTTGTGCTATTTACATGTTTTTTTTTTCATTCCTATGTTACTATCTATTTCGCACTTTATTTTCATTTAATGTCATATTGTCGTCTCCACATTATATAAAAAAAAAACATAAAAAATAAATAGGCGACAAAGTCTATAAACAAAATAACGACAGAAGTAGATAAAAACAGTTTTGAGTTATAATTAACTCATTACTTAGAAATTAATTCAACGAAAACAATCTGTTCATGCCCATACCATTTCCATTCCAAGAATCGGCAGTAGAACTAGGCGCAATCAGTACATGACAAAGCGAAAATGCATAACATAAACATAAAGCAGTGGCATGAAGAAGCTTGTTCACAACCGGTCAAACCGCATTCGCATAATGTATTCGGCATCAACTAACCAATTAACCACGTTATATACAATTGTTGTAGCTCTTGTACACAATGGCCAAATTTTAAGCATTATAGTATAGTAACTTCATTCACATTTAGAATAAACAATCGAGAAAACATTTTGATCATCAGTACGGGGCCGCATCTGATAGTCCTTTTCATACCCTCCGGCTGCCAGAGACAACTAACAAAAGTGCACATCATTGAGTATTTGACACCATCAATCGATATTTTTTTTGAACTTTCAAATCGTATTCCACCATAAAGTTTGGATTTAATAGCAATCTGTGACGTCACAAATTTGGCGACTCAATGACTGGACTACACAAGGTGGTAGGACATTGTCGCAAAAACGGTAACCATATCAGTACATTATTCTAAACACCACCACAGAGCCATTCGTTAAAAAGTTGCTCCATACATTTTGAACGTGTAGGTATTGTAGTTGTGTCAGAAACAGCTGTTCAAAAATAACATATGAGAGGGGGGGGGGGTCAGAACATGTACTGTATACGTGACAATCATTTTGGAATCGTTGTCCCTTCCAACCTGTATATTGATTTTAAAGGAAATATAATTTCAAGTTTTTTTTTTTAAATAAACCGAGTTTTCAGGCCCTAGAATTATCCAGGGTTCTCGGTTGTTCGAAAGAGATACCGCGGCCCCGGAAAAAAGTCTGAAGCTCCCCCCTCGCACAGACTAAAGCGGGGGAAGTTATTTGATTTTCTATCCGACCTGAATGATTGGTTTATGGTGTCAATTATCGAATTTACTAATCCTTTTAATTCCTCCCCAATGCTGGGTGCGTTGATTATCAACTGGAGCCTATGAAAAGGGACTTTTACCCCAACGTTGGCCACTGTGTACACGAGTGTGAAATAAACAGTGGACACTCACAGGTAAATGATGGCTTCGCATGAAGACGGGCACGACGCTGGGCGCGCCCGCGCGGAGCTGTTGCGTGAGTTAGTGACGCCGTTAGTGTGGCCGGAGGGTTACACGTTCAAAGTGGTCCCGGGTTATGGTATGACAGGTGTTAGTCAATGAAGACTGTATTATTTAACAGGTTTACATGTGGAGATCTTTGGCGTATTGCTCCACATAGGGGCCTTTTCTTATTTGTTTGTGTTAAGAAATCTTGGTCAAATATCATATAAATGGTGTTGTAACTTTGAGATTAATGAATAACACTTTGAGCAACTGGGTTGTGTTGCCAAATTTTATGAGATACACAATACTTTGAGAAACTGGAGTTATAAGATTAACATGAGAAATTGAAGAGTTCACGTCTTAAAATAGTATCTCTGTCCTGTCTTCTATATATTCTTCTGTCTGCGATACATAATAGGATATTTGTCTACTCATGGTCAATTTAAAGAAGTTCTGGTAGATATAGCAGAAGAAAATTTATGATTAGGGAATAATCTAACTAATCTTTATTGAATGCATTTTCGGAGTAGTTCCGAAGATTATCTCAACATACAAACTTATTAACAATTTTTTTTTTTATAATATTAGTATAGATTATCATCCAAAACCACAAGGCCACATTGAACGAGTTAACAATATTTTAAAATTAAGTTCGAGTATAATATGATATTAGTTTATTCACGTTTAATTAATAAATGTATGAAATACACCAATAAGGACACATTTTAGACACAATCGAAATGACATCAACATTGAATATTAGAACAAAATATTATTATATCTGTTTTACCAACACCAATTTATTAGACATGTAAACAAAAAAGAATATTTTAGCTAGTTCGAAGAAATTAATAAAAACTTCGTACTTAATTTGTTTTAAAATAATCAAAATTTTGGCCTATAATAACAAGTTCAAATTTTTGAAGAAGCTGTACTACATTTACTGTTAAATTCAAAATTTTATTCCGTTTTTAAGTGCCCAAAGCCTTAAAAATATAACATTCGTAAAACCCACTTCAATATTTCAATATAAGCCCAAACAAAAACAACAAACTGTCACATTTTACAATCACATTAAGCACGGTATTCAAAATAAATGTAACTAAAGCATATGTTTTGCAAAAACATCAAACTCCCCACTTTCAAAAACAGTGATAGCAGTATAATCTCATAAAAGCATGATAGAAATATAAAGGGACAAGGACACACAAACTATCACCACGTTTACATTACGACAATTGAAAACATTTATTGTTAATAAAAACAAGGTTTCATATTCATGAAGGTTCCGTACGCCAAAAGCGGAACCCTTATAGGATTACTCTGTTGTCCGTCTGACTGTCAAGACTCTAACTCCGGAACGCGTGGAGGTATCAAGTTGCAATTAAAACTATATTATCAAGTCTATGGTTCCTTGGAGTTGTGCAAACATGTGTGAGTCAGAGTAGCACATGGGAACTTAAAAAAAAAACTGTGGAGGGGAGGGGGGGTGCGGTCGAAAGATGTACTACGTGGTATCTTTTTCTGTGTCGATGTCTCTCTTACCCTGTATGCTTTTAAGAAATTATCTTTAACTGCTCCTCACAGATATGAGCCCTTTGTCCCAGCGTTGGGAACATCAACAGCTGATTATGCTGTGCAATGTACTTACATCTCTAGGTGCAACCAGTTGGCTCTGCGGTCGCGGTCGAAGAGTCTCCGTGCCTTGTCGGACTAACGCTGGCGTGGGGGGGATCACAGGTTTTGGGGCTTTGTCTTCTACTCTCTGAAAATGTACATGTAAACGTGTCATAGGGAAGTGCATTCATTCAGCATATCATGCGTCCCAAGCTTGACAAGATTTGCGCAAAAGGAGCAGATTGACGAAACAGAGACAGGATGAAAGAGGTTATGGAAGAGAACTGCTGCTGTCAGAGTTGATGAATATCTAAGGTTAAGAGTACCTGATGAGCAACAGTGATGATGTAGGACTCTGTGGAGACGGGCGGCGCGCTGGCGGTGGGGCTGAGCGCCGGGTTGGACGCGTACACGCCGCGACGGGACATGCCGCGGGACACCGCGCCGCGCGGACACACCGGCCCGCCCGGTGCCGCCGGGGGGCCTGCAATGTACCAACAGCTATAGTCAGAATGCCCCTAAATCCTTTACCTAAACTTCTGTGAACTCTAGACCTAGCCTAGGTCTCGAGTACGTACCCAACGCACGCACCTCTGAAGTATAATTATCATTGCTTTCTCGATGGCATGTTAACTCAAGTTACGAGGCTCACGATAATGGAAGAAAAGAAGTTCTGTCTGAGCTGAAATTAATGCAACGCAGCATTTGGTCGCGTACTTCGCTCCTGATTGTTAAATAATCCAATGGCGATGATATTATCTTCGAACGTTTGCGCACGCTATCTATGGCACACTGAAGAAGTGCGGAGGAGTCTAACACCTGTCGCCGCCTTTAAGGTTACGTTCGAACACGACATATGGTGGTGAAAAAATAAAACCATTCAAAATCACAGGGAGTTTCATCCGTTTCAATAGCAAGTCATTAAATACAAGTGCTGATATAATCACGAATCACACTAATATTATAATGGCGAAAGTGTTTATGTGTGTTATGGTATCAAGATGGCTTATATTCTGGATGTGCGGTGTTCCCGTGGGATTTCCGCAGGGCTCAGCTGGTTAAAAATAAACAAATGAGATAAAAAGCGTGTTCAACTTACCACCAGGTATTCTGCTGAGTTCTCTATGTGAACTGTATTGCCTAAGTTTAGACGTTGGCAAACTTGTTTTCCTTGGAACTGCCGCCGGTGGGACCATATTACTGTATGATGCTAAAATAACATAAAATATGAAGGAAAATAAACAAATGTTTATGAAGTTTGTTTTTCATGTTTGACCAAATAAATTGTGACAAATGATTAAATGGAGCATGAGCAGAGAGAGAAGAGAGTATCTTTATGTTTTTTATTTATGTACCTATGCTAAAAGAATGATTTTAAATCCGTATTTTTTACTTTTGTAAGACTCTGAAAAACTTTTTTGATGTTTCTAATTACATACAAAAGATCTTGTAATAGAAATCACAATGGGTGTCCCAAGGTTTAGTCGCTATCGTTATTGGTTTTGTCGGGAATAACCTTTTTTACCCTTTTGTTCTTGACATTCAAAATTGCCTGAAACGGTGTAATTGAACCTACCGGGGTTGCGGGTTGTTCGAAAGCGATACTGCGGATTTGAGTGTCAGACTTGTTCTGACCAAAACCCATCCGTATTCTTTCTTTTGCCCTCTGTATTCCGGGGCCACGGTTTCTCTTTCGAATCAACCCGCAGTTGTTCAAGTACCGCGCGTTCGTAAGAGGGCCTTACGATAGTATACAATTCAAATAAGTTATTAAATGAAACTCCACACATACCTCCAGAAACCGTAGGAATAATCCTAGTCGGCTTCGGCATCACACTAGGCGCAAACATCTTCTTCTCCGGACTAACCTTCCCCGCCATTATATCCCTTTTCACCGACGTCTTTTTAACCATCGTCGCACTATTGATGACCGTTGTATTGTGCATATCGTACGTCCGTTCCATTCCCGAAGAATTGGCTTTAGTGATGGTAGCGACTGTGTAGGATTTATCGTCGACCATGTCGTATATTGGGGATATAGTGTTGTGCAAGTTTAGCAGGTCGTTTTTAGCTCCTTTCCGTAATGACATAAGCGGTGTTGAGGCGACTTGTGGGCCTGCAATGTGAGATTTTGTGGGTTTGTACCTGTGCTTGTAAGCATTTGAAAGCGTTGATTTGTTTCGGCCAATATTATACAAAGATCAATTTTACTATAGTTACTCTGAGTAATGTTTTTCAGTCTCCGATGTTTTCATTTCACGAGAAGAAAAAAACGTTGTATTAGAATCTTAAAAACTAAAACATTCCACGGTTTCTACCACAACCTGCTGAGAAGATATTTATCGATTCACAAATCAAACTAAATTCACATGAGCCAATTGATTATTCTATTATTAAACACTTTTGGCATAGTGAGTTTTTTTATTCTCCAAAACACCGTTATAAGAATACATGTTATAAATGGAAAATTTCCACCTCCCTCCATAAACAAAGTTTCCGGTGACCTTTGACCTTAACCTGGTGACCTTGAACCAAATAATAATGCATTTGCATTTTATAAACTAGTATATGACCGTCCCGTGCCCCCCTTATGAGCAACCGTCATCCTCGCCTGTAGTGACCTTGACCTTGACATGTGTGTGTACTTACGTGTATCATGCGCAGGCGCAGTGTCGGGTACGCTGTCGGGCGGGCTGGACGAGCTGAAGGTACCTGTGTCTGTGCTCTCGCTTGAACCTACCATCGCTCGCTCTTGTGAGCCCCAGTCCTGCAAATAAAGGTGATATTTTGTATTTCTCACACGTCTGTTAAAATATGTATTTTAAACTGGAGGAGCGGAACCACCTAATACAAGCAATTCTTTGCTTAACATGTTAGTCCAAACCTAACAAAGTTGTTTCCAAAAGTGATGAAATAAACATTTTTATTTTTTATTTATTTTATTTTAATAGTAATCTAATATCCTTTTCTTTCTGTTATTGCACCTACTGTGTTTTTGTCTCTGCATCACCCTAAGGTAGACTAGCAGGTCTTGACGGCGAACCGTCGTCTTGTTAAAAAAATACCTTTCTAGATTGTACTGTAGTGATATTCGCCATAAAAGTGTATGCAATAGATATAAACTTGTTAAAAAAAAACGTAAAGATTACAAACCCGATGATCCTGCTGTAACGTCCTGTCCCCAACGTCAATTAAATTAAGCGTAGCCGAATTAATGTCAATAATCGGATTATCATCTGTCTTCATATAAACAACGGTTGTGTCCATTGCGCTTGCTTTAGGCGAAAGCTTCTTAAACGTAGCGTTTCTTTTAGGAGTGTCTCTAGTGGGCGGTTCGTCTTGTCTGTCAAAACCATTGCCGTTTAGCACTCTCCGTCTTGACAGCAGTTCTGAAGCGTTCTCCATACTTTGTCGCGGTACTGTGATCACTGTTTGATTCGGTAACTGGATAGTTTTTATAGGGGATGTGTCTACAGGTGGTGGTATTGATTTCTCCGGTTCGGTTGGTAGCGCTTTCCTTGCTAGTGACAGCTTCTGTCGAGCTTGGATTATTTCATTTAATTCTTGCTTCCCCAAGGTCACATTCAAGCTGTTCCTACCGACATCTTCGGGCTTCGGTAACCCCATTTCTTTGTAAAACGTATCATCAGTTTCAAAGTTCTCTTTCTCAGCGTCATTGTCTCTTCTACTAAACCTATTATTAGAGTAGTGCAAGGTGATCGGCTCAGCAGAATCAGATGACGGTGCATTACGGTGAACGATTTTCGGCGAATCTTTCTTATCAGAATTTTCGTTTAGAATTTTCGCTGTGTCGATTTGGCATGCTTCTTCGCGAGATTTGGTGTAGGATTCTGAGTTTCTTATGGCGGAATCTCGTCTTGTATAACTGTTGTATAGTTGACATCTTGGTCTTGCTGAAAGGAGTTTTTCTGATGTTTCTAGATGAGTGAAAGTTGCTGAGGAGAATATGTTTGAGTCTGTGCTTTCTTTCTGAGGTTTGGACGTGTTAGAGATGACGTATGATGAGTTGACGGAGCTGACGAGAGATGGCGGTAGGGAGTCCATGAGGCTGTCGTTGTCAGGGTAGGTGGTTTGGGAGAGGAAGCTGGTACTCATGTCTTTCTCGTCGAGGATGCTTAGTGTCATGCTCGTCATCATTGGGTCGATGCTGTCACGACCTGACATTGGAAGACCTGGAAAAATATTTTAATAGTTAGGTTAGTATAACTTACTAATTAAGATAGAATGCTATTTTGAAAGAAATCTTATTCCAGAACATTTAAAAATAGAATTGGAGCAAAATAATATTAAACCAACAAGACATTAATGTATGCAGTACAATTTTTCATATGTGTTTTTGTTCCAATAAATATTATTATTATATTATAGATTGTTACTTAATCTTATGGAGTGTTCTCAAAGTTGGAATTTAAGAGTATTTTTCTACATAGCATGAACTTAGGGTAAATATTAGACCCAATGGAAAAAATATTGATATCCTGAAAGAAAGTGCTATTAAAATTTAGTCTTAAAAGAAATAAAAAATGCTTATATTTTGCAAATAGCACATCTGAAAACTAACACCATAACTCATCTTCGGCTTAGCTTTTCCCCAAAAATATTAACCCAGTGAATGTCGTTAAGTTCCTACGGGGAGCATAAGAAAAATTGCCACAAGTATCTTAAGTACCCACGGGGGAACTTTATACGGTGTAGCTATCGGTTTAACAGTAAAATCTTCGTTTTTCTGAAGGCCAACCTCGTTAAAAAACGTTATTCATAAATTCGTCGATTTTGGGAGCGTTTTCGCGCTTTCTTTGAGAAAGGTCGACTGCAGTCTAACCGGATGCCGCCGAATACAAGTACTTTTCATGGAGCAGCTACCTATTTGACCTTCACAACTCAGTAAGTACTAGGTGATGCAAACTCTTAGTAAGACTGATTGCCAGACTTTTGAATCACAGACTACCCGCACGAAATGACATCCGAGATCAACAGTAAAACGTGCTTTCCGAGGTACGGAGGAAACACGGTATGTAGTGGGTGGTCACACATCTATGGACCAACCTCGTCTTACTCTGAAGTTTGACCGGAGCGGCTGCTATTATTTAGCCACCTTCTCCTCAAGTATAAGAAGTAAACAGCACCGACAGAGTACTTCCCCATCCGTACAAGTTGTGTGAGTAGGTATTGTATGCAGTGAGGCGTTAACTTGACGGATGCTTGCGTAACGCAAACCTGAATGCATAACATATATTATGTTAAGTATAGAACAAGGATTGCATACTTACCACGTAACGTTACCTAATAATCCAGGTGATTGATTTTAAAGGGCCACATTGCAAATATTGATTGATGTTATAATTAACGATGAGGAGTAAATGATGCCGTGACGTCTGATAGGGGAGAATGGAAGAAGAAAACTGCGCCGACCCCAAATAAAATAGGACAACGGCAGGACAATGATGAATGGTGTTATAATTAATATCAGAGTTCATCCGTGATCATGGCGTTTGCAACATCGCCGAAATATAGGAAACTCGATACAAATAACAAACATGGTAAATATCCCGTTTCAAGTGTTAATTATAATGTTAGTAACCATGTCAGTTTAAAGACTAATATTGATTGACGTATAAGTTTTGGCAGTCAACGATTGCCTCACTGGTTTAGTTGTCATAAGGTCCTTGGTTCGTTTCCCAGGTCGTGCAGTTTCATTGTTTTTTCCAATTAGAATTTCTCAGTACCCACAGAGGCTGGATTAGTGTCTGATTGCTGGCAATATCTCTCTTTGGTATCATATTTTTCTGCTAGCTAGGGACAATAACATTCGCCTTCTATTAAATAGGACTTATACAAACTGATCAAACTTCGTTATGGTTTGTCAAACATTAATTTGACATTGAAGCCTCTATAAAACTGCGGGTCTTTTTACAATATATTACTAATTAAGTTAAGAATTTCAGACTAATTTCTTTAAAAAAAAAACTTTTTTGCTTTTATAATATAAACATGATAATGATATTTTCTTTACCTGAATCCTTATGCGAAGGCATAGACTTCCTGCTTTCAATGGACTCGACGTTGAACGTTCCAGAACTTTCCATGAGCAATGACGACACGAGGCTGGGCGGGGACATGCGCATGAGTGACTCCCCACTCTGGTACATGTTCAGACTTGGACGTTCGTTCAACATGTTTGAAATGCCCCTGGAAAATTACGTAGACTAGTTAGCTCTAGGTTTACTTGCAGGTGATATAGACAACATTTTGGTATTGTCAACAATTGCATAAAAATAACATCAACAAGGCTGAACTTGGATCTTTGTTTGAGATTACTTAAGATGTTTTGGTAGTCAGAAAAAAATATACGACCAACATATGAGACAGGTTTTTAATCAAGAGACTACAGAAATTCGTCAAATATAATGCCTGAGGCTATTTATTGATGGCAAGTAAATCAGAAGCCCATACCGGCATAAAAAACTCTGTCAACAGGTAAGACACTAACCACAACAAAAACGGAAAGATTTGAAAAAGTAAAAAAAAAAAACATCTCTAAGCACCCTCAATTAAGATTCAAATTTCATCAATCAAAGCGAGAGACCACACTCTAAGCCAATTACACCCCAAAGCTTAAAAAATACACGAGCACAAAAACCGGACGCTCTCGACATTAGAAAGCTTAATATAACCTAAAACAGTGCAGCGCCAGATTCTGGGCAGACGCAACACCGTGACAGCTCCTTTGTATGAGGGCCAGTTTGAGGTATAAAGTGAATATCCACCTGGTTAAACATCATGCAAAACTGTCAATAAGACAAGCCAGTTGGGTTCATCTTCTATAATACAGAATTTGTTGCTAAGCGCAAATTTCGAAAACATCTGAACCGATTTCGCTGATTCTTTTTTTGTTGTGTTGGTTAATGTCAGGTTCTTATGAAAAAAAAGTATGGTAGGTAGGGTAGGGCAGGTAGGATTGGTAGGATAGGTAGGGTAGGTAGGTAGAAAAGTTGCATTGCAACGCTTGCCGGTCACAGCTAGTAGATAAATAAAAATAAGTTTGTATATCAGTAATGCAGGAAACGACACCGCGGTAGACTCAAAAGGAGATGGCGGGATGAGGTGGATTCTTTCTAAAGAGGATTGGCCTACAGTCGCTCTAGATCGCGAAAAGTAGGAGGGAAGGGAGGTGTCTGTCCTGCAGTAGGACAATAACTAATAAAATTAAATAAAAAAAGCCTTAGATTTCAAAGATTTCCATTTTTAAATTTCTAACTGAAAACTTATCATGAGATACAAATTCTACTTAGTTTTGCTTTAACAAAATAAATTTTGTTTTTATACACTTAATTTAGTTTCTTTAAAATATTGTAAGATATAAGTTTATTTTCCAGTTGGACAATATAGGCTTATAATAGTAATCATTAAATGGCGTAACGTAAAGCAGTAGTTGGCGGCAGGGTTGACGTAGTGGTAGAACAATTGGCAGCTGTGCTGCGTGTTCAATTATCGCACGAAATATTTATTTGTATGGCCCAAAAGCATTTGTTCCAGGTCTGGCTGTTTTTGAGTATAAAAACGCGTCGTCTGAGATACTGCCGGAAGTGACGTCATGCAATGTGTCAAAGAAACACTTTTATTTGAAAAGTATTAAAATTTTCGCTCTAATATTGTAATAATTTTGCGGGTTCGATTCTCGCACGGAACAAATATTTGTATGGCCTACAAATAGTTGTTTCGGGTCTGGGTGTTTGAGTATGTGAGTTTAATTGTTTGTAAACGCACCCACGATACAGGAGAAATTCTTAGTGTGGGCAACGTTTTAAAAAAAAAATGCAGTTTTTTTTTAATCAATGTGTGTAATCATTTTATTATGAGGTAATGACTAGATTTAAAAAGGAGAAATTGTGGTAAATGACGCCACATCACGGTCGCAACAGTCACAGGCGTTTGAAAAGGAGTTTAATTAATTATTTATTGCGACAAGTAGTAGTTGATATTAACTTGTAATACTTTTTTTTGGGTTGTTTGTATTGTTTTTCATTAATTAAAGTAGTCAAAAATGAGATATTCCTGTTTTTGAGCGCAGCGTCAAGTTAGCAACGCAATACTTCATCAAGTCAATTGCCATAAGAACATCAAAAGTAAAAGTAACGTGTCATTAGTCTCACAGTTCTAAAGCAACAAAAACTAAAAGATTCGCGCTTTCTTTCTATACGCCTTTAAATACTTTCCCTTTCGCGATGTACTAGAATCAATGCTTATGCTTTGTCATGCACGGTAATTCATTAAAAGGAGGTAAGTTATTGTTTTTGTTTCTCTGGCTGTTCATTTTAAGATCTCTGCCTAATTCGAATATGATTTTTAATTTTGAGTATGTGTTGTCATTTGTTATTTGTGAGTGAACTTTATATTGGTGAAATAAAATTGGTCTACTTTCTTGTGATGTTTTGTTCTACTAAACTTTAAGCTGTTTTCACTGTATGAGTGACCGCGACAGCTTTAAACCGAAAGAAAGTGGGTAGTCATAAAATAATGAGTGATGTGATTAGAGTGGATTATTTTGAAAGTAAAATGTATCTCCTAAAATGCAGAACTCAAAGCTCGAATGTACAATTCTCAATCTTTTACGACCTTCATAATCAATACAAATCTTTTGACGAAGAACATCGGCCAAAACAATAATAAAGCCACGCTCTCAATAGTGATGTAACACATTTACTCTTAATAGTGTCGCTCCCATGCCACTCATTATTTTTAGATCTCAACTCGAGTTGTATTAGTGGCCGGAGTATTTTGCTCGAATAGTATCATTGTCTCGCTTTTAATTAATCAAGCGCGTTTTTTTATAATTAGAACGTAAACCGACCTCACAATTGTAAACCAATATTGATTGACCCCTTTGGATAAGCGTACAGGGTTCAGTCGCATTTGATCTCATGGAGTTATTGTTAAAAGCTCATATATGTTGTACAATATAAGTACAACATAATATGAGCTTGTAATATAAATAATGTTTATTTTGCAAGTAGGTTTTCACAAACACTTTTACACGTCATTTAAAATCAAAAATTGATGAGGCCGGTCTTTTGTTCCCGACTACTCTGAGAAGAAACAGCCGAAACCAACTTAGAGGTCTCTTTTAAGGTCCAGACAAAAATCTTAGTCAACTTACATGAGGACTATACGGATTAGTGTCTGAAATGATTGAGTCGACCTGGTCACTCAGTGCAAGCATTTTTCTTTTATTTTTATTTCAAAAAAAGGATATTTTGTGTAGGTCGCGTATAGTACTCAAAATGCCAGAAAATTGTAAAAAATAAAAGAAGTATAAGTAGCTATGTGTGCCATTTTAGTGTGAAGGAATAAAAAACATACACACACATACTTTCGCCTTTATAATATTAGTGTGATAAGTAGTAGCCAAATGGGGTATCATCAATCCTCCTAAATCCATTGCCATTCTGTACTCCACATTAGCAATAAGTTTGGGAGGATACAGCAGGATATGCCACCTCCTATCCCGCACACCCACCTACACCTTTGTAATAAGCAAATGAAACCTAATTTGGTTTAAAAAAACAATCATGGCCGACTATTGTTATCTGTGGTAAAAAAGAAAAAAATTAAAAACCCTCGTTGCGATAAATAAGAAAAAAAGCACGCATGTAAAATATATTGCACGTCGAACCTAATCGTAGTGGAATAAGAACCAGTTTTCGAGGAAGTGTATTGAAAAATGTTGTATTTGGCTAGTTGACACATGCAGTGTAGTTAGTAGAAGCCATAAAAGCTTTAACCCATCATCACCTAACAGTGTAATTTTTTTGTTGATGGGAAATCATCAAATAACTTCCCCTGCTCTGAGCGGAGCGGGGGAGTGCCACACTTGTACTGACTCTAACCCACCCATGTTCCTTCTATTGCCCTTTGTGTTTCGGGGCCGCGGTATCTCTCCCGAATAACCCGCAACCCCGGCAGGGCCTAACATCTTAGACCTTAGGTAACATTTAAAATTGACGTTATCATCAACTGCCCAGCGGCCTAGCCTATTCCCAACTACAGTGGAATCGGCTTCCAGTCTCACCGGACACAGCTGAATACCAGTATTTTACACGGAGCGACTGTCTATCTGACCTGTCCAGTACTAACTGGGTTATAGATAACTTAACCAACAGTTGGACTCAATGTTACTACCCCCTCAAAATATTGTGCTGACGGATGCAGTAAGTGATACAGGGAGATAGGGATAGAGAGGGTGATAGGGAGGGGATAGAGGAATTCAAAGTAAACTCATAACATTCCAAATGGGAGAAGAAGACCAAGGAAACGATGGAATGATTGTGTGAGGAACGATGTGAAAGAAAAGGAGTAAATAATTGCGTAAGGGTTGCCAGGAAAAAGAAAGATAAAAAGTACAGCGGCGACCCCAAATAACATGGGACAAGAACAAGAAGATGATGATACTAACTTGTTGAAGGTGTTGTGTAGATTGTGTGCGGGTTGCGACAGATCTATGTTGATAGGTTTCGAAGGTGCGTGGTCCATCGACGAGCGCCCTGATACCTCCGACGCGAGGGTCAGATCTAAGTCTTCCAGCTGTAAGTTGAAAAGAAGGTAATATTTAACACTTATGGTTTCAATGTAGATAAGAAAGAGAAAAGAGAAGAAGCTTCACGAGTTTTGACTTCAAACGGAGCTTTTACTGCTGGTAGGATATGAACACGGACGAGGAATCCAGGAATCATTACCATTAGGTGTTCATATTGTTATATATCCGGCATGTGTTCATCCTTACTAATATTTGAAGTAAGAGAAGAAAATAAGTGAGTTTGTTTGTTACGTTTTCACGCCAAAAACCCACGGCAAAACCGATTTTGATAAATTTTGGTACAGCGATAGTTGAGACGCTGGAGACGGACATAGGCTATTTTTTAAAAAAAGATTGAGATATGAGGGAGAAAGAAGGAAGAAAAGGGAAAACTTAGCATTTTTATTACAATAAATAAGGCGCAAGGGCAAAGACTACAGGTAGCAGGTACCTGTAAATCAGGAAAGGGGAACTGTGTTACCCCGAATTTAACGCGAGCGAAGCCGCGGGCAAAAGCTAGTTATCAATAAATCTAAGACATAAACAAGAGTTTGTATACGAAATCTGTAGTTGACCTCAACGTTAGTTTATTTACATTTTTTATCCCAATTGTATGTAGTACTATAAATAAGGCAAAAAAACCTTGACAATGAGTAAACACAAATAATTGAGTCTCACTTTGCTTGTGATCAGTTTTACACCTATGCTTGCTTACGTGTATTACGTAAGCATACACACTTCCCGCTATAAGATATTTTAAGTCTAAGATATCAACAACTTTAACAGCTGTAAATGTGGTAAGTGACTTTAAGACTGCTCTAGGATTTTTCGCTTTCAGCGCCGAACTTAACGTTGCAAATCAAAGCACGCTCAGTGTCCCACACAGCGTTTCCATTTCCACCGTCGATATTTTAGCAGACACGCCATGCGGCGCGTCACCGGATTGCGTCACGAGAATGCACTTTATTTTATAAATGTTGGAATCTCCCCTGCTTTCTATGTTTAGATACGAGAATTACGATATTGAAGGTCTTGTCTTGAATGTACCGTTGATGGCGAAAACACATTTTTTTTGCAATTGATGCTTTTCTGAAGCTTTCTAGGCGAAGACGAAGACGATGGAATAGAAGAATGGTGAAAATAATTATTTACTTTTGCTTATTTAAGTGTCGATGAAACTCATATTGTTTTAGACTCAGAGCGTTGTGTAGCCACCAGCACAACTCTAACAGTTGCTTCCATTTAATCTTGAAGTGGTCGTGCAGGATTTAGTTCATTTACTAGATTGTTCGATGGGTTGGTAAAGCCTTAGGAATAAGCTAATTCAACATAATAAGACATTAGCGGACGAGTATGTCCAGCCGTGGACGTCCTTTGCCAGAATAACTGAGATTAGAATCATGAACAAAGCTCAAAACTAAAAATTATAAATACGAAACCTGTTCTGTCCGTTTCGATTCATACCAATTCTAACTCGTAAAATTTGCAATGGAACCCTGCGTGACCCATGAAACAGCACAACTAACAAGCCAAGCCTAAATACTCTTCATGTAATACCAATTATAATTATGAAAGTGCCTATAATACCTATATCTAAAAACAAGGTCACGTTCATAACATTGCAAAGAAACTATTTCATCGCGACTAGAAGTACCGTTATAGAAATATCGAACATGGTCAAAACTAATAAATGTGAACTTAATTGGAGATAATAGTCTGTTACTGTCACTTTCATTCTAGCTCTAGTGAATATTTTACACAGAACTCGGGGATCAATTGCGCCGGTTGTGATGTCATATCAGAAAGCGTTTTGGCTGATAGTAGACCATATAGTTTAATACTATACTTTATTCGCTGTAGCATGGTGCGGGTGACATTGGATGAAAATATATGTTTAGCGCTTCATTATAATACATCCCATCACTAAACATGTCTTTGAGTAGCCCTATACGGCTATGATATACAGGGTAAGGCTTTAAAGGCTTTCAGTCATGATCAGAAGTCAAGGTAACGTTCCAGATTGAAGAGGAATGCTACATTTTACCCATGCTACAGCCAAAACAGTATAAATGCACCTTTTCAGTCCAAAAGTATTTTCTGGGTCTTGACAAGACAGACATCATCTGCCTTCCTGTAATGACTGTCAAAGATCTACAAATGACAGCTGGCACCAACAGCTTAACGTGGTTTCCGAGGCACGGAAGAAACTCGGTATGTAACGGGATCATATAGCCGGGATCGTATGTAAATCCCGAAGCTGGAGTTCCAAACATAAGTTTTGGCGTGCCTAAGGGCCAACAATACGACAAAACCTCCAGGGCAGATTAATCAGAAGCCCTAGAGAGTGCAGGCCAAGTTTAGGCGTGTTTGAAAGCACCGCCACTAGATACAAACTGTGTGTAGTATCTATAAAACAGGTCGAATGTAGCCGCTCAGATTAAACCTAGCTAGTTCAATTATATAGCGGCTATCGACCGCAAAATGAAAGCCTGTGTAGGATTAATACTTACACTTAATGGGTATTGTGGGTTGTAGGACGTGTAATATAAACATTGAACGGGCGATACTGACGTCACACTAACAGTTTTCCTATTGAGTTTTGCAATGGTAAAGTTACATTTGTATTTTTCGTATTGCGGGGTGAGTTGAAAGAAGTAATAAAATCGAACGTTTTTATACAAATTATTTTGTATAAAAACGTTTCCACAAAATAATATATTTATTTATATAATATTATTGGCCCAAAATTTATCTATGAGAAGTCCGCTCGCTGATTCCTGATGCACCGACCCCTTGGAACAACTACCAAATTAAACGCGGACATGGGCTAATCATTTCTAAATGAATGAATAAGCAGTCGAAGCTACGCTTTTATGCAATTCTTTTGGCATATTCTCAGCTCCCATCCGTTGAGTGATTCAGAATCTATGAGACAGCTGTTTACTCACAACTCATTAAGCACTCAGTCATCGCTTTTTAAAGCACTTCCAAGGTCGTCTCCCTCTGGTAAATGAGCTTTACAAGTTCGCATACACAGTAGCCTTAATTTATGTTAATACTGTGCGGACTGACTTAATGCAAGTGTAGTTTAGGACCCCGATTGAATGGGATTACCCTCATTAGTGTTGCACGACATGTAGAGCAATTGGTTAGTGGGATTATTTATATATGTATGTTTAGGTCTTTGTTATAGAACAACATTGTACAGGGACATTATGTAAACTGTCGCCTCTTTTTCCATGGCGGTTGGTAAATACTATAGAACTCCATCAGCAACATCATCTGCCTAGCGTTTTCTAAACATTTTTTTTTGCGTCAAGTTAATTAGTTTGATGAACAGGACTATACTGGTTTTACAAGAATCATAATTACGTGAAAATTCTACGGGATACCATGTTTATTATTCGGGTCGGCGCAACACGTTTTCTTCTTCCATCCTTACTAATATTATGTGCAAATATGAGCAATATGTGCAAATATGAGCAAAAATGAGTTTGTTTGTTTGTTACCTCTTCACGCTTTAATGGCTGAACTGACTTTGATGAATTTTGGCACAGAGATAGTTGGGAACCAGTTTTTTTTAAAAGTGGGATATGAGGGAGAACGAGGGAAGAAAAGGAAAAACTTAGCGTTGCTATTACAAATCAATAAGGCGCAAGGGCAAAAACTGCAGGTACTGTGTTATACTGAATTTAACGCGAGCGAAGCCGCGGGGAAAAGCTAGTCTTCTATAAATAATAACAAATATCCCGTTTTAAGTTTTAATCATAATGTTAGTGACCATGTCAGTTTAAAGACTTATAATATTGTGAATTATTGTCAGTTTGTGAGTATTTTACGAATGTTAACGTAAATCATATTATTATGATTCTGGTAAAGCAGCCATTTTATACCCCCAGACGTGTGACTTACAGGGCAGATGGAATAAGCATAGAATAAGATGAACTTTTTGTCTTGACGAAACAGTTCCAGTGACAGTTGAAATCCATACATTAATATTATGAACTAGCTGTGCCCATGCATGCGTTGCAATGCAATTATTCTACCCTACCTTCTTTTTTTTTCTCGCACTAAAAACCATCCTTGGACTTCGACGAATATTTAAAAAAAAGAATTGGTAAAATTGGTCCAGGCGTTGTTGAGTTATGCGCTTACCTACGCATTTTGCGATTCATTTTTATATTATAGATTATGAATACATTCATAACTTTTCACGGCTTAGCGACCGATCGCATCGTAATGAAATTTGGCAAAGAGATCGATTTCAATTTGTGGGCGAGCAATATTCCATTATGTCCGTATAACTCAAATGTTTGACAACTGACTACTGTCAGGACATGCAATAAAATCGATAGATCGGCTATATGGGAAGGCAGATGATAGTGATAAAACGCGTATTGATACATTACCCGAATGCTAACAAAAACCAGCCAAGAGCGAGTCAGACCCGCGCTCCGAAGGTTACGTACAAACTTGCGACATAAACGGCTATATCTTTTGACTGCGCAAATTTGGAGGGTTGATTTTCACAGTATTTAGGGAGCACAGACATGATTATATGGTTAACTAGCTTCCGCCAGCGACTTCGTCCGCGTGGCATAGTTACTTTGGGCTAACGCCAATTTTAACCCGCGTGATGATCGAAAAAAAAAAATTCTTTCTCTCCCCTTTTCTTCCCTCTTCCTCCCCTTTTTCTCAATTTTTAGCCTATGTCTGTCTCTAGGGTCCTAACTATCTCTGTCCAAAATTCATCACAATCGGTTTGGCCATTTAGGCGTGAAGACGTAAAAAACAAACTCACTTACGATTTCATAATATTAGTAAGGATTTCAACTCGATACCTCTACGCGTTCCCGAAATAAAGGGACAGACAGACAGACGTACGACAAAGTGATCCTATGAGGGTTTCGTTTTTTTCCTTTTGAGGTCCAAAACCTTAAAAATAGAATAAAGAATCTCCCGACTAAAAACAAATCGTCAACAAAGCGGGTTACACCTACGTTCTAAGTTACTTTAATCAAACTTTCTGAAAACACCTGATATAACGTGCCAGCTACTGCAATCGTTGAAAACTCTAGAGAAATTATTATAGTAAGTCCTTCCAGGCCATTGTTATATTCCATTATTATAAAACTTTTACATCACGTACGATATTATAACAAACTGTTGTATTTGTGCACCTGTGCCCGAGCTTATTATTTATACGGTGCGTCCAATATACCTACTACCAGTTGCTATAGTTTCTCCTTTCAGTTGTTTTGTTGCAACATCGATATTGCCCTGTATATCTTGTGAGTTTATCGTTAAAGTACCGGGAAAAGATTTGTATGAACTTCAATTGCGGTTGATGGTCGAAGCGAAGGAAATCTACATCACGTTTCGGCCGCTTTTTCACTCATAAACACGTGTTTTTGATAAAGTTTCACCGTAAGACTTCTGTAACATTTTCAGAACTTGACTCTGAATACGAGATTCCATTAATATAATACCAGACTATAACTGTAGTTCAGAAAATCAGAACGAATTGACGATTATAGACTTATTATAAGTTCAGGTGTACTCACGATCTTTTCCATACGATGTCTAGAGAAAGTAAATAGGAATTAAAAAATCACATTGGTACTTGCCCCAATTGAACTCGCAACCTCATGCATGAGTACTTTGTTTGTTTGAATTTTTTGTCCATTATAAAATTCGCAATACACACTAGATAATAATATGATCAGGATCACACACCACTGTCTTTAATCCAATTATCAAATGCAACTGAAACTCCGCGCCAAAATAGAAAAACAGTTGTGCCAATGTAACAACAAAAAATTGAATTTGGAACCATAAACAAATCATCCATTACCGATACTTTTTGATTGACTGAATGCATATAAAGCTTTTGCATTTCGTTAAACTTTACAAATGAATAAAATGACGCATCTCGTGCTAGGGACTCTGGTTTCTATTATTACAAAATACTGCCACAGTCATTTTTCACCGTTCCTATGCCAAGCTATGCTGGGTGCAGCAACAATACGTGCTGGTCCCAGTGTTGCAAGTGATGCTGCGCGCACTCAGCTGTATCGAATAGTTTCCTTTATGCTTTGGTTGCAATAAGATACTGGCTACATTTAATCTTTGTCGTGAATTTGTGATAACTTGGGAAGGTCTTTTTTATGGATGTGATATCATTAAACATCTTCGCCTGCTCTAGTTGGAGCGGGAGGGAGTGTCAGACTTTTACTGACTAAAACCCATCTGTGTTTCTTCTTTTGTTCTTGTTCCGGGGCTTTGTATCTACGGACGATATTTGATCAGCATTGTTGATAACTGCAATTACGGGTTAAGAAAAAATTGAGGATATTTACTGTTCACTGGCCTTCAATCCATCATCTGCCTAGCCTTTTCCCAACTATGTTGGGGTTGGCTTCCAGTCTAACTGGATACAGCTGCATACCAGTATTTTACATGGACTGCGACTGCATTTCTGAATACCCAGTTAGTACTAGGGTAATACGATATCCCTTGGTAAGACTGGTTGTCAGACTTTCGGGCCAATTACTACCTGTTATAACTGTCGAAGTCCTACAAATGACAGCTGGGATCACGTGCTTTTTGATGCAAGGAGTAAACTCTGTGGATCGGTATGGTGGTCCGCTTATCTACGGAGCAACTTAGACAAGCGATTTATAGCAATATAGAGAATATGTGCTGGCCTACAATCCATCGAATAAAAATAACAATAAGATACATCAGTGTCCAGGAATGTCTTATATACCATAACCATAACGACTGCAATACAATGTATCACAATGTCATAGACTATTTAAAAGAAACTAAATCGTTCAAGTACTTTTGAAGACACTTACGTATCTAGCTTTAATTCGATTTACCAGAACCACCACACTGACATTTAATAGACATGAATCTCCGAGACCGTTTAATGATTTTTTATCATTTTGGGATGACAGCCATAAAGCGCAGTTACTCTTAATTGGGCGTGAAACAGGTACCTACGGTATTAAGCACAGTCATAAATTTCAAGGCATAGATGTCGGAATTTTTAGAGACTTATGAGTTACTAGCGGGCGCCCGCGGCTTTGCCCGCGTGTTATAGAAAAAAATCCTGTGGTATTCCAGACTATAATCTACCTCTGTGCCAAATTTCATCAAGATCCGTTCAGCCGTTTTGACGTGAAAGAGTAACAAACATCCATACATCCATCCATCCTCACAAACATTCGCATTTATAATATTAGTAGGATATAACTTATCCATGAAAGGATGACTACGATAGTTTTAAGTTTAGTCATGTTGTCAATGTTTGAAAATATTCATAAAGCAGAAATTAAAATCTGTAGAAGGTACTACCATAACGTGGTTCCCATTACGGAAACCGAAACTCGTTGTGGAACTTAAATGTGGTTGGAATAAAACACCTAGCAAAGTGGGATTAACGCTGTGACCGAATGGCGTCCCAGGATTGGTAAGAGAGGTGTTGGTCGTGAGATAGGCAGACTACGACATTGCTGCCATCGCGGAAATACTGTGGATGCATGACAAGCAAAGAGGGGCCTATGCCCAACAGTGGGTGAAATCGAGCTGTGGATGATGATGAAGGTAATACCGGATTGACCCCTTTTTGACGACCTAATAAAATCTGGTCAATCTATCTGCCGTCTGATCCATCAATCTCGCGGGCGAAAATATCAAGAATCAATCAAACCTTTTAGCATTTTTGACGGTTGGCGTTGCGGCTGAACGATTGACTGCTGCGCTGCGTGTCGCGGGTTCGATTCCCGCACGGAACAAATATTTTAATGGCCTACAAATAGTTGTTTCGGGTCTGGCTGTTTGTGTATGTGAGTTTAATTGTTTGTTAACGCACCCACATTACAGGAGAAATTCCTTGTGTGGAGCTACGTTTTTCTTTAAAAAGAAAAAAAAGTATAAATTCCATTTCAACTGAAAACACTTCGGAAAAATGGTTTTTATAAATCACAAAGCATACAAAAAAACAGTTGAATTTATACCCTTCTTCTTTTCGTTCAAGCCGTTTAAAAATTATGGGGATCTATATTCAAAGCGCGGGAATCCATTTGAAAATAACGCACGACATCCATACATGATTTACAATTCAATTTCATTCAAGGACATATTCTGCGTGGCTGGCTCATTCCATGAATAACGAGGTAACGAGACACGCCTGCATTTTTAAAACCGTGTCGTTAAGTGTACACACAACACATCAAGCTATACATTCCCAGTGTAACATAGCCTCGCTTCGTTTAGACTTTTTGAACAATGAGAGATCTGCATATAAACTGGTTTAGTTATATTATTTGCTTGATTGGTCGCAGTGTGTACACGATGATTTTAAACCAGCCGTGATCTCATTTATTATGCAAGTTCAGTGTCAGGGCCGCCAATCGAGGTTGTCCACTGATGAAGATTCGGTAAAATACCGTTATAATAAGTCAGTCGCGGAATGAAAATGTTAGGCATCTTTAGGACAAATTTTATCCTGCACTATGACCTAAGGAAACCGAAGTTGTTGCGAAGCTTACAAGAACTCAATGTCTATGTACAACTATGATTAGGTACCGAGTTGATTGATTGTGACCGAGTATATATTTTTATTATTCCAAAAACGAAAGTGTGATTTTGCCAATATTCTTTATGAAAATTATAGTTCGAATGTCATCCTCGCCTTTTTGTAATTTATTTGGGGTCGTTGCAGCATACTACTCACTTCTAATATGGTAAGAGTGTGATACCATAGAATCAGTTTTTAGCATTTCTAAAAACTGCTTAAACTTTTTATCCAGATGTGAACCACGTGTATACACGGTAAATCCTTACTAATATTATAAAAGCGAAAGTGAGTTTGTTTATTTGTTACGTCTTCACGCCTACATAGCCAAACCGATTTTGATGAATTTTGGTACAGAGATAGTTGGGACCTTAAAAACGGACATAGGCTAATTTAAAAGTGAGAAAAGGAGAGCGAAAAAAATTTTTTTTTCCATCATCACGCAGGTTAAAGTTAGCGTTAGCCCAAAGTTACTATGCCACGCGGACGAAGTCGCGGGCGGAAGCTAGTACGAGATAAGTGAATGAAGTCGACCGTTAAAGAGACTCCATTGTGTTTATATTGTGTGCGTTAGATTGAAAGCAGACGTAAATAAACAAGGCATTTGAGAAATATAAAACAGGATCTGATTTTAATATCTACTATTAAAACGTTTGTAACACCCATGTTCTTTGTATAATTTCAGGGGCATCAACATTTTTCAAGAGCATCCTTTACGACTTAACTTTAATTCTTTGGTTGCTTAAAGCCAAACTTCAAACGCGAGTAATCCACAAATTACATACATTTTATGTTTCTTAACTTCAAAGTTACTCCGCCATTAAGAAAACCTCTTGTTTTACATTCGGAGCCATTAAAACGAGATGCTAAATTGCATAACAGAATAAATTAAGACTGAGCGAAGCACGCAATAACACGCACATCTCATGTGTTGTTTGCCGTTGTTATGAGAATCCACTAACAAGAATTGATCAACAGCAGTGGATAAACTACCATAACATGGGATGCATTATGCTTTGAAATCGAACGACCCCCATTTGGAATGTTTTGACCTATCTATTATGTAGACCAGTAGAGCTGGATGCCTTAGTAAATATTATAGCTTCTCCGGGTACGTGCATACATCAACGGGCTTTACTGCACCTTGCAGCCTATAGTTTACGTGATCTAGAATTCTTGACTGCGTCCTAAAAGCAAAGTGCTAGTGCAATTTTGAACCGCTATTACGCTGAACTCTGAATAATAATAAAAGGTACGGTCAATCACTTAAAGACAAATTGGAGTTGCGGCTCCAGACATGGGCATCTTGGGGCAGATGATGTAACAGATACCGAGGCTAGAACAAAAAAAAGGCTAAAGAGAGTATATGGATAGGTTTTAGTCAGAGAAAATCTGAAACTTCTGCTCCGCCCACAGCAGGATTAGTCATTACATGATTTCTCAAACAAAAAACCGGCCAAGTGCGAGTCGGACTCGTCCACCGACAGTTCCGTACAAACTTGCGACATAAACCATATTATTATATCTTTTAACTGCGTAGACTTGAAGATTGATTTTCATAGTTCCAAGGGACCACAGACTTGAGTATATGGTTTTAATTTCAACTCAATAGTTCCACGTATACCCGAGATAAAGGGTCTTGACAGACAGACAGGCAACATAATGATACGGTAAGGGATCCGATTTTTGCGGGTTGTTCGAAAGAGATACCGCGGCCTCGGAACGTAAAGGGCAATAGAAGGAACATGGGTGGGTTTTAGTCAGTACAAGTCTGACATGCCCCCCCGCTCCGCCCAGAGCGGGGGAAGTCATTGGATGATTTCCCACCCGAAAAAAAAAAGGGATCCGATTTTTTCTTTTGAGGTACGGAATTCTAAAACTTGCCGTTCATACAAATACTTGCCGAAGTACTTATAAGTCTAGAGTCTGCACCCGGACCGCAACTCCATAACAGTTGGTGGATCCTAAAGTAATTTACGCAAGCCTTAATTAAGCCTTACCTGCGGGTCATCATCCTGCACCAAACTCCTCCTCTTCATCGCGTACTCCTTGACGACATGGCTGTTCTCCGAATTCACATCGACATTAAACGTCTTCAGCCTCAACATCGGACTGATTGCACCCAACGGGTTATTGTACTTGTTATATGTCAGGTACTTGTTCGCCGAATGATTGCCCATGTTGGCCGAGAGGTGGGCCATGTTGGGAGACTGGTGGATGGTGGCAAGCGGGGGTATTGACGACATCGAAGGTGGATTAGATCCTTCCACTATGTTTTGTATGCTCGGTCTGTGCGTCCGTTTCTTTGGCTTCACGTATGTTCTTGAGTCGAACTTGTGTTTGTCTGGCATTGAGAGGATATCATCTGGAAGAGAAATGGTTACTTACAAAAAAAATATATAGCAATGGGGATGCAGATACTGTCAAATAAATTTCAGTTCTAGAGCAGTCAATGAAGTTTGACACCAGATGGCGTTTAGTGTGCCAACTTTTTGATATATAGCGAAATGAAAAAAAAAATGTTAATGGTATTCATTATAACGTTATCATTATATCGGTTGTAATACTCATATCAAGATACTGCCCATTCATCACGAGCGTGGGGAAAAACAAAAGACTACAAAGATAAGTGATACAATAAAATGTATTCAGGCTTGCATTCATGTACACCAAACAATATTATTGTTAAGTTTTTATCAAAATGACCAAGGCTTCCGAGCTCAAAGAAGAACGAAGATTGTCAATGGATAAACTTGGTCTAAAAAGAATTGGAATGACTCCAATTCAGTCAGAATTAGGTACCAATTTATCAATAGATCAGGTAAACGCGGAAGATACCAATAAGAAGTTCAACAAACCCATTTAAAGCCGCATCTCAAAGCGTATTCGTTAAGGTTTCACAAATTTCACAATTATAAACCTTACACCTATACATTACGATATACTTTCGCCTGAGATTTGTTTAGCGTTAAATGGAAACAAAATAAGAGCGTCGAAATTCAGTTCGCAACGCAGTCCGTCGTAGAAACGTAGTTTAATTGGCACCAAAATTGGTGGACAATTTGCATTCGGTGTGCTAGAATGGACGTGTTCAGGAAATGGCGCTGACAGCTGTTCTAATGTTATGATAGGAATGCGTGAGGCGACTGTGAATGGTTATGCGCCTTTGAATTGAAGCCGTGAAAGGGCAGGTGGAAGAAAGCTATTGGAAACATCCTGTGACGGTTACTTCGCAAAATGGTTGTGTTGGAAGACAGACTGGTTGAATAGCGGATTATTGGAGACAGTACAGCAGATAGATCAAAACTTGTAGATAGATATAGAGATAGTAGATACGCAAATGAAACTACATACTGAAGAATTATAGTAAGTCCAGAAGAGGAGACTTGTGTTGGGGATGTTATCAGCTGATTGATTTTGCTCGTTCTTATCTTCGATGGCAACAACATAAGCTGCAAATGAATAGAACCTACTTTTTAGGGTGCCGTACGCAAAGGGTAAAACAGGACCCTATTACTAAGACTCTGCTGGCCATCCGTATGTCCGTCTGTCACCACACTGTATCTCATGAACCGTAACAGTTAGACAGTTGGAATTTTCACAGATGATGTATTTCTATTGCCGCTATAGCAGAACATACTAAAAAACAGAATAAAATACATATTGAAGGGGGCTCCCATACAACTAACATGTTTATTTGCCGTTTTTACAGATTACTAGCTTTTGCCCGCGGCTTCGCTCGCGTTAAATTTGGGGTAACACAGTTCCCCTTTCCTGATTTTCAGGTACCTGCTACCTGCAGTTTTTGCCCTTGCGCCTTATTGATTTGTAAAAGCAACGCTAAGTTTTCCCTTTTCTTCCCTCTTTCTCCCTCACATCCCACTTCTTTTTTTTTAAATTAGCCTATGTCCGTCTCCTGGTTCCCAAATCCCAACTATCCCTGTACCAAAATTCATCAAAATCGGTTTAGCCATTAAAGCGTAAAGAGGTAACAAACAAACTCACTTTCGCTTTTATAATATTAGTAAGGAAGTAAGGATGGTACGGAGCCCTTCGTGCGCGAATCCAACTCATACATGGTCAGTTTTTCACGATATTATACATGAAATCAAGTGCAAGGTGTTCACCAAACATTACTATACATATTTAAGTCAAAACCACTCCAAAGCAGTATTAAAGAGTGTACACACGAGCGGATACTAATTAAATGCGTTCAAGCAGATGCGAATAAGAGTGTTGACAAACACAATATTGACCATACTAAACGCCTGACCTCAAGTAAGGATGACGTATCAAAAACGAACAAGAAGATCGTATGATACAGTTTTTTGCCTATAAGCAGCTGTTGCAGTTTTTTTATTTATTCTTTAAAAGGGCTTCGTCGCACATGCTGGTACTGGCCTAGTAGTTTTAAATTTAATTAACCCAACCTCTCTAAATCTTAGCATAGCTAGTCTGTAAAGGGGCTCCAGCTACGTCAGAAGCGTGACCACTACAATCTCATCGATTGTTGCTTCTGTTGCAAACGTTAGAGTTTGTATCGCCACCGAGGAGGTGATAACTGAATACATATAACTGAATAATGTAACTCTTAGCGTTCAAAAATCTGATATCGGCAACATTTGGATAAGTAACTTTTGATTTATCGACGGTCGACCCTGGTCTAGTAGGCATTTGTATATCTGATCAAACTCATCGTCCACTTCCAAAGGAAAATGTTATGTTATATTTTTTTTCCACTATCATAACACTGATTGACAGGATGGCATCACGTTGTTTCCTTAACAAATCAATGCGGAAGAAATAAAACAATTCTATTGCATAAACCCCACCCACACAAACGACCATTCGTTCCAAGTTACAATCGATTAAACCGTTCAGAGGAATTCATTCGAGAAGAATAAAGCCAAATTCAGTTTCGTTACAGACAAAAACATCCCAGTTACGTCTAACAAGAGTTATTAAATGTTATAATAAGTAAATCTCGATCCAGCATATGCGTTGAAAGTGAAACTGTTATTGTACAAGTTTCGAATAATAATTGTCGTGTGGGCAGCATTGCCATTGCTATATGTTGCGTTTGTTATATTACAATACGGACTGGGGCTCGAGTGTATGTAAATATGTTTCTGAACAGGCTGGATACTAAAGTTGTTAGAAATATTATGCCCATTTTGGACTAGACGGCCTTCTTACTCTGTTGTACATTGAGTATTCTAGACCTGTTTTCTAAACTTTGTAAACTTGCCTCAAGCTCGCTTGTCTTGTGTTTTGCTAAAGAATATTAGACTACCACACAATTGCTTCGACCGGATCCAAAAAAGTAAATGTTTCCATCATCAAAAGTTAAAACATGCCTACAATCGATAAATGCGTGGGAAGATCGAAAGATCACGCAGATCAGTTTACAATATCCGTCGATACAGACTTACTCATTTCCAGGAGTTTACTTAGATTTACGTAAGCAATAAATGGTAACAACTCAAGATTCGTTTTGAATTCTTCAGATGGGAGACAAGATAAAATAGTAGATTAGAGAACATGAATTCTCGAGTTTTGCACACTTAAGCTTGTCTACATGACTATTGTTGTTTTTGGCACGAAGTATAGAATGGCTCATCTGGCTGTTATGTGTGTGGTCGTGGGTTATTCAATAAATTGACTTAAAATCAACGACACGCCTCACAACGCCAAGAATAGGCGCAGATGGCGAAACATCGTCAAGCAGAAGATTACTTCACGCCTAGGAAATTACTACGCTCAGTAAAGAGGAACACCATGCGAGGCTGAGGTGGCTAAGACGACAGTCGTTTCGTTGAAATCCTTCAGTAGTTCAGTGATAGGTAATCGTGAATAGAAATTACAAATACACGAAGACCATTATACATTATCCAGCTAAACAAGTTTATAAAGTTATCTCAGCCCACAGACGATGCAAGATAACCGAGGCAAGCAATGCTCGCATGTGAGGACGCCACTAATATGGAAAAGTATTCGCAGAGCCGGTTCTAAGGCCAATTTCAGAGTGGAGTCACCGCCGGCCGCGTACGTTGAAGACCGGTTGCAATATGTCTACACGATTCTTTGTTTACAATCGTAGAAATGAGGCCGATTTTAATAAAACGGAACTTAGAACTTTTTGTTATTAATCGATATTCCTACTACTTTCGCACGGCTGTAATTGCAAGTTCAAGATAAAAACAGGAATATGTTTAGTGTAGTGAAGTGAGAACTAAGTATGGTTTTTGGATCTTGGCCTGTACGCCCGGCCGCATGTTGAAATTTTGGCCGGTCGAGCTTGTCGACGAGTCGACGGGCCAGAGTCGACGGACAGTGAACGCTATCATGCAAGTCTATGGATATCGAAACGTGCGGTTGCGTTCGTCGCGCGGCCTCGCTCTGAAACAGGCCTTAGTTTTACTACACAAGGTACGTTATTACTTCCAGTGGTATCAATTCACCAATTAGCTTTAAATCTCGCTTTTTGCGTCGTCTCTCCAGTTCTATAGGAAACTGGCAATAGAAAACTGTTTTGTTTCCGTTCTGTGAAGATTTCTCTGGCTTTAATGTGGACTCATGGACTAGGTTTTATTTTGATACACAATTAAAACTAGCTATATTTTCGTAGAGTTTTTGAGAGACCAAAACAGTTCTTATTTCTAAGACTCAAGGATTTTCAAAGAATAGGGAAAGTGTGCTATACTTTATACTCTCTCGCGAAATCTGATGCGTTAAGAACATAACGCCCACTTGTGATTTCGCTGACTCGTTTGAAGAAGCCCGTAGCTTTAACGCTGGCAAGTTTTTTTTAAATTGCCTTGCGAACTTTTTGCTAAATTCTTGCGTTTTTTAGAGGCATGGAATAGCTCTCCCAGGAACCTATTCTTTGCAGTAATATTATTAGGAAAAACTTTATTCAAACAAGAAAACATAGAGCACAGTTTCTTAATGGATGGATGGAAGTTTTATGCGAGATGTTGAATGAGTAAGCTTGTAAATCTCCAGAACACAAAACAACTACAAGATTTTTCGCCGAAATTGATCTTCAACCGATTTCCAATGATTCATTTCTGGGTTAGCTGATGCAACTCATGTGCCAAGGATTCCGGGTTCATGAAGTCGTGGACCTTTTCTCTCGTTTATTATTAAGTGTATTTAAATTGAGTAGAAGACCGAAGACTTATTCTTTAAAAATTTTAAGGTACACTATTCCAAAAGACGACACGGTTAGCGCAGTGGCTGATCAATCGACTGCCGCGCTGCGTGTCGCGGGTTCGATTCCCGCACGGAGCAAATATTTTATGGCCTACAGATAGTTGTTCCGGGTCTGACTGGTTGTATAATGTGAGTATAAATGTTTGTAAACGCACCCGATACAGGAGAAATTCTTAGAGTGGGGCAACGTTTAAAAAAGAAAGGAACAATGAAGGGCAAAAGAAAGCGTCCATATAAGGAGGTTCCCAAATGAGAAAATGTATGTCAAATTAAATGACGGTATTAAAACTCTCGAATATTCCGGTAGTAATCCTATCCTAATATTATACATAATGCATACTGCATTGTCACTATTTATTGTCAATACATAATTTTATGTTTCCGTCAGTATTTTCCTGTGCAAAATCTATTTAGAGGATCCAATTTGAAAACTAACTTTAATTCCCGGATATAAAGTGCAGTTTTCTATGGCTGATCTGAAGCAACGAAGTGATCTCAATGTAATTGGATGATTGCTTTAGTGACATTGAACGGTGCTGGAATTATCTATGTGTGTTCCAGTATACGAAATGGTATTGTATACCACTTAGAAAAAAATCGCCATCTTATGTTGTTCTGCAAAGGAACCAGAAGATGGCGGGACGAGCTAGACAAAACCAACGACCAGTGGTCCACATTAGCCCTGGAGAAACAACTGGAGGTCATGGGAATTTGCCCAGTAGTGGGATGCCTCAGACTAACAGTATGTGCCATAGGATATTGTGTTTTAAGACACGGAAAAAGCCACGGGCAGATTAAGTCATTAGTAATGACTTTACCCATCTCTAGAATGTGTAAAGTTGGTAAGTTTATATGTGGGACAATCTCCAAAACTACTCATTCGATTTAAGAGCTAAAATACGTTGCATATTTGATATGAACAGTTTCCACTCCCGTAATTATAACACCCCACCAGCATAAACCTTCAAATGCTAGTATAACATACATAACATCACGCTATGTAATCCCTGAAGGAGTAGGCAGAGCTGAACTTAATAGTATATCTACATTTCAATGCTTACCTAATATCATCAACCGTACAAATCTAGACTCCGCGGTCCTGACGAAAAATCCTAATAACACTATGACCGACCCGGAAAACGAGCTCAGTAGGCCTACTATGACGTCTTAAAGCAGAACTTATTCCACTGAGTGAAAGAGATGGTGCTAGACACCCTGTATAGCTCTGTCTCTTTCCCTCAGCGGAATAAGTTCTGCTATAGGAAGTCGTGGTAGAGTAGCAGGACGTCATGCTAAACAGTACTAGTAAGGCAATCGAGACAAAGAGGACTTTCTACTTCTATAAATATACTAGCTGGCGCCCGCAGCTTCGCCCGCGTGATATCGAAAAAAAAATCCTACTAGTTTTATTCCAGACTATAATCTACCTCTGTGCCAAATTTCATCAAGATCCGCTCAGCCGTTTTGACGTGAAAGAGTAACATACATCCATACATCCATCCATCCTCAAAAACATTCGCATTTATAATATTAGTAGGAAGTTGGATAGCTGGCGCCCGCGGCTTCGCCCGCGTGATATCGAAAAAAAAATCCTACTAGTTTTATTCCAGACTATAATCTACCTCTGTGCCAAATTTCATCAAGATCCGCTCAGCCGTTTTGACGTGAAAGTGTAACATACATCCATACATCCATCCATCCTCAAAAACATTCGCATTTATAATATTAGTAGAAAGTTGGATAGCTGGCGCCCGCGGCTTCGCCCGGGTGATATATAAAAAAAGTATCCTATGTGTTATTCCAGACTATAATATACCTCGGTGCCAAATTTCATTAAGATTCGTTCAGCCGTTTTGACGTGAAAGAGTAACATACATCCATACATCCATCCATCCTCAAAAACATTCGCATTTATAATATTAGTAGGAAATTGGATAGCTGGCGCCCGCGGCTTCGCCCGGGTGATATATAAAAAAAGTATCATATGTGTTATTCCAGACTATAATATACCTCGGTGCCAAATTTCATTAAGATTCGTTCAGCCGTTTTGACGTGAAAGAGTAACATACATCCATCCTCACAAACATTCGCATATACAATATGTTGATTTGCATCCTCGTCAAAATTTAGGAGGTGCTAGTAAAAGTCATAAATAATCAATGAAAATTACGGTACCTGATCAATAATAATATACGGCGCTTTTATGATCTGTCTCTGTGTGTTTAAATTTAACAGTATTACAGAATATTTCACTTCAAAAGTAGAGAAACACCTACAGAACACACAGAACAGTGTGCGTGAGCGTCGGCGCATACGTATCATACAGCGGCATGCACGCACCTGTGTGCACTTACCGATTTCTGAAAATACGAAAAAAGTAAAAAAAAAAAAACCTACTTATTTTATTATCGATTCGGGTCGAGAATCATTAGCATAGTTACGTCCTTGAATTTGACGAGGATGCAAAACAACACGCTGTATAATATTAGTAGGAAGTAGAATTATCACAGCAGAATAAATCTTCAAATGCTAGGCATCATAAATTAAGAAATAGACTCTGTTGGTCAATTTGGTTCTATTAGCGCATTATTCGGGAGCTAAAGGAAGCTTGCATGTACTTTTAATGTAGATTCCAACGTGGACAGAGGTCAGGGGTGAACGACATTTGGTGCGCTTCCGAGGCTACGGTCACGTATTTCGGACCAGATAGTTATGCGCTAGTGTTTAGCATTGATCTACACAAAACTAAGCTATTCTGTTCACTGAAAACATTACACTTAACTTTGATGTTATAGTAATTTAAAAACCTGATTTTATTTATTTAATAATGTATATATGTTACTGTAAAAGCTCGAAGTACGGTAAATCTTAAGATTTTCCAGTAAAACCTAAGATTTACCGACTATGAATGGTAAATGTCCATAAAAGTTTGGGATTCGAACTTTTACCATAATTCACTTGGTAAATCTTAGGATTTGCATTCAAGGAACGGTAAATGTCGAAAAACATCTTCATCACTTTCTCTCACTCACGACTCAGAGTACCCCGACTCGGATAGGTTAGGTTGGAAGGCTAAGGCGGGAGCGTAGCGGAGCGGAGCTCCCCCGCCTTCGTGGTTTTTTTTTTAAACCATCCAGTAATAGGAGCCCCGCGTAGCGGGGCTCCGTCGACCTATATTGGGGCAGGTGGTAATCAGTTGTAAATATTAGAGATGTATTAATAGTAACTCAATCACCTGAATGATTTTACGTCCGCTCTGTTCAAAGGGCTATCTTACAATCAGCTATCTAGTTGGACGTTGAGTGACGCTTGTTCAATCAACGTTCGGCCTAGACATTCAATTAAATGTCGTCATTCAATGAACGCGCTAGTGATACTATCAAATAGGTAGCAGATTCAACCAGATGACTGCGACATAAGAATTGTTTGTATTAATTGTTTGTTAAAAACCAAATTATAATAAGAAACATACAAATTCAGTTTTTTTTACATTTTTACTATTTTAGAAGTATCTCAAATATTAAAAAAATACTTGTTCCTAATTGTATGTATACAACTTTGGAATGAAAATCATTAAAAAGGTTAGGATTATACCTAAGTTTTGACTAATAACTTGAAATAAATGATGAAGAATTCATTAATCATAGTTTTACTCCTAAAACCAATTTCCACATTTGTAAAACCTAGCATGTACTGAATTGGAATGGTAAAAGTCCGAAAAAATCGTCCCTTTATAATAAATACTTACATTTACCAAGTCATATCGGTAAATCTTAGGTTTTACTGGAAAATCTTAAGATTTTCCGTAGTTCGGGCTTTTACAGTAACATATACACACAGTAGACCAGACAGGAAAAAAACATATAAAATTTGAGTACAAAGGTACTGCTTATTTCTTAAGAAATATCTGCCAGCAGACCTGCGAAAGGAGATATGAGAATGAAATGTAGACGATGTGAGAGAGCACGAGCAACAATATGTAACTTACATATATAAGTAAATATTAATAAATACTTGTACATAATGCTTAAATATATGTAGGTATATTTATTCGTATTGTTTACTAGTTCATTTCTACGGCGTTGCCCGCATGACGTTCGATAAATGTCCCACGAGAACAATTATCGGGATCAAACGGAGTCTATTTGTTAATCCAGCAGCTTTCAAAATGTACCTATGTGTTGTAAAAATCAGATACTATAATTACCTATGTTTAACAAATAAATAACTTTGACTTTGTTAGTTAGAAAATTGTCGTGCGATAATTGCCGACCCCTAAACAAGAGAAGCCACGCGAAAAAGCGTGTTGTAAATTAATAAAGTGAATCTTAGTTCTTAATGACGAAGCATTCTATCTCATTGACGCAAACGAAGTCCGAATGCGAAATTTGACACTGATCTGCACGACTGTATTATAAACTTGATATTTATTACTGCCATCGTCGGTAAGGGCTTATGTATGCAGTTCTGTATCTGCAGGGCTGACCAAAACGTGTATAATGAAGCAATTATCAACCCACGCGAAGGTAGAATTCGTAGTAACGTGCTTTGGCCAAGATTCTTTTTGTTTAAAAAAAAAACACTAGGTATTTCTCCTTTATCGTGGGCCGTGCGCTTACAAACATTTAAACTTACATACACACAGCTAGACCCAAAACAACTTACTGTAGGTCAAACAAATAATTGTACGTGCAGGGATCGAGCCCGCGAATTGAAGCGCAGCAGTGGATCGCTCAAACACTGCGCCAAAAAAAAACCGTCAAATATATACTTACAACATTGCGCACACCTAGATCTAAACTGAGACAACTCAATAAAGGTGAATTTTTCAGGACACGAAAAAATCGCATTAAATTATTGTTGGTACGAAGCACATTGACTAAAAGAGTGATGGATCTGAATGTTGATCGGCGGAGAGCGAGAGGAAGGCCAAAGAAAAGATGGATGGATTGTGTAAGGAATGATATGAAGGAGAAAGGAATAAATGATGCCGTGACGTCTGATTGGGGAGAATGGAAGAAGAAAACGTATTGCACCGACCCCAAATAGAATGGGACAAGGGCAGGAAAATGATGAATGATAGTGTCGATCTGCACGTCGAACTGTTGTGATAATATGTTCATTAGCTCCTGCACTGATTGAATTCGAAGACAAACCATTAAAATGATAATATTATAAACATTAAACTGATTTTAGATCACAAATAGGTTGTAAAATGTCACTGTATGTAAATTGTCTTATCATACTAATACCATACTTCCTACTTAATTTTATAAATGCGAATGTTTGTAAGGATGGATGTATGGATATTTGTTACTCTTTCACGTCAAAACGGATGAACGGATCTTGATGAAATTTGGCACAGAGGTAGATTAAACTCTGGAATAACGCATAGGATACATTTTTTTTTTCGATATCACGCGGGCGATGACGCGGGCGCCAGCTAGTGTTAGATAATTACGTAGGATTATTTTTGTCTCAGTTTAGATGTGTTTGCGATACGGAAGTTTTCAGCCTTAAAATTGGGTCAAACTTAAGCAATTTAACCGCCCACAGCCAGGAAATATCTTGGACCTGTTTTGTCTAGACATTTAATACAACTTAGCTGTGTTTATTGCCAGTTCCAGCTATAATTACACAATACTTTTGCTGATATCGTAAATCTAAAATTCTTGAAAGTGGTCACAAACAATGTCTGTTTAGGCTTAATTAAACTAGGTTGCTGACTGTATGAAAAAAAATGAAAGAAAAAATCGACAACAATCCAAAGAATTGGCTCCAGACGGTAGTAGCAGAGCCTTTTATTTAGTATATTGAAAACCTTTGCGATGAAAAACAAAACTAACAATTCTTTCGTTAATCCAAAAGGAATAACGTCTTTCTTGTATTATATGTATTCAATATACATTGGGGCTCTCTATATTCTCTAAGAATACAGCGTCGAGCACATGGCCTACTCCAGACGACTCTTTATAAAACTTTACGTTGCGGCATCGCTAAGTTCGGCGATGTATTCTTAGAGAATAGCCCTATAGACCCTGACTGCATACATCTCGATATCAGATCTTTGTCCTGAACCCATGAGCCGTGTCGAATGTCATTAGATCAGCTACCAATTGTTCATGTTCATATCCTTTGTTTAACGACGGGCCGACGAAAATCATTGCATAGCTCTTAATTTTAATCGCCATCTTGTTTTTGGAGGTGTGACGAAATGATGTTTTATCCTCCATTAAGTTTTGTGTTATGGTAGAGAGAGGAATGTTTTTAAAATGTGTTGAGCAGCAACTACGGACTAAAATGTCGTGAGACAAGATTTGAGTACGTATGAAAATGGATGGGTATAAATTTGTAATGGAAGACCAAACAAATGGGGAATGGATTGTGCGAAAGATGATTAAGTATGGTAAGACAGGGAGATTATTGAGATGGAGACAGTAATAAAGACGTATGACAGGGAGAAGAAGACTGCGGCAGATCTCAAATAAACTGGGATACGCTGAGATGTTGGTCAAATACAAACAGGTTTATGTTTTAATTTATAAAATACCTCTCTTGAACTCATCTCGTCTAGCAAAAAGATACTGATCAAATCTATGACCTTGACCATTCCTCTCCATCGAGATCAACGTTTTGGAATGGGCAACTACAGTACTTTCACAAGTTATTATTCCTTGTGACTGGGATTGCAGCTTCATCATTTTGTTTCTTGACATTCAAAAGTGCATGTAATGGTCTAACTGAAATACCGGTAAAAGATTTACCAGAATAGCAATATACAATGTAGTCGATTTCAATAACCTGATGCAGATGAATAGCAGGATTTTACATGGAGCGACTGCCTATCTGACCTCCACAGCGCAGTTTTACTTTTAATTACATCGGTAAGTGCGGCCAGTTTCTAAAGCGCCACTATTAATTTCCAGTACGATGTCATCCTTACTTCCTTACTAATATTATAAAAGCGAAAGTGAGTTTGTTTGTTTGTTACGTCTTCACGCCTACATGGCTAAACCGATTTTGATGAATTTTGGTACAGAGATAGTTGGGACCCTGGAGACGGACATAGGCTAACTTTTGTTTAAAAAAAGTGAAAAATGAGGGAGAAAGAGGGAAGAAAAGGGAAAACTTAGCATTGCTATTACAATAAATAAGGCGCTAGGGCAAAAACTACAAGTAGCCGGTACCGACAAATCAGGAAAGGGGAACTGTGTTACCCCGAATTAAACGCGAGCGAAGCCGCGGGCAAAAGCTAGTTTGTAAATAAGTAAAACAGATAAACACTTCGTAAAGTAGTTTATTAATAGGTTTAATTTAAATATGCTAATAGGGGATATTACTGCAAAATTCTGGCGCAAGGGTGCAGCACTAGCGTAAGCAGTAAAAAGATTTTTGCCGAGACGTTCAAAGTGTATATTGTTTAAGTCTATCTTTAAATTGAGTGTAAAATTGGAAAAATTATATTAGTATTAATTAATATACAATAATGCATCAGTGCTGTGTATTTGGATGCAAGAGTAAAGGGAATCATTCATTTCCCAAAGAAAATAATGTTCGAAAGCTATGGGAAGCAGCAACTCGTTGTAAAGACTTTCGAGCTAAAAAAAACTCTAAAATATGTTCAGCACATTTTAAATCCGAAGATTTTATTAAAATTGGGAAGTATTCAGGTAAGATAGTCTCATTTATAGAATATTGATCACTTCTTATCACGTAATAGACAAACAATTATGATTTTATTCTGCGCATAACCTAAAATCTTGTTATTATTAACATTCATTACTATTAATATTGAGCTGAATTGATTAAAAAATTAGCACAGTTCAGTTAATTATTTTTATTATCGTACATTTCCACCAAATCCTTTTTTTTCCCTTTAAACTCGCACCGCGTTCTCTAAGCAGTTTTTTTTAAATCATCCACTTTTAAATTACAGATAGGTAAGTTATACCAAAATAATTAACACTTTGACATATTTTCACAGAATATCTGGATACGCGATTGCGCACATGACGGTTTGTTTACTGCATGTGCTAGTGGCGCCCTCTGCGCCGAGGTTTGCGTAATATTCCCTATTATGCAGCTGATTACAGCACTTCCTACTTATCATGAATGATAATGTATGACTGTGTACTAAATAAATATAAGTAGTATGAGATGAGTAAGAAGTAGTTTTAAATTTTCCTTAGATAGAGACAGAAAAAAAAAGATTTGTTTGACCAGCACAGGACAAAAAGAAGAATGAACTAGACATAAATGCCATTTATGGCATAAATGAACAAGAACTACAAGAAGATAAGTGTAATGTTTTGAGTTTGATCTTATGTTGACTTTGCAAACAGTGCCACCGTCAGGTAAGACACGCACATCTGTGCTATAGCGCCGACAAAACAATAACATCCTTATGTACCGACGCCTGCACATCAAGCTACTACAATCTGTCAGATTTCTTTGATAGATTTTCGACTTTACTTCTAAAGTAATATGTTCAAGGTTCATTGGGAAAAATTGTCAGTTTCGGGTAGCTTGACCTGCTGGCGTCTGTACGTGGACACGACGGCAGGACAACCTATTCTAAACTATTATAACCTGGTCTCTCTACTATGGATAACACCGTAGCAGAGAGATCAGGTTAAAATACTTTGTATAAGTTGATGTGCCGTCGTGTGTACATTGCAATAAAGTCGTTTCATCTGTAGTGTGCTAGGATGAATACTAAGGATACTAGAATATAGACTAATCCTATATTTAGCATAATAAACAAAAAGCTAAAAAAGCAAATAAAGGTTGTTTTGAAAAGTTCGATTTTAGCGATAACACCGCCCATTGTGTCAACCTATTTATAAATTGTATACTGTTATTCTTGTAAATTGTATGGTGTACATAATAAAGAATATTATATATCTTCTATCTATTCATTTAAATCGAGCACAGATTAACGTATTATTTACTCTAAAATACGCATTTTGAACACAAGGAGGACTAGAGGAGTGGATTGACTGTGGATTTGTGTGGACAAGGTAAGGAGTAAAATAAAATTACATGACATCTCACCCAGGGGTAATAATAACCCCTGGGTGAAATGTCATGTAATTTTATTTTACTGCTCGGTGTGCTCAAAAAATCAACTAAATTGGGTCACGTAATTAACAGACGCCCCTTAAGTAACTTTGACTTGTCATTGCCATAAAGTTCAAATCAGCACATTCCAGGTGCAAGTAGAAGTAATGATGTTTTAACAAGAATTGATGACCCACGTGCGATAGACATCTTTGTAAATAGTCTCCATATAAAAGTCGGTCATATGGACAAGGTCACAAGAATCACAATTCCTTAAAACATTTTATAGAAATTAAACAGCAAAGACCAGTGTACTGTGAAGTATTGAGTTGCTTTTGTTTTAATAATTCACCTAATATTTTCAGAGAGGAATGTGTGTATATCTTACATAATGTTGTATATGTAATAGTAACTTATTACCATTACAGAAATGACTTCATAATGAAGGCAATTAAACAGCTGTTTCATAATTATTCGATCATAATAAAAGATTTACTTACAACACAGAAAACTGCAGACTTATAACCATTAATTTATATTTCTATATTAATTATAAGAATTTTACAACATCTTTGAAGTTGTTATCTTAAAAACAAATACTTCTTCAAATTAACATTTAGATGTTTGTTTGTAATTACATAATTGTATATTTGTATAATTTTAAGTAGGAAGATATAGCATGCCTATACAATACCAGCTCTTAGCAGCTTTATCTGTGTGGATGCCAGAAGTAATCCCAGGAGAACATTCTCAACCTAGGTCATGATCTATCAATGTCCTTACAAATCCATTTGGCCTTTGATCAAACAAAAAAAATATATACTTGTCGAATTGAGAACCTCCTCCTTTTTTTTCGTCGGTTAAAAAACGATTCGTTTTGCTTACGGGTTGTAGTATTGTGACATAAGGTATTAAGGTATATGAGACGTATGTCAAAATACAACTTTCCGCGAATCGTTTTTTTTTATTAGAACCGGGCGTAACAGAGCTCCTTCTTTAACACCTATTTTTTAGGGTTGTGTTTAAACGGAACCCACAAAGATTCATCCTGTTAGTTTGTCTATTCTTTTGTATGTCACAGCTATTTGACTCCGAGACTTGTATAGTCGAAATTTGGAGTTTTTTTTTTAACCACATACATAAAAGTCATGCGAAATGAAACAAAAATATCAATAGCTCCTAAAAATTGGCTTTTTAAGCTTTCAAAATTGTGTCTCTCTAATTTTTTAAAGTAAGCAGGGGAACATTCTAAAAAAATGGATTTTTATTATTGAATGTAAGAATATTTTTCAACAAAAAATTGGTGTTTAGTTTCTAGGACTTTTTAAATATGAGACTTTTTCGTGAAACCGAAAAACTGCAATAGTAAGCTGCAGCATTGTTTTTAGTGACTAAAATAAAAAACAAATTTCGTTTTGCAGTTACTCTTTTCACCTCTATGGAATTCAAAATCACATAAAATATAATTTCATTGAAAAAGTTGTGTAAAATAACATATGGACGAGGTTCTGTCGCAAGTCGGATTTACACAAAGAGTATAATAATAATATGGGAGAAGAGAGCCCTCTTGTGCCATTTCGAAGCATACCGTTTTGAAACGCCATCTACATTTCTTAACGGGAACTAAGGCTCTATAGGTAGCTATATAGTTATGAGTGTATGTATGTACCTACGTATAGGTCCGTATAGTTTTGTTTTATTTTGCAATAATAAGTAGTTTTTGTTGGTGGATGCGATTTGCAATATCTTTACTAGTATCTTTACATCCAAAAGCGTAAAACGGTGAGGCATTGTATCTATTTTGATAGACACACACACACAGCACAAAAAAAGCGTCTTTTCGCAAAAATACAAATACAGAAATTGCTAGCCTCAGCGACGTAGCGGCTGTAAAACATTAGTTTCCGGGTAGTAGTCCAACAACGGGACGGAGGAGAAACTCAACTCGATGTCTGATCAAAAAATGGGCACACGAAACAAAAAAGCGTATACGCAAGTTGCGGCGACCATGTTTTGTGATGTTGCCAGATTATATCGCACAATAACAATTTCCGTGATTAGGTTGCCATAATTGATAAGACTAGATAGAAATAGAATTTAATAATATGATAGTAAGGTTCTAAAATGTTACAATTGTTCTCTAGAAAAATATTTTGAATTAAATTAGAGAACTCAATTATTTGATTTTGTTAATTGTTTTAAAGCAGATCACGGAGACATCTATTGATGTTGATGATACTAATAGTTTCTATGTTAAGAAAAGTAGATGGCGACTCTTTTAATACTAAGGTTGTACTTGTTCTAACTGTGCCCCCCCTGGATTTACACTTGTTCAGTTTTTACAATGGCATGTATAAAGGTTGCCATAACATTAAATAAGTGAGGAATACATATTCCTCACTTATTTCTCTCAGGCAAAATAGTATTAAGCTCCATTTATAAGTCCTTGCATTGAGGAAAAATCATTGACCTCTCCCATAGGTCAATATTTAAATAATGCACAGAATTTTATACAAGTTTGAACATGTTGTCTTATCAAACATGTTCTAATTTTGTTAATGATGTAGGTGTTACTTAAAATGAAAAGAAGTAGTTGCTATCCGAAAAAACGACTTAAAAATAAACTTGAAAATAAACTTCAAATAGTAGGGTTACTATTTGAAGTTTATTTTCAAGTTTTAAATTAAATAACCCTTTATTTATAGCCCTTACAGAAAAAATTGAAGCTGAACAAATATTAGTTTAATTTTGTACTAGTCAGTCTCTGTGTGTTAGTGGAATTTTTGGTGAAGGAGTTCAGACTACTCATTGTCACAGTGGCAACTTGCAAGAACACACGCAAACTATTGGCATATTTAGCTGCCAATCATCATCTGCCTAGCCACTCCCAACTTTGTCGGGGTTGGCTTCCGGTCAACCTGGATGCAGCTGAATATCAATATTTTACATGGAGCGACTGCCTACCTGACCTCCAAAACACAGTTAGTACTAGGTAATACAATACCCCTGGGGCCTTAGTCTGCTATTACAATAGTGTCAGAATGGTCGATCACTGATCGCATAATGGTTGATTTTGACATCTACTACGTACTAAACTTGTCAAAATCAACCATTATGCGATCAGTGATCGACCATTCTGACACCATTGTAATAGCAGACTAAGGCCCCTGGTGAGACAGACACTAACTTACTGATCTAGAAATGACAGGCAGAACCAAAAGCTTAACGTGCTTTCCAAGGCACAGAAGAAACTCAGAACGGTATTCGGCTCACAGTATCTATCCTACTAATATTATAAATGCAAATGTTAATGAAGATGGCTGGATGTATGGATGTTTGTTACTCTTTCACGTCAAAACAGCTGAATGGATCTTGATAAAATTTGACACTGAGGTTTTTTTCGATATCATGCGGGCGAAGCCGCGTGCGTCAACTAGTCTTAAATATTATGAAGAACTTACCTTTAAGTATGTTGTCAAGTACTGTGTAGAGCGTCTTCTCCAGCTTAAGATAATCATTGTCCTCCTTGATGGGCCAGTCACAGGATAAGTTCCAATCCACTACGTCAACTTTCTGTCCCGAGTCTTCAGGAGCTGTGTACAACCTGGATGCAAAGGAAATAAAATATTCATATTTACAATCTCAATTTATTGTCACTAAAAACTGTTATCACTGACCAAATTTCGGATCAATGAAAAAGTCAATCATAACAAAAACATTTATGATTTATTTTCTAATTAGATTCTATTTATGTATGATATTTATGGGTTTGCATGAAGTTAATTGTGTTATGGAGTTTTATTCCGAAGTAAGTGATTTGGAGGATTACATTTGCTGGTAAGTGGTCACTGTTGAAATACCAGTCTTTCTACAGGGGGATTGAAATGGTTGCTTTAAAAACCCTTTTTAACCAACTGTGTTTACTGGTTTTAAGAAGCTGGTCTAGAAATAGAATTGACCATTTCATATTTGGCAGCAATGTTGCACACCATTAAATAGAGATGTGATCTTTATCTAAATTGATGGGTGTGTTGTTATTACCAAGAGAGGTTTGCTGACAATTCATACATCATTTATGATGAGAAACACAGCGGAAGTTTTTGAAATACCTATAAACTTTGTAAATCCTTACTAATATTATAAAAACGAAAGTGAGTTTGTTTGTTACATCTTCACACCTAAATGGCTAAATCGATTTTGTTGAATTTTGGTACAGAGATAGTTGGGACCTTGGAGATGGACATAGGCTATTTTTATTTAAAGTCATAAATGTGGGAGGAGAAATAGGGAAGAAAAGGGAAAACTTAGCTTTGCTATTACAATCAATAAGGCACAAGGGCAAAAACTACAGTAGCAGGTACCTGCAAATCAGGAAATTGGAATTGCGTTACCCCAAATTTAACGCAAGCAAAGCAAAAGGCAAAAGCTAGTTAGATAATAAAGTTAAGACACACCATCTAAGTTGTACTAAAAAAATATGAAACAGTAGATTGTTTATAACATTTCTTTGTACAAAGATATCATTGTATACATAGAGCCTTATTAATATTAATACCTATAATCAAGCAAAATTTATTCATTTATAAGTACTGAAAGTAGGTGTTATTTTATCACAAAACTTATCTTACTAATTGAAGTGCAATTTATGTCAAATTGATCTGAACAATAAAGGCAATCTAATCAGTTTGATAATTTGCTAGTAAGTTCTACAAAACATTATGAAAATTATGACAAGAGAAATGTATGTGAAAGATGACTTTATTGTTTACTTTATCATTAGAAATGTTTTTGGGGGTAGATAGATACATTTTATAATTAAACTACAATTTTATACTGTAGGTAAAACTTTTTGGTCTGATACAAAACAATAATATTGATATTACAAACTATTGTGGAAATTAAAAGCCTAATAGGTTTAACTAATACAATTCATCATCAACAATTGAAGCAGTGTAGGTGTGGTGATCACATTACATTCAAGTGGGTTGCTAACTTTTATGAGTAAGCATGCCGAAGAACATTCTACCCAAACTCGTAGTAACTTTGAAAGTTGATCACTTTCGAGTTTTCGTAAAGAAATGTAAGTTCATTCAAAACAAAATAAAAACACCTGAGTGAAGGTGAATCATCTTAGCAAAAACTTGGGCACAGTTACCTGTGCAAGGTGGCTATGCTAAAATACAGGTTAGAGTGGTTAGACTGGAAATAAATAACTCGATTAATTGGAACGAGCTAAATATCCATCGAGACTCGTCAGTCGACAGATAGACTGACGTTACGACCGGACACAAGACATGCATGACCCCGTAAATATTCGCCACCACTTACTGCGACATATTCTCTTACTTATATACTCTTCAAAAGTACTTACCACGTCTGATCATCGGAATAATCCAAAGATTCCACGTCGATCAGATCAGAATCAAACATATCTTTGTTTATATTTTGATCAACCTGATTCATGATACCAATAATAACGAGACATCAATTTGGCACTTTAAGCAAATCACATATAAATTTCTCACAAGTACTACATTTACTATAAGGAATACTGTAAATATAATAAAGAAAAAAGATATAATAAGAACCAACACGAATTGTCCCAGACAAGTTTTAGTTTGGAATTTGACATATCACCATAAGCAAAATGCCAAAAAAAGGATGAAGAAAATGAAAGAAGTCAACGGTAAAATTCATAGAGAATAGTGGGAAGAATGAAGAGTGAATTTATGTGCAACATAATTTTAAAAAAATGATTGTTGTACATAATCAATCAAATAAACACTTATTTCTAAGGTTTTTTTTTCAAATCAATTTAATAATTATACGCAAAATATTTGAACTTCGATCAGCTCATCCACAGAATTTTAGTCGTTTGCAAACTGTCTATGGTTCAACTTGATGTGACCAATATAAAAAATGAAATGTGGAAATGGCTATTTATTATTCGCGTCATTCGCGTGTTTTATAACTACATTAGAAACGTTATTCGCTTAATTTACATTTGTTAATGTTTTTGGAAATGTTTCCTGCTTTCCTGATGTTTTAAGGATAAGAATATATACGCTATCTTTCTGCTTAAAACATAGAAATGTAAACACTCAATAAATCAATTATTATTAATTACTTGAATATAGAAGCTTCTGACTAAATAGAAATAACCGCATGGCACGGATCGATCTTTATGGTTAGTACGCGGTTTCCAAGGTCGGTTCATGGATGGGTGAATATCCATTACATACCGAACTTTCTCTATAGTAACCTCGGAAATGACGTTAAGCAGTTGGTCCCGGCCATGTGTCATTTGTAGATCTTTGACAGTCGTTACACAAGTTGTCAATGGCCTGAAAGTCTAATAACCAGTCTCATCAAGGGATAACGTATTAAATTACCTAGTACTAACCGGTTTGTGGAGGTCAGATAGGTAAGCTGTTCGTCCATGTAAAATACTAGTAAGTACCTATTCAGCTGCATCCGGGAAGACCGGAACAGACCCTGATAAAGATGAGAAATAATTAAACATAATATGCTTAAAAGGCATATTGTAAATAATAACTTTATAAAATAAATTGAAACTGATCAGTATCGCGGGGGTTGATATTTCTTCTTTTCATTGTTGTTTTAGAGAGTATTTTCGAATCTATCCCCTCATTAGTGGGAAATTGTCGTTGAAATCAATGGCAACACAGAAATTGACAGCAAGGTTTGACATTAGCGAAAGCATAGACAATCTTCTTCCTTCTTTTTGTCTACGGACACGTTGTGAGCACGTTGTATTTGGTGTAGTTTTTAGAATAAAACTGCAAAAATGTCGTCTCATCTTAACTGGATGATCATCCGCAACAACAACGCTTTCCTAGTGAAGAAGCGTAACATAAGGAAGCCGTTCAGCAAGGAGCCGAACAATGTGACTAACCTCAACTCGTACAGATACAACGGCCTGATCCAGAAGAAGGCTGTCGGCGTCGTCGAGAATCCCGACAGGAAAGGTTTCACAGTTGTGTACAAGAAAGCTAAAGCGACAAACAAGCCTGTCAAGAACGCAGTGCGCCGCCAATTCAAAGCCGGCGCGAGAAGATCGCTGTTTAAGGTAAAGAGGTTGCTGAAAGCCAACCACTACCGCACTGACCTGTCCAAGGCTACCCTCCGCCGTGCATCAGCCATCCTTCGCTCTCAGAGGCCCATCAAGGCCAAGAAGCCTAAAGCAGCGGCCGCTAAGACCGAATAAACTTTGTATGTAAGCTGACAATAAAAAAAAACATAAAACCCTACCTAATCTTGTTATTTCACAAAGTTAACCTACCTGAAACAATTTACCTTTAATTATGCCAGTGGTAATTCTATTTTGTAATGTTGACAGTATTTCTTGTTGACATGCCAGTGTTATCAATTTTACAGCATGTATGTTAGTCTCATTACCAGTAACAAGTATGATCCCAACCCATTGAATGAGGTTAAATAAATCTGGTAAAACTTAGACAGAGCTCTCAGAGGAAATAACTGGACAGCCTAAATTCATACTAAGTTACCCAATTTTGGAACTGCTTCCTGTTCTATTTGTACATATATGATTCTGGTTGGCTTGGAAGCAGCAGTAAGCATCTAAGTTAGGAAATGATGGTAGGTACAACTCTGCAGTACTCTGAACTTGAGTCATTTTCTTTTCAGTATTTACTTTGCATTTATGGAACAGGAAATCAAAACCATTCTTGAAATATGGAGTAATTCAAAATGATAAATAGGTTTCTCTTAATCTAATATATAACATTCTCGTGTCACTATATTTGTTACCATACTCCTCTGAAACGGCTCAAAGGATTCTTATGATTTTTTCATGCATATTCAGTAAGACTGAGAATCAGCTACTATTTATCTTTCAAAGCCCTCCAGAAAAGGAGCTGAGCAGCGGGTGATACCACTGAGCATAGCTAGTTTATTTAAATAATTTAAGAAAAGAAAACATTAAAAAGTTGGAAACCACCACTATCATGTACAGGGTCTAAGCTACCAGTCATCAGACCGTCACAATAGCCGCGTTCAAGTATTGGTTAAGGCGGCACAGTTGGCGCAGTGGCTGAGGGATCAACTGCTGTGCTGCGTGTCGCGGGTTCGATCCCCGCTCGGAACAAATATTTGTTTGACCTATAGGTAATTGTTCCGGGTCTGGCTGTTTGTGTATGTGAGTTTAAATGTTTGTAAACGCACCCACAATACAAGAGAAATTCCTAGGGTGGGGCAACATTAAAAATAAAATGGCTTGGCAATGAAGCCATTGGCTGTCTCTATTGGTACTATGATCACCGAATCCAATCCTACATGTTAACAATCACACCAATCAAGTCAATGATTAAGGAAGGAGTGAACAATATCACCTGTAACTTCTGTAGAGTAAGCAGAGGTACAGAGTACAGCCAAATAAGAGAAAAGATTAATAATGGGTAGGAAGTAGGAAAAAAATAAAAGATATTAATTTGATGCACCAATACAATTTATTGATAACAAAACCATGATTTTTGTATCACAAACAAGGAATGTAGAACAATTCATTGGATAATAATATTTCATCATGAATTTGTGATGTAAGTTACACATGATCTTTATGAAGAACCAAAAATACCTATTTATCAAAGTCTGTTTTGTTGTTTATTTTTTGATAATTTTAACGACATTTAATGCACAGTGCTTTACTAATAACACAAACCATTACAAGTCATTGCTTAGAAATAATTGTGTTCAAACATCACTATTTACAATAGATATCACAAATATTTTATACATCAAAAAATGTAAAGAATAATAATTTACATTATTATGATAAATTCATATTTTAAATATTTTACGAGACATGATTGGGTATTAATGATGATAAAAATGTCAAATATAATAAAATTGCCGTACATAATACTATTGTCGAAAAAAAGGGCAAAATAATTGGTAATTTCTACCATTTGAGGGTCAGATCTGGAATTTCCTTTGTAAGCAGTTTTCAAGTTATTTTCGAAACATTTAACTATACACATACTGCACAATTACTATGAGCAAAAATTTATATTTAAGTAAATTCACAAGTCGATTAAATGGACATTCTCATGAATTTTTACAAAAAGACTATTCGTTTAATTAATTTACACAATTTTCAATTATTTTACGTAACACCCATTCACTACTACAACTATAATAATCTAACGACAGCTTTGCTTATAAAAGTTGTCCTAAGTAATCTAACATCTTCAAGGTGTAAAAAGCGATTTGTCAACTAGTAAAGGGGGGTTAATTCTGTGCCTACGAAAAGCTCCAGGTACAAAATACAATAGTAAACATGGAAAATAAAAGGCACAAACATTTAACCTATCGTTACCAAAGGCACAATACACCAAAATTCATACTTTAGTATGTACAATTCTACCAAATTAAATTGTCATTTTATGTGTAAATGCCTAACAGAACAAATGGGATATCTTTACTGGCTGCCAAAATCTATGTAGGTTACATGTACAGACGCCTGCACATCAAGCTACTACAATCTGTCAGATTTCTTTGATAGATTTTCGACTTTATTTCTAAAGTATTAGGTTCAAGGTTCATTGGGAAAAATTGACAGTTTCGGGTAGCTTTAGCTTTCGGGTGCTGGCGTCTGTACCATGCAATCTTGTGGATATTCACCACAACATTTTATAAGCCTTTCCACTTTGGTCAATCGATAAAAAACTACAAATATGATTGGCTAAATGAATAAATAATGAATAAATCTATAAAACAAAGCTAGGATCATTTTGAGGACCATGAAAACTCAAATGCAACTTCAACGAATTTACTAAAATGTTTCTCATGATGGCAGTGTCAGTGTTAATTTTAAGACTGTCTATTAAGATTTCTGCCTGATAAAGTTGGGATCGTATTATGTCTAAACCATATTGGACCTTATTCAAAAACGAATTAGGTTAAGATTAAATGCAGCACAATATGAGTGCCGTAGTTTTTGAAGATTCAAATTCGTATAGATACCAGAAAAATAGACTAAAAAATGAAGAATCCAAACAATTGATAAAGGGATGCAATTTAAAGATGAACTTTCTTGTATTTAGAACGTATTGTGAACTATACTACGATTGTAATAAGCACAAAGCGCGGAATCGCCGCAGCGTCTAGCTGTACTAAGGGGCCATCCATAAAGTACGTCACATGTAAAGGGGGGGGGAGGGGGTCGACGAAATGTGACATGGTGTGACAAGGGGTGGGGGGGGGTCCTAGTTTTGTGACATCACATTTCACATTTAATAAATTGAATCGCGAAATTTGAAATATAAAATTATTTTTTAGTTTCCTTAAAAAATAGGTATTTTTAGATGTAAAATTGCAAATTTGTGACGTCACACTAGGGACGTCACAAATTTGCGGTCTCACAAATGTGACCACCTGTGACAAGGAGGGGAGGGGTCTAAAAATCATGAAATTCGTGTTACGTACTTTATGGATGGCCCCTAATAAAATTAGTGGCGCTGAAAATGGTTTTAGCGCACTTCAGCCATAGGCCGCTGTCAATATTTGTCGTAGAGCGAGAAACAGTGACACGGTTACTTTGTATGGAAAGTGCGCGTAGGCGTATCCGTGCTCTGTGGTTTTCCAACGATACTATAATGATAGTAGAGTAATACTCATTAATCTTTAACACGATATACTACAAGAAGCTCATGACATTATTACATTGACATTTTATCATTTAAATATTTTACAAATTTTATTTAAGTTTCTTCCCATTTAACTATCTAAACACGTAACCTAATAATAGGCACAATTATTTATTCTAATAGTCATTTTTTTACATTTGTTTGATGAAAACAAATGTGTTTTTTTTTACAGAAAAACAATAGGGACAAGGCAGTGGATACAATGTACAATATTATTGTCAGGTCTATAAATAAATGGTTTAATTAAAGTAATATTAATACTGATGTGGTATTACTTGCTAACAAAAAACATAATATAATTTATTAATTGGGGAGTTAAAGTAATATAAAGCAATTACCATGATTCTTAGGGGGCGCTACACAAATGATTGCGTTAGGATAATTCAGCCCGAACAGGCGGCAAAATAAAATGTGTTGACGACCAAAAATACGCTCGGCTAATATCATATTATGCCGTTACCTATGTATGATTCAAAGAATGAAGCCGGATCTGTATTAAAAGATTAGGAACAGCTTTCGATTTTCAATAATTACTCCGTTGATTCGAATGCCGAACGAGTGTGTTGCTACCCCTAAATTGATAAAATTAGGTAAATTTCAGCAAGGACATTCCTGAATGGTGATGTGAATAAAAAATGTGGGAAACGTCTACGAAAAACAATTAATGTATCACAATAGCAGAATTCAAACATTTCTACATTATTTTATGACACCAAATAATTAAAGTAGAGACGTATTTCCTTAAAATAATTTGTGCATTCAAATTATGAATATTTAGTGCTAAATTAAAATTAACTAAAAGCTAAGTTGACTAGGATACAAAACTAACGCTATTTGATGCTTAACAATAGTTTGTACATATAATTGTTGATTTGTTAAGAATATTATGACAATATATTTTATTGGCCATGTTAAGATATGACGTCATTTTATGTAGAAATAGTCCATGAGCCGGTAAATAATTTTGAGAAGGTTTGTCAAATACTTTTTTAAAAGTCATTTTAGTATTTAAGGCAAAGAGCTAGTCAATCTTTTTTGTCTATTATAGTTAAACTAAGCAAGATGTTTGAGTGTTCCAAATACCTTCCCAAAATCAATTACTGGCTTTCCGGCCAAAAGCTTTGTGAAAAAACAAGAATACTGAGCAAAAGGTGAGCTTGAATTGACATAAATACATGAGCAAACTTGTTGACTGCAACTATTAAATATTTTGACAATATTATATATATGTTAGGTACTTATAGATACCTAATTACATAAGAAATGTGCAAGCATGTGCGTATAAGATTATGAAGGAACATTATTTACCCCGTTATTCATAAAATAATACACAGTTATGAAACAACAAATACTATCAAATAAGCGTCGACTTTCCCGCTCAAAATCATAGACATTTGAATAACTATTATTTTTAATGACAACATTCATTAATCTGAAGATTTTTACATAAATACTTTTTATATACATTACTTTAATATGTTTATATTGTTACAAAAGCGAAATAAGTAATTGCATCTACAGTAAAAAGAGTATGTAGTTATAAAATAAATTCCCTCATTGCATATTTTCTACTTGTAACAGATATGAAATTACATGCATATGTGCAATTTTCCTTGGATTTACACCTTGGACCACAGTAAATTACACTTAATTATGTTTAAGAAATACGACCAAGTTTTAAACAGACTACCTAACATTATTTATGACATTTGAAATGGGGGTTCCTAAGCACGAGTGGAAATATTCACCAGGGCCCCAGAAGATAAAGGGCAAAAGAAGGAAAATGGGTGGGTTAAAGTCAGTAATTGACATCGGGGGATGTCAATTACTGACTTTAACCCACCCGCTCCGCCCAAAGCGGGAGAAGTTATTTGATGACATCCGCAAATTGGAAAAAGTCATCTTTTACTTTTGACAGTTGAAGTCATAACAGGTAGTCTAAAACGCTGAATATTTTACATTGAAATACAGTACGGTACGGTATTTAGCATTTCAGCTGCATCAAGTTAGACTGGAAGCCGACCGCAACATAGTTGGAAAAGTGCAGATATTTAAAAAGTTTTGATTCACTTAAGAAAAAATTGCGAATAAAAAATAAACTTATTTCTCAATTTTAAATCATTGCTATTTTATTTTCTAAGGCGTCTTTCAACAGCATTCTTTTATATTTGAATAATAAATAGTCAAAATATTGATTCAAGCCAGTGCAAGTCAGACTCGAACAAGTTTAAGACATAAAAGGCCATACCATCTTGTAACTGCATTATAGACTTAGAGAGTTGATTTTTTCACAGCTCCAACCACAGACTTGACAATATGGTTTTAATTAAACAGACAGACGGACGGACAACAAAGTGATCCTAGAAGGATTCCGTTCTTTCCTTTTGAAGTAAGGAACCCCAAAAACGGGAAAATATGGTCATATTTCTTAGACATGGCCTCTTTAGGCTCTATAAACACGTCTACGCTACAGACTTCGATCAAACATTGTCGATGAAAGTCGAAACACGGAACAACACAACCTACGTCACAACAAGCACCGAAAACTAAATTATGTGCGTTTTGTTACAAAAATAATAATACTCTATGTGCATCATGGGGCTACAAGCTGTTATTAAACGATTTAAGCCCCGTTCCAATAAACAAAAACGATTCGTTTTGCTTACGGATGGTAGTATTTTGACATAAGTTCTATGAGACTTATGTCAAAATCCTACTATTCGTAAGCAAAACGACTCGTTTTTGTTTATTGGAACGGGGCTTAAGTGAATCAGACAACTTGTTATTGTGATATTTTCCGTATTTGTTAAATTTTCAGGTACGATTACTGTATAGCGCGGTCATAAAACGTGGGAGCGAGACGACACTATAGAAATTAGCTTAACTGATTGATTCGGGCCTCCTTTATAAACGAGGGTTAGTCATAATTTACCACGCGGTTCCAGTGCAGGTTGATCGTCGAACGACGGTAGATAGTAGTTTTATGAACATTCCATAGAAGTATGCACCGTCTCTTTCGCACGTCTTATGACCGCGTCAGCACAGCACTACACGAACCCAGGCAACACCAGTTCATATTATTGTTCAACATTTGTGATGAAAATTCTAATAGTCTTACAATTCCATTAACGTACCATAAACAAGACGTCCTTCTACAAAGCTGTTTTAAATATAAATTATAGCCTCATGATTTAAAAAAAAAAAACAATAAATGCGACAACCACAATGGAATGTGAAACTTACAAAAAAAAAAAGAGAGATCATTCGCAAGCCAGCTTGCTGTCAAACGAACTGAGCGCAATTCCAAATGCTTGCAGTGCACAAAGCGGATACCGAAAATCCATTGTAAACACATCTTCAGAAATCCTACCAAACTGCATAACCACATACTCAGGTTCAGAATCATGTACAATTTGAAAGTTCTTGACACTTGCCTGGGTTACTCTTCCGTGGAAATTCAGGACGTAAGACTGTGTTTCGTCGTTCCAAACTGGGGTCTTGTTGTGTAGAACGACTATGTCATCTAAAGTTTGGCTTTTGAGTCGTTCTAGAAGTGTTTCGCTGTCATCTTGAGGGGCGATCGTGACTCGCTGTCGGTCGGGCGTCATTCCGGGGAGGATGACTGTCATTTTTCTTGGACCTTTGAAGCCTAAGACGTTGGTGTCCTGTAATGGGAGAATAATGATTTTTGTTTAGTGCTGATAGAAGTTTTTGTGTTAGCTGATTTAGATATATTTGATGTTAAAATTATGATTTATTCATGACGGCACGGTTAGCGCTAGTAGCTGCTCGATCGACTGCTACGCTGCGTGTCGCGGGTTCGATCCCCGCTCGGAACAAATATTTGTTTGACCTATAGGTAATTGTTCCGGGTCTGGCTGTTTGTGTATGTGAGTTTAAATGTTTGTAAACGCACCCACGATACAGGAGAAAATTCCTAGTGTGGGGCAACGTTATAATAATAATAAAAAAAAAACAAAATTAACTTAAGGTTTAAAGTGGCGGGAGAAAACAATTCGTGGAAGAAACGGGGAAGGCATTTGCCCAGCAATAAAATAAAAAAAAAAGTTTAATAAAATAATGAAATAATGGTGGTATTAAGTTTAATAAAGTGGTAAAAAGAAATATGAACTCGATGCTCAGTCGAGCATAGTCAAAGATCTTGAAGTTATCAGCTGCATTCGATAGCTTTCTAAGCTTTGGTATGCGGCTCTACTATGTGCTCTCAAGTTAGCATGTCTAACTTAGGCCGAAAAACTCCGGAAACATGACATGACTATTATATGCACACTGTAATGGATCAATTTAATTGTTTTCCATATGTCGCACTATAAAACTACGTATGATTGCATCCTGTGTACGTGATTCGGGTTCATTATGCATTATATTAATGTACATTCGATTTACTTTTAATTGACGGAGTATCTTATATAGTTGATACCGTAGGTGGTCTGTTGAAGAAACGAGTTCTATAAAACGGAGAATGAGTTTATAATTTTTTCTTTTTTTTTTAAATCGGTGCCTCACACTAGGAATTTTTGTGTTTCGTGGGTGCGTTTACAAACATTTAAACTCACATACACAAACAGCCAGACCCGGAAAAATTTTCTGTTGGCCATACAAATATTTGTTCAGTGGGGATCGAATCCGCGACACGCAACGCGTTTTAATAACACTAATGACAAAGACATAGTAAAAGTTTGGACAGAAGTGAATAATCTTATTTTTTAGGGGTCAACACCTCAAAAGGAGAAAACCAAGAGCAAGTCAGACTCGAGCACCGAGGATTCCGTACAAACTTGCAACATAAACGACCATATGATATGACTGAGTAGATTTTGAGAGTTGTTTTTTCACAGCTTCAAGGGACCACAAACTTAGTATGTATTTGGTTTTAATTTTTAATCGATACCTCCACATGTTTCCGAGATAAAGGGTCTTGACAAACAGACAAACAGACGGACAACAGTGATCCTGTAAGGCTTCCGTTTTTTCCTTTCGAGGTATGGAACCCTAAAAACGGATATTGAAACCAACTGACGGGCCTGTTGGTCTAGTGGTTAGTGGCCCTGACTGCTGAGCCGGAGGTCGTGGGTTCGATTCCCACCCAGGACAAACTTTGTGTGATGAGCATGATTGTTTGTTCTGTGTCTGGGTGTGATTTATCTATAATATGTATGTATTTATAAATTATATAAGTATGTATATCAGTTGTCTGGTTACCATAACACAAGCTCTGCTTAGCTTGGGATCAGATAGCCGTGTGTGAGTTGTCCCAAGATATTTATTTATTTATAACTCTGTGGTCTCTTGGAGCTGTGCAAAAATATCTACAAAAGAGGGTGAATCATCTCCCATTTCTTGATAAAATTTATATACGCAAGCAGATCGAGCATGAAGTGAGGTGATCCATTTAAATATTAAAACCGTACTATTGCTTTTCATATCCCTTAAAATATTAATTCATTACAAATTGATGCGTCAGCGGTAAGGCCGCGTTTAGACAATGAACATTCATTTTTAATACACTTTATTGTGGTTGACTACAAATAAAAGCATTTTGTATAATGTTATATGTTACATAACGAACTGGAGCGAGGAGCTCGTGGCTAAATAATAGCAGCTGCTGCCGGGTTAAGCCGCGCTTGCCTAGGTTGGTCTGTGGATGGGTGACCACCCGTTACATACCGAGTTTCTTCCGTGCGTCGGAAAGCACGTTAAGTTGTTGATCCCGGCTGTCAATTGTAGTCGTTACAGGTAGTCAGTGTCTCTAAAGTCTGACAACCAGTCTTACCAAGGGGTATAGTATTACCCAGTACTAACTGGGTTGTGGAGGTCAGATAGGCAGTCGCTCTATGTAAAATACTGATATTCAGCTACATCCGATAAGACTGGAAGCCGACCCCAACATATTTGGGAAAAGGCTAGGCTGATGATGAATATGTTACATCACATACTTAATACTATCACGCGAGTACTACTCGTAAACTGTAGGCAGAAGTCTGCATTGTCATTATGTCATTATTGTTACAAATCCGTTTTCATGATTCTAAAAATTTAAAGCACGGTTGGTGCAGTGGCTGAGTGACTAGCTGTTGCGCTGCGTGTCGCGGGTTTGATCCCCGCACAGAACTTATGTTTTTATGTCCTACAGGTAGTTGTTGGGTCTGTCTGTTTGTGTATGTGAGTTTAAATGTTTGTAAACACACTCATGATACAGTAAAAATTCCTGGCGTGTGGTAACGTTTTATTATAAAATAAAAGCAACATCTAAATGAATGCTAAAATCAAGCCGTTGGATTTTCAACTTACAGTCTTACAGCAATTAAGTGATCGTTGAAAATCAAACAGCTCAGTAAAATTTAGGCACCGCGCTTTAATTGGGCATTCATCGAGTGTCGCCCATATTGAATATTTAATTTAATTTAATCACAATTTTAGTTTGGGTTTTTATCTTTTCTAGAATTTAAATCAGTTTATAATCCTTACTAATTTTATAAAAGCGAAAGTGAGTTTGTTTGTTACGTCTTCACGCCTAAATGTATAAACCGATTTTGATGAAAGAATTTTTTTTTAAGTTATTGAGATATGAGGGAGAAAGAGGAAAGAAAAGGGAAAACTTAGCATTGCTATTACAATAATGAGGCGCAAGGGCAAAAACTGCAAGTAACAGGTAGGTACCTATTACCTGTAGTTTTTGCCCTTTAGTAAATCAGGAAAGGGGAACTGTGTTACCCCGAATTTAACGCGAGCGAAGCCGCGGGCAAAAGCTAGTTAAAATATGAGTGTGTTAAGTTATGGACTTACGTATGAGCGTGTCCTAAGATCTCACTAAGCACTGACGTCACTAAACTGAATAATTAAGAGGAAAACTTACTTAACCGCAGAGAACCCACGTAAACAAACCAACGTTACTATATTATGTACATTTGTATAGTTTCCCAACTAACTGTATTGTTTGTTTCCTTCATACTGACGGGCCTGTTGGTCTAGTGGTTAGTGGCCCTGACTGCTGAGCCGGAGGTCGTGGGTTCGATTCCCACCCAGGACAAACTTTGTGTGATGAGCATGATTGTTTGGGTGTGATTTATCTATAATATGTATGTATTTATAAATTATATAAGTATGTATATCAGTTGTCTGGTTACCATAACACAAGCTCTGCTTAGCTTGGGATCAGATAGCCGTGTGTGAGTTGTCCCAAGATATTTATTTATTTATACTATATATTCGTATTTGCTTACCTGCCTACCTTGCTTTGTTTTCCAACTATTTCTGTCAACTAGGATAATTATTGTTTTAAAGTTTATAATGAGCCCGACAGATTACATTCTATTGGATACTACACTACGGGAAAAAATTAAGGGAACAAAAATGTCCAAATTTTTGGTTAATTTTCAATAGGCCGTAACTTGGAGAGAAATGGTCGCATGAGAAATAAAAAAAAGGAAATTGTAGCTCCAAGTGTTTGGATTAGAATTTTATAGCCCCCGCGTTTTTTGAGTAATCTTAGAAAAACCAGCACCATATTTTTTTTAACCCCTATTTTTTTCCAGTACCTAGTGTATTTATTATTCTTAAAAAGTATTAAGTATGATTAATTATTTTTTTTCCTACCGGCCATCATCAAATAACTTCTCCCGCTCTAGACGGAGTCGAAGGGAGTGTCAGACTTTTACTGAATAAAACCTCCATCATACAATGATAACAATTCACAAATAAATTGGAGTATGCGTGTTGTTCGAACGACCCTGGAACCCAAAGGGTAAAATAAGGAACTTCCTCGTACAAGTTATTAAATGATTTACCATCCCTAAAACAAGCGTCATGGTACTCCACCAGGTCCCAGGAGCTCCAATATACTTAATCCTACTATAATCCTTACTAATATTATAAAAGCGAAAGTGAGTTTGTTTGTTACGTCTTCACGCCTAAATGGCCAAACCGACATCGATGAATTTTGATATAGTTGGGAACCTGGAGGCGGACATAGGTTAATTTAAAAAAAAAAACGTTAGAAAAGGGGGAGAAAGGGAAGAGAAGGGGAGAAAAAGATATTTTTTTACGATCATCACGCGGGTTAAAGTTAGCGTTAGCCCAAAGTAACTATGCCACGCGGACGAAGTCGCGGGCGGAAGCTAGTAATATTATAAACGCGAAAGATATGGATGTTTGTTACTCTTTCACGCAAAAACTACTGAATGGATTTTAGTGAAAATTTACAATAATATAACTTACATATCAGAATAACACAGGCTACAATTCATAAAGACATATTGTATATCGACAGTACTTTCACAAGTTATTATTATGCCTTGTGACCGGGACTGTAGGTACATCATTTTATTTCATGACATTCAAAAGTGCCTGTAATGGTCTAATTGAAATAAATGCTTTATCATGACCCGATTGAAACCACGGGGCGCAGCTAATACTTACATAAACAACAGCTGCCAACTCGTGCCTGGTGTGTGCATGGTCGTGCTTCCTCCACGCCTTGCCGTTGTCATACACAGTGAATGCAGTTCCCAGTAGATTGGAGCGTAGCTTGCCGGCGAAGCTGTCCGCTGTGCGGGTTAATTCGGTGGGATCCGTCGATATTAAGTAATTTGATGTGGCGGATTTCTTCCGTTTGCGGGCTGTAAAGGGGAATTTTGTTAATTTTGTATTGGTAAAAAAGTGGGACAGCATTCATCACAAGTACTATAAATGATGACTGTTATTCGTCAGTTCATTGTACTTTGTAATCTAAATAGTGTTTAGATTATTTTTTATTTATTTATTTTTGATGGAAAAACGGAACACTTACAGGATAGCTTTGTTTTCCTTCTGTCAAGAACTTTTATCTCGAAAACGCATGGAGCTGTGAAATAAACCCTCTAAGTCTATGCAGTCAAAAGATATCGCCGTTTATGTTGCAAGCTTGTACGGAATTCTTGGTGCGCGAGTCCGACTTGCACTTGGCCGTTTTTTTTGTTATTTTGTTTGGTCGTCGTAATGGTGACATAAGATTGATAGATTGAGAAAAATATCCTTACTTATCCTTAGTTTGTTTGTTACGTCTTCACGCCTTAATGGCTGAACCGATTTTGATGAATTTTGGTACAGAGATAGTTGGGACTCTGGAGACGGACATAGGCCAACTTTTTTTTTTTAATAAAAGTGAGAAATGAGGGCAAGAAAGAGGGAAGAAAAGAGAAAATTTAGCATTGCTATTACAATAAATAAGGCGCAAGGGCAAAAACTACAGGTAGCAGGTACCAGCAAATCAGGAAACGGGAACTGTGTTACCCCGAATTTAACGCGAGCGAAGCCGCGGGCAAACGCTAGTTTTACATACAAAGTGGAAGTACTGACGCATTGATGACGTCAGCGTCAATAATATCGGTTTATACGCTGACGGCATGGTGCTGCTGAGCCCAACGGTCAGGGTGCTCTGAGAGTTACTCATGTGTTGTTATTTTATTCCTAATTGAGCATCAAGCAAGCTTATAGATACCCGGGAATTCAACCCCAGACTTTATGGTCCTTGCCGGGATTGCGGGTTATTCGAAAGAGATACCGCGGCCCCGAAACATAAAGGGCAAAAGAAGGAACATGGGTGGGTTTTAGTCAGTACAAGTCTGACACTTCCCGGAACTTATTGGATGATTTCCCATCCCCAAATAAAGCAGTAAGGCTTTATACAAGGCCGCTGAGAGCGGGGGGAGAATTATTTTATGATTACCCCTCCGTTAAAAAAAGCTTAAGTAGTGGTAGATGCTCAAATTGGTGTATCTTTAGTGCTCTAAAACTGGTGCTCAAATGGTAATAATTTGTAACGTTGATACACAAACTGATATCACATTATCAGTATATTGTTCTGAACACCACCACTTTGACAATTTTATTTTGATCAGTATCAATACAATAATACATATAAGACCTACACGATATAAGAATATAAGAACAGCTGATTTCATTGACAGCACGGTTAGCGCAGTGCGCGAACTAGAACGAGCGCTGAACGTTTGACTGCTGCGCTTCGTGGTTCGATCCCCGCACGGAACGAATATTTGAATGACCTACAGATAGTTGTTTCGGGTCTGGCTGTTTGTGTATGTAAGTTTGTAAACCCCACCCACGATACAGGACAATTCCTAGTGCGGGGTTTAAAATTAATAATAGAATTGACTAAATTTGGCCTTGAGTAATTTTTATTTATTTAATGTAATATTAATTAAACCAAAAAGTTCTCTGACTTATGGGTATAATTAATTTGTATAGTAAATTTCAATCAAACCGAGTACATCAAAACAATTGATCAAAGTATGTTCGTTTTTACGATATACATATTTACATTCAATAATTTTGATAATGGAAATTGATCAGTAAGTATTTAGTCAAGGGAACCAATTAATATGAAAGAGGAATGACAAACCGAGTAAACTTACTCGGTTTCGATGTTATTATTTTTTATATTTATCGCAAACGGCTCAAATATTACAATTTGATTGGTAGTTATGTGTTTGAGCTGTTTGGAGGTAACACTAGGGCCATGGGGTCCGAGTGCCCACGTAATATTTCGAGATATCGCCAAACGGTTGATCAAAACTTCACATGACCAGAGGGCTGGCCCTTTTTAAGGCCAAAGAATTAGCATTGCCATCCAACGCGGTAATGCTGCCAGCCTCCTGGGAACTTTTGCTGTTGATAGCAATGCGGTCTAATTATTTGACGCTCTGTAATTATTTTAAGAATAAGAATAATTTATTTGTGTAAAAACATGGTGCATAGGGTCTTATAACTACAGTATTGTGAACTTACATGTTTTACCATATAATGGCATACAAATATCAGAGCATTCTACACTTCTGGACACATCTATTGGCCCACCTTAGAGTTTAGGTTTCGATGGCCCCTACCGAAATATGATTGCTAGATTGAACAAAAACTGTTGATGCAGTTTTAAACCTGATACATTTTACCATCTTTTTCGATCGTTTTGTTTTAAATTTGAATTCAGAATACCATACGACATGGAGCTACGCCTAACAAGTCGGATATGCGCCTTGTTAAAGGCAATTGATTTTTGAATAAAAAACATGTTTTATCAAATAAAGGTTTAATTTAATAACGCGTGTTGCCTCCATGGGCATCTACCACAGCTCTCATACGATTAGGCATAGAGTTTATCAACCGCTCTATGAAATTTTGAGGGATCATCTCCCATTCCTCTTCTATGGCAGTTTTCAACTCCTGCATCGTCTGGGCAACTGGCTGACGAGCCCTAACACGTCTTTTTAGCTCGTCCCACATGTGCTCAATAGGGTTCATGTCTGGGCTTCTGGCTGGCCAGTCCATAACTGTGATGTTCACATCCCGAAGATATTCCCTGACGATGCCGGCCGCATGGGCTCTTGCATTATCATGCATAAAAAGGAAATTTGGGCCCACATAGTCCGCGTATGGCATCACGTGAGGTTCTAAGCACTTACGAATGTACCTTTCAGCATTTAATGTTGGCAGCCGTGGTCCTGTAACAACCTCAAGTTGAGTTTTGCCGCTCGCGGATATACCGCCCCAGACAGTCCATGAGCCACCGCCATAAGCAACCCTCTCTTCAAAGCAGCATTGTGCGAAACGCTCTCCCTTACGTCGGTAGACCTTCTTCCTTCCATCATTGCCATGTAACACAATTTTAGACTCATCAGAAAAGAGTACACGGCTCCAATCTTGCTGTGTCCAATTTAAATGACTGCGTGCGAAATGAAGGCGCGCTGTTCGGTGGGCTCGCGCGGCCCATTAGCTGGCTTGTGTGGTACCATATCGCGTTCTTTTAACCTTCTCCGAACAGTTCGAGCGCTTACAGATACTCCGTGGAAGTCGCGAAGTTGGTTTTGTATCTCAATGGAGGTAAGGTGACGATTTCTCAAGCTGGTCGTCACGATGAATCGATCCTGCCTTTCAGTTGTGACCCGAGATCGTGGCCTTCCTTGGCGACGAACAAAGCCGCCAGTCTCTAGGTACCTCCGATAAACATTTCGGACCGCAGATCGACTTAAATTAAGTTGAGCACTCACGTTTCTTTGGCTGTGTCCGGCCTGAATAAGTGCCACAGCTTGGGCGGCAATTTCAGGTGAAGTATCCATAGATTATTGATAGAACCTCACCTTAATGTTAAGAATAAGTAATGTTTGTTGCAAAACCAAAGATATCAATAACTTTTTCAAGAATTAAATCCAAGTAAACCAATAAAACCTGATTTTCTTAGTATTCGATTGTTTGATATCAACAAACAGGCTCCAAATTGTCTTTTGTTTCTTTAAATTCTGTGTTCGAAATTCAAAAAAAGACTATTGAATGAAATTGTGAATGTGCCAGGTTAAAAACTGCATAAAAACTTTTTGCTCGACCTAATATAAAATTTTAGCTAGGACCAAACGAAACTGAAAATACAAGGTGGGCCAATAGATGAGTCCAGAAGTGTATTATTAAACATACTAAATCTTAACAATAATATAAGTAAATAAGTAATATAAAAAAACAACACAGAACACATTGAAAAAAAAATATAAAAAATAAAACTTAGTAACCATTTTTACCATTTTTGAGAGTTCCTCAAAAGTAAAAAAAACGGACTTTGATTGGACACTTTGTTTTCGGTCTGTCTGTCTATCTGTCAAGACCAGTTATCTCGGAAACGCATATATAAGCATCGAGCTAAAAAAAAACTCCGTAAAGTCTTCGTGCTGTGAAAAAATCAACCCTCTAACACGCAGTCAAAAGATATGGCTGTTTATATCGCAAGTTTGTACGGAACCCTCGGTGCGCGAGTCTGACACGCTTGGCTTGTTTTTAACCGACTTCCCAAAAAAGGAGGAGGTTCTCAATTCGGCCGGTATGTTTTTTTTTTATACTTGTAGATATTTTTAAAGTGAAACTTTTATTACATCGTCTCAAACTTTTTCGTCTGTGTGTTGCATGTCGCGTGACGGTCGGCCGCGGAATAGGGTCGTCTAAATGTCTATAACGTGAAAAAAGTTTCACTTTTACCGTGGTTTCATAAAACCACACAATCCTTTTTTTTATTATTCGTTTGTCTATTTGTAGTTTATAAATGGTTTTGTTAATGTTTTTTAAACGCTGACCTTCCAAGGTAATATTTTTATTGGTACTGTAAACAGTGAAGGGGCGTTAGTGGTTATCAATCACTTGGCGTTTTAGGTTTAGACGGCGAACCGACACGATAGGTTCTATTAGCATGAAAGTTTGTTTTAGGTTTAAACTTTGTTCACATTTGGACATTAGGGACATAATTTGTGTAAATATAGCCTTAATGGAACTGATAGCTCTACATTTTATAGCCGTCAGTGCGATATTTTTAACCGATTTCAAAAAATGAGGAGGTTTTCAATTCAGCAGTATATTTTTTTTGTCGTCGTTATAGTTCCATTTCTTCGTCAATAGGGTAGTTTCCAGGGTCAAAGCAATTACATTCTATTAAATCCGTCTTTTAGATTATTCAAATATAAGGATCACGTATTTTTTTATTTGACAAAGATATAGCCCATTAAAGTTACGTGTGACGTCACTCGTTGCGAAAAAATGCAGCAAGGCGTGACGCGTGTCACTTATTTTTGAATAATCTAAAAGATGGACTACTATTTTTTTTCTTTTTGGAAACTATCCTATTGTGGATTTTTCCGATATTCAAAATTCTATTTTTACAATCTAAAGGGCAATAAATTTATATAGGACACCTTCGGGAGTATACTCCCGAAGGTGTCCTATATAAATTTTATCTATAATACTTCGGTAGCTTATGAATTACATTCTATTATAAATATTTGTTCTTCTAATTTATATGTACGATATGTTTATAATATCTTTTAGTAGCAAAGGAAAATGAATGCTCGATAAAAATGAAAAAAAAAACTGTCAAAAAGGACAGTTTAAAAAAGAAAACTTACCAGCCAGTAAAAACACTTTCTTCCCATAATCCTTTTCTAAATGTAAGAAGTATGTAGGGTAAAGGCCCCGATCCATTCCCTTGCGATCTCGAGCTATGCGACATTTGTATAGCGTGCCGTGTTTCGCTGGTGTCACCACGAACGTTTCCACTGCACCTTCAACTGAGCCTTCTATTTCTGCTGTCTGTTAAATGAGACAATGTTCTGTTCATCACGAAGAAACTCATGGTAAAGAAACGATGGATGGATTGTGAGGAATGTCGTGACGTCTGACAGGGGAGAATGGAAGAAGAAAACGTCTTGCGCAGACCCCAAATAGAATGGGACTAGGGCAAGAACATGATGGTGATGTAGGTTCATCATCTTATGCCTAGCCTTATACCAACTGTGTTGGGGTCGCCTTCCAGTCTAACCGGATGCAGCTGAATATCAGTATCTTACATGGAGCGACTGCATGCACAGCTCAGTCTACTAGGTAATAAGATACCGCCTTAGTAAAATGGGTTCAGATTTGGCCTTCTGACGGTAAAAAATCTACAAATGTCAGCTGAAACCAACGGCTTAACGTATGTACTTTCTTTTAAAGAAAGAACTCTGTATGCAATGAACGGTCACCCATCCACGTACCAACTTAGGAAGCGCGGCTTAACCTAAAGATCCTTAACAATCCCAATGCTATTCATTGCTTAATTAAAGTAGACGAATTTGGCGAACACAAGAAATTCGATTTCGATAGAAAAATTGATTACGCAATTCAGAACTGATTACATTATTAGTATTTCAGTTGGGTACACTTTTTATGTCTGACAGATTCAACTTACTGCCAGAATACGGGCATAAATTCCCGTCTAGATGAGGTTTATGCATATACCATAATACAAGATCAACTCGGGAGCAAGTTAATTAAAGCAATAACTAATGTTACTTTACATTAGTAGAGGAAGGCAAAAGAAACGATGGATGGACTGTGTGGAGAAGATTTGGCAAGAAAGGACCTCCTTTCTTGCCAAATCTTGTCCGATGAAATCAGAATATCAGAGTATGGAATGGACGGGATGGACCCGAAATAACTTTGGATAAGGGCAGGAGAACGATAACATTACGAAAATAATACACAGTCGTTACAGGTAGCTCTTTGATCGTCTGTTTTTTATGGAAACCCACATACGTACAGGTGCTCTAAAATCTTCTAAAGCGGCTATGTTAGACCTCAAGTTCCACTGTGGGTCTTAACGACATTCGACGGGGTAGTATCTCGGAAAGCACGTTTAGCTGTTGGTTCCGGCTGTCATTTGTAGATTTTTAACAGTCGGTAGGATAGTATTAGTAGTGTTCCGAAAGTCCAACCAGTCTTACCAAGGGGTCTCGTAAAACGCAGTATAGGGGTGTGCGGGTCAGGTAAGAGCTCTAAGTAAAATACTGTTATTCAGCTGCATCCAATTAGACTCGAAGTAACCGCAACATATTTGGGAAGCAGATTATAACTTTACGAAAATAAAAATAATTGCATGGAAGCTACTGTCAGGTTGCAGTCTAAATTACTGTTGGAATGGAGGTTCGAACGACTGCCCAGACGGGGTTTACTGTCACGAATAGTTACAAAACTCACCTGACTAGGCGAGCTATCTCTCCTCGGCTTATCATGCAGCGGAGCCACAGCGGCATCAGCACAAACATCATCAGTACTTGCGTCCCTGTCCACACTGCAGACAGGAACGCTTTCGTCATCTTCCTCCCCGCTCCCGTCCCCCTCGCCTACAGTCAGCACTTCTATCTGATTGCCTAGCTCTGTAAGGCGTTAGGAAAAACTTTGATCAGTAAAAATACTTTTTTCAAATGTACTGCCAACTGCACGTCAAAGTGATAGGAAGATCGCTTTTACTGTTACATAATAATGTTAAAGGACGTGCTGTTGACTGTGTTTGAGACGTGAAGTTGTTGCTTCCGCTATGTTTTAAGACTTTGCTCCCAAGAGACTCAAGTAACAAAGGCTAAGCAAGAAATACGTGTCTTATTCTCTATTTATAAGTAAAATTGGTTTGTAATTTAAAGAAAAAAATGTATGTGAAAGTGTTTACGGTACTGTTATAAAAACGCTTTTTGTATTATTTGTCTCGGTTTATCGGCGAATCTCCGAAACGGCTGGACCAATTTTGACAGGACTTTTACAGAAATGCTTTTATTTAGAAAAAAAACGTTTAAAACTCCGTGGAAAAATATTATAACCCTTGAAATTGTTAAGACAATCCAATTCAAATCCAATAATATTTTTATAATCATTTCACGCGAACGAAGGTCGTGGGCAACTTGCTAGTACGTACCTACATGTGACAACTTCAGGGTCTTTCGAGCTTGCAGTCAGGGTCAACATATTGCTTGGAAAACTTATTTGTTTGTTCACACTGGGACATATTAAGTTAAGTAGCGAAACTCATACATGTATGAGCACGCATTGAACGTTTGACGGGCCTGTTGGTCTAGTGGTTAGTGGCCCTGACTGCTGAGCCGGAGGTCGTGGGTTCGATTCCCACCCAGGACAAACTTTGTGTGATGAGCATGATTGTTTGTTCTGTGTCTGGGTGTGATTTATCTATAATATGTATGTATTTATAAATTATATAAGTATGTATATCAGTTGTCTGGTTACCATAACACAAGCTCTGCTTAGCTTGGGATCAGATAGCCGTGTGTGAGTTGTCTCAAGATATTTATTTATTTATTTATTGAACGTATTTGTTTGTTCACACTGGGTCATATTAAGTAAAGTAGCGAAACTCATACATGTATGAGCACGCATTGAACGTATACCGGGCACGGGCTAGTCTTTAATAAAATCCTAAGTGTGGATTTAAGTGAAGAAGAGTAGAATTTGAAGGGTTAACATGACAATGTGTCTATTGATTGGCTCTATTCGTAATACTAAGTATTGCAATCTACCCTTTTTATGCAGATGGGATATTATCAAATAACTTGCTCCGCTCTGGGCGGAGCGGGGGGGAATGCCAGACTTGTACTTTGCTGTATGGTGGATCAGATCCGCGACACCGTTGACCACATGGCTGCCAAATTCGACGAAATAACCACACGAGTGGAGTTTCTGGAAACCGAACGAAAAAATAACATTTCCTACATCGATAAGCTGGAGACAAAACTCGAAAATCTCGAACAAAGCTCCAGGTCAAACTGCTTGGAAATTCGTAATGTACCAGTCGTCAAAGCTGAATCAAAGACGTCCTTGTTGAAAACTGTCATGGATACCGGAACTCTGATAAACCTGCAATTTCAGTCACATGAAATTAAGGACATTTTCCGTATACAAACTAAAGACCCGGCCAACAATACTATTATAGTAGAGTTTACCTCCGTCCTACGCAAGGATGAATTTCTGGAAAAATTCCGAAAGCATAACAGAGACAGTTACAAGCTAACCACGGAGCATCTGAAAATCAGTGGTCCTGCAAAACCAATCTACATCTCTGAAAACCTAATCTCTAGGAAAAAGAGACTATATTTCCTTGCTCGTGATGCGGCTAAGTCAAAGAACTTTAAATTCTGCTGGGTTAAGCATGGCAAGATCTTCATACGCGAAAAGGAAGGAAGCAAGCATTTTGAAATTAAGAGTGAGGCTGACCTTAACGTGTTCTTAAAATCTGCATGACTAAACCCCAATTTGTTTAAAATAAGCCTAATGTTAATTAACTTACCCATTTTTGTAACTGATTGGTTCTTGTTGCCCTTGTTCTTATACCTATGTTTATATTACTTGATTTCTGTTCCGTTATTTGTCACAGTACAAACAAACCGTTCCAAATGTACCATTTCATTATTTTTCACACAAACACACAACTCTTCACAATATAACAAAACACATTACAAATACCACAAGTTATTCAACCACACACACACACTTCACTACACTCGAATCAAGTCTAACTTCTCGTATTTCTCGAACTTAAATAAACCCCCGCTGACATATCAATTTGTTCCCTACTTTGTTAAATCAATTAAAAATGGATGATCTCACCATGATCACTAGTGAAGTTGAACACATTGGAGTCTCAGATTGCTATACTTGTTCCCCAGAAACAAGTGATAAGTTTTTAGATTCCTCTATCCATGATCTTAAAATATTACACACTAATATCCGTAGCCTTAACAGTAATTTTGACAAACTGGTGGTTTTTATGAGTAGATTAACGTACTTGCCTGACGTTATTATTCTGACTGAGTGCTGGTTGAGCAAATGCCCAAGTAACCCCTCACTGACTGGCTACAATTCACACTCTTCGTCATATAAAACACAAAATGAGGGCGTAGTTGTTTATGTGAGAGATTGTTTTGACATCACTGTCGAAATACCCATATTTAATGAGGCAAACGTTATTCTTCTTAAAGTATCAAATAAAGCTGCTTTCATCGCAATTTATCGTTCTCCTTCATACAGAGATTTGTCAAATTTTATTGGCAGCTTAGATAGCTTGCTTCATGCTTTAACTCAATTTAAAATGGTAGCTGTTATTGGTGACATCAACCTGAACATTACACCTGAGAGTACCGACCCAAATACGGACGAATATCTCAATCTTGCAGCATCACATGGAATGCTGCCAGCCTACACTCTCCCAACTAGACTCTCAAACTGCCTTGACCATGTAATACTCCGCTCTCAAAGCCCGGCTACTACTCTAATCATTGATTCTCTCATCACAGACCACTCTCCTGTTATTGTCTTCCTCAACCTTAATGTAAAAAGTAAAACTCACCACCTCACTAGATTGAAAATTGATTTGCCCGGGGTTGTTGACCAAATCAACAGCACAGATTTTTCTTTAATATTACAGTGTCACAACCCAAATGAAGCTGCGGAATCACTTGTTTCCATTATATCCCTAGCCATCAAATCGCACTCACATGTCTCACAAATTCCCAGTAGAAAGCGCATCATTAAGCCATGGATTACTCCTGGCCTGTTAAGATGCATACGCCACAGGGATAGGCTACATCGTAAATTTAAAATACACCCAGACGATGAAACACACAAAATTATTTTCTGTCGCTACCGCACCTTCTGCAACAATCTCTTGAAAAAGGTCAAGCGTGAATATGAACGTTCTGAATTTCAGCAGGCTAGAAAAAACCCAAAAGCTACATGGCAACTAGTCAAACGGGTAACAAACCTAGGCCAAACCAGAGACTCGTCCCTTGAACTGCTAAACTGCAGTCCCGATCCGTCACAGTCTGTTGATAAAGTCAACAATTACTTTGCGAATGTCGGCGGAATTTTGGCAACTGAAATCAAGCAATCGCCCCTCTATAAAAATATCTCCGACAGCCGTCCCAACAACGAGATCCCGGGTAATTCCATGCCATGCAGACCACAGTCAATGGCCCTTCACTGCGTGAATAGTACTGAATTAGAAAATATCATCCTTAGCCTTAAGGACAATTGTGCTGTTGGACTTGACGGTATATCTCCCTCTATCTTGAAGGCGACGCGTCACACTCTTATCCCAATTCTTGTTTTCATCTTCAATCTGTGCTTTTCAACAGGAACTTTTCCTGATGTCTTCAAAACCGCAATTGTCCACCCTATCTACAAGTCGGGAGATAAGGATGATGTCACTAATTATAGACCCATTTCGGTATTAAGCACACTCTCAAAGATACTCGAAAAAGTTATAAACAATAGACTTACTAAATATCTAAATAAATACAACCTTCTTTCGAATAATCAGTATGGCTTTAGGACTGGGAAATCTACCGAAGATGCTGTTCTAGAACTTACGGATACGATTATAGGCCATTGGGAGAATAAATACAAGGCTCTTGCCATCTTTTTAGACCTATCCAAAGCCTTTGACACTGTCTCAATTTCTATACTTCTTTCGAAGCTAGAGCATATCGGTATTCGTGGGACGGCACACGATCTCTTCAGGAGTTATCTTACAAGTCGTAAACAATTAACTAAACTTGGTAACTACCTCAGCAAACATGAGACCATAACTTTTGGTGTACCCCAGGGTAGCGTCCTGGGACCCCCACTTTTTCTTATATACGTGAATGAACTGTGTCAGCTCTCCCTACCAAATTGCAAAATTATAGCTTATGCCGATGACACAGCTCTAATCGTTCATGGCCGGGACTGGACCGAAACTCGCCTCTACTCAGAGTTTGCCTTAAGCACTGTCATGAGGTGGTTGACTACAAATCTTCTAACTCTAAATCTCAATAAGACCCAATTCATCACATTTTCTACCATGAAATCAAGTCAACCCCCCACACCAATTGAAATTCGTGCGCATACCTGCCAACAAGTTGTAAATACACCTTTTATTAAATATCTTGGAGTTACTGTCGACAGCAACCTAAAATGGAATCTGCATATTGCTTCAACCGTAGCTCGTGTGAGAAAACTCATATATGTATTTAAAAAGCTTAGATGTGCTGCCGATTTTAGCTGTCTATTGACTGTTTACTTTGCGCTCGCTCAGTCTGTACTGGGGTACTGCCTAGTGGTCTGGGGCGGTGCAGGTAAAACACTTATGCTACGGATCGAACGAGCGCAGAGAGCTGTCTTGAAGGTGCTGGCAAGGAAACCTATCCGATTCTCGACATCTTCTCTCTATACTCTCTGCAAAGTTCTCACCGTCAGACAGCTATTTATTCTTCAAACTATTCTACGCAAACACAGCCAGCTTACCTTTGACCCTGATTGCAGCTCTGTACGCCGCTCAAATAGGGTCTGTACAACTGAGTCTCGAAGAACTGTTGCTGCAAGTCGTCATTACAAACACCTAAGCTCAAAAATATATAATAAATTAAATAAAAGCTTGCACATTTACCCATTAACCAAAAGAAAATGCAAAATGAAACTTGACTCCTGGTTAAAATCACAAAATTATGTCGAAACAGAAAAACTTGTGGAAGTGTAATAGAGTCATCACCCCCTCACACACCCACACACATACTCACACACTTCACACTCTTCATTAACACTCACCTATACACCCAGTACTCACACACATCCCATATCATTATGTCATGTACTTTATTTAATAATTTCTTTTTTAATCTTTTGTTTATCTTTATTATTTTGTTTTATTTTTTTGTTTTTCAATATATATTTTTTTTATTTTTTGCATGGAACAGCATTCCATTCTGTGTCTGGAGACGGGCGTTGTTAGCTGCGCCACAGTTTATACTTTTGCGGCTAACATCGTTTACTTTTTGTACTACATTCTTTTGTTTTTGTTCCGAAATAAACGAAATTTATTATTATTATTATTATGTACTGACTAAAACCCACCCATGTTCCTTCTATTGCCCTTTATGGTCCTTGGCCGCGGTATCTCTTTCTAACAACCCGCAACCCCGGCAGGAGGTGGCCCTGGCAGGCCCCTTTTTTTGCGGATGGGAAGTCATCAAATAACTTCTCCCACTCTGGGCCGAGCGGGAGGGAGCGTTAGCCTTAAACGCATACATGTTCCTTCTTTTGCGCTTTGTGTCCCATTCGCAAAAAAATAGGGTAGATTACAATACTTAGTATTACTTATGTTAATAGACACATTGTCATGTTAACCCTTCAAATTCTACTCCTCTTCACTTAAATCTAAACACTTGGGATTTTATCAAAGACTAGCCCAGCAGTAAGGCTTTGTACAAATCCATTAGCTGTGTTGGAACTATACTATCAACATAAATTGCTCACATTTCATTACTGTGGGACAACATGTTTATTTTAAGTGTTGAACTACTGTAAGTTAAATAGAATTTAATGGATTGTGGTTCCTATTTTCAGTGAACATGATTATTGAAATGTTTTATTTTGATAGAATGTAATGAGTCATTGTTCTATTTTTAAGCCAGTATGTATGACACACATAATCCAATGAAATTACACATATTATACTAGCTTCTGGTAGCGGCGTCGCTCTCCTAATTTAACCCACGGGAACATTTTAAATGTAGCCTATCACAGTCGGGGTAATGTCGCTTCCCGTTACTGAAAGAATTTTCGGTGAATCACTCAGCTTCCAAGATTCCTACTTACAAATTTTACATCTTTATAATATTTATTATACTAGGTGGCGCTAAAGTATCGGAAGATGCTATAATTTTTGCAAATAGCTATAAATTTCAATTATGCTTCCACATTTGCGAAATAAACAGATTCAAAATAAACTTCAATGAGACATGAATCGATTGACTCTTTTTGAACACGAAGCAATTATTTGTTTATATGTGACGATAAGCTCTGGGTACCTACGTGAAGAGTCATAACAGTCGATGAGTCTTTACAACCACTCAAAATTAGTGTATGGTGTGGTGTTTACGCTGGAGGCATCATTCGGCCTTATTTTTGGGAAAACGTAGCGGGCAAAACGACTGGTGTGAACGACAAGCGCTACAGAGCTGTGCTCAAGGATTTTCTCCAACCTCAACTAGATGGATTGGGACTGGACAAAACGTGGTACTGATAGGATTGCGCAATGGCGCATACTGTACGGATTTTTACGGATGGGAAATCTTCAAGTAACTTTCTCCGCTCTGGGCGGAGCGCCACTTTACTGACTAAAAAAAAAATCCGCGGTATCTCTTTCGAACAACCCGCAACCCCGAACTACCGAAATGCTAAGGCTGCATTTCCGAGTCGCCTTATCTCTCGTTTTGGTCATTTGCATTGGCAAGAAGGATCGCCAGATTTAACCATTTTGGACTTCTTTTTGTGGGGCTTCTAGAAGTTACGAGTCTATGTCAACAAGCCCCAGACTCCTGAAGCCCTCAAAGAGAATATCCATCAGGAATGCGGGGGAACCTATCGCCGGAAGTTCTGGCAAGATTGATGGAAAATACCATGGTAATCAATTCTGGTGGCGGCCACTTGGCCTATATGATTGTTTCTACTTAATAAAAAAAACTTTAGACATTAAACAAACATAATCCGAATGCAGTAGCAGTTTTCATTTATTTATATACTAGCTGTGCCCCCAGCATGCGTTGCTATGCACCTTTTATACTCTACCGTACCTACCTATCTTATTAACTAACCTAACGCGCGTCGTCAAAGGTTCTATCAAATTCACCATTTTTTTTTCGGATGTTTTAATAATTATGCTATTTGGCAGAAGACAAATCCAAAAAATCAAAATCCATGAAAATCGGGGCAGCCTTTCTTGAGTTATACTGTGTTCGACTTAACCAGACTTACGGGACGAATTAACGGGATATCTTCCATGATTTGAGCTAATTAATAATGTCGGGATAATGTTAGTTAGACATAATTGACAGTTTAAAAATAGTCTTACACCGTGGACCCTTAAAAGAATGTTTTTTTTTTTATATTTATTAAAAAAATTACAGCCATAGAATATCAGGTGACAACTTTTGAGCCACCTTGTAATTATAGAAGTAAAGAAAATTTGTTAAGTCCATTTCTAAACAAGACAATTTTATTTATTTAGCCATGTATTTGTATAAATATTTAACAAATAACACTTAAACATTATATCACTATAAATATTTTGGAGTTTAAAAAATATGAAATAACCAATTATTTTTTACCAAAATTGCAGATAGTTGTTTCGAGTCTGGCTGTGTGTGTGAGTTTAAATGTTTGTAAATGCACCCACAGGAGGAATTCCTAGAGTGGGGCAAAGTTTTCTTAAAAAAAATTACTAAGTTGTTGCTCTACATTCAATGGCATAGTATTTCATAGTAAAACCAGTTAGGTACTTAACAGTCATGAATGAATGAATAATATGTTTTTCTGTTCTCCAATAACAAGACTTATTCATACTTAATATTATGATTCACCATTTCAATAGCATCAATAGAACAAGGTTGCAAGTGTTCTATACAAAGGTAGATCCTTGAATTTGCATTTGGAAATACATTTGAATTGTTTCTGAATATTTTATGTAAAGATATTGTCAAAAGTTTAATTTTAACATGAAGTATTGTTGACAGAATGAAGAACTGTAATTTTTTGTTTTATAAGTCTTTAAACTGACATGGTTACTTATATTGTAATTAACACTTGAAACGGGATATTTACCATGTCTATTATTTATACCAAGTTTCCGATGAAACCCCATGATCACGGAGGAACATCATCATCATCGTTATCCATGATCATGGCGCTTGCAACATCGCCGAAATATAGGAAACTCGGTATAAATAATAAACATGGTAAATATCCCGTTTCTAGTGTTAATTACAATTTTTTGTTTTATTTAGTACTGTCCCCTCTACAATATCTATCTGTAGAATATACACCTCTAATTAACCCTTAGGCTTGGGGGATTCCAGGTGTGATGTACTGTAATGTTATGAATACAGGTACCCATTTTAGGGACTAGGTAGACATGAGACATAAGTTATTTTTATTTACTGGCTGACTATTAGACTAATTTCAATATGAATCCATGTATTTTTTTTAAACGCACAGGTACAAACAATGTTGCTTGTTAAGATGGCCGCACAATCAGTAAAAAATATGAATAAAATTATCTCTAATATTAAGTATTAGTAAGTACATAAAACAGTTACCAAATCATGCTTATGTAAAATAATGTACACAGAAAAGCGTAAGTATAATGTTTTATAAGACAAGTAAGCGTAGCATTGCTACTTACCATCATATGTTGATATTCTATTTGTTTGGAGAGGTATTACTTGGTCCGGATTGACTGGCGACATAAGAAATTGCATCGGGCCATCATAGCCTGTTATAAAAGGAAAAAAAATGCGCATAACGAAAATATACATCAAAAAACCATGCATGAGTCAACTAAACATTGAGAAATTTTGGTTTATATGACTATTATGTGGAAAAACACTTACCATGTAGCTCGCGCGAACGGCTGCCTGATATTGGACGTTTTGCAGAGCCTACCCTTAGATCATTTGCTTGAACCATACCAGAATTTTGGCGTTTCTGTTTCATCTTCTGTTCCATCATTTGGCGCTAAAATTACAATTAAAATTAAATGACAACGCATCATGCAATAAAGTACTTAGCACATATCGATAAAACCACTTCATAAAATATGCAAATATTCATGATATGTGTGACTTTAATAAAATTTATTTTAAAACCACTTACTTGCTGTTCGATTTTTTGATCCCGCATTGAAGCCATGGTCGCATGCGTTATTTACTTCGTATTTAACTTAAACTACAGCGCACTACAGTTTAGTTGTAAAAGTATTAACTTTTATCTCAATATTCAATACAATTATTGGCATTTTGTAAGCTCATTTTTTGTTTATAAATCATCTTGCCTACCGTTGCCCAGGAAAATAGTGTTGCCAACTTATAGAACTTTATCATTCTCCTAAATAGTAGTTTGTGAAAAATCCATCGACTTCAATTTCAGTATTTAAATTAATAAAAATAATAAACCAAACCAGCGGCGTTCTCATAAATATATTCTAGCTGGATATAAATATTTGACTTGCCATTTTAATTTGTGTTACTTAATTTTACTTTAAGTTTTTTTTAAGTGTTCCTACTACCAAATATTTTACTTATTTTTAAGCAAATTATCTGAATATGCCTCGGTTCTGTTTTTTATTATTAAAAGTATTTGGAAAAATCATTCGTGCAGAATTTTTGACTAAAAGTTTTACTAATCGTGAAGATAACGTAATCTTTTTGCTACGGGTATTCCATCAAACCTCTTAAATAATCCGGCTACAGTATAAGATTATCCTATGTGTGGTTGTCAACTGCTTAGAACATTGATTCCCGACTTTTGCTAAGAATTAAATCATTTGAGGACCGATTATGCGTCAGAATGAATTTCATAGTTATTTTCCTAAAGACACGATCAACATCGACGAAGCAATCGAAATCACATTGCTCAAATTTTTTTTAGAGCTCGCTTCTCTTGCTCTTGCCAGCTTGTTCATTTTTCATTTAGAGAAAACCTATGAATATAAAATTAATATATTTAAAATACCTAGAATACAAATGTTTCCATATCACATTCTTGAAAATACGCTTTGCTCGTTTTTGCATTCTTCATATTTTAAATAAATATTATATAAAATTGGTTCATAAATTCAAACAAAAACTAAACGTTGTGCAGCTGCAAAAATGCACTCTCTTCGCCCTTGATATGCAAAATCGGGAAAGAACGAGTTGGACTCACGACACAGGGTTTCGTAGCTTCAAACAATACAATATTTTTAACGCTCTTTCAAATTAAATCTAATAGAATATTACACTCTACCGCAAAACAGTTCTCCATTGCACGTATCTTAATGTAAAACAAAGTTACGGTTGCAGTTTGTTGAAAAAGTTGCATATCTCTTGAATATCTCAAAAAAAACCTTCAAAAAAGTTGTGCCACTAACTTTTCAAAAATCTAAGACTACCCACTGACCAATTTGCCTCTTCGTATTTTACGACTTTACAAGCCAATATCTCTTCAACCTTTTACTTGCCAAAAAAAAGTATTTAAGAAACTCGATGTCATTTTTGAAGACCCGTCTATAGACATCCCACACAGTTGTATATAAGGATATAATAGAAGAAGAAGAAATAATAAAAGGCCACCCTTATTTATTTATTTAAATTTCGCATCATGCTTGCATTTGTGTAGCCGTTAATAGAATGGCATTATTTACTCTCCCAATTTCAACTATGTGGTGCCAATAATCACAGAGTAAAATGGCTGTGACATATGGACAGACAGACAGAACAAATGTAGAAGGGCTCCATTTAGCCATTTAGCAATGGAACCTAAAAAAGGGAATCAAATGGTCCATGATCAAAAAATCCTTGGAAGCCACTGTCTTTGAGCATTTTGGTCCGTGGTAGACTGATGAATACTCGCTGTGTTTTTTCTAACAAATAATAATTACTTGTCACTGACTTGCCAATTGAAAAAAAACGTAAGTTTTGAGTTTCGCATGTTACCCTGGGGGCGCTAAAAGCTGATCAATTAAGGGCAAAATAATTATTTTATCTGGTAACATTGATTTATCTCTCAAAATTCTTCATCTGTCTGCTGTCATATACTCTTTGGCTGTCATTTAACTTTTCAAGATGGCTCCAAAACGGAGTGTTTTAGGATTTTTAAACCCAAAAACTATTAGTACAGTTTTCAACAATAGTATTGTAAAAACTCCTTATCGTTATGTGCATGGGTGTAATAGTTGTGATAATTTTTTAGGCGGACACCCCGTATCAATTGCTTCTTTAGCACGTAAAAATTGTAAGTTTTACATGCTTTTATTACATCACCGGTTTCAGTATATTTCATGAAGGACAAAGTAAATTAGTAGAATGCATTATTAGTTAGGCCTTCCGCATAATATGTACTCTTTATGTTATCAATTGCAAAAGTACTTTGACATTTCAAGAAACATAACCTAACTTTCGCACTTATTTCGTCTCTCAGATAATGTCGGTCCCAGACATCGATTTATTCACACGACGAACATCTTGAGTGCTCGAGCTGACTACTACAAGGTCCTCGGTGTCGCTAAAAACTCCTCATCAAAAGACATTAAGAAGGCATACTACCAGCTGGCTAAAAAGTACCACCCTGATGCGAACAAGTCTGATCCAGGAGCTTCTATGAAGTTCCAGGAAGTCTCGGAAGCTTATGAGGTATGTAAGTTAACTAGAAATAGATTTTCTTGTTCTGTAATAGTTGAAAACAATGTCAACAACAAAGATAACATAAAACAGCTGACTTATTAGATTGTTTTTGTCTCTTTCAGATCCTCTCTGATGAAAACAAGCGTAAGCAGTATGACACATATGGCACCACTGCAGAGGACATGGGCATGGGAGGTGGGCCATCAGGAACTGAAGGTTTTACTCACCAATGGCAGTACAAATCCACTATAGACCCAGAAGAGCTGTTCCGGAAGATATTTGGAGAAGCAGGCTTCAAAAGTGATGCTTTCAGTGACTTTGCCGAATCCAAGTTTGGGTTTGGTGCAGCTCAAGAGGTAAAGTGATATAAAAGTGATGTAAAATTATATGGTACATTTTTTTCACACGAGCTTTGCAAATCTTAAATGATTTATGAACATTTGAAATGCCAGAAGGTGGATCCAATTCTGTTATACTGCTGGAATTTATTCACAACAAAACTAAATTATGCATTTCTTACATAATTTTTTGAGTTGTCCCAAAGGTCACAGACACTTGACCAAGATTCATTACTTACACAATAATAAATCTAAAATCATATAATTCAATGTACTTACATATCTAGAGAAATCTATTGGCGACTGTATTTAGAAACATAATAACTTGTTCAATTAGTATGTCATTTTCATAAAACAATTGCCATACATAATGCATTTTATTACGCCATAGAATTAATAACCTGCAACTTTTGAAGACAAACATTTATTCTCAAGGAAGAGCAACGTATCCAACATCTATTTCAAGAATCATTAATTCAGATTCCATTATTCAATTTTCCAGGTGGTAGTCAATCTCAAGTTCACAGAAGCAGCACGTGGTGTCAACAAGGAGATAAATGTGAATGTGATAGACACATGCCCCAAGTGCAATGGGTCTCGTTGTGAGCCCGGGACCAAATCCATCAAGTGTACTTATTGTAATGGAACAGGCATGGAGACTTTCTCCCGAGGTATGATTGGTAACTAATTTGTATTTAGAGTGTTGGAGTTTGTTAACTAACATGAAATTAATGGTTTAATTTCCTTCTGTTTTTAAAAGTCGCAGCCAAAACAAAACCTCACAGAAAAACAAACATCAATAATGCAAAGCTGGCAAGCTAGCTGTAATTCAGACACACTCTCTCCTTCCCCCTCTCGGCGCCTGCGCATTGGTCAAGTGTGAATACAGAAAACATTGTTTTTTTTCAAGGTCCATTTGTGATGCGTTCCACCTGCCGACACTGCCACGGTACTCGAATGCTCATCAAGTTCCCCTGCATCGAGTGTGAGGGCAAAGGACAGTCTGTAAGTATAAATTACAGTATTATACTTTTTTATTGGCAATGACATGACATGGCGAGATATTCGGCACCGTATGGGCTAGCTGGTGACCACAATTTTAAATTTTAAAAGAGTCATGAGAACTATTTAATTCACGCCACTCCTAAGATTAAAAACAGTTTAGGATTACTGATTAATTTTCTAAAAATACTATAAGATTTCTTTTAACATTTTTGGAAGACTAGACAATATTTGGCTAATACCTTGACCTCGGACCTCCTGTTAGCTCATCTCTCTTTTCTACGAGCTTGACAGTTGTTACAGATAATAAGTTTCCTGAATGCCTGACTGTCCAGTCTTACTAAGAGGTAGCGTTTCACTCGGTACTAACTGTTCACAATTCAGTTACACCGAGTATGTAGAATAGCCTGCCTATCTGTCATTGTAAAAATCTGCTGCTTCCGGTTATACTAGAAAACAACTTCAATATAGTTGTGGGAAGCTTAGCTTTCCGCCCAATTTTCCCACCATTGTAAATAAGTGGCAGACCTTTCTTAATACCAATAATATTATCAACAGGTGCAACGTAAAAAGGTGATGGTGCCAGTACCAGCGGGTGTAGAAGACGGCCAGACCGTCCGCATGGCTGTGGGTAGCAACAATGAGATATTCGTCACTTTCAAGGTGGAGAAGTCCAATTACTTCAGGAGGGATGGCCCTGATGTGCATACTGATTGTGTTGTAAGTAAAAGGGTTCATTAACAATTTTTTTTTAATGTTGCCCCACACTAGGAATTTCTCCTGTATTGTGGGTGCGTTTACAAACATTGAAATTCACATACACTAACAGCCAGACCCGAAACAAATACCTGTAGGCCATACAGTTTTTTTTTCCGTGCGGGAATCGAACCCGCGACACAGCGGGCAGCGCAGCAGTCAATCGCTCAACCACTGCGCCAACCGTAAACCGTTCAATCGCTTCGTTCAGTGGCTGAGCGATCGACTTGCGCTGCGTGTCGCGGGTTCGATTCCCGCACGGAACAAATATTTGTATGGCCTACAGATAGTTGTTCCGGGTCTGGCTGTTTGTGTATGTGAGTTTAAATGTTTGTTAACTCACCCACGATACAGGAGAAGATTTCTTGAGTGGGGCAACATTTTATTAAAAAATAAAAAATGTTTGTTTTCATGTTTGTTCATGGATTGCTTTCAATCGTTCCCCTCAATTTGACTTTTAATAATAAAGATGTTAAAAACATTTATTGATGGTTTTTTTTCAGGTTTCCGTGTCACAAGCACTACTGGGTGGCACCGTTAGGATACAAGGGCTATATGAAGATCATACTTTGCAGGTTTGTGTCTACCTCTTCTATATTAAGTTTATGGCATCTGCACAATGAAAGGTATGTTTTTTTACGGGCCTATTCTCGACCTAAGTCTTGTCTTGTGACAACAGAGTTAATGTCGACAATGGGTCGAGGTAACCCAAAAGAAGTCTATTAACTCGCGACTTGATTAGATTCGGGGATATCAACTCGGGAACTCGGATCCAGGCAGGGAATGCCAAGCCTTGACTGTAAGCAAAATAAATGATGTACCTAAGCGCTTCGTGCGAATGTGTGGAATATTGACAAGATATGGGTGACTAGCTGCGCCCCGCGGTTTCACTCGCGTGATTATAGAATATAAAATATATCTTTATGAATTGTTGCCTATATGTTATTCTGAAATGTAAGCTATATTATTGTAAAGTTTCATCAAAATCCATTGAGTAGTTTTTGTTGATACATCCTTGTATGTATGTTTGTTGCTCTTTCACGCAGAAACTATCGCTTATATAATATTAGAAGGATAATCTGCAGTATGCCATCGATTACGACGATAAAATTTTAATGCAACAATTTATTTAAAGATTTTACAAATTTTGCAAAAAAACTTGGATTATATATCTTATTTTGAAAATATCAAAGTAGTAAATAATTATTTAAATTAGTTGAAGGATTAAAAATCAATTACTTATCGGTATAATTAATATTTTGTTTTTTTTTTTTCATATTTTATTTGCCGAAACTTTCTTAGGTTTAGAAAAGCGACGTACAGACAGCTTAAGTATTTACAACGGCAGTACGAGATCTCAAACGTTTATTTTTTATTTCCTATCACTACAATAATGCGAAAGTTTGGGAGGACAAATGGGTGGATGTTAGTTACTCTTTCAAAAACTCCCGAATAGATTTGGATGAAACGACACACAGATAGTTTATAACCTGGATTAACCTAGGATACATTTTATCCCGGCACTACGCTCAACTGGGATAGTTTTCTTTGCTCTTCATGATTATTGTATTATATGTATTTATATATAAGTATTTGTTTTTTTTAAAACGTAGCTATTAAATTTGAAAAATGTTACGCCACACCTACAGTACTGTTTCTCCTCCTTTAAATCCTTCCAAAGGTTGTCTTGAAAAGATCGCTTTTAGCTATAAGACCGCCCATTGTGTCACCCTATTTATAAGTTGTTTAATGTTATTCTTGTTATTTGTATGGTGTACATAATAAAGAATATTCCATCTATCTATCTTTTCGACCGCCACACGGATGAAGTTGCGGGCAAAAACTAGTCAAGTATAAAAGCGAAGCAATACATTTGTTACAGATAATGCCGTGCACGTCATCACACCGTATCATTCGCTTATCGCGGAAGGGCATGAAGAGGGTCAGTCAGCATGGCTATGGGGATCACTATGTGCATATCAAAATACAGGTGAGCACCATAACTTGTTCAGGTTTCACTCACTTTTCTGCTGTTTCATTCCCTCTTGTGGAACTCATCTACGTGCTCAAGCAGAGAAATTAATGAGGCATTGTGGAGTGTATGCATTTTTGGTGCAGAGCCAATATTTTGATACCATTTTGTAGGTTAACTCGATTACTATTGATTAAACATAAAATGATAAGCAATATTTGGGCGTTAAATTAAGCATTTTTTGTAAAAAAAAAATAGTCAAATTTGTTTAAAATTTTATATTTCCTTGAAAATACATCTTCTGGGAGTTTTCCACAGTCTCCGTCGCAATTTTCGATTGGATTCCTAAATATATCTGTCATATAATAGTTAGTCAAACATTTAGGAATCTACAAAAACTGATATTTTTGTCAAGGTATTCTATAATTGAAATCGGATTTATGAAGCATGAGAAAATTATTTACAAAAAAAACTCCCTTTTTGTAGCTTCCTGAATATTTGACAGACTTGCATTTAGCTGCGTTCGATGTTATAAGCCACTTATTTTCTTTCATAGACTAGATTACAGGTGTGATATTAAAATAATAACGTTATTTTTCTCAAACCAACATTATCTCCGCAGTTACCAAAAGCGTTGTCAGACAAACAGAAAGCGTTGATATACGCCTACGCCGAACACGAAGAGGACACCCCTGGACAGATCCACGGCGTCTCCCTCGACAGAGATGGTAAGAAATAACCGAAAACCTTACGTAGACAAAAACCTTACTTAAATAGATAAAGCTTACAAAACTGACTACAAGATCACAAGACTATCCTCGATAATGTTTGAATTTGTATCAAAATCAGGGTAGCAAATATAGGCCATGTAAATGTCAATTTAGAGTCTAATTTAGCGCTTCAGTCACGGTAAAAGCTGTCGTCAAATCATAAATGTATAGACAAACATTTATTTTACAGAAAAAGCAAAAGCTAGCAGTGATACGGACAGTAAATCGGAAACAGGTACGGGGTCTAAGTCTCAGGATAAGATACATGACGCAAACCGTGATCACGACGATATAAAAAGACATAGAACGAAAGCGTGGACGTTTTTTGACAGCATGACCGAGACTTTCCAAACCAACAAAGTGTATTTCGTGACTGGGTTCTGCTTGGCTGTATTTATGTGTTTGATTGCTATTACGAATGACCCTAATGATCGATATGGTGCGTATGAGTATATCAAAGAGCTAGAGGATAGACCAGGCAGGGAGATTGATAAGCAGTTTGGGTATGAAAGAGCGTTACAGCGGGAGAAGGAATTACACCCAGAATTGTATAAGGAAGTCTGAGAGATGATTTTAAATGACGTTTTAGTATACTATTTTTTTGGTATATCAGTGACTTAAGTGACTATGTTTTATTATACTTTTTTTGCTGTAGCATCGTTCAGGAGACATAAGATAAACCGATCCATTTCAATCTTGAACGTTACCACGATTTACAATCATGACTGAATAGTTTAGCTGCACCATGAATTTCGTAGTCGTATAATATGGAATCAGTTATTACTGCAGTAAATTTAATAAAATTAGCAATCCAAAATGTTTTTGTCTAAAAATAAAATAAAATTGAATAGAAAATGAAGAAAAGCGTAATGCGTGTAACATGCCGCCATAGAAATGTTTAGTTAGTTTAGATGGGATAAATTGCTATGATGGTAGTAGTAGTAGAAGTTTAATGTTTTTGTTTTAGCCATCTATAGCCTTAACCGATTCATTGCCCATGACGCGCCAGGCGCGTCATAAGCAGATATCACGGGAGGCCCTTGACGCACCTGGCGCGTCATATAGAATTTACTTAAAAACAGATTTTAAAAAGTTGAGATAAAGAGAACTATAATTTCTTATCCTAAATTAAACATTGCAGTTGACAATACCCTTGGCCATTAATTTTGAATACATATTTTATAAGTCAGGGATAGCAAACCTTTGGTAAGTTTACAAACTTATACGGGGTGGAAGGGACACGAAAAATTTGAAAATCGCGAGCAACCTTAACTTCTTCCTTAATAATAATGATAACTTTGGTTTTGTGTCTATTCTGTACAAAATAAACTAAGATTCTTTCTAGAAAAATATTAATTAAAAAAAAATGAAAATATTCATATAATATAGAATAGAAATAAACTATTCTTAGAAGATAAAATATCCGATTTTGTTGTATCTTAGTTTGTCTAAACTAAGATAAAAAAAAGGATTTAATGGGCGACTTAGGTATATCCTTAGATGTTCTTACTTCAAACTTTTTCTTACATTCGTCTTCTTCAGAATCCATAATTTCTTCAATGCTAGTGTCTGAATTATAATTTGTATATTGACTATTGGTCATGGTACATGGTCCCATGAATTTACGCTTCTTTGAAATATGCAAAATCGATTGACTACATTCAGGAAAAACATCATTTTCTTTATCGTTATCTTCTTGGTAATGTTCATGCTCAATATTAGTGAATAATGCCTCACTACATTCAGGAAAAATTTCGTCTTGCTGATTATCTACAAATAATACGTTTATTATCACAATCAATTGACCTAATACAAATAAATTTACACAAATGTTGACGACCCCCGTAACATTTTACTAAAATAAATAGATCCTACCTTGGGAGGCCATATTTCCTTTGAAAACCAACGAATAAGAATTGAAACACACACAGAACTTTTTCTCTTAGCAGATCGACGCAAGATAACGGCGAAATACGCATAAAACATCATAGGGTGCCAATGACGCTCTAGGTGCGTCACCATGTATGTAGGCCCATGACGCGCCTGGCGCGTCATCGTCCAATGTTCGGGGCCTGGCTAAAGTATGCATGAAAATGATGGTGGCAATGAATCGGTTAAATGAAACAACAGAACACGTATTACGATTATTTTAACTTTTTTTTGTTAGCTTAGGATTGAATAAATTATAATGAAGTAAAGAGAACGAAATTTTTCACCTAGAGAATGGTTAAAAATAAATTGAATTGCAAAATGTATTCTTTTTCCATAAAATATCAATAGGGTAGTTGACACCACCAATCAATTGATATACTTTTTATCAGCTGTCAAAACGCGCTTCCCCCATTGATTTTGTATGAGACTCGCAACCGATGACGTCACTAAGTTGTCAAGTCAATGATGCAACTATTTATTGATTTAAAAGCAACTAAAAATCGAATTTTAAAGTTATTTTGAAATTAATGGAGTTCTCAGGTCTAGAAAAAGGTGTTCTTTCAGAAAAAATGTGTTTTTAAATTATTGGTTAATGGTGTCAACTACCCAATTATCCATCATATCAATACATCAATGTTTTGACACCTAATGTCATGAAATGTTATCCACACGATGTTACTGCAAAAACAGTATAAAACCATGTTTATAAGGCAACGGTTTGACCTGGCATTCCTTCTATCCTCTATGCGCAATTTTAAGGATTAAATTATTAAAACAGTTTATTGCTTGGCTAACAAAGTAATGTCAAATATGTTTGTTTGAAATTTGAACAATCCTAGAGGACTTGAAATGAGATAGAATTAATGGATTAGGATATGAATTTTGTTATTTATTTTAAAGTTTAACTGGGCTAATTCCCGATTCATAATTTTCGTAAGAAATATAATGTTTTAGGAAAATGTGATACAAAATTCTTTTAACGATTTTCTTCCCGACTTTTCATATTAGCATTATTATTAAATGTAAATAAGTCATGTATAAATATTGAAAACTGAAAGAGCATTTATGAATGTGTTGTGAAAGTTGAAAAGCACAGTTTTATAACGGTTATAGTATGATGGTCATACATTATAGTTCCAAAAATATTGTAAATACTGTAGTCTGTTTCATGAATACACGAAATTTAATTTAAATGTTGTTTCATTTATATAACCTCTTACTATCCTACACCATCATGCTATAATCCAGATATTTAAACATCCGAGGGCATAGCACAAACATTCTGCAATTGACTGTTAAATTTCAAAATTTCTAAATAGAGAGTTTTGGGGCAAAACAGGTCCAACAAAGTTTAAATATATCTCAAATCATAGCTCATAATAAGTTTTCTAGTTCGTACTATTCTGAAGAGTACCAATGTTGCCGGAGACCAGAACTACAGCCAATTATAAAACGACGGTCCCTACATGTCAAAAGACACATGTGTTAAAGCATTATGTGTAAGAAGACGGCACGGTTGGCGCAGTGGTTGAGCGATCGACTGCTGCCCTGCTTGTCGCGGGATCGATCCCCGCAGGGAACAAATATTTGTTTGATCTACAGGTTGTTGTTTCGGGTCTGGCTGGTAGCGTATGTGAGCTTAAATGTTTGTAAACGCACACTATACAGGAGAAATTCCTAGTGTGGGGCAACTTTTTTTTTTTTAAATATAAAAGATGCACCAGATTGGGAACAGCGTCCGAGCTACCGGTAGCCAGGGTTCTTGATGGAGGAACCTCCAAAAAATACGCACCGTTTGTGAAAGTACTGATCTATGAATCAAGCTCTTGATCCAGCTGTCAAGCTTCCTCAAATGTTGACCATGACCAGGTTGGAAAAGGCAATATATTTCAAGTCTATAGACTTAATTACTTGTTGTTTTAGAATGAAGCGAAGTCCTTATTGTGAGCTACTGTTCGAGATATATTTCAATCTTAGCTGTTGGTCATATACTCAGAGGTCTCTCCAATATGGGCATTTGCCCATAGGCCTTTAAGCCAAAGATTATTTTAAATTCTTCAAAAATCAATTGGAAACTAACTGATTTACAAAAGTTTGTTTGTTAGAGTTTCTATTGCGCTCTACGCCGTAGTAAAGTAGGAGCTACGGCGTAGCTCATCGATGGCATCTTTGACAAGTCAAAAGTGCATGTAACTGATTCATTAGTTAAGTGCTTTGTGCTTGAGTTTAAAACAAATACACTACTAGTAATGAAATAAGATATTGTTTCAGCAACATAACCTACAAAATGGAAATGTAGGAACAAGAGTAGGAAGTATTGTAATGTGGTCATTATTAATTGATTTCCAGGAGCAATGAACAAGAAATAACGAACAAACTAAATAAGCCTTACTTCTTGTAGGTAAAATAAAATTGTGAGTTGACACTTAAGAACTTGTCAATTTTTTCCCATAGAGTAGAATATTTTATTTGCATTGAAACCATTAGTTTTAACATGTTCCCTTTTGTACCTATAACGTGTTGAGTTTCAGATTTTCTTACACAATAATCACTAATTAATTAGACATGAAAAGTATTGTACAGTGTTGCTAGCCTTTGAAATTAAGTTCACCCTGTTTCTGTAGTTTATGGTGTGTGATCATTTGGTGTTGCCATATCGCCATACTATGCAGACGTACTAAACTCTTTTTAATCCCCTGAAGTCTGTTTATATGGTTGTAAGTAATATTCCCAAAATCATTATTCATATAATTTAGTGCGTGGAGTGAACATAGGAATATACATTACATATAAATGCAAATCTTGTACAAAACTTTACGCCGCGTGACGAAATATTCGATCACGATCGAAAATGATTTTTGCTTAAAATTTTTGTACTCGACCATTTTTTTTTATCTTGTTTGCGTTGGCCTTCACATTAATTTATTTTAACATGATATTATGTATATAACACAATCCTCATGATTGTCCTCAATTTTTTAACATACAAAATGTTAAAATTTTACTTTCCGTAAATAGTCTAGTCAACAAGTGCTTTTTTAGTCAAAACTTTTTAAAAAACTCGGAAAAATATGGTTGAGGGCTCATTCGATTCGGGATCGAATCTAGAATCGGGCCTACGTTGTCCTCTCATACTTAAGTGCTAACGCTGTAACAACAACAACATTGTAAAACTAAATGATTTTAAAAGAGTAACCATGGAGTTTCTTGCCGGTTCTTCTCCATAGGAAACGACCAACCCGAACCGTGCATCTTTTCTCGACGTTTTATAAGTGCCCATGTAGGCCTATGTAAAATAAAAATATTTTGATTTTGATTGATTTTTTTTTAAAGAAAGTTTTTGAAAAAAATCAAGACCCGCTCGAAAAAATTGCAAAAGTTATTAACAAATTAGTAAACAAAAAAAAGGGGTTTAGTTTTTTTGGTATATCTCGAAAACTATTTGATATATTTTGATTTTGAAAAAAGATTCTAAAAGAGGAAAAAATTTCCTAAAAAAAACTCCCAACTTGCGAAATTGTAGGACCAATATTAAAAAATTTACAGGGAGCTGAAAATACGCCTGAAAACGGGTACTCGGGTTTCCGCAAGCCACGCCCCCTTCGAGCGCTTTAATGAAAAATATTATTTAAACATATTAAATGTTGATATTAAAATTTGAAAAAAATCAGACATGTACAGGACAAATTAAAGAATGAAATGCCGTAGAAAAAATATTTTTATCGCGATTTTATAAAATGTTATCCATAAATTAATTAACAATTTCTTCCGACTGGGCTATAAACATTGCAAGTTGCATAATTGTTAAACCAGAAATCTCAATTTTTTTTCCTCTCGTGGAGCTATTCTTCAAAGATTAAAGAAAGGATTTCCGTTGAGTAAATAAAAAAATTGTTAATTTTCGATTTGATATTAACAAATTACCTAGGCGGCAAATTAAATATTTAAATAAATGTTACAAGAATTATTATTTTTTCCAATGTCGATGATCATTCGTTTTTCTATCAATAAAAGCTACCTAAAAATATTTTTTTATAAATTTTAATTCTTTTTGTTTATAAAATTGTTATAAACAAATAGATTATTTATAAGATAATTGAATTTTTTTTTTTTAAAATAGGTTCCTCGTAAAAAATTATGAATTTTAAGATAAAAAGCGATCCTTAAAAAAAAATTTTTATTGATAAAAAACCGTTTTGTTAATTAACAATTTTTTTTTACCACTTGTTAATAATATTAAGGTACGCTTTTTTTTTAAATATCATTATTTACTATCCTCCTTAATAATCAAAAAAAAAAATTTCGTTTTTTAATAAATTTTCATTAATTATTAAATAAACAATTTGTTATAAACAATTAATTATTTTTTGTATAATTTTTTTAGAATTCTTTACACTAAAATATATATTTATATTTATTATCGATTTTTTTTTTTCCGCAAAAAGGTAATTGGTCGGTTTTATTTTAGTGTAAAGAATTCTAAAAAAATTATACAAAAAATAATTAATTGTTTATAACAAATTGTTTATTTAATAATTAATGAAAATTTATTAAAAAACGAAATTTTTTTTTTGATTATTAAGGAGGATAGTAAATAATGATATTTTAAAAAAAAGCGTACCTTAATATTATTAACAAGTGGTAAAAAAAAATTGTTAATTAACAAAACGGTTTTTTATCAATAAAAAAATTTTTTTAAGGATCGCTTTTTATCTTAAAATTCATAATTTTTTACGAGGAACCTATTTTCAAAAAAAAAATTTCAATTATCTTATAAATAATCTATTTGTTTATAACAATTTTATAAACAAAAAGAATTAAAATTTATAAAAAAATATTTTTAGGTAGCTTTTATTGATAGAAAAACGAATGATCATCGACATTGGAAAAAATAATAATTTTTGTAACATTTATTTAAATATTTAATTTGCCGCCTAGGTAATTTGTTAATAACAAATCGAAAATTAACAATTTTTATATTTACTCAACGGAAATCCTTTTTTTAATCTTTGAAGAATAGCTCCACGAGAGGAAAAAAATTGAGATTTCTGGTTTAACAATTATGCAACTTGCAATGTTTATAGCCCAGTCGGAAGAAATTGTTAATTAATTTATGGATAACATTTTATAAAATCGCGATAAAAATATTTTTTCTACGGCATTTCATTCTTTAATTTGTCCTGTACATGTCTGAATTTTTTCAAATTTTAATATCAACATTTAATATGTTTAAATAATATTTTTCATTAAAGCGCTCGAAGGGGGCGTGGCTTGCGGAGACCAGAGTACCCGTTTTCAGGCGTATTTTCAGCTCCCGGTAAAATTTTTAATATTGGTCCTACAATTTTTCAAGTAGGGAGTTTTTTTAGGAAATTTTCTCCTCTTTTTGAATCTTTTTCCAAAATCAAAATATATCAAATAGTTTTCGAGATATACCAAAAAAACTAAACCCCTTTTTTTTTGTTTACTAATTTGTTAATAACTTTTGCAATTTCTTCGAGCGGGTCTTGAATTTTTTCAAAAACTTTCTAGATTCGATCCCGAATCGAATGAGCCCTCAACCATATTTTTCCGAGTTTTTTAAAAAGTTTTGACTAAAAAAGCACTTGTTGACTAGACTAAAAGGGTTTAATTAGATATCGGGTTTCTATTTATGTGATTCTCTTTGGATAGCAACAAAAAAAATATATATCATTTTATTTTTACTCAAAATGAGGCAACTTTTATGGAAATACCTACAATTGACGATTGCGCATAATAATACCGAGGACGGTGTTGTCACCTTTTAAAAGTAAATGAAAATTTAGAGAAATGGTGGCAATTTGGGACAAACATCATTTTAAAATTCTATGCTTACTGTCATTAATACTTTGTTTCCTATTCCGTTTGGTCATGTCATTGGTATACCTATATGCCATATGTCATATGCCAATTTCGGATCAAACAGGTTTTTTTTTAACGAATTGTATAAATGGTGAATTTTCCTCATCATTTCAGGTAAGAAAGTGTCAATATCCGAGCTTGAAATGGTGGACGCCATCAAAGAGGCTTTGAGAGAGAAAAAGTCTGTTGAGGGAACAGCCACAGAAGAAGAAGTGCTCGAAGAGTCCAAGAGGAGCAAGGCGTAGATAGCGATTATTATACCTATGTTTAATGTAATAAGGTTTAAAGCGCTTTGCTGATAAAACAAGATAGTCAAGTAGTGCTGTCTTAAGCTCAACGCATACGTTTATAACCGAATTCAGGCTCTTAACTTGCGTTAATTTTTGCCATTCTTTGCCCGGTTTTGGGTTCGCGCTTTCAGACTTCTTACTGCAATGCATACATAAGAAAAGACCTGCATCACTTTGGATTAGGATCTCCCGAAAGCTGAATCGGTACAGGGCTTATACGTGTGCAATGAGCTTAAAATAAATATAGGAGTAGTTAGTAAATGGACATCTCAGGCGTATGTATACGCGTTGAATAGGAAGAATCGTCAGTTGTTACAAGGAAAGGAGTGTTTCTCGCTTTTGTTACTCCATTTGCATACTACTCTGTGTAACAAAATATAAAACTGAATTAAAAAATATAAACGTTGGAATTAATAAAATACGTTTAATTCAAATAAATATTTAAATTTCTGAATGTAAACTATGCAAGAAGGACCGAAATTATTCATTTATACGAACTTATATTGATTTAAATTAATTTGTCATCAAAGTGCTTGTCTCCAGCCTTTTCATTGTAAAATGTTCCGAAAAATTAGGTTATAAAACTGTCGCTTCTCTTTAGAAACAATGTTATTTTATTTTTTATTTCATAATGTATTTGAATTTACCAAATAAAAGAAAAGAAATGGTATTCATTCACCCATTTGTATGATTAACTTTACAATTCTGTGATACGAGAGGAATGATTGTAAATGTTACTGTAAAACTCCGAATTACGGAATTTTCAGTAAAATAGACATTTCATTTTAGATTTGCGATTAAAATGTTATAGTTGCTGTTGTCTGAATATTGATGTTTTGTTGGACATTTCACAAAGTAATTATAATCAAGGACGCTGTACATAGCCGTTGACTAGTGTGTAGGAAATGGTAGATAAATAAAACAAAAAATTACATAAAGCGTTGTTTTATTTTTGACTTGATCGCTTAGAACTGGCAGTGGTCGAGATTAGATACTTAATCTCAATCTTCTTCCGAGGACAGCCGAGGTCAACAATGGGAGAAGCGAACTCAAAAGTAGCTAATTAATTCGCGACTTGAATATAGATCCGGGCTAATAAAGTGCGTAGTTTATAAAGGATAGATTCGGCCTTTTTGTTCATTTTTGCGGATGGGAAATCATCAAGATAAAGCAGGGGGAGTGTGTGCGAGTTTTACTGACTATAACCCACCCATTTGGCCTTTTGCCCTTTATGTTCAGGGGCCGTGGTATCTCTTTCGAACAACCTGCAACACCGGCAGGCGGTGATAGATTCAGCCTTATGTTTTCTAGGCCCAGTTCCCACAGAGGGGGCTCCGGACAGGTCTCAGAGGAGGCTCCGGACAGGTCTTAGAGGGGGCTCCGGACAGGTCTAAGAGGAAACGGGGCCTCCTCTCATGTGCAGATGGTGATCACCGGGGTGGTTTTAGTGCGGTAAAAGTCCCACACTGTCCGGTCTTGTCCCCAAAGACCGGTCGCCTTTTGAAGGTTTCCCCCGACGAAAAAAAGGCCCAGTTCCCAGCAACACAAGTGCGACTTGAATGAATCCACCAGCTTAGTACAACGCACGTAAAGTGTTACAAGCGCAAATAAAGTGCACATAGCGTAATTTCTTCAACACTGAAATAAACCGCACAATTTTTTAGTAGAATAAACCTTAGCACTTCATTTCTCACTCTCAAACAGTCTGTACTTCTTCGCCATATTACTGATGGCGGTGCTGCTGTGTAGACGCAACGTAACCAACCCGCATGACAACAGCATAACAGCGCCCTCCACGTAACACCCGTACAGGATTCGGACGTGGCCTTTTATCTGTGAATATATAGATACGGAGTCTTACACGTACGTATATAATTATATCAGCATTATCTTATTAGTGTTTAAAATACAACTCAATAAAACTCTTTTAGCCAAATGTTTTTAGAGCCTATCAGTTTGAAATGATCGAAAAACTAAAAAAAAAACAATTACGACGACAATTATTGACGTAAGTACCTATATGGACGGGCCTGTTGGTCTAGCTAGTGGTTAGTGGCCCTGACTGCTAAGCCGGAGGTCGTGGGTTCGATTCCCACCCAGGGCAAACTTTGTGTGATGAGCATGATTGTTTGTTCTGTGTCTGGGTGTGATTTATCTATAATATGTATGTATTTATAAATTATATAAGTATGTATATCAGTTGTCTGGTTACCATAACACAAGCTCTGCTTAGCTTGGCATCAGATGACCGTGTGTGAGTTGTCCCAAGATATTTATTTATTTATTTATATGTACGTGTGGATCACAAACGATTTCTGTTTAAATATAGATTATACTTATTTTTGTAAAGACTTTATTTTGTTTAAGGATAATAAAATATGCAGCGTTGCTACATGTTTTTCCACTCAGAAACGGCGTTCAAATTTGTTACCTATTGGCTAAAACCATACATCATCTGCTTAGCCTTTTCCCAACTATGTTGGGGTCGACTTCCAGTCTTACCGGATTCAGCTGACTACAAGTATTTTACGTGGAGCGACTGCCTATTAGACCTCCACAAACCATTTAACAAATGGGTAATACGATACTCCTTGGTACCTAACAACTGTCAAATATCTCCAAAATTAAATGCTGGCTGAAAAGTATAAGAAAGAAAGGTTAAAGGATTAAGATTAAGGATATGCCTTCTGGTCGAAAACCGTGCCATTTAGGTTGGCAGTGTTCGCCCTGTTTTATTTATATGACAACATCATTACGGCATGGCACCCACATTATGAAAGTAGACGTTCTATTTATACTGTGCGAGGTAAAGTATTGCGTCTAATGGAATAAACATTTAGACCCACGCAATGTGTGTCAAGTCAAATGGGTACGCGATAATGAAAGCATGGGAGGGATAGTCAACCTCATAATTATTTGCTTGACAACCTAGTCTTTTTATGCAATTAGTGAGGAAAGTTTTGAGTACGAATGTGGATGGATATATAGTAGAAGAGAAATAATATAGGAGTAGGTATGGAAGTAGAAGACATGCTGCGGCGATCCCAGATGACTTGGGATAAAGGTAGGAGAATGATGAAATGGCTAGGTTATTTAGCAATTTCTAACACTTCGTGGTCAACCTTAGTGAAGTTCCAATTGCAAAGGTAAATGAGAAACTGATGGCGCTAGCATAGATAGTTCCAAGCATCATCAGTGGTGGGAAATCTGTATAGGTAGGTACCTATTTAATGAACCTATTATAATTTCTCCTGCGTTGTACACACAGGAGAAACATAAGGAAACATAAAAAAAAACTTAGTGTACAAAGGCATAGCCTGTTTCAAAATATTTTTTTACCAGCGGGCCTGCGAAAAATGATTAAATAAATAAATAATAGGTATACTTAAATACACAGGGACACACATACAATAGATAATAGTTTTTATTAATGATTCCTAGCCGGTCAACCTATGAACTTGTTAGCTGCTCAACCGAACTATCCAGACTGCCTTGAATTTAAGGCCTCCAGCCAGGGGCAGAAAACTTATAATCTCAGCGGCAGCATGCTAAGGGGACCCTGCGGGGACGAGTCTCAGCTTAAGTCGTCGCTGGGGGAGGACATAAAAAAAGCGATTTTACGTGGGCGTCGGGACGATCCTTATCGGCGAGGACAGGGATAATAGTACCTATATAGCTCTACTTATCTAATCGTTTTGGTAATACCAATTGCATGGGCGTAGCCAGCCTTGAGCTCAGGGTGGGGCAGCAGTCAACCTATCCCCCCCCCACCCCCGGTATTTTTTTATAACTTGAGCCGTTTGGGCTTTGCACCTATGCCAATTTGTTAATCTGTAAATTTAGAGGTTTATATTTTCAGGTACCTACTTTAACAGTAGTCGGTGTTTATAAATTTAAGTTTAAACTAACTTTATAAGTAATATTACTTTAAGAGAAGCCGGCGTGGGTTCTGGCAGAACCTATTTAGCGCTATAAATTTATTTTTTGATTCCGCGACCCTCGTTCTGTGCACACTTAGCATACACAGCCTGTGTATGCTCACGATGCGTACGATTTTCGCTCATGGTTGAGCGATGCCATGTTTTGACCCGCCGTAATGTGCTGAATGGTCGCTCTATTGTACTGGTCGTACATGGCTGGGCAAGAAAAATAGCGAGCGCAGTTTTTACGCTGGGATATAATTGCTTTTCCGAAATCTTGATCAGATCTGCCATTTCCATCTCCTTCAATGCATTAATTTCCGTATTTTTTTCTTCCCACAATTTATAAGTAAGTACCACATTTCAGCCTCGCTTGGGAAAGTATCATTTAATTTGTAAAACTTGCAGAAAGCTTCTGTTTTTTTCAAAATCTCGTCGCAGGTCATTTGCAACATGACATGGGTGCAATGTTATCAAAGAATATATGTAAGTTACTCTCCGCGAAACGATCTTCTAATGACATAATCAGCGAGTCTAGGTAGGGAATAATCAGTGATCGTTTCCAAAACTGGGCAGGACTTTCTGCTGGAGGATTTGGACGGTGTGTCTGTCTCTTTGCGATACGATACGTGGCATTGACAAATCAATCTCTAGAGCATCAGCGATCTCTTGAGCTTCAACTATGAAATTGCCACTGTGTTTGTCGACATTTTTTCTGTGTTTTTTTTTTAAATGTCAACGATTCTTTTAATTTCGCACTATATTCGCACACTGGAGCAAGTCAATGCTTTTGGATTGTAAGACATTTAGGTACAATTGGTTGAAGCAGTGCCGAATATTTCGCAATGAGGCAAATAGATACAATAAATTTGGAATTGATAGCAGCGCAGTATAGCTGATAAACCGCCTTCCTTGTTGCACTGTTGCTTTCTTGCGAAAGCGTCATAAGAGCCGTGATCATCCTTACTAATATTATAAAAGCGAAAGTGAGTTTGTTTGTTTGTTTGTTTGTTTGTTACCTCTTCACGCTTTAATGGCTACACCGATTTTGATGAATTTTGGTACAGAGATAGTTGGGAACCAGGAGACGGACATAGGCTAACTTTTATTTTAAAAAACTGGGATGTGAGGGAGAAAGAGGGAAGAAAAGAGAAAACTTAGCGTTGCTATTACAAATCAATAAGGCGCAAGGGGAACTGTGTTACCTCGAATTTAACGCGAGCGAAGCCGCGGGCAAAAGCTAGTTTTAATATAATTTTCTTTAAAAATCCCAATGCACTTATATTTTTGCGACCAACGCGTTTCGCAGAGCTGATGTTTGGCACGAGCTTACGGCGTTGAGCCGATTCTCGGAAGAATGTTATTATTTCTTTTATTGTGCCGATCGCATTATGTATTGCGGCCATTTGACTTAAATCATAAACCACAAAATTTTATTTGTGGCTGGCGCAGTGGAAAAATAGGGCTATTTTATATTTTTCTCGTAGTAGTTTTTGAACGCCACCATCTTTCCCCGACATTGTGGAGCACCCGTCATAGCCTTACCCCACACACTTTTCGCTGTTATAAGATTAATAAGATTTTTTTTAATTAGGCACCTTTTAGGTCAAACCCAGGGTGGGGCAAGCGCCCCAGCTTGCCCCAGTGTGGCTACGCCCATGCCAATTGTTGATAGATCAACGCTAAGACACAACTGCATTGGCAAGCCATACTTCGGGGATGTGATGCCTACCTATGATTAATATACTCACGCCATCCAATCCCCCACTAATCGTGAACTCGAGCGGGAACATAGCAATTTCTAGCATAGCTTTTCCGCGCGCTAAGCCGAACGCCGCCGCACCGCACGCATAGTATAGAATGGCGATGAGAGGCACGCTGCGACACGCACCTAACACGCTGAGGAAACGCTGGAAAAATAAGGAACATATCTTCACGATTGAGCACAGCGCGTAGTAATAAACTTGGCTTTCGATTTACCTACTCCGACCCAGATTTGAGTTGTAGTTTGCCTAGGGCTAAGCTGCTGGTTGCTAAACAATCTCGAAAGTACACGTTGCAACTTTTCAGTAATTTGTTTTTATTACTAGATACTTACTATGTGCGGGTTGCTTTAATTTTGATATACTTACACAAATGTTAGAGCATGTGTATATTATATAAGTACCTATATTAAGGTTAAGGGGTAGGTATATGTGTTGCGGGTTGTTCGAAAGATACCACAGCCCCAGAACACAAAGGGCAAAAGTACAAACATGGAAGGGTTTTAGGCAGTAAAAGTCTGATTATTACTATCTATTATCCTTAAAAATGGGGTCTATGGGACTTTGTTGACTGAAATACATGGTTTAATATTTTATTAAAAAGGTTTTTACCATTATTTTCTTGCCAATACCGCTTCTATTTTGTGTCTTCAGAGCTTCCGAGCTCCGACTGCAGTTAGGACTTTCTGAAACATATATTTTGTAACATTTATTTGTCTTATATTATTATTCGTCTTATATCCCATCTTTACATAGTATAAAACTGAAATCGCTTTCGCTGTATGTTCGGTTTTAAACTACTCAATCGATTTTAATGTAGTAAGCAATAGATAGAGTGATTTAAGAAGAAGGTTTCAATGTATAATATCCTAGTCTACGTGGTTGAAACTGCAGGGCCCTGTCAGAATACCAGCGCTGTGTTATTGTTATCTTAAAATATCGCAGCTTATGCTGAGACAGGGACCTTTTTGGTCTCGCACAGACAATAACCTTGTCTGTACTATTTTATTTATTTTGTTACCGTTTTACTTATTTTGTGCGAGTCCCAAATAAAAGTTTTTCTTTCTTTCAGGGCAGCTAGTGTTTTATAAAAAGTAAATAAGAGAACCGACCCTTATGGTGCGATTGCAATACGTACCTATTACATGTTTGTTTTTGACGATTATCTGGCAGTTTGAGTACTATCAGCGGAACATAACGCATTATTAGCCGACCTAATTATTTTGTAACAAATTCATTTTTAGATATTAGACGTTGGTTTCATGAGTATTACAATAAGGAGTTGCGTCTGACCCTTGAACGAAAGTTAGTTTTGCTGAAAACCTTTTTTTTTGTAGATGGGAAATCTTCAAATAACTTCCCTCGCTCGCGGCGGAGCGGGGGGAAGTGTTACACTTTTACTGACTAAAACCCACCCATGTTTCTTCTTTACTCTTTGTGTGGCTGCCGTATCTTGTTTATTTTAATTGTTAGTGTAGTATTAGCAGTAGGTGCACCATTAAATACTCCCCGTTATATTTTTATATTCGTACAGTCCATCCAAAGGCTGTCTGGAAGATATCGTAAAAGGTAGATATCAATAGAACTGATGGACGCTACTAAAAGGGCCCAGCTAGTGGCGCAGTTCTAGGCATAACACAATTTGGATTGTGGGCGTGTGTTTATAATTCCTGGTCTCAAAAACGGATTGACCAATCAATTCATATGTTTTAGCTTTTTAGATTAAGATATTATTTTATGGAGATGTGTCGCAAAGAAGACCGTCTAAAAGAGATATTTAGATCTAGGCTTTAATGCAGAATTCACGTGCAAAAGCTGTGATTATTATCATGCGACGAATGATTCTGTAATAACCTAAACTCTAAAATTTAATAACCTTTTTTTAATGAACGACCTTCTCTAATTTTTCGTATAATTCGTTTTTATCTAGCCCTGCAAACCCAACGATAATAAGTGCTGTTAATTCGCTTGATGCCGCATAATCTCCTGTGGTACCCGCTCACCACGCTCCGTACACAATGTTGTTAAGGGTTAAGCCGTTACAGTTAACCGTTAATAAAAGAAAAGGACGGTAGTTTGAAAACTTATCTCATAATCAACAGAATCGCGCCTGCGTGGAAACTCCTCAGCTAGTTGACATTAGGGACATTAGGGACTGCCAAAACTGTTTCAGTTTTCAAGAGAAAAGTTAGAAAACATTACATTTTGTATTGTATTTATGTAAGTCTATTGTTTTAATTCTATTTAATGTTATTTGCTTAGTTTTTTTATGTATTCTATTTCCTCTTTTTTTACACACTATAATAAAATAATATATCTTATATTAAATTAAAGTTTAAATTGGTAAAAAATATACAATAAAACTTAATGGTAATGTAGGTAAAACTAAGTAAGATGCCTGTACTAATATAATATAAGGACAATAGATTTTTTAATAATATTAAAGTGTTTTTAAATAGTGAGATTATGTGTTCATATATTATGATAACTATGTATATCTAATTTAGTTGAAACGCAATTTTTATGGGTACAAATAATGATTAAAATCATATACATGTATATAAATTCTATGACTACATCACACTGTGTCTACATCTCTTTTTATTTAGGTAGGTACTCTCCTTTCGCAGGTATTCTGGAAGAGATTTCTTTAGAAATAAGCATTACTTTTGTACCTATTTTCTGTTCCTGTCTTTTTTACTGTATTCAGTGTTTACATAAATAAATAAATCTGGATATTGCATTTTGTTTTTTGTTAAAAAAAAAACAATCCCACCGTTTTCGTTCAGCGCGGCTGATTTCAACTGACTTTAGCCATAGGACCGGAGAGACATCAGGCGCAAGTTGAATCATCATCAATCAAGTTTATGAATTCAGGTATACATATTATTAAGTTTCTTTGGAACTAAAACTAGCCTACTAGTTTAAGTTCCAAATAAACTTAAATACATGACCACCACAACATTACCTCAATAGATTTATTAAGACAAACCAGTAATTTTGACGGCACGGTTGGCGCAGTGGCTGAACGATCGACTGCTGCGCTGCGTGTCGTGGGTTCGATTCCCGCACGGAACAAATATTTGTATGATCTGCAGCTAGTTGTTCCGGGTCTGGCTGTTTGTGTATGTGAGTTTAAATGTTTGTAATCCCACCCACGATACAGGAGAAATTCCTAGTGTGGGGCAACGTTTTTTTTTTTTTTTAAATTTAGAAAATTCTGTCTAATGAGAGTTGTTGTGTGGGTAGCAATGTTTTTTTTTCACAGTACAATATAGCATTTAGTTAGATATTAAAAGTTATAAGTGTACTTATAAGAAACGACCGCATCTCGCCAAACGTAAAGTTTGCCGAGTAAATATTGTGTGACTAGCTCCCGCCCGCGACTTCGTCCGCGTGGCATAGTTAACTTTAACCTGCGTGATGATCTAAAAAAAATATCTTTCTCTCCCCTTTTCTTCCCTCTTTTTTCCCCTTTTCTCACTTTTTTTTAGCCTATGTCTGTCTCCAGGGTCCTAACTATCTCTGTACCAAAATTCATCAAAATCGGTTAAGCCATTCAGGCATGAAGACGTAACATACAAACCAACTCACTTTCGCTTTTATAATATTAGTAAGGATTAACACAAACACTTTTTGAGAAATAAAAAAAGATAACAATAATTGTAGCCCAACCATGTAGCACTACATGGTATGGTTGGGCTACAGAAAGGCTCAGAAAATAGCAGTAATTATGAGACAACCTCAGTGGGTAGGTTCGGCGCAGGCTGTGAAAACCAGGGATAATTCAATTAATGCTTTGTTTAAATTACTACTCAGTCGCTATAAGGGGAATGAGAATGACCCATCGTCGCAAATGAAAATTGGTTTTAAATTAAATCAAACTCCACACTGAAATCAAAAACATTCAGTTTACGGAGCGAACAGAAATTAATTATAACCGACTTCAAAAAAGGAGGTTCTCAATTTGTTATTTTTGTTTGTTTGTCACGCGATTTCTCCGTCAATTGTGTGCCGGTTTTTTTAAATTATTTCTACAATGGTGTTATTGCGGCTTCACATCATCTAGATTTTGACAATTACACAATTTAACATATTTTCAGACTGTGAACGTTTTACAAAAAAGTCCAACATTCTTTTTTTATTCTCTTTAGGCTTGCGGTTGCCCAACCGGTGGAGCACACGTGCCTAGAACAAACCGAAGCTATATTAAACTAATAATCTTCACAATCCTACTTCCTACTAATATTATAAATGCGAATGTTTGTGAAAATGGATGGATGTATTTGTTACTCTTTCACATCAAAACGGCTGAACGGATCTTGATGAAATTTGGTACAGAGGTAGATTATAGTCTGGAATAACACATGGGATACTTTTTTTCCGATAACACGAGCGCGATGCCGCGGGCGCCAGCTAGTTATTTATATAGAAATAATGATCAGGGAACAGAGACGCCTGTTGTGAATTCCACATAATGATAGTTCTCACAACAAACAAAGGATAGCATTATACTTCGCGTTAATATCCAGCCTACCACACTACAGAGCGAGTACTATCAAACAGTTGCGAGGCACGGATGATTCAATATTTACCGACCAGCCGAACATATCGGTCACATTGCCGAACGTTCAGCGGTTGCAGGTTCAGCGGGATGTGCAGTGCCGGATTAACCATGCGGGGGGGCCGTAGCAAATTCATTTTTTTTTAAGGGATGGCATCTCGCAGTTTGACCAAGGAGGTTGTCGTCTGCTTAACCGGGCGAATCCTGTGGGTGCCTTAAAATTAAGACCTCCAGCCAGGGTGAAAACTTACAAACTTAGCGACTACACGCTAAGGGCACCCCCTGTGGGGTACGAGCCTCGGCGTAGGGCGTCGCTGAGGGACAGCAAAGGACAGGCTGGATCTGAGTGATAATTTTTATGGACTGGTTTGAACTTACTGGCTCAGCAGCGCGGGCTGGCTCTTGCAAGGGACGGGTGGGAGCAAATTCTATTGGGTCCCAATAAATATTTTGCGGTGTACCTTTTTTTGCGGAAGGGAAATCACCAAATAACTTCCTCCGCTTTGAGCGGAGCGGGGTGGTGCCAGGGTCCCAACTATCTCTGTACTAAAATTCATTAAAATCGGTTTAGCCATTTAGCATAACCTTACAAACAAACTCACTTTCGCTTTTATAATATTACTAAGGTATGGTATAGTTTAGATTTGATATTACCAGCGATCTACTTTCCATAGTAGCACAGGTGGTGGTTAATAAGATTCCCTCAATAAAATACGCTCAAATGGAAGAGGGCTGGTGTGGACACGCCGGGCCCCATTTTGCGTGGGGCCCGTAACAATTGCTGTTCTTGCTACGCTACGTGGTGAATCCGGTACTGTGTATGTGCGCTTGTAATGAGAATGTATTGAATGGATTGTGTGTCGGAGAACTGATTTGGGTCACACAATGGTCTACGTTTCCGTAGTTTTGTTCACTTTGATCCAGTCTGCCTACTATAGAATCTACGCAGACATAAATGGGCTCGTTTAAACCGGCACGAACGTGGCTCAAAGCCAGTGTAGAAAAGAGATGGGGCTAGATATTTTGTATAGCTCTGTCTCTTTCTCACACTAGAATGACATTAACCATTCTGATTTCAAACGTCATAGTAATCCCGTAGTATTGACAAAAGGGGAACAAGCTTTGGTTCTATTCCCAGGCCGGTCCATGCTGAACAGACCACTACTACTATGTAATAATAATAATTGAAGTTACTGTTTTCTTTGATAAAGTAGTTTTTTTTACCAGGACCTTATGAGTTTGTCACCGAGCGACGACAACGTACCATCCTAATAATATTACATAAATGCAAATAAATGTTTATGAGGATGGATGGATGTATGGATGTACGGATGTTTGTTACTCTTTCACGTCAAAACGGCTGAATGGATCTTGATTAAATTTGGCATTTAGAGGTGGATTATAGTCTGGAATAACACAGGATACTTCGTTTTTCGATATCACGCGGGCGAAGCCGCGGGCGCCAGCTAGTCAAATCATAATATGAATGCCGTGCATTCATATCTTCGGTTGTATTCTACCATTATACCTAACAGTAGACCCACATTTCGCCAGTTATGTTTTTTTAATTTCCATGTAAAAGGGGGCGATCCGTGGCTGCTACAGAGCAATTCCTGTTACAACCCCAGGACTGCGTGCTCAGCAGTCCACAAACAAGGCAGTCAATCCATTAATATATACCATTTTCAAAGATACCTTTCAAGTATTCAAGACGTTGTGGAAGTCCCACTTGTCTTGAACTAGAGGATGGGATGATATCTTATTGTTCGGCGTAGAACATTCATGACATATCATTAAATCATTTTGTAATATTACAACTGTCCATGCGCCCAACGGGCCATGAATAACAGCATCTGATATCGGTTGATGAATTGTTTGTTGCTTCATACATATCTCTATTTAAATACACGAGAAATACATGGTTCAGAAGGTTAATAATAATCTCTCCCTTAATCAATTCGTGATATTATTTCTGGGTGTTCTCGTCTACCTAACGGAGACTACTTCCCTAGGCACAACCTTGTAGCCAGGATTATCCATCAGTAACTTTCTCTAAAATACAGTCTTGTGGAATCTGAAGTGCCGTACTATAGGTAAGTGCCCGACCCAGTTCTCGAAAATGGCAATATCACCTTTTACTGGAATCAATCCATCATTACTGACACTATTCTGGCTAATAAACCGGATATAGTGGTAGTGGACCAATAAGAACGGCGCGCTCGTCGATAAAGTCGAGAAAGATACGCAAATCAAGTATATTGACTTGGCTGACGAGGTTGTCGACATGTGGGATGTAGATTTAGCGATCATTGTGCCGATAGTCGTAATAGCCAATGGCTTAATTGCCAGGACCCTCAGCCAACACCTGGGAAGGCTCTGGTTAGGCAGCTGTATCAAGGGCTTGATTCAGAAAGCGGTACTCCTAGACACGGCTCGTATCGTCAGGAGGTTCCTCTCTCGGAAGCCCTGATTGTCGGTAGCTTGGACCCTTTTCCCGATACCGGTAAGCTACTAATTATTAGTCAATGTTTTTATTTTTTTTTAAACTTAGAATAATCATATAAACAACATTTTATATGATTCGTCTATGTTTTTTTAAAGAAATATTTAAACTGTAAGCTTATTTGTTTCAAAATGAATAAACGAATAACATCTCCCTTGGTACGTTGTTCACATGTCTTACAAATTAGAAAATGTTGTGATTAAAATATGTCAGAAAAAGGGTCAATAACAGTTCTGACCGTTTTGACACTTATTGGACCAACCAGACGAAAAAGACTCATTAATTGACGATTTTTCCTTGGATACCTACATACGATATAAATATTCGACGGGTTAATGGCAATAGGCCGTTTTTATTTTTTGCGGATGGGAGTTCAACAAATAACTTCCCCCGCTCTGGGCGGAGCGGGGGGGGGGGGTATCAGACTTGTAGTGACTAAAACCTACCCATATTCCTTCTATTGCTCTTTATGTTCCGGGGCTGCGGTATCTCTTTCGAACAACCCGAAACCTCGGCAGGATTGCAATAAGAGGTTTTGCCGAATGTTGGCTGGTTGGCCATGACGTTCCAATACTCAGGTCGTTTTAAATAAAGAATTAGAAAGAGGAAGTGAAGAAAGGAAATGTGAGATTTTATGTGCTATAATTGTAGTATTTAGCCCCATAGCGCCTCTCTTGCCTACCGGCCTGCCCTTTCATGCGATGTGTAGGTAGGTACTGTTATGTACAATCTCTTACTCTGCCCAACTTCGGGGATTACAGGCGTGTTGTTAAGGTCTATCATGGAAATAGAAAAATATAGAGTTTCTGTATCAATTTCTGTTTGGTCCACTTTAGTGTGAATAGCCTTTTCGACTACATAATTGAAACTGTCCTGTTTGAAGCGCCTGATAGCTTTATTGTCACCCAACGTAATTATAACGTTTGTTTAGTACTACATCTAGTTGTTAAGCTTCTGTTTGCTACACTGACACTGTGATTTTAATTAATTTTGCTTGTTTAATTCGTCTTTGTGTTTGAAAATAATAAGGTTGGTTTTTCGATTGTAGAAGTACTGGAGGAGAACCTAATGTTGTTCAAAACTTGTTGTAAACATTTTGGTAAGCTATTTATTTAGTTATGTACAAAACTATTTTGTGGTTTTGTAGTGACTTATCGCGAAATAATATATAGTCTATTATTTGCGTCTACAAGTAATATTTGTGCAAAATTTGAACAGGATCTATGAAGGCGGTTTTGCGTTATTTCGGTATATAAATTTAATTATAGGTACTTGTATCTTTAAACTAATAAAGCTGAAGTATTTGTTTGGTTGAACGCTTTAATCTTAGTAAGTTCTATTGGTTGGAATTGAAAAATTCTTCTACTGTTGGAAAGCCATTTATAAAGGCTATAGACTATATAACACCACGGTACTACACTTTGGAACTGAGCAGTGGGTGAAACCGATAAAGTCGGTGTTTTTTTGCAAAAAAGATTTTTTAATTAATTTAAAATATTTTATATATGATTTTTTTAAATATCACAATTTTTTTTATCGAGTATTAATTTTCCATTGTTACTAAAAGATTAGCAGATCATCCATATAGACATAGAAAAAAAAAGTTTTGTGACGATAACTAATAAACTACCCAAGTAATATACTTAAATAAAATTGATATGGAACCACCTCAGAAATGTACTCTTTCGAATAAAAAATGTATTATGAAAATCGGTCCACAGTAATTGGCGGAGTAACCGGTGAACATACATAAAACAAAAATGCGGTCGAACATAAAACCTCCTCCATTTTTGAAGTTGGTTAAAAAAGGTTAAAACCCGTCTACTTTCGAGCTGTTTATTGCATTTTGAACTTTATATCTACGCACACCAAGTTATTTTTTCAAGTCAGTTTTCGTTTTAATACTGAGACAGTGTATCTTTACCTCCATTTTGTAGCGTAGTCCTCCCTAAGATGAATGCTCGTTTATCGCAGAGGCTGCATCTTAAATGATGCAGGTAAGTTTCCATCCTTACCACTAGACACATGCTTACGTTTAACACTGAAACAATAACCAGCATTTTAATACTCTATTTAAAATATTTACTTATATTTTTTAAAAAACGTTGCCCCAAACTAAAATTTCTCCAAACATTTAAACTCACATACACCAACAGCCAGTCCTGAAACAACTAGCTGTAGGTCATACTAATATTTGTTTCGTGCGGGGATCGAACCCGCGACACGCAGCACAGCAGTCGATCGCTCAGCCATGTCGTACAATCCTTACTAATGTTATAAAAGCGAAAGTGAGTTTGTTTGTTACGTCTTCGCGCCTAAATGGCTAAACCGATTTTGATGATTTTGGTACAGAGATAGTTGGAAGGTTGGAACCCTGGAGACGGACATAGGCTATTTTTTTTTTAAATATATTGAGATATGAGGGAGAAAGAGGGAAGAAAAGGGAAAACTTAGCATTGCTATTACATAAGGCGATATTACATAAGGCAATAAATAAGGCGCAAGGGCAAAAACTACAGGTAGCAGGTACCTGTAAATCAGGAAAGGGGATCTGTGTTACCCCGAATTTAACGCGAGCGAAGCCGCAAGCAAAAGCTAGTTATATTTTAAAGTGAAAGTTTGTGGGCTGTATTAATGTTGTCTAGATGTTTGTTACTCTATGTGCTGTTGGAACATGGTTGCCATATTGCAGCACCATGCTGAGATAGACTATTTTAACGATAAACCTCCAATGGAAGAACAGAACCCGTATAGGATCACTTTGTTTTCCGTCCGTCTGTCTGTCAAGAGCCTTTATCTCGGGAACGCGTGGAGGTATCAACTTGAAATACATACCATTTACTTAAGTCTGTGGTTCCTTGAAGCTGTGAAAATCAACCCTCTAGGTCTACGCAGTTTAAAGATAATATGGTCTTTATGTCGCAAGTTTTTTTTAGTTTTTTTTTATTGTTTTGTTTTGTGCGAGTCTAATAAACAGAGTTTTTTTCTTTAAAAAACTGCTGAACTGATTTGGATGAAATTTTGCACACCTTTAGCACACCACCTCAGATTTAGATAACCTGGATTAACCCTTAAAAATCTTATCCGGGTAGCCCGCTCCCGTGGGTCAATTAACAAACTCCATGCGGGCGAAGCCCCGGCCATAAACCATCATATTTATCGATGCCCCAAAGCAATAATCGGAAAAGTCAAATTTTACAGCAAAAAGGATTTATTGTTTTAGTTGAATATCTTTTTAGTGAGTGGAATATTAAGGACTTTGATGTTATTAAATGATTTTTTTTGTGAAATATATTTGTGTTGCTAATATGTATTACCTAAACCTTGAAATGTTAAGACATAATTGTATATTACAGGAAATATTATTAAAATATTAAAAAAAAACTAAGATGTATCTATCTTTTCATAATATTAACTGTAATATATCTACGCTATTATTATTAGGAATATGTGAAATAATAGTTAAAAAAAAGTCTATATAAATACGTTACCGGTTTATTTCTTCGGGGGCATAGAAATACACTTTTCGAAAGCCATCGAATCTTCGAAAATCATTCATCGAAAAACACGCCATTCCCAAACTAACATAATGCAGGAATGCTTACTCAGATAAATATGTGTTGGTACGGCGAAGATGGCGTAAATTAACGCGGAGGTTCTTCCCCATATTGTCTGTGGTACGGGCGCACCGAAGCCTGAAAACGATATTAACATATTTTATTATTTGAATAATCAAGTACGTGTTTATAGAACAGCTTTGTAGTATCTTGTTGTTGGAGCTGGTAAAGCTAGTTTCCTGTTTGAAGTTAATTAACTGAAGTGTATTTCTAGTCAAGTCTGACTATGGAACTAATTAGCAGAAAGTATAGACACAGATGGCTAGATTCCTATCATAGTGAACTAGTCAACTATGCAGCGACCTCGTTTTAATCTTGGTATAGTATTAAATATTTTTTAAATTATTTTATTGAGAGGTTCCTGAACGTGATGAATATGGCTCAAGTCACCGAAATGATGAATGAAAGCAGAGGCGCGCCTGGGACACTGCCTGCCGGGTTTGCGGGCAGTTCGAAAGAGATACCGCGGTCCCGGAACACAAAGGCATAATAAGGAACATGAAAGGGTTTTAGTCAGTAAAAGTCTGACACTTCCTTCTACTCCGCCCAGAGCGGGAGAAGTTATTTGATGATTTCTCATCCGAAAACAAAAAAAGGCCTATTTCAGAGCCCCGCTTGCGCCGCGCCGATCAGGTGCGTTCGTACCTTTATGATAATGTTCTTTCTGGTTCAACGTTGCACTTTGAAACGAGTTGATAATAATATTTTTTTAGTCTATGTTTTATTTATATATTTGATCATGTTTCTTTCCCAATTAACATGATAAACTCATAATGTGTTGAGTAATAGAATTGAAGTATTTTGGTACACATAAGCCTTCTTGGTCGAGCCCAAGTGGGTTCAATTCCCGGCTTGAGCAAAGTGTTATTGGGTTCTTCCATCAGGAATTTCTTTTCAGTAGCAATTCCTACACAATCACTATGGATTTTTGCCCAGTAAATGGCAATGGTCTCTCCCCCATGGGACTAAAAATATAACTGGCGAAATGTGGGTATAGTATTAGGTACACCTAATAATTAATTATATAATTCTTCGAAGATTACAGGTGTGATGTCAAACTACCTCCGTACTGGGTTGCAAAAAAATATTCTCTCAACCAAAATCGATAACTTAAAAGATAAAACATCATACCCAAAGCTGTCATGACATAGACAGCAAAGAGGAAACTCCCGGACAAGTCCCAGAACTGTCCCAGGTGCACTCGAGCGCCGCGACTGACGGCCTCCATCGTCAGGTATCTCTCGTCTTGTATTCGTTGCTGTATGGCTGACTTCCATCTCGGAGATAGAGGAGTAATCTGGAAAGAGACAATTATACAAATTTCATGAATGTAGTTTTCACCTAAGCAGTAGCCGCGGACATTCAAGATCTTCGTGATCTTTAAATGAGGGTCGTCAAACGCTATCATTTTCTTTTAGATAAAGGAGTCATATCAGCCACTCTAATCGGTCTTCTGGTTAAGCCACGCTTTCCTAGGTTGCATTGTGGAGGGGAGATCACTTATTACATACAAAGAAAGAAGGAAAAAGTATTTATTTAACTGGCACACGACAAAGTTGTAAAACGAAATTTAATAAAAAAAAGAAATGTGACAGTTATTAGAAAATGCGACATACATGATATAAACTAGACCTATTACGAGACCAATAAGTTCTCAGCATGGTGCTGTCCATATTGAGTTACCTCCGTGCCACGGAGCGCACTTTAAGCTGTTGGTTTCGGCTGTCATTTGAAGATATGTGTGTTCCACGCACGCCTCAACGAGATTTCAGCAAAGAAGAAGGGCTTGCTAAGACCACCGCCTGCCGGGGTTGCGAGTTGTTCGAAAGAGATCCCGCGGCCCCGGAACTTTACGGGAAAAAGTAGCAACATGGGTAGTTTTTAGTCACTAAAAGTCTGACACTCCTCCGCTCCTCCCAGCAAAAACAACGGGCTATGTTTAAGAAAAATAGACCTTTTGAGCCTTACGTCTAAACTTAGCAATATAAGATAGATTGCCTCGCATAAAGAAAGTATAAGTGCATTAAAGTTTCGCCAACTAATCTAAATACATATGCCATTCAACTGCCACAAAATCTTCAACCTTAAGAAAAACTCATAAAACCACTTACAATGTTATCACAATAAAGGCTAATAGCAAAAATACGGATAAACACAATTTGACGGGTAAAGGATAAAATACATAAATCCGATCCGGGTCGGGGATAATAAGTAGCAGGTCCTGATTAATTGCCTACCCGCCATGTTGCGGCGAACAAATTTAATTCAAGTAAGTACGACCGGTTTTCTGCGCCATTAACTGCTCATTGCTCTATTAGTAAGTTAGAGCGATAGAGCGATTTCCTATGACGCTGTGTGCCGTATGAGATACACTTTAGGCCATGATAAATTGGACACCTCTTATGACATTAAATTGTTTCAATTTCTATGTTGTCGAATATTTTTTTTATGAGATACTAGCTTTTGCCCGCGGCTTCGCACGCGTTAAATTCGGTAGCGCCTTATTGATTTGTAATAGCAACGCTAAGTTTACCCCGTTTTATCCCTCTTTCTACCTCATATCACACTCTTTTAAAAAAAAATAGCCTGTGTCCGTCTCCTGATTCCCAACTATCTCTGTACCAAAATTCATCAAAATCGGTATAGCCATTAAAGCGTTAAGAGGTAACAAACAAACAAACAAACAAACTCACTTTCGCTTTTATAATATTATTAGTAAGGAAGTCAAGGCGATTAATCAAATATTTATGTTAACGTTTTCTTTATTTATTCTGCTTGTATAAATTAACAATTCTTTACAAACATTGATAGTGTCCAACCGCTGAAATATGTTTTGATACGCAATTTATTTTATTTCAGTATAAATGTTTGTGTGTGTGTGCCATCCTTACTAATATTATAAAAGCGAAAGTGAGTTTGTTTATTTGTTACATCTTTACGCTTTGAACCGATTTTGATGAATTTTGGTACTGAGATAATTGGGAATCAGGAGACGGACATAGACTTTTTTTTTCAAAGTGGGATATGAAGGAGAAAGAGGGAAGAAAAGGGAAAACTTAGCTTTGCTATTACAAATCAATAAGGCGCAAGGGCTAAAACAGCAGGTAGCAGGTACCTGCAAATCAGGAAAGGGGAACTGTGTTACCCCAAATTAAACGCGAGCGAAGCCGTGAGCAAAAGCTAGTACACTCATTCATATAAGTAAAAAATTTAAACACACTGATCCGTCTGTAAATTATTTTTACAACCACTTCTTCAGTAGTACAAAACATACACATTACTTACTTTCGCAATTATTAGTGTAGTAATATTGTAACTCGTTAAAATACTGGAGACATAAAAAAATACCAACATACAGATTTTTATTCCGACAAAAAAAATTTCATGACCGTTTAAAATTACACGAACACGAATTACATCTGTTAGCGTCTATAATAAATATGATGTTTTCGATTTATTAACATGCAACAATACCACTATTTTATTACTTGCCAACACTCAAAAAGTGCCCTCTGACTAGTTGAAAACCAACCAATCACAGGAACGCGCCCATTTCACTATTGAAATGGCGGTAATTGAAAATAACCCCGGCTAGATGGTCAGTCGTTTCGGAGATTCTCTTCGTGAACATCTTTTAAAATAAGTTGTGAAGTGTGTCAATAAAACCTAAGGCAATATGATATTGTTCTATGATGTATTATGCGTATCTAAATGTTATAAAAGGTTATAATGTGTGATTTGCAATAAAAGTGTTTTTATTGAATCATTTATGGAGTTTTTCTTACAATTCAGAAGTGGGATAGGCGGACTAAGATATCTGTCTATCCTAGCCCACATTTTTTTTCATGTACCGTATTTATACATTTTAGTTACTTTCTTTATAATTCTTGGAACTAGGCAAGACTCCGCTAGATGGTCAGTCGTTTCGGAGATTCTCCTAGTGAACATCTTTTAAAATAGGTTGTGAAGTGTGTCAATAAAACCTAAGGTAATATGATATTGTTCTATGATGTATTGATATATTTGACGGGCCTGTTGGTCTAGTGGTTAGTGGCCCTGACTGCTGAGCCGGAGGTCGTGGGTTCGATTCCCACCCAGGACAAACTTTGTGTGATGAGCATGATTGTTTGTTCTGTGTCTGGGTGTGATTTATCTATAATATGTATGTATTTATAAATTATATAAGTATGTATATCAGTTGTCTGGTTACCATAACACAAGCTCTGCTTAGCTTGGGATCAGATAGCCGTGTGTGAGTTGTCCCAAGATATTTATTTATTTTATGCGTATCTAAATGTTATAAAAGGTTATAATGTGTGATTTGCAATAAAAGTGTTTTTATTGAATCATTTGTGGAGTTTTTCTTACACATCTGACTAAGTTAAGTTTTATAAACACGTACTCTTTAATTTAAATTTAATTTTCTAAAGCTAACTTGAAACGGGAATAGAGAAATTTCCAAGAAAAACTGAGTGAAGATTACGTTTAAAAAAACCTAAGGCTACGTTGTCGGGAGTTATTACCGTAATTATCTAGGATGAGATTTGGCTTAACATACCGTAATTGTTTCTTTTGCATTCTTCAATCAAATTATTGTTTTCAGACAACTCAGAAGCTTTCTATAAACAATTTGTCAGTAGTGGATTTTTATTAACTTTATGTTATAGTCTGGGAAACAGAGTATGAGTTTTTTACCCATCTTACCAAGCAAAGATACGTGTTTCTGGAGTATGAAATGATAACCTGATGATGCTCTGTGATTTTTGCCTACAGTAATGGTATTAATGGCGTAGGTTATTTGTGTGTATTGGGCAATGCGAAATTATACTAATTGCAAGTCAATACATCGTTAAATTTATTCAGCAGCCTCTCAGCAAGCAATCGTAATAGTAACATGAATTCATTCTATTACTTTGTTTATGACTACGTATTACGGAAATCCTTACTAATATTATGAAAGCGAAAGTGAGTGTGTTTGTTTGTTATGTCTTCACGCCTAAATGGCCAAACCGATTTTGATGAATTTTGGTACAGAAATAGTTGGGCCCATGGAGACGGACATAAGCTGTTTTTTTTAAACTGAGAAAAGGGGGAGAAAGCGGGAAAAAGGGGAGAGAAAGATTTTTTTTTCGATCATCACGCGGTTTAAAGATAGCGTTAGCCCAAAGTAAATATGCCACGCGGACAAAGTCGCGGGCGGAAGCCAGTAGCTTATAAGCTGATAAATATACTTGCTAATCAGCTAGGTATTAGAGTGGCTAATTGCCAATTGTGTGCCGGCCGTAAATTTAAGTGTCAGCATCAGTTGAGTTTACAGATCATTATGCAATTCGCGTCGCCAGCTCCCCGACTACACTACTCGAGGTATTAAATTTGCAGACAACGAGAATTATTTGTTTACTTTTGGTTGCACGAACAATGTTGACGCGCGCTGATGGATCGCCCCACTAATTGCTACACTATAAAGATAAAAGCAAATTGAATTACTTACGGATTCCATGATATAACGCAAATTGTTTGAAAGACTTAAAGGGCAGAAAAGCTCTTAAATAGTGAAGGTCGGAACATAAAAATCAGGGTCTTTTATAGCCTGTGAAGGTCATAAAAATTACTTTTACGTTTCAATGAAACTAAGTGTAAGTGGGAAGATTTAAGTGAAATAAAAATTGTTACGTCGTATTTAAGAGCAAAGTTTTATTTGCTCGATCCTTCAATAAGGTTACTTTGGCTAAATCAGTCTTCATTTATTATAATGAATTTTATTTACATGTATATTTTTTACAAACTTTAAATATCCCTACCAATATTATAAAAGCGAAAGTGAGTTTGTTTGTTTGTTACGTCTTCACGCCTTAATGGCTAAACCAATTTTGATGAATTTTGGTACAGAGATAATTGGGACCTTGGAGACGGACATTTACAATTTTTTTTTTAAGTGGGAAATGAGGAAGAAAGAGGGAAGAAAAGGGAAAACTTAGCTTTGCTATTACAATCAATAAGGCCCAAGGGCAAAAACTACAGGTAGCAGGTACCTGCAAATTAGGAAAGGAGAACTCTGCTACATGTCGAACAACCCGCATTCCGGCAGGCGGTGGCCCTGGCAGGCCCCTCTGGTTTGCTGATATCCCTTTGAGGCACGTGTGGAACAGGAACGAGCCTTCGACACGGCCTGTCGATACTAGACGGACGGCCGGTGAGCTACCCATTGCTCATCGTCCACAGGCCCGCATCTACGGTGGTCTGGAGCCGTATACCGCGGCATCTGGGTTGGTTTGAGGTTCATACGATACCTCTTGGTAAGACTTTTGGGTCACTGACTGAAATATTCATAAGTAATTTCATTACAAGAAGAGCAGTAGGTAATAAACTCTATTTCAGGCAAGACTCACGAGTAACGTTCTTGGCATATGTACACAGACCGCCTCTAGAATGCAATTAGAAAATGTAATTATTTTCTGTCTGCTGTAAACCTTTTGTAAATTGAATCGAACGTTTCTTCCCCTCTTTTTACTCTCTCAACATTATTAGATTTTGTTACTTCGGAGATGCATAAGAGACTTTCTAAAGGTGTTTTTTTTCCTGTAACTGTATTTTATAAGAAGTTAGTACAGTAGTAGTGAAAAAGCCTCGTTTTTTCATGAAGTCTACGAAAAAGTTGTGAATTATTGGAGGAGGGTCAGCAGCAGCAACAGCTTTTTACTGAATTCATAAGTTTTGCTGTACCTACTTATAACAACATCACATTTTTTTTAAAATTTGTATGTCTGTCTGTTTGATCCGGTTAACCAATTTTGACGGGGCTTTTACTGACAGATAGCTGATATTATAAGGAGACGTCTAGGCTAAAGCTTAGGCGAAACAAGAAAAATCTTGACTTTTTAACTTATCAGATTTAAACAGGGAAGTAATGTTTTTTATAATAATTCCACGCGAACGAAGAGAATTGATTTAAAGTGTGACCCAATATTTTTGAACGGTAGTGTAGTTTCCTAGTTCTTGTCAAGTGCCGAGTCATTAGGTAGGTGTTCTCAAGTGCAGTACTATATGCTATCGCCGTGGGCGTGGGCACGGGTTATGTCTTCACGGTCACAGTGTTGTGCGTTGGGGTTGGGTAGGCAATTATTAAGATCTACGTCTGTTGACGGGTTATACAGTATGTCTATTTAAAGGTGTGGGTGGTACCCTGCTTGCCGGGCTTGCGGGTTGTGCGAAAGAGGTACCGCGGGCCCGAAACATAAAGGGCAAAAGAAGCAACAGGTAGGTTTTAGTTAGTAAAAGTCTGACACTCCTCCCGCTATAGGCGGAGCGGGGGAAATTATTCGATGATTTCCAAAAATAAGGGTGTGGTACTCTACCCTGCCTGACGAGGTATTATATATAATTTCCCAAAAAAAAGGGTGTGGTTCTGACCATTAGCGTACTGTCAGTCATTTTTACTATGCATGTGTCGGGGCTGTGGGATGGTTTCAAAAGAATTACTGAGGCTCTATAAAGGGGAGAAGGAACTCGACACATTCTTGATGATTTTTCATAGGTACGTAATAAAATACCCTTCATAATATGCAGTCTGTGGGTAACAACTACGTGTAGAAGCCACACAGTAGGTACTCTGCTCGTACAATACCATGTTGGTGCTTCTAATTCAAAATTCAACGGGTTCCTAAAGAATACGGAACAACCGGCCAAGTGCAAGTCAAGCTCGCGCATTGAAGGTTCAGTACAAACTTGCGATATTAATGGCCGTAACTTTTGACTGCGTAGGCTTAGAGGGTGGTTTTTTTGTGAAAATTATTACCTTCTAAGACAGACACCCTCTCAGACTTGAGTATATGGTTTTAATATCAACTGGATACCTCCACGAGTTCCGAGATAAAGGATCTTGACAGACAGACAGATAGACAGACGGACAATAAAAGTGATGCTATAAGGTTTAATTTTTTTTTGTTTTGAGGTGTTTAAAACCTTGATTAGAAAACAAAACGATTTGTTTTAACAAAAAGATCGGAAAATATAACTGTTCCATCTGTACTCCTTACTTAATTGAGTGCAAATAAAACGAACAAACTGCAATGCAGAAAATGGTATAGCATTAATGAGAAACAACAGGACAAACCAAAATGTTTATTTGTTTATACTTAGGTAACATGTATGTTTTCTCATGCAAAAGTCGCAATGCAATATTCAGTCAGTTTTGCAAACAAATGCACTGTGCCAGCGTTTTGTATGAAAAGTATGTATATATATAGTTGTAACATATTGGTTTAAACCACAGTTCTGTTTGTACTGGCAGGTGGTTACCACGGAAACTCATTTCCAGTTGTTGACTTTGACAACTCAATCTACAACGTAATATGAGAATGAGGAAGTGTTCGTTGGTAGGTCCTCAAGTTAAATACGCTAGTAGAACATTGTGATATAACTTTGGTCAATGTAACTTTCCCGCTTTACGAAAACATATACTGTGATTAGTCGTGTAGGGCGCGTCTACGGTTAAGGGGCTTTCAACATTTTCAGTTGCACTTGTTCTTGTTCTGGAAGGAGTTTGTGGCTAAATAATAGCAGCCGCGCTTGCCTAGGTGGGTCTGTAGATGGGTGACCACCCGGTACATACTGAGTTACCTCCGTGCCTCGGAAAGCACGTTGAGCTTTTGGTCTCAATAGGCTAATTTATATAAAAAAAAGATATGTCTGTATTTTAGATTATTCAAAAATAAGGGACACGTATTTTTTTATTTGTTTGGACCAAAAATGACACAGGATTTTATCGCAACGTGTGACGTCACACGTGTCCCTTATTTTTGAATAATCTAAAAGACGGACTAAATAGAATGTAATTACTTTGACCTTGGAACCTACCTTTTGTCATTTGAAAGTCTGACAACCAGTCATACCAAGAGGTATCCTATTACCCAGTACTAACTGGTTTGTGGAGGCCATATAGGCAGTCGCTCCATGTAAAATACTGGTGTTAAATAAAGGAACAAAAAAACTATTTATTGGACTCGCACAGGAGAAGACAAATAAAACAAAATTATTTAAAAAAAAAGAACAACAAAAAACAAACAACAAAATAAAAATAAGATAAATTTATTAAATTTGTGTGGTACGAAGCCAAAAAGGCATATCTCAGCATAGTGCTGCAAGTCACAGCGCTGATATCATGGCTGCATCCAGTAAGATTGGAAGCCGACCACAACATAGTTGGGAAAAGGCTAGGCAGATGGATAAATTTTAAGCTGCACTTGTTTCTGAGATTGTCTGTAATGAGGAGGGACAAAGCACATGTGACTAAAAGATTGATGGATCTGTATGTTGATGGATGGAGAGCGAGAGGAAGGCCAAAAAAAATGGATGTATTGTATAAGGAATGATATGAAGGAGAAAGGAGTAAATGATGCCGTGACGTCTGATAGAGGAGAATGGAAGAAGAAAACGTGTTGCGCCGACCCCAAATAGAATGGGACTAGGGCAGGAAAATGAATATGACTTGTTTCTGAGATTCAAATCCAGGACCTTATGTTGCAATTTTGACATCTATGCCACTGAGGCATGATGAACGAACTCGTACGTGATGATTTTAATTTCAAAATACTTTGCCAACTAAACTTCCCTTCCGTATTAAGTCAGGGTTGTGTAAACTGTTGATACAAGTCACCTTCCAAGGTTGTCACAATCCCAAAAGGTGTGACATATTGATATTCAATATTGATGCCTGAATTTGACAAGGGTCCGACATTTTTGAGATAGGGTCGCTCTAGGAGCCGATTATTATAATAAGATGCCGAATTCATTTATAACCGTTACCGCTATTTCTATTCGTGGACTTTGTTGGGAAGTGTTGGGAAAGTTTGGGGTTATGTCAGAAAGTAAGGTGATAACGAGTTTCCTGTTTATTATTTGTGACAAAAGGTGCGCATTTTGAGGGTTGTCCTTTGTTAATATTGATTTTCAGTTTGACTTGCACGGTTTATTTTCGTCATAATCCTCCTTCCCTTTTTTTTTATTTCGGGTGGGAAATCATCCAATGACTTGCCATCCAATGAAGCATGTCAGACTTGTACTGACTAAAACCCACCCATGTTCCTTCTATTGCCCTTTACGTTCCGGGGCCGCGGTATCTCTTTCGAACAACCCGCAACCCCGGCAGGCGGAGGCCCTGGCAAGCCCCTCTGCTTTGCTGACTCTCTTTGAGGCGCGCGTGAAACACGAACGCGCCGTCGACACGCCCTGTCGTCAATAGACGGACGGACGGTGAGCTACCCATTGCTCACCGTCCACAGGCCCGCATCTACGGTGGCCGGGAGTCATCTCGCGGCGCCCGGCGCCCTGGGCGTCTCCCGCGGCGGCTGGGTTTGCCTGATGTTCTCTCCCTCAAACGCCCGGCCACCTCCTTTGCTAGCATTACTGCTTCGCAGAAGGAGGTGACCGCTTCCCATTCCCTCTCGCTCCGGACCATGGCCTGAACCAGGGCCTTCCCTGCCCTCCTTCCCCTTGGTTCGTTTTTCTCATTGGTAAGGTTCGTGGCCCCCATGAAGTAATTTGCGGACAATTGCTTTCTAATTAGTTCTGTCTTCGGCAGTGTGTTTGTGTTGGTGGTGTCGCGTATTTGATCAGTTCTTCTTTCTTAATCATAGTTAGTTATTCGTTATCATATAACTTAGTGTCTAATCTAGTGTCAGAGTTACTATACCGCCCATGGGGCTCTAACTTGGCTAACTTGCTGTCGGGATATAACTCTCAGACATGCTAGTTGAGTTGGTTGGTTGGTTTGATCAGTTCAGCGCATGGTCCTTCCTTTATTTGGTCGTTTTCCTTGTATTTTACCTGTCGCCAATAGATTCCCCAGGTTATCGTTCCTGATTATAGCAGCCTGTTAAATTCCCTCTGCCAAAACACAGGTTTAAGTCTAAACGAGATATGGTGGGTCAGAATTCACCACGCGGGTGAATTGCGGGTTGGTCATCAGCTTTTTAGGGTTTCGTACCTTGAAAAAAAAATGGAACCAACCTTTATTGGATCACTTTGTTGTCCATCTGCCTGTCTGTCTGTCAATACCCTTTACCTCGGGAACTTGTGAAGGTATCGAGTTGAAATTTAAACCATATACTGTCGTCTGTGCTGTAAAAAAATCAACCCTATAAGTCTGCGCAGTCAAAAGATTTGGTTATCTAGTTAGTAGTAAGTTTGTAGGGAACTTTCGGTGCGCGAGTCTGAATCGTTCTTGATTTTTGTTTCTGTCTTGATATTCTATAAAAATACAGCGTATGAAGCGGAAAAAAGATTCGATATACTCGAAATGGCAAGCACTTCGATACTCTTGTATACCGAACCCCAGTATCATTGATTGGAGCCAGATCAGTGAGTCAGATAATAGATTTGTCTCGTTGTTTGAACTTCGTATAATTTAATTGAAGTGTCACGGTCTAGTGGATTTGAACAGAGAGATAGATCAGTCGGGTATTTGATTGTTGTTTGATCTGAGAAATGATCGCTGTTGTTAAGGACGAATATTGATTACTTTTTACCGATCAAGTTATCTAAAACTAGTTCAAGCAGATCTCTTTTTACACGGGAAATCTATATATAGCAGGGCCATGTTAAACTGGAAAATAGCATAAAACGATATGATATTATAGTAGTTTACGAAGCGACTAGCATAAAAAAAAATTACTAGCAGAGACAAAGACGGCCGGAAGTACCACAACTACAGCTGGCTTATTTATGAAATTGTTGTGATGGCCTAGAAGTTAAGGCCTCGGCTCTCATGCGCGTGGGAGTGAGTTCAAATTCAGCAAGTACCTATGTGACTTTTACTATTAAAGAATGTACTGTCTGTCAATGACGGAAAATGTTGTGAGAAAATCTGGTCTTATAATTAACTAGCTTTTGCCCGCGGCTTCGCTCGCGTTAATTTCGAATTAACACAGTTACCCTTTCCTGATTTTCATGTAGGTACCGGCTACTTGTAGTTATTGCCCTTGCGCCTTATTTATTGTAATAGCAATGCTAAGTTTTCCCTTTTCTTCCCTCTTTGTCCCTCATTTCTTCCCTCTTTCTCTCTAGCCTAAGTCCGTCTCCAGGGTCCCAACTATCTCTGTACCAAAATTTATCAAAATCGGTTTCGCCATTTAGGCATGAATACGTAAAAAACAAACAAACTCACTTTTGCTTTTATAATTTAGTAAGGAAGTAAAGAAATTAAGGATATAAGTCGTTTTGAGTAAGCATAGATTACTGCGCTACTCAAAATGAGCTGGCGATTATAGAGTCATATTATTTTATATATTAGTAATCTATGCTCGTCCCTTCTCTGTACCAGATGAAGTATTTGACCAGCAGTGGGAGACAGTAATAGGTTTTTATTCTATAAGAAATCTTATCATACAATTGTTCCACTGCAATGTTAAAGGTCTAAGCTCGAATCGCAAACAAACCCACGTAAAATTTTAAGCTTACCAGAATCTGAATTTAAATGTTCTCAATTTACATTTTATTTCAATTACTTTGATAAAAAGCGTCATTACGAACAAAAGATGGTAGTTACCTAAAATATGCGAACATTTTTGTATTCTTTTCACGGGCTAAATCCCTTGAATTATCTTATGTCCAATTTATTATATATGCAAATGTATGTACATATATGCTAGGTTATTTTGAAATTTGGCTCAGTCAACCTATTTACTCTTTTTAATTTAGTTTCCTTCTCACTTTTACATTTTAAAATTTAAATTTCTTAAAAAATATAAAAAAAAATGTGGTCCGCAGGTGCGGGGAGCAGGGTCCGCTGGTTTATCACGTAATACCATTTTTTTTATTGAATTATATTATTAAAAAGAAAGTCATTAAAGTGGTCAGATTCTAACGGGTCTTCCAATAGGCACGTCCGAACTTTGACAGTTAGTAGCGGCCATCTTGTTGAAGCTACATCTGTCAAATTGGTTGTCATTTATTCATTTTGTTTTGCCAAATCATCATGGATAGCTATAGCATTCAACAACACGTGTAAATGATAAACTTGTTTTATCAAAATGAGTGTTCTGTTCGGGCAACGCACCGCGCGCTTCGCCCATTTTACGGTCGCCATAATCGTCCTACCGAGAGGACTATTCGTCGTGTGGTGGATAAATTATCGAATTTGGGACGATACCAATCCACATGAGATCCAAGAGCGTCCAATGCATCCCGAAAAAGTTACAGTTTGGTGTGGGTTTTGGGCTGGCGGCGTCATCGGGCCATATTTCTTTGAGAACAACGTTGGCCAGGCCATCACTGTCAACGGCGAGCGCTATAGGTCGATGATTACCAACTTTTTTTGGCATGAACTGGATCATCTGAACACCAACGACATGTGGTTTCAACAAGACGGCGCTACGTGCCACACAGCTCATGCCACATTGAATATTCTGCATGAGAGATTTGAGGGCATGGTCATCTCACGTGGAGCTGATGTGAACTGGCCACCGAGATCTTGTGACTTAACCCCGCTAGACTTTTTCTTGTGGGGTTTTCTTAAGTCGCAGGTCTATGCGAATAAACCACAAACCACAGCGGCCCTCAAAGCCAACATAACCTATGCCATAGGTCGAATTCAGCCTGATTTATGCGCAAAAGTCATGGAAAATTGGATATCTCGCATACACTCCACCCAGAGAAGCCGTGGCGGACACTTGAATGATGTCATATTCCACACATAATGGCATCACTACATCTTTCAAATAAATAAATAATTTCGATAATATCGCACACACACTTTGTTTAATTTAAATTTAAAGATAGGACACGCTTAATGAAAGACCCTGTATAAACATTAAATTAGTGACTAAAAAAAAAATCAATTGTTCCATCATGGGACCGTTATAACAAGGCAAAGATTAGTTTCGCATTATTGTATCCTTTTATTTACCAATCTATACCCATGAACATCTATAGTTAATTCAATAGAGCTGATAACTGTTCTGTATCCGAATTAAGGAAAGGCAGGAAACATTAAATGGGGTAAACATCCGCTCTGTAATTGCCTATGGTCACTTACGAGGTACCTATTTACATGGTGATGTAAGTATGTAATGGATGCAATGAACATAATCTAATAAGAGTTATATAAAACTAATGTTTCCGTGTATACACATGTTACATAAAATTTTATTGGTATTCGGATTCTATATAGCTAAGGCCTTATAAATACTGTGATACATAGGTTTTTGAATAAAAATTAATAGCAAATATTAATTGTTGTTTTTTTTTTAAAACGTTGACCTATTCTAGGATTTTTTCTTGTATCGTGGGTGGGTTTACAAACATTTAAACTTACATACACAAACAACCAGACCCAGTACAATTATCTGTATACTGCGCCAACCGTTTAGTTAAATTGTTATTTAAACTTTTTAACCCTGTTGCTATGCCTTAACCCTCTATCACTCAAAATCTAAACTTTATTAATTACTAGCTTTTGCCCGCGGCTTCGCTCGCGTTAAATTCGGGGTATCCCGGTTCGCCTTTCCTGATTTACAGGTGCCTGCTACCTGTAGTTTTTACCCTTGCGCCTTATTGATTAAAGCTAAGTTTTCCCTTTTCTTCCCTCTTTCTCCCTCATTCCTCACCTTAAAAAACAAAAATGAGCCTATGTCCGTCTTCAGGCTCAAATATCTCTGTACCAAAATTCATCAGAATCGGTTTAGCCATTTAGGCGTAAAGACGTAACAACCAAACAAACTAACTTTCGCCTTTATAATATTAGTAAGGATTATCTTAGTAAACAAATATGTCTCCTATAATTAATCATTCAACGTTTACTGATGGCGTCAGTACCTTGTGAAGAGGATTTCAGCTTAGAAATACATTCCATTTGCCGTAGCAGACCATTTCAAGCTGGCTTTTTTTTTTTTTTTTTTTTCGGGTGGGAAATCATCCAATGACTTCCCCCGCTCTGGACGGAGCGGGGTGGCATGTCAGACTTGTACTGACTAAAACCCACCCATGTTCCTTCTATTGCCCTTTACGTTCCGAGGCCGCGGTATCTCTTTCGAACAACCCGCAACCCCGGCAGGCGGAGGCTCTGGCAAGCCCCTCTGCTTTGCTGACTCTCTTTGAGGCGCGCGTGAAACACGAACGCGCCGTCGACACGGCCTGTCGTCAATCGACGGACGGACGGTGAGCTACCCATTGCTCACCGCCCACAGGCCCGCATCTACGGTGGCCGGAAGTCGTCTCGCGGCGCCCGGCGCCCTGGGCGTCTCCCGCGGCGGCTGGGTTGGGCAGATGTTCTCTCCCTCTAACGCCCAGCCACCTCCGTTGCTAGCATTACTGCTTCGCAGAAGGTGGTGACCGCTTCCCATTCCCTCTCGCTCCGGACCATGGCCTGAACCAGGGCCAGACGCGAGAGATCGCCGCCGCCGATCGCCTCTACGAGGGCACGGCGGTGCTCCGCCCACGCTGGGCAGATCGCCACTGTGTGCTCCACCGTGTCCTCAGGGCGATCGTCACAATGGTGCCACCCGGGCGCTTCCTCCCGCCCGATGATGTGCAGGAACCTCCCGAAACTTCCGTGTCCGGTGAGGACCTGCGTCAGGCGGTAGGTGAGGACGCCATGACGCCTCTCCAGCCACTCCTCAAAGAGGGGACTTACCGCCACTATTGTGGCGTGCCCTATTTCAAGCTGGCTTTAACAAACGTTTGAGGAAACATTGATTTTAGCATAATTTAATTAACATGCAGTTATTTTTCTGACATACTTTGAAAAAGGTTCTTATTTTTTCAATATGTTGATCACATATCTTTCTGTAGTATTTATCCGTCAGATCAAAGAGTCTCAGTCAAGTCATTTTCCTGCCCTTGTCCCATTCTATTTGAGGTCGGCGTAACCCGTTTTTTTCTTACAATTTTTCTTGTCAGACGACACGGCATCGTTTACTCCTTTTTCTTTTATATCATTCCTTACACAAGCCATTCATCTTCCCGGGCGCCGGGCGCCCGTAGATGCGGGCCTGTGGACGGTGAGCAATGGGTAGCTCACCGTCCGTCCGTCTATTGACGACAGGCCATGTCGACGGCGCGTTCGTGTTTCACGCGCGCCTCAAAGAGATGTCAGCAAAGCAGAGGGGCTTGCCAGGGCCTCCGCCTGCCGGGGTTGCGGGTTGTTTGAAAGAGATACCGCGGCCCCTTAACTTAAAGGGCAATAGAAGGAATATGGGTGGGTTTTAGTCAGTAAAAGTCTAACACGAACAAAAAAAAAAGCCATCCATCTTTAGTTTTACCTTCTTCTCCCTCTCCATCCACCAACATTCAGATCCATCACTCTTTTAGTCACATGTGCTTCGTTCTATAAAAAGTATGTATATTATATCTCTTACTTAATACGATACGATAAACCGAGCAACGGAAATTAAAGACTACATTTTGGCGGATACCTCTGTTCAAAAAGTAAATTGAAACAAATAATTCGAATGAGTTTTTACTCTCAGGGAGAGTCAAAGATTTTTTTATTGTTTTTATTTATTACGTTTTTCGTCGGTTTGATGATGGTGTTTTGTTTTTATTGTATTTGTTAATATGACATACCATAGTACATGTGATTGATGATATTGTTTTGTAATATCGTTTATTTATTTATAAACATTTCATTTGTGAACATATAATTTCATATTTTAAAAAGTCTTTAAAAAAATAAAAAAAAATGGTCTGCTAATACCAAATTTCATATACCTATAAGGGGTATAATTATGAAATTTGGCTATTGGTGTATGAAATGGCGAAGCAAAACATTTTGAGAAACACATTGTTGACGGCACGGTTGGCGCAGTGGCTGAGCGATTGACTGCTGCGCAGCGTGTCGCGGGTTCGATTTCCGCACGGAGTAAATATTTGTATGGCCTAAAGGTAATTATTCCGGGTCTGGCTGTTTGTGTACGTGAATTTAAATGTTTGTAAACGCACCCACAATACAGGAGAAATTCCTAGTGTGGGGCAAATTTAAAAAAAAAAAACATAGTATCATACATCATAGACTTATGACATCTACAAACCGGCACTGGATTTTTTCTTGTATCGTGGGAGTTCAGAGAGTACATAAAAAGATTGTTTTACCACATGCTTTTAGCCCTTAAGGCGTGGTAAAAAGCTAATCTTCAGGTAAACGCAGAGGTGAGGCTAGCTGCAAACTGGGCGTGGCCTGACACAAGTATACTAGAGTAGTGCATCGAAAGAATAAAAGTAAGGTCGAAAATATTTCGGCATTTGATTTTATTTGAATAACATGTCCGCCAAAATGTAAGTGATTTTGCAGCAAAAAAAATACAGTTCCGTGTTTGAAAAGTTTTAGATATGTCTTTAGCCTATAAAATTTCCTTTATTATAGATATAAAAAAATATGATGGTTGTCGCTAAAAAAATTGAGAATTTCAAGACGAAAAAATTTTTTCGTGGTCTTTTTAAATTTTTTTTTTTCGTAGTACTAGACCACATTTGTAAACTGTTTTTGTTTAAGTCTTTTCTTTATGTATTTGACTATACACTGTATATTTTTGGCTTGTAGTATGTACAGATACGGCTAACTTTGCGATGAAGATCTAGACGTTTTACAAAGTGTTTGCTATGTACAGCGCCTTAATAATAAATAACAGCAATCATTGTGCCGATAGTCATATCTGCCAATGACTTAATTGCCAAGAGCCTCGACCAATACCTGAGGAGGCTCTCATTAGGCAGCTGGATCAAGGGCTTGATACAGAAAGCGGTACTCCTGGACACGGCTCGTATTGTTAGGAGGTTCCTTTCTCTGGAGTCCTGACCGCCGGTAGTTTGGACCCTGTTCCCGATACCAGTGGGCTACTATATTTTATATTTTTAAATGTTTTAACTAAGAAATATTTAAACATATAAACTATATAAATAAATCAATAAATGAACACAAAAATAATATGAAGAAAACCACAAGCCACGTGTTCTAAGTAATGTTCGTAGCACCGTAACTGGTAACCGCGTAACGTCGTAGCTCCGCTACGATGTAGCGCGTAGCATTTTCCTTGTTTCACTTACCTGCAAGCTTGCTTATTAAGTTTTGTATGATTTAAGAAAATGTTAGATGCAAGAAACGAGAAGAGAGTGTTGTCGTGTCTGTTTTTTCTCTGACATGTGAAATTACATCGTTTTTGTTTTTTTTTTCCATACGTAGTTATAGTTGTAGTGCTTGACAAAAAAGGTACCGTATGAAGTTGGTTTAAAAAGTTTGTACTGACTAATTATTTTACTTGTTTTTATTTTCTTAAAAAAAGGCGGTTGCAATAATTAAACGTCATATCCACAAACAGCCAGACCCGGAGCAACTATCTGTAGGCCATACAAATATTTGTTCAGTGTGGGGACCGAACCCCGCGACGCGCAGCAATCAATCGCTCAGCCACTGCGCCAAGCACGCCAAATTGCATAACTTTATTAATTGAAAAATGTAAATGGTAAAAACCATAAAAATAAATTCAGCTAAATAATTCATTGTTTTTCAGTTTCTGCATAAAAAAATACGTCAATCAATGTGTATTTAAACCGGAAACATGCAATCGATTTCCAATTATTTCCGCACCAAACGACACAACATTCAACATAAAACATTTCACCCACAACAAGCACGAAATATGGACTAAAAACACGCAACAAAATTTGCACATATTGCATAAATAACACTTCAGAATTTTTCAGTTGAAAAGCTGAAATGACGAAAATGTTGGCGAACATTTTTCATTCTGTGCTATTTAAATTCAGATTTCGTGAACTGAACAAGGGGCCGTCAACTGTCGATAGTATTTTTAGCTTGGATGTGGGGAAATTGGAATTTCTTTTGAACTCGTAGGCCTGCCGTTTTGAATGTCATCGAAAGAAAATGTGAAATTGTTTTGCTAAAGACATTGTAATTTTAACGTGGTCGAAATGGACTCACGTTTGTAAGGAAAAGGTCAGTTTAAGTGTCAATTCATTGGTTTGTTATGTTTTGGGATAAAACTCAGTCTACGCGGGGGGGAGGGGGGGGGGTGTAGTTTTGCGGGATTATTGGTTGTGTAATTAAACCGGGCATGGTGGATTTGTTATTTCAAAATGCAAAAGTTTGCGAGGATGTACTCTTTTACATAAAAACTGCTGAACATATTTCGATGACATTTCTCATCCAGATAGTGTAAAACTTGGATTAACAGGTTTTTTTAAACTTGGCCTACACTAAGAATTTATTCTGTATCGTGGGTGCGTTTACAAACATTATACTCAGATACACAAAAAGCCACTCGGAACAACTATCTATCTGTGGACCATACAAATATTTGTTCCGTGCGGGGATCGAACGCGTGACATGCAGGGCAGCAGTCGATCGTTCAGCCACTGCGTCAACCGTGTCGTCAGATAGGCTATCTATCAGCTTTTTGTCCCGGAACTGTTCCTTTGAGATAAATTTATACGCCCACGCGAGCGATACCCCGGGCAATAGCAAGCGGGAATTTAATAATCGTGTAGAACTTGTGTGGTCTTATAAACGATTAATGACATCAGAAAGCCAAACGATTACCATTTTAGCCACTGTTCGCGAACATTTGATCGTAATTTTAAATTGAAATTGCTTTTAGCTTTGAGAATTCAAATGTGAAAGTGATTAATTCCGATACCAAAATCAAATATGTAGTAACAAAAAAAAACAATTATTTAAAAGCCTTATGTTTTCTAAAGACTGAGAGTCCCGTATTATGTTTGTCTGTTCTAAACCAATTTTTTTTTCGGGTGGTAAATCATCAAGTGACTTCCCCCGCTCTGGGCGGAGCGGGGGGTCATGCCAGACTTGTACTGACTAAAACCCACCCATGTTCCTTCTATTGCCCTTTACGTTCCGGGGCCGCGGTAACTCTTTAGAACAACCCGCAACCCCGGTTCTAAACCACCTTGACGATTTAAATATGATTTTCTGAAAATCGGAACGATTATGTGTGCCTAATTTAGCTCATAGTCATACATTTCTCACAAATAGATAAATAATATATGTCAATGTGGTACATATATAGACTCGTTTAGCGGGGTTTCAATTAAATGGCTTGCCTAACTTCCGCCATTTTCTTTTCCATAAATGCGACCATGCATTTCTCAGAGTTAATCGACAGCTGGTGTCTGTATGAGACAATCATCTAAAGCACTGTTTCCGAGTTCTTTTTTACGGATGGAAAATCATCAATTAACTTCCCCACTCTCTTAGTGTCACACTTTTACTGACTTAAACGCACCTATCTTCCTTCTTTGCCCTTTGTGTTCCGAGGCCACGGCATCTCTTTCGAACAACCCACAACCCCAGCAAGTTATTTGATTCCTATCAACATCTTTGTAAGATCTTTTGAAATGTTCATAGGAGTATATGATAACGTGAAGGTAGGGTTTAAAATCTGCCGACCCCTTTTACCACATTTATTTGTTAGCTACCTACATAACAATACAATTACTATCCTTTTTTTTTTTTCGGATGGGAAATCATCTAATGACTTCCCCCGCTCTGGGCGGAGCGGGGGTGCATGTCAGACTTGTACTGACTAAAACCCACCCATGTTCCTTCTGTTGCCCTTTACGTCCCGGGGCCGCGGTATCTCTTTCGAACAACCCAATATTATAAAAGTGAAAGTGAGTTTGTTTGTTACGTCTTCACGCCTACATGGCTAAACCGATTTTGATGAATTTTGGTACAGAGATAGTTGGGATCCTGGAGACGGAAATAGGCTAACTTTAAAAAAGAAATTGAGAAATGAGGGAGAAAGAGGGAAAAAAGGGAAAACTTAGCTTTGCTATTACAATAAATAAGGCGCTTGGGCAAAAACTACAAGTAGCAGGTAGCTGCAAATCAGGAAAGGGGAACTATGTTACCCCGAATTAAACGCGAGCGAAGCCGCGGGCAAAAGCTAGTTCTTTCACATTTGTCAAGTCGTAAAAACCATGCAAATCAGGGGCGGGTCACTAGTTTCATTATAAAACCACGAGAATCTGAATGCCAACCCTCCCGGCCGTGCCATAGCAACCGTAACCATTCGCCAACCGTCGTCGGCGCGGCTGAATTCTTAACATGAAATCAAAGGAGGGTATCCCTTAAGGAATCCAAAGAATTCGAGACACGCAACGCTACCAACCCTGTCCTACCGTTGTGATGAATTACATAATAAAATTACCAACGAGATTTTAGCTGAAAAACTTTAACTCACACGTACAGGAATGGCGTTCATTTACAAGCTCGGATATATATTTTACATTTTTTAGTGTTGAGTTAAACATTTTAGAGCTCTAAGATAAAGGACTATACCTAAAAATGGTGCCTTTTTTGTTGGCATACCAATGCCACCTTATTAGTTGTGTAGGAAACTTCCATAGAAACAATAGGCGTTAGTGTAGAAGGCTCTAAAGTATACTCGTCTCGAATTATGCGATCCTATTTCATAGTGCAAAACTCTATTGGACTCAAGTTGCATCATATCGCCGTAATGTAGCATATTGTGACCATTAAAAGTTACTCATATTTTAAAAACACAAACTCAAATCATTTATATCAATTAGACCATTACAGGCACTTTTGAATGTTAATAAATAAAAGTATGATGAAAGTTACAGTCCCAGTCAAAAGGCATAAAGCGTTGATCTATATGGAGAAGAATGGGCAAGACTCAATGGACACTCTTTTAAATAATAATATTTTAACAAGATCATGGTTACATCATTTATGTTGAGATTATACAAATATGTGTGAACGATGTAGAAAGAGGTGCATATTAAGAGCGTCAAGAGCAAAAGCAAATATATCAATAAAAAAATAAAAAATGAAAACAAACCGTGGCAGCTAAGAGATGGCCAGTCCCAAGTGACAGCGCCTTTTCACGAAGATACCTAGTTAAATTACGCGTTATATATTAGGGCAGCTATGCAGGCAGTTATGTGCCCTAATAATTAGGGCACATAACTCGATACAGATGTACTTTAGAAGTAAGCTGCTTTAGAAAGCATTGCTTGTTTGGAAGTTCTCTACACATCTAACTAGGTGGCGTTAGTGAGCCATTAAAAAGGCACCAGTTACCCGTATATGGATAGATAGATAGAATATTCTTTATTATGTGCACCATACAAATGACAAGAATAACAGTATACAACTTAAAATAGGGTGACACAATAAGTCAATAAGGCAATTGTCTTGAAAATATCGCTAAAAGCGATCTTTTCAAGACAATCTTTTAGGCAATGCCCTTTAATTTTAAAGCGGTGGCGAGCAAACGTATTATGTGCTTTAAAATGTGTGTTTGTGTAACATTCTGTTTGAGTTCGTTATTTGTTTATTTGCGAAAACTTTTCACAGAGCTTTGACAGTAAAGTAAATAGAGAGTTTATTATGTTTGTCCGGCAAAATGTAAGTACAAACTTAAAACAACTTATTGCTATTCGTTTGTGAACTAGCTCCTAAAGAGAATTTGATGTAAATTTTGTGTTGGTACACATTAATTCTGTATTCTCAAATTCAGACGTACGTTTCCTATTTTAAATGTTTAGAAAATGTACGTTGGAATTTGGAAGGTTGTATAACTTCGTTTTGTATTATTTGATTCAAAGATATAATATTTAGCGTTCATTTATTCATTGACCAATTGAAAAATGTTTAAATGTAAGAAAAAAAAAACCAATATTTGTGGAAATTGTGATATACGAAATAGGATATAGTCGTGAAAATGTAACAAACACACAAACAAGCAGAGTTACTTTCATTTATAAAATTACTTGCTTTTGCCCGCGGCTTCGCTCGCGTTAAATTCGGGGTAACACAGTTCCCCTTTCCTGATTTGCAGGTACCTGATACCTCTAGTTTTTGCCCTTGCGCCTTATTTATTGTAATAGCAAAGCTAAGTTTTCCATGTTTTTCCCTCTTTCTCCTTCATTTCTCAATAAAAAAATAAATAAATTGCCTATGTCCGTCTTGACTATCTCTGTACCAAAAATCATCAAAACGGTTAAGCCATTAAGGCGTGAAGTCGTAACAAACAAACTCACTTTCGCTTTTATAATATTGGTAAGGATAAAATATGAATGCCAGAAATAAAACATTCCCGATACATTTTAATAATATATATATATTTTAATAATTTTAAGTAGTACCTATTTATTTTTGTATTCATGCGAGTAATTTAGAGTATTTGCTTCGCTTTGGTATTTGGATTCCGCTTTGATATGAATATTGAAATATTTCGCTAATCTATTGCGAACAAAGGGAAGATTTTTTGTCAAGTAATTGTTGTTTTATTACAACAAAAATGTTTTCATATTATAAGATGTTTTTCGATAGGAAATTTTAGCTTATATAATATTGAAACAGACCGACCTTTTTCGGGTGGGAAATCATCCAATGACTTCCCCCGCTCTGGGTGGAGCGGGGGGGCATGTCAGACTTGTACTGACTAAAACCCACCCATGTTCCTTCTATTGCCCTTTACGTTCCGAGGCCGCGGTATCTCTTTCGAACAACCCGCAACCCCGGCAGGCGGAGGCCCTGGCAAGCCCCTCTGCTTTGCTGACTCTCTTTGAGGCGCGCGTGAAACACGAACGCGCCGTCGACACGGCCTGTCGTCAATCGACGGACGGACGGTGAACTACCCATTGCTCACCGCCCACAGGCCCGCATCTACGGTGGCCGGAAGTCGTCTCGCGGCGCCCGGCGTCATGGGCGTCTCCCGCGGCGGCTGGGTTGGGCAGATGTTCTCTCCCTCAAACGCCCGGCCACCTCCTTTGCTAGCATTACTGCTTCGCAGAAGGTGGTGACCGCTTCCCATTCCCTCTCGCTCCGGACCATGGCCTGAACCAGGGCCGGACGCGAGAGATCGCCGCCGCCGATCGCCTCCACGAGGGCACGGCGGTGCTCCGCCCAAGAACAGACCGACCTACACTTAAGTAAACGTTGCTTAGGTTGTAGCAGTATAGTATTTGTAACTTGAAATACTGCCCGTATTTCAAGTTACAAATACTTGAAATGCTGCCCAACCTTAATAAAAATACGTAATTAAATACAAATACGTATTTAGTATTGATATCTCAATTGCTTCTCGGGACGAAGCACATGTGTCTAAAAGAGTGATGGATCTGAATGTTGATGGATGGAGAGCGAGAGGAAGGCCAAAGAAAAGATGGATGGATTGTGTAAGGAATGATATGAAGGAGGAAGGAGTTAATGATGCTGTGACGTCTGATAGGGGAGAATGGAAGAAGAAAACGTGTTGCGCCGACCCCAAATAGAATGGGACAAGGGCAGGAAAATGATGATGATGATGATCTCAATTGCTTCTTACAAACGGAATTTTTTTTATGTGTAAAAAATAGTTGTCAAAACGGTGCAGCGGTGCAAGGAAACATCTAGAGGAAACTGGAATGTTCTAGAAAGAATTTCGATGACATGTGACTAACCTATGTAATATAACTTCGCAATGGGTCAATGATTTGCATACCTGTCTTGGTCTCGTGAGGTCAATAACGACTGACTCCATGTTCCTTCTTTTGCTCTTTGAGTTCGTGACCCACGGTATCTGTTTCGACCTTACCCGTATCCACGATATAAATCTCAGGGTCCGTCAGGATTTGTTGACATCTCTAAATGCGACTACTGAGTACTCATGTTCTGGGTTCGATTTCATCGGAAATAGCTCATAAGCAGTTACGAAGTTTGGATTTGAGGTCAGTTGATAGCAATATTAGCAATAGAGTTGCGCACTTACTTGGGAAACATTACTGGTGAAATGTGGGTGCAGTATCCTTACTTCCTTACTAATATTATAAAAGCGAAAGTGAGTTTGTTTGTTTGTTTGTTACCTCTTCACGCTTTAATGGCTACACCGATTTTGATGAATTTTGGTACAGAGATAGTTGGGAACCAGGAGACGGACATAGGTTATTTAAAAAAAAAATGTGGGATGTGAGGGAGAAAGAGGGAAGAAAAGTCAAAACTTAGCGTTGCTGTTACAAATCAATAAGGCGCAAGGGGAACTGTGTTACCCCGAATTTACAGCAAGCGAAGTCGCGGGCAAAAGCTCGTTAGATAATAAATCCACTTATTTTTACGGCACCTTAAAAGGAATAAACGGAACCCTTATTGGAATACTTTTTTTTATGTTACCCCACACTAGGAATTTCTCCTGTATACGCGTTTACAAACATTTAAATTCACACACACAGTCAGACCCGAAACAACTATCTGCAGATCATACAAATATTTGTTCCGTGCGGGAATCGAACCCTCGACACGCAGCGCAGCAGCCGATCGCTCAGTCACGGCACCAACCGTGCCGTCACTTTGTTGTCTGTCTGTCTGCCTCTGAAGACCCTTTATCTCGGGAACGCGTAGAAGTGTCGAGTTTAAATTTAAATCATGTACTCAACTCTGTATTCCATTTGTGCTGTGAAAAAAATCAACCCTCTAAGGCTACGCAGTCAAAATGTAAGTATGACTGTTAATGCCACAAGTCTGTACGGAGCTTTCGTGCGAGTCTGACTCGCTGTTGGTCACTTTTTATGGTTATTGATCAATTGTTTAATTACGTACATAGTCCTTGTGCTCACAGCCTTTTTAAGGAAATTTCAAAACGTATACGTACTTATATTTAGGTTAGGACATTCTTATTTTAGTTACTATTCTCTTCCTGTTCTCACACACTATTGTTTACGTTTCTTTCTTCATATTTCCTCTCGCAGGCCTGCTGGTAGAAATTTCTTTAGAAATAAGCTGTGCTTTTGTTCTCTTTGTTTTTATGATGTTTTCCTGTATTTTTTCTTGTGTGTACATAAATGATTAAATAAATAAACGATTGGTTGACACTTCTCGTGACCCAAGGGCTGGCTTTTACTTTGGCCAGAGGCTTAGCGTTGCCATACAACGTGGCAACGCGGCCAGTCTCTTGGGGACATTGACAACTGACAGCGTTAAGGAGAATTTTTCGACGCTATTTTTTTAATTTATTTATAAGTTACGTAGTTAATTCTTTAAATGTTTAATTTCATATAATAGCTTAATACAACATTATTTTTAGTATATGCCAAACCTGAATATAGTTTGTTCAGAATAAGTAACTGAATCGATTCCAATAGTTTTTACACCATGTTATATTTTGTCCCAAAAATATTAATAATAGGTTACGTGTTGGACACTTAGTAGGTATACGAAATCATACGGCGCACAACAATGTCACGGCGGCAGATCAAAGCGACAGTACACACGTGCGGTGCCGTTTGTGCCGCGCGGTGACCGTGGTTTTGTACGGACAACCAGGTAAAATAACAAGCTAACAGAACCGGGGCCGCTAGGTGGCGCTGGCAAGTAAACAAAACATTGATTTGTGTCCATATATTTTATTTTTAAAAAAATAGTAAAAGTTAAGTCTGTGATGTATAGTTCACATCAAAGTGAAACTGGACATATAAACAAACGGTGACAGTGTTATCAGTGGCTAATGTACGTTAAAAGTTGTGAAAATAGTGAAAATAGTTTACCCGTACAGTGACTTTCGTATTTACGAAGTTGGACGTAAGTTTGTTTACGTACTAATACTATGACAATTTGTGACATTCCGAATCAATAGTTCAGATAAAGACTATAATATACGGCACAATTACTATCTAGAAGCAGTGACTCAGTACAAGTGTAGTCAACAATTACTTTTGACTATTTAGCATACTTCCAACTGAAACAATTAGGTGCTAAGTAAACATTAAAAAGTGCAGTAAAACTTTCAATGTAAAACAACTACCAAAAACATTAAATAGCAATCACAAAAAATAGACAATTATAACAAAAACTAGTGAACTTTATGTGATTAAATAACGAAATCTAGTTCATTGGCAAAGACCGTTTTTTATTCAAATATTCTACCTACGTGACTTGAAATAATGACAACTCTAACGCCATCTAGCTAAAACCTTATGAACAGGCAAACCCCTGGAATTGATGTCATAGTGAGCTGAGACTATTAGATATCGGTAACCAATAATTGTAAATAGCGACATCTATTACATTAAAATGAACTTAAGTAGTCAAGCAAGACACCATTAGACTGCAAAATTCGATGAAGTCATCAACAGTTCAAGTGGCCTAGCGGTGAAAGAACCGATACATGTATCCACACTGTAGAATCGTATGTTCAAATCTGATGTGGTGGATTGGAAACTTTTTGAGATTATTTAATTTGTAAAACCATCATGAACTTCCTAGAAAACATAACTTTCCGTCGCACACGTACTATATCTGAACCCAATAATGACACCTGTGAAATTATTTCTCAAACATTGGATGAGACTGCAAATAGTATGCCGGAAATGTCAGAAGATGAGGAGGATAAGCAGATAAACATACTTCAAACTGAGATTGAGAACCTTCGGTCTCAATTAAAAAGCGCACATCAAGAAATTGAAATTCTATCTTTGGAAAATAGCTCCCTCAAGCAAAGAAACAACGATCTGTTAAAGAAAAATGAAATGTATAAAAAGGTCACCAGTAGTCCTCTAAACAAGAAAACACCGAAGAGAAATACAAATAGTTCTGCGAATAAGAAGCCCAGTACACCACCAACTCTAGAAATTCCCAAATTCTGCACACCAACTACCGAAGACCCCGGTGAAAACCCGGAAAATAAAACTCTAAACAGAAATATTCTTGAAAAGAACACATCGTTGCCCTTTCTTAAAAATAGCATATGTATTTTAAGTAGCGAAACGTCAAATAGATTATACACGATCAGTCAAAGAACCAATTTAAGTAATTTTAATATATGTCACTATCACATGCCAAATTGTGGATTAAAGCAACTATTAGTTAATATAGATAAAAAGGTACAAAACTTCACCCACTCCGACTATTGTGTTATTTATGTTGGAGAAGATGATTTCCGAAGAACGCATAATTATATAGAATTAGTTACCTTCATTCGCGAGAAATTGCAAAGTTTAACCCACACTAACTTTATAATATGTCTGCCGACTTTTAAATATATGGTGAACAAAAATTTAATGTTAAATAGTAGAATCGACACGTTTAATAATTTAATTTACATGGATGTGGAGACATATAAATATGCGTATATTTTGGATTCCAACTTAAATCTTCCGTACACCTACGAAACTTATAACCAAAGGTATGGAAGTTTAAATAATAAAGGCTTGAATATTATATTAAACGATTTACAAGACCTAATTCTAGATTTAAACAAAAGAAATATAGATGATGCATGTAAACAACTAGTTGAACCTGATAACGCATTGAATGTAAGTGTTAATGATAAATGTGATAATACTAATAATTTTTTTCGTATATGACAGATTATATGTACTTCATCAAAATATAAATGGTTTAATACACAAAGCTGATGAATTAACCGTTAATTTAAATAATATTAACAATAACATAATTGATGTAGTGTGTATTACCGAGCATAATATGAAAACAGAAGATACTAAGGTTCTTCATATTCCCAATTATACTGTAGCGGCACATTTCTCAAGAACTAACAGAAATGGTGGCTCATGTATCCTAGTTAGGAAAAACCATAAATTTAAAGTTGTGCACGAAGCAAGACTGGTAAGCGTTTCCAACCTTATAGAATGTTCTGCCGTTGAATTGTTGGAGCATGGGTTGATTATTCTAAGTATATACAGACCTCCAAAGACTAAAAGAGATTGCATAGAAATATTTTTTGACCGTTTAACGACTTTGCTTGCAAAACTATGTACCAAACGAAAAAAACTTGTTATTTGTGGCGATTATAACATTGATCGACTAAAAGCCTCTCCTGTTTCGAGGGAGTTTGAAGACTTACTACGAAGCTTCAATTTAAAACTTGCAATTAATGAGCCAACTCGTTTGCAAAGCAAAACGTGCATTGATAACATTGCTCATAATGTAAGAGGCTGTAAACATTATGTCTTAGAACTAGCCCTGTCAGATCATACAGCACAAGTGTTGTCATGTCCTGTTAGGAAAACGTACTCGATTACCCACTGGTACAAATTTAGAAGAGACTATAGCAAGGAAAATGTCGAAAAATTTATTGAATGTTTAAAAGCACTGACTTTTAGTGATTGCTATCGAATAAGTGACCCAAATGATGCTTTTGAAGAATTTCATAAACTATTTAAACTTTTTTATGACCTCTGCTTTCCAAATATAAAAATTATGGTTCCAATTATACGCAATACTAAGTGGCTCAGTAAAGGTTTAAAAATGTGTTCCCTCCGTAAAAGATTGCTACTCAAAACATATCGACTATCAGGTAACAATAAAGATAAAAGTAAGTTTAAGATATATGCAAAAAAGTTTAAAAGAATCATAAAACTTACTCAAAGGTCGCAAAACAACTACCATATCCAAACATCCACAAATAAATCTAAAGCAGTTTGGCAAATAATCAATAAATTCAAAAACAATAACCCCCCTGAAAAAATTAATAGAATAAAATATAAAGACCAAATAATAACTGCTCCTAGTACTATAGCAGAAACTTTCAATGACTTTTTTATCGATGACGTTTCAAAACTAACGAATGAAACACTAAACTATGCTAAAATCTTAACCTATAACAAACCGAATTCTTGTTTCTTATCACCAGTTACCCCTTACGATGTTGTCAAAATCATCATGACATTAAAAAACACCAACAGTACAGGTTGTGATGGTATTTCTACAAAAATAATTAAAAATGTGGTATATGAAATCGCTCCAATTATTACCTACATAATAAATCGGTGTCTTGAAGAAGGTATTTTCCCAACATATTTAAAAACTACTGTAGTTACACCAATATTCAAAAAAGAAAATGTGGAAGATATGCGATGTTATAGACCCATCGCTCTCATTCCAATAATGGCTAAAATATTTGAAAGAGTACTTTATAATAACCTCATTGAATATTTCGAAAAAAATAACATTATAATAGACAATCAAGTTGGATTCAGAAAAGGGAAATCGGTTAATATGGCTATGCATCAGCTTTTGCAAAAAGTTATAACGGAACTAGATAAAAAAAATCAGGTAACAGCTCTATTCATGGACATGACAAAAGCTTTTGATTACGTTGATCATGGACTACTACTACATAAACTGGAAATATACGGAGTTCGGGGAAAAGCATTGGAAATAATCAAATCCTATCTCAGCAATAGAAAACAGTTAACTGAAATAACACAATTATGCCCATTCACAAAAACAGAAAAGAAATATATGTCGAGCACAAGGTCAATAAAATATGGTGTTCCTCAAGGGTCGATACTGGGACCACCACTATTTCTCATTTATATAAATGATCTACCTAACGCCATTCGGTACCCTATGGTTTTATTTGCAGATGACAGTACAGCTCTTTTCACAAATAATAAAAATAAAAATCATGAATTGGAAATAAATGAATCATTATCTAAGTTAATAAACTGGCTTACAATAAATAATCTAAAAATAAATCTTACAAAAACCCATTACATGAATTTTAAAAATAAGAACGCAAAATCAGTGCCATTATCTGTTAAATACAATAATGAAACTGTATCTGAGGTTACAAGTACAAAATTTCTAGGTATTTATATAGATTCTAATATGTCATGGAAAACGCATGTAAATAGTGTTTGTAATAAATTAAGTCAATTCTCTTATGCCCTCTATATGCTCAAAAAGGTATCTAACCAAACCACACTACTTAGTGCTTATCATGCCTATGTGGGATCCACTCTATCTTATGGGATACTATACTGGGGATACTCAACAGATAAAGAAGTGGCGTTCAAGGCACAAAAAAAGTGCATTAGATCTATATGTGGGTTACACCAAACAGATTCTTGCAAACCTCACTTTATAAATCTCAAGATATTAACCCTCCCTGCTATATATATCTATGAGGCCTCAATCTTAGTTCGATCAGACATCAGTAGTTATGACACACTAAAAACCAGTAGACTAAAAAATATATTACGCAATAAAACATCTCACACTGCAGTTTATAGCAATAGTATTTTCTGTATGAGCATAAAAATATACAATAGATTACCCATACACATTAAAAACATAAATTCAATTGGTGTGTTCAAAAAGAACTTAAAAGATTTTTTGATTAAAAATGCATACTACTCTGTAAAAGAATTCCTAGAAGAGAGATAATGATTTAATATATTTTGTAATGAGCAATGATTGTTAAAACTTATTATAATGTGATGATAATCCTATGACATAAAATCTATGAATAATAATAATTAGTATAATGTTTAATATAATGTAAAAAGTTTGACTGGTTAATTTAGAATGTTTTATTTTATATTTTTTTTTGTATAATGTATCATTAACTGTTAAATTGCAATGCCTAAACAGGCAACTAAGTTCTAAGAACCTACCCTTTTGTTAAGATCTAAATTACGACACTTAGTTAGCAATAAAGAATTTGACTTTGACTTTGACTTGACTTATAACTTTCTGATTTTTTATGATTAAGTTCTGAAATTTTGTACATAGATTCTTCAGATAAACATACTAGACACGTGTTTCGGGTTTCGCATAAAGTAAAACTAATGATGTATAGTGTTATCAACATCATAAAACTTCTCGATTGCGTAGGTATCTATCATCCACAATCAAGGTTATAATAGAGCTGTCTCAAGCTTGAACATCTCAGACACGTAGTGATTACAGACGTGTAGGCGTTCTAGAATCTAGATATTGTAATTTAACGCTTTGAGTGGTAGTTAGGAATCTAGGCTCTCAATCATTCATAATTGGCGTTCTTGAGTTACGTCGCGTCTGTGTTATACGTGTTTTCTGAACAATAAAATTATTTATGTTACTGGACAGAATGTGGATTGTATAGCGTGGAGCCACGCGAAGTTTGTAATGGGAATTTTGTTTTTAAATAACGCCTCTCACTAGAAATATATCGTTGGTGCGTTTACAAACATTTAAACTCACATACACAAACAGCCAGACCAGGAACACCTACCTGTAGGCCATATAAATATTTGTTCCGTGCGGGAATCTAACCCGCGACACTAAAACTCAAAAGTCAACAAACAAATATTTTTTGACGCGCCAAAGTGTTCATTTGCTTTTTCTTTTAACAAACAGCTTTCTATTTGCAAGCGAATTCGAAATTTAAATAAAACCTTTTATAGGTTACCTCTTTGGTTGCTACGTTTCAAAATAAAAGGTTGTTCCATTTTTTAATTACATGGCAGATATGAGTTTATTTAGTAATTTAATTGGTCGCTTGAACAAGACAGATATGGATTTTCATACAACTTTTGCCGGACGCTGATAGGCCAGTACAGCAATTTCGATTTATTTCGAAGAAATTTGCCTAAATAATGTACGAATTTCCAAGCACATTTGAGATAAGGTTATTTTTACAGTTTGTAGGCGTATCTAAATATATTTTACATGTTCGAGGTTTCCCACGTATAACACGACAACTTTCAACATAGCCGACATGATAAATCGTTTAAAGACGTTTTTTTGCAACAACCCTTATAGCGCGTCTGAGTGGAAAGTGACGCATGTCACGTCAAAATTTCTTCCAATACATTAGGTAGTACAGTATAAGACGAGGCCCGAACACGAGCGCGCGGTGTAAACGCAACGTAGTACATACGTCGATTTTAATAATTTCAAGAATTGACAACACGGTTAGCGCAGTGTCTGAGCTATCGACTGCTGCGCTGCGTGTTGCGGGTTCGATCCTCGCACGGAACAAATATTTGTATGGCCTACAGAAAGTTGTTCCGAGTCTGGCTGTTTGTGTATGTGAGTTTAAATGTTTATGAACGCACTCACGATACAGGAGAAATTCTTAGAACGGGGAACGATAAAAAAAAGAATCCTACTGAATGTTTTTTTTTACGAAATTAAAAGTCAATTATTCATACTAGGCTGATGATCAGCACCTTTGGAAGGTTATTACACAAGACAGTCCCTAAAACGCCCACCCTTCGCCACTTCCTTGTATTTTATTCCTAGTATTCTTCGCCACTTCCTAGTATTATATATGTATAGTATGCTGGGAAGATGAAGTAGCGGAACAAACTCCCCAGCAACACAACTGTCTGATAGGTTTGATTAACCGCACTTTATACAGTAACTAGCTTTTGCCCACGGCTTCGCTCGCGTTAAATTCGGGCTAACACAGTTTCCCTTTCCTGATTTACAGGTATCTGCTACCTGTAGTTTTGCCCTTGCGCCTTATTTATCGTAATAGCAATGCTAAGTTTTCCCTTTTCTTCCCTCATATCTCAATCTTTTTTTTTTAAATAGCCTATGTCCATCTCCAGGGTCCCAACTATCTCTGTGCCAAAATTCATCAAAATCGGTTCAGCCATTTAGGCGTGAAGACGTAACAAACAAACTCAAGGATATCCAAGGAACACATTATAATTCTGAAACATTACTAAACTTTAATAATTTGAATTGCCATATGTTCGCTAGTACACATCAATATACCATAATAATATAGTTTATATTCTGGATTAGCACAGAAAACGCCGGAAGAACTTCACGCGGGCAACGCAACGTGCATGAGCTAGTTTATATATAAGTAAACCATGACATAATGTATTTTTCAAAGAAGGCTTACCTTTCTGGGAAAGGGCGGTTCGCGGTTCCACCCACGTAAACTTGGATAAAAAGTAGCCTATGTATTCATCCAGAGTATAAACTATCTTCATTCTAAATGTCATCTTAATCCGTTAAGCCGTACTAACTGGGTTGTGGAGTTCAGATAGGCAGTCGCTCCATGTAAAATACTGGTATTCAGCTGCATCCGGTAAGACTGGAAGCCGTCTCCAACATCGTTGGGAAAAGGCTAGGCAGGTGATAAAGAACGATACTAATTGTGCTACCTATATTATCTATCTTCTTCTAATATATGAAATTCTCGTGTCACAGTGTTAGTTACCATACTCCTCTGAAACGGCTTGACCGATTTTTATGAAACTTTATATGCTTCAGTAGGTCTGAGAATAGGGTACTATCTATTTACCCCACCCTAGAAACGGTGCTGAGCAGCGGGTGAAACCGCTGGGCACAGCTGGTTATAGATAAAAGAAAATCGTCGTATTTACGTTACGTTCACACCGCCCACTCGTGCTAGGTCCTCGTGTGGTGTGGTGCCGTTTCTACTCAAACGCAATTGCAATTTATCACATACCCCACAGACCCACTTAAGTATGTTATATGCAAGAATTTACACAATTTTGGTAGCGCGATACTGGTAAAAAGAAGGTTATGTAACGCGTTTGGGATTAGGTTACGTTATTATAAATGGGGGTTTTACTGTGCCCCATATTTTCATATCTAGCATGCATCTGAAACTAAACTAGGTAATACACCTATGTAGAATACCATCTGCCGGGGTTGCGGGCTGTCCTTGGATGGGTTGCGAGTTGTTTCAAAGAGATACCGCGGCTTCAGAACATAAAGGGCAAAATAAGTAACATGGGTACCCTGTTAGTCAGTACAAGTCCCCCCCGCTCCGCCCAGAGCGGGGGAAGTTTCTCATCCACAAAAAAAGCGGGAGCTTTAAAAAACATGCGTTTTAAAACTAAAAATATTCGGTTCACATATATTTTAATAATTTTAAACAACAGATATCTTGTTGTTCACTGTTGCAAAAAAAAAAAAAACTAAAATGCTATTGTATTTTTGAATCATAAATCGACGTATTGCGTTACGTTTATACTGCTCTCGATACTGAACAATATACATATTTATTATCGTATAAAACGACAGACCGCAGCCGCATATTGGAACATACGCCGCACTCTGGCTGGGACATCGTGGTCACCGTGATACTGACAATATCGTTATAGCAGTACATTTTACTAGTGTATTATCTATCACAGTGTTTCTCAACCTACAGTACGCGGTCCCTTGGGGGTCCAGGAGTACCTATATGTAAATGTATAAGAACTGACACTGACTGGTTTTCTCAATTACAAACCTCTGTGAAAAGACATTCTTTGCTCTTGTAATAATATAAACCCGAATTGTGAAAAAATGCAAAAAAGCAACACCCACCTTTACATTTAAACCATTGAATGTCTTAAAATCCACTGTGTATCCTAAGAAAAAAAACCGAAAATTAATGAGAATGACAATTGTATACTTACGCTTTTGCAATAACTACCTAACAAACTACGTATTTTTGTTTGAACACAATGGAAAGTTAAGCTTATTATAAAAATTCGTTATTTAGTGATCTATAGGTACATCTATGGGTGAAGACAGAAATAGGACAAAATAATGTTAAGATACGCAATCTTACGACAAACTTTTATCCGTGCCTCTATTCTCATGAATGTCATAAATTATCTCCTGATAACGAACAAGCATTGCATTTTTGTATTGATTTATTAAAATTACTTGACAGAAAATAATTTTAATACATATGAGCACAAAGGTACTGCTTATTTCATTAGAAATTTCTTCCAGCAGACCTGCGAGAGGAAAGTTTGATAAGATATGTAGACACAGGTTGTAAAAAACACAAAATAGGAAAATTTTAAATCATCAATCATAAAATAATCATACATACAACATTACAAATAACACACTTTTTTTTATTAAAGAAGTGTTTGATAATTTTGCTTGCAGCCCCGGACCCTACTTTTGTAGGGTCCGGGGCTGAAAAAGTTTAGGAAACACTGATATATGAAAACATCGGCCCCAATTTTTTTTATCAAATTAGCTATGAACAATCCATTACAGTGTTACTTACTGCAAACCAGCTAGTCCCAAAACTGAGCCAGTACAACGTTCACAGAATACCAACCTTCTACATCCCAATAAACAACAATAAACGATGGGGTCTAGCCCTACGGGGTGCGAATATAAACACAATAAATTAATTTACAAGGGTTTATTAGAGCAGATTTCATTAGAACAGGAAAGGTGAATTGAACTGACATACTTAACCGACATGTGATGAGGTGGAAGGGAGGTTCAGATTACAAATTATTAGTAACGTTGGCGAGTTGTTTCACAAGGAGATATAAGGTTCATTATTATGAGGATATCTCAAATTTGGCCTACCTATGTTCGTAAGGAAACCAACATTAATTGAGAAACCACCGTCTACTCAGATCTAGCCTGGACCTTTGCTGTCCTCCTCTAGTAACGCCTTAAGCCGAAGCTCGTACTCCACAGGGGTCGCATAGTTTGTAAGTTTTTTGCCCTGGCCGGAGGCTTTACTCTCGAGGCATCCACAGGATTGACTGGTTAAGTAGACGCAAATCGTTAAGAAAAGGCGGGTGGCGGAGTTTCGAAATGTAACGCGTTGGGCAGCGGCCGTGCATTTAAATAGTGGGAATTCCGCCATATTGGATTTAGGATGACATCACTAAGCTTACATGCATTGTTAAATAAGCTTGTGATCAGCTTTAAATCGAATAATCTTTTATATCAGTATATCTGACTAAAAACAAAAATAAAATAAATTGCAGCATTTTTATTTCATTTTGTTTGAGATAAATCAAACAAAGATTTTTTATAGAAAATAGGGTTTACTTGGACCTCTTTAAACAAATCAATTATTGCATTTTAGAGTGATGATTAATAAGCTAATGAATATAGATTGCTTGATGCGAACGAATGAATGAATGTATGATTGATTGAACATCATAAGAAGCTTGAGCGAATGTGTCGTAGACACATTTTTATTTACCTATTTATTTAGTACACCACCAACAATACATACAAAAACTTAATAACTATGCAATCATTTTAAAGTGCTGGTATGTATGCCTATACAGGTATACGCAGCATTCACCACGGTGATAATAACAGTTTTAAAATAAAACAACACAATATAAATTTAACATAAAAATAAATGAAATTGCATAAAAATAAAATTATCTTAATATATATAAATCACGTGTCACGTTGTTTGTCCGCGATGGACTCCTAAACTACTTAACCGATTTTAAATTAAATTTGCACACCGTGTGCAGTTTGATCCAACTTAAAAGATAGGGTTGGTAGAGTTGGTAGGGTAGGTAGGGTAAGAAGGGTAGGTATGTAGAAAGATAGAAAATTGCATTGCAACGCATGCCGAGGCATAGCTAGTATAATATAAAGTATGATTTTAAAATATGTTTTAAGAGAATGCGATATAATTAAAATTAAAGGCTAATATCTGCCATGAGACAGTGATGCTCTAACTAATGGCATCGATTATCTTCGCAAACAATACAAAGTATTGAAGTCTATGCCATAGGTTGTGTCAGCTCTTTGATGGATTGAACAAAAACAAAATGAGAAGAAAAAAGTAGTTTCACAGTACAGCTACAGAAGCGAAGGAAAATGATCAAAGGAATATTCTGGAATATCGCGGAATGTGAATAAATTTGTAATCTGAAATATTACGCGTGGCTCAATGGTCTGTGGTGAGACGGAATACTTTCTAAATGAAATACTTACGCCATTTTCTTTTTTGTGGCCATTTTTCTTTGTATGTTTTCTCTTCGTATAGATTTTTTTATGGAATTTGAGCTTCCGTTTTCTCAATTATAATTATTATAGGTTTGTATATGATTTTCTTTTTAAATTCAATGAATTACTCCATTTGCCGCCTTTACATAGTTTTGCGTGGGTAGCCCGGTTCTCCGCATGAATGATTAATACATATATACCTATATATTTGTTCTTGAACTGACTTTTGATCCTGCAGCCGGGATCGCCTTCTCATGAGAGAACGTCCTCAACGCACAAAACTTTGCGAACGCGTTAAATATTGATAGATAAAAATAATAATCTTCTTTCCATTTTTTAGAGAGAGAGGGAGAGAGAGAGAGAGAGTGGTTCTAAGTACTTCTTTGTGGTGCATGATAGTCGAGCATAAATCCTTACCTTATCCATACTCATCTGCCTAGCTTTTTCCCATCTACGTTGGGTTTGGCTTCGACTCTGACCAGATACAGCTGAATGCCAGTATTTAACATGGACTCTCTATCTGACCTCCATAACCTAGTTAGTGCTTACTAATACGATATCATTGGTAAGACCGGTTGTCAGACTTCCAGGCTACTGACTACCTGTAACGACTGTCAATGATCTACAAATGACAGCAAAGACCAAAGAAGAGACTCGGAAAACATTTTTGAACATGTTATAGACATCTTATATATATTATTTTTTGAAAACGTTGCCCCACACTAGGAATTTCTCCTGTAACGTGGTTGCGTTTACAAACATTTGAACTCACATACACAAACAACTAGACCTGGAACAACTATCTGTAGGCCATGCAAATATTTGTTCCGTGTGGGAAATATTGTACAGACATTGTGAACGGATATGTCCCCGTGCAACAAACACAAACTTTTTGAACCGATTAATTAAAATAAAATCTCATTCGTTCGTCGTCGTTGTGAGAGTGTGCGTGTCACTTTATAATTGTGTGTTTATGTAGGTGTGTGAGTGGAATGCAAAGTGCATGTGAAATGTTTGTTTTGGGTTAAGGGCTATTTGGTGTTTGCGGGTTGTTCGAAAGAGATACCGTGGCCCCGGAAAGTAACGGGCAATAGGAGGAATATGGGTGGGTTTTAGTCAGTACAAGTCTGACACCCCCCCCCGCTCCGAGTTATTTGATGATTTCCCACCCACAAAAAAAGGGCTATTTGGTAGAGCAGAAGAGTAAGTTTTCTATTTCGTCGTAGCTTTTTTTCATCAACCCAGAAAACAAGTGCAGCTTAACCTGAAAATAGAATCGAGTGGCTGTTTATGTCAGTCACGAGGTGCTCATTCCGTTCTATAACACAGTAAATTTTTGGTTTGCCGCTTACCAAAACAATTTACCATTGTCCCGTTTCGAGGCAGAATACCAATCCTAGAATGGGCAGAAACTATTCAACAGAGCGGTTTTGTCAGTCATTCCATAAATCCAGCTTGTTTCAGTAGCTTACAAATCTAAGCTACCGAAGCTAATACCGAATGGCGGTTCTACGGAACTACGGAACTATTCTAGAAGTTATTGACCGATGGAGTGTACTGGGAATTTAGGACTCCAGTATCGCTTGATTGATAGATTCTGATTTAATTTTTTTTGTTTGTAAATTACGTCGGGTCGTTGAAATACTCGGGCTTAGCAAACTTTTGATTGCTTTTGACATTAATTTAATGTATTCTTTATCGAAGGAGGCTTATGTCGTAGAGGCGGTGATGGTTCGGAGCGAGAGGGAATGGGAAGCAGTCGCTTTCGTCTGTGGACGGTGAGCAATGGGTAGCTCACCGTCCGTCCATCCAGTGACGACAGGTCGTATCGACGCCGCGTTGGTGTTCTAGGAGCGCCTCAAATAGATGTCAGCAAAGCAGAAGGGCCTGTCAGGGCTACCGCCTGCCGGGGTTGCGGGTTCTTCAAAAGAGATACCGCAGCCCTTTATGTTGTAATCCTACTAATATTATAAAAGCGAAAGTAAGTTTGTTTCGTCTTCACACCTAAATGGCTAAACCAATTTTGATGAATTTTGATACAGAGATAGTTGGAACCCTGGAGACGGACATAGGCTATTTTTTTTAAAGTCAGAGAAGAGGGAAGAAAAGGGGAGAGAAAGATTTTTGTTTTCGATCATCACGCAGGTTAAAGCCAGCGTTAGCCCAAAGTAACTATGCCACGAGGACGAAGTCGCGGGCGGAAGCTAGTTTTCTATATATCTTTTTTAGTGGTAATTTCAATGTGGTTCACATATTAGTAACTACAGATTTAAATACTTTATTTCGCATACCAGGTATCATCCCAAGAGCATTCCCACTAGATTCTCTTTAGAGATTCCCCGAACTTTACTATTCAGTCTTCTAAAACAAACAAGTGGAAATCCGATTTCCGTTTCCTGAATTCCCTGTTTGCCTACAAACAAACATCGTCCTACTAATCAAAATCTCTTAAAATTTTACACTGATGTCATAGAGTAGATAGTTACCTACAGAAGCTCCATACGAGTACACACACATTAACACGCGTCAACGAATAGTGACTGCAAGCTCGATATACTATTGGCACCCACTCCTGAAAAAATATTTAAATTATTTAATTTTGTTTAATTAAGTTTTATTGTAATAACTTTATTGTAATATGTCGATTATTCTTTTTAGAATAATTTAAATATAATAATTTTACTTTTGAGGTCGATTTTGAGGAATTAATTATTTATTATCTTATGTTCACACCAATAAAAGAATTTGAAAACTAAAATCGATAGTCGCCGAGACAATGACGCTCCATGAGTCCCGAGAAAATAATCCAACTGTCTTCCACTACGAAATAATCAGAACAGAACTTGGCGTTCTGTGCATATCTATTCTGTGCTCACAGCTACATTTGGAAAGGAGCCAGGTTTGACTACATGCGAAGCGGCGAATTATAAGTGTTATTGCAGGACGTAGATAAGCGCCCTGGAGAGTCTACGGATTTTCTGTGAGTAGTACGTTTTAGGCTTTATCGTTTTTTGGGTATGGGGTATTCGGTAATGCATTTTTTAAATCCATATTTTTGTTTGTTAGTATATTAGTTTTTTTCATTAATACATTACTTCCTTACATAAGCATACAACAGATTAACGTTTGGAGAAGAAAATTCTTTGTTTCGAATCTCATTTTATGTGTATACTTTATGTTTTTTTTTCAGAAATCAAAACATTCAACTAATTAAAAAGAAACCTTGTTTTTAACTCCAGCAAACTTTTTATTTATTACTAGCATTTGCCCGCGGTTTCGCTCGCGTTAAATTCGGGGTAACACAGTTCCCGTTTCCTGATTTGCACTTGCGCCTATCCTATGTACGGACATAGGCTAGGCGCAAGGGCAAAAACTACAGGTAGCAGGTACCTGCAAATTAAGAAACGGGAACTGTGTTACCCCGAAATTTCCTCTTTCTCCCTCATTTCTTACTTTTTTTTAAATAAAGGTAGCCTATGTCCGTCTCCTGGTTACCAACTATCTCTGTACCAAAATTCATCAAAATCGGTTTAGCCATTAAAGCGTGAAGAGGTAACAAACAAACTCACTTTCGCTTTTATAATATTAGTAAGGATATAAGTAGGAAGTAGGATTCATTTTCCTATATATATTTATTAATAATTGTTACAGTTTGTGGCAATCACAAAATAATCAATCTCACTTGCTGTGATCACAACAGGATTATACACTGTTAATATTGCCGTCTCAGACGCATCATAATGGAGATCATCTCATAGGTGACACTGAGTTAATCCCTAGCGACATCTGCCGAGAATTACTAACACTAAGCTTTGTATAGCTAAATTATCCCTTTGGCAATCGAGAGAGGGCTCATCAAATAATTTGTTGCTAAATTGAAACAGATTACACTACAAATAAACGAGAATGATAAAATAACAGGAGAGCATCATTCGATATATTGGAACTTGCTCCGTTTAAATACGGTAAAAGCCTGATTAAATTGTATTAAACACAATTTTAATTACTGTCTTTTATTTTGATAGCTTAATAACGTTATCAATAACATCATCATTGTTTATTTATTTATTTTATTTATTAAAACTACATACATATGTAAAAAAACATTGTACAAAAGCGGACTTAATGCCTTAGGCATTTTCTACCAGTCAACCTTAGGGTGATGCAGAGACAAAAACATAGTAGACGTGCAATGCGGCAGAAAGTTTCAGAACTAAAATAGAAATTGACTACGTTGTAGAGCAGACGAATTATCGAAATATCCGTTTGGTTGTCATAACCATTTGGTTTTTTGAGCACCTGTGTCGAGTTTTTAAGAATTAAGTCGTAATTCATTCGTAACTTGGTTCTTATCTCTAAAGAAATAATAGACTTTAAAGTAAAAACAACGAAAAGTACGCGACGACAATGAACAACCACAATTCGGTCACTTTGACATATATGAAGCAAATACATTAGGAAAGTTCGTTCAAACACCATTCGAATCTTGATAAAAAATGTATTCCGTCAATAATGTGCTGGGAGCAAAGAAAGTGGCGAGAACTGAAAGTTGAGCGAAAATGTTAAAGATTTAGTTAACAAAGCAGGTAAAGTTTTCGCAAATATGCATATACTACTGCTGGCGCCCGCGGCTTCGCCCGCGTGATATAGAAAAAAAATATCCTACATGTTATTCCAGACTGTATAATCTATCTCTGTGCCAAATTTCATCGAGATCCGTGCAGCCGTTTTGACGTGAAAGAGTTACAAACATCCATACATCCATATTTCCATCCATCCTCACAAAAATTCGCAATTATATTATTTTTAGAATTAAGCACACAGATAGTTTATAACCTTTATTAACAAAAAGTATACTTATAATCCTAGTAAAACAATCCCGTGGGTCAATAACCGAACTTCATGCAGACAACGCCGCGTGAGCTACTAGGTTACTAGGGCAAGCCAAACCTGTAAGCTTGTACGAAAGTATCGCTACTACACAATACGCTTTCACAACTCTGCTTGTAAGCAATTTAATCACAAAGCAACACATTAACTTTCCTGATTCAATTACTTCAACGTTAGACGACGTAAAGTAAATATGGCATCCACATATTTCGTATTTTACGTACAACATACATCTAATAAGCAGAGTACATTTATATTCTGGTTCAAGGATTACGTATTAGGGTCCCGGTAAATAATCTCCGTTCACACAATATGGAAGCAATTTATGAAATAAGATGTACTGCCTACAAACCAGGATGTGTGTGTCTGTGGAGGTGGAAATCACGTATTAAGTACCTTTTTATTCAAGTGAGAACACTTTGACATTGCGTTTGAATTTACACACGAAGCGTTAGGCGAGGGTGTTATGGAGTGACAAATTCTCATGTGAATCAAACAACGCGAAAGTTTTAATTCAAGACCAATTAAATATATATGTTCGGAAATTAGGAGTATGCATTTCGATTTTAGCCTTCCCAGCGCGCGGAGGCACTACACCGGGGGGAAACTCCGATACCGCGGCAAATTGCTGCTCAGCTGACAGACCTCCAGTGCGATCTCATGGTGGCATGGAGAGAGCGACTGTCGCAACCAACCAACTGTTTTGGTACAGATCTAGTTGGGACCCTGGAGACGGACATTTTTTTTTGAAGTGGGAAATGAGGGAGAAAAAAGGAAATAAGGGATAACTTAGCTTTGCTATTGCAATCAATAAGGCCCAAGGGGAAATACTACAGGTGGCAGTTACCTACAAATCAGGGAAGGGGAACTGTGTTACTCCGAATTTAACGCGAGCGAAGCCGCGGTAAAAGGCTAGTTATTTTATAAATGATCATGTTTATTTGTGACCAGCTGGCGCCCGCGGCTTCGCCCGCGTTATATCGAAAAAAAAGTGTGTATCCTATGTGTTATTCCAGACTATAATCTACCTCTGTGCCAAATTTCATCAAGATCCGTTCAGCCGTTTTGACGTGAAAGAGTAACAAACATCCATACATCCCTACATCTATACATACATCCAAACATCCATCCATACATCCCTCCATCCATCCTCACAAACATTTGCATATATAATATTAGTAGGAAGTAGGATATTCTGTTGATAAACACTATTAATTTTCTAATTAAATATTTAGGTATAAAATACATTGCTTTAAAAAAACACGCATGTGAATGTTGAACCTTATCGTGGTGCAATAAGAGCCAGTTTTCAAGGAAATAAGTGTATTGAAAAATAAGTGCATTTTCTTTAAAATCAAAATATTTTTATTTCATATAGGCCTACATGGGCACTTATAAAACGTCGAGAAAAGGTGCACGGTTCGGGTTGGTCGTTTCCTCTGGAGAAGAACCGGCAAGAAACTCCATGGTTACTCTTTTAAAATCATTTTGTATTACAATGTTGTTGTTACAGCGTAAGTACTTAAGTATGAGAGGACAGAGTAGACCCGATTTTTTTTATTTCTACTGCTAACGTTATTTATGCACCACGAGATCTTTGTATCATTGTACATCCTTTTCCAACATCAACATTTTACATTTCATTTTACTCACCCGTCGTATTAGCTGTGCATAAAAATTGCCGCGATTCATCGTCGTGTATAAAATATGTTGATACAGTTTACAAGACAAGTCGTATAATATGTTCGTCATGTACGCTGTGTTCCTAAGCTTTTCTTGCAATAATGAGAGTAATTTGTCACACCTTTTTAATACTCATGGCAACGTGTGTATATTTTTTGACTGTATTGTTTATGTTTAGCCGTCTTCTAAAAAAGAGGAGGTGCTCAATATTTTTTATTTTTTTATTTGGGAAAACAAACGGTTACACATTACAGTATTGCACAAAATTACAGCTATAAGATGAGTAAATGTATAACCAACAACTGTTATTTCAGTTTTTAGATTTCCCTACCTCAAAAGGATAAAACGGAATCTTTATAGGATCATTTTGTTGTCCACATGTTTATCTGTCTGTCTATCAAGAGCCCTTAACTCGGGAACATGTGGAGATATCGAGTCGAGTTGGCATATCCTTACTAATCTATACTATAATAATATAATAATTAATAATCTATACTAATATTATAAAGCTGAAGAGTTTGTTTGTTTGTTTGTTTGTTTGTTTGTTTGAACGCGCTAATCTCAGGAACTACTGGTTCGAATTGAAAAATTCTTTTTGTGTTGAATAGACCATTTATCGAGGAAGGCTTTAGGCTATATAACATCACGCTGCGACTAATAGGAGCGAAGAAACAATGGAAAATGTGAAAAAAACGGAGAATATTATTCATCTTTGAGGGCTTCCGTTGCGTGCGCTGCGAAAACGGTTCAAGATATCAAAAAAATATGTAGAAAAGAATTATTCCTCTTGAAATGATCTAAAAAAATGTCCGTGACGGTATATGTTTATCTTTTAAGATTAAGTCACTAGAACCGTTTTTATAGTAATCAAATTTGGTCAAAATTAATGCATGATTACCAATTATTTGTTAGAGTTGTTTCAACATAATAATATTAATCTTTATCCAAATAAATGTGTTGTTGATTAACAGTATTTAATTGTGAACAAAATTGTCTTTGACATCACTTAATTTCAATGAACATCTTAGAAGATATTACAATTTTAAAATAACTCTGATATAAAATTCACACGCGCCGCATGATGTGCAAAACATGACGCTGGGCATGGGCGAGGAGAGGCGTTGCTTGCGGGCGACGCGGAGGGGGGGTATAGCTCTACGATTGTCAAGGATAATATTTTGGTTCTAATAATTTCACAATTATTCATCATCTGCCTAGCCTTTTCCCAACTATGTTGGGGTCGGTTTCCAGTCTAACCGGATGCAGCTGAATATCAGTATTTTACATGGAGCGACTGCCTATCTGACCTCCACAACCAGTTAATACTGGGTAATACGATACCCCTTGGTAAGACTGGTTGTCAGACTTTTGGAACACTGACTACCTGTTACGACTGTCAAAGATCTACAAATGACAGCCGGGACCAACGGCTTAACGTGCTTTCCGAGGCACGGAGGTGACGGAGGAAACTCGGTATGTAACGGGTGGTCACTGGTCACCCATCCACAGACCAACCTAGGCAAGCGCGGCTTAACCTAAAGATCGACCCGAGCGGCTGCTATTATTTAGCCACGAGCTCCTCATGAGCTATTTTTTTTTTTATAAATTTCACAATTATTAAAAAAAAAATTGTAGATAATACCTGTAAATAGGTGTCATCTACATCATTATTCTTAGGGCTGTTTATTCAATAGTCAGATAACTTTTATCTGAGGAATAAAAATGGCGGTTTGACAGCTCATCTATAGAAAATATGTCAAACTGCTATTTTTATTCCTCAGATAAAAATTATCTGACTATTAAAAAATCAGCCCTTATTAGGTTAGGTTTTAGTTTAAGCACACAGTTAGTTAACCTTATATTTTACGTAAGTACCAAATACAGGTAACAATAATTAGGATCCTAATTATTAACCTTACGTTTGTTTTTTCTTGATTACGAGTTACGGTTTGGTTAAGTTTTCATTTCCTATTTTCTTTCTTCGTCACTATAATGCCTAGAAAAAGAACTCAGCTTTCTCGGCAGACTGTTACCGCAAAGCGGCTGCGAGCTTTGCGCAGCAGTGAAACAGAGAATGAAAATATGCATAGGTTGGCTACTCAACGAGGAATCAGTAAACAAAACCGTGCTAATGAATCCATCGTTGAACGTTCGCAGTATCTAGCCTCACAAAATTTCCGAACTTCGGCAAACCGTCAACGGGAAGCAAGCGCTGAACGTTTATCCTTACAAAATTTCCGAACTTCGGCAAACCGTCAACGGGAATCAAGCGCTGAACGTTTATCCTTACAAAATTTCCGAACTTTGATAAACCGAGAACGGGAATCAAGCGCTGAACGTTCTCAACGTTTAGCCTCACAGAGTTCTCGAACTTTGGTGAACCGACTACGGGAATCAAGCGCTGAACGTTCTCAACGTTTAGCCTCACAGAGTTCTCGAACTTTGGTGAACCGACTACGGGAATCAAGCGCTGAACGTTCTCAACGTTTATCCTCACAGAATTCCGGAACTTGGGCTAAGACGCGGACAAAGTCGTGGGTAACAGTTATAATTTATAAAGCTGAGGAGGTTGTTTGCAAAAATAAATATGATGCCCAAAATACTATTCCACGCGGACGAAGTCGCGGGCACAGCTAGTAATTATTATAAAAGCGAAAGTGAGTTTGTTACCTCTACGCTTTAATGGCTAAACCGATTTTGATGAATTTTGGTACAGAGATAGTTGGGAACCAGGAGACAGGACATAGGCTAATTTTTATTAAAACAAGTGGGATATGAGGGAGAACGAGGGAAGAAAAGGGAAAACTTAGCGTTGCTATTACAAATCAATCAGGCGCAAGAGCAAAAACTGCAGGTCTGCTTGGTGTGTTATACCGAATTTAACGCGAGCGAAGCCGCGGGCGAAAGCTAGTTTTATATAAAAAATCGACCCTTTAATCCACACAGTCAAAAGATATGTCCGTTTATGTCGTAAGTTTGTACGGAACCCTCGGTGCGCGAGTCCGACTCGCACTTGTCCGGTTTTTTTAAATGTTTATTACCTCATAACTCCGTGATTACTAGTTCGATTTACGTGATTCTTCTTTCATTTGTTAGATGTAGCTCGCGCGGTGATTCCGTATAAATGTTTCAATTATATCGAAGTGGTTCATGGCTTGGGCAGTAATAATAATACAAGCTGCGCCCCGGGGTTTCACTCGCGTGGTGATAGTATAGGTATATCTTTATGAATTGTAGCATATATGTGTTGTAACATCACTATTTAGTATGTTACTATTATGGTCTTCACTAGTCTATGTATTATCTGTGATCTGCCAGCGCTCTGCCACACTTCTTCCTGTCATGTCTTACGATGTGTACCTACTGTGTCTCTTGCCAATAAACCAGTATCATACCCAACGGAATATCTTTTACTAGCTGTGCCCGCGACTTCGTCCGCGTGGAATAGTATTTTGGGCATCATATTTATTTTTGCAAACAACCTCCTCAGCTTTATAAATTATAACTGTTACCCACGACTTTGTCCGCGTCTTAGCCCAAGTTCCGGAATTCTGTGAGGATAAACGTTGAGAACGTTCAGCGCTTGATTCCCGTAGTCGGTTCACCAAAGTTCGAGAACTCTGTGAGGCTAAACGTTGAGAACGTTCAGCGCTTGATTCCCGTAGTCGGTTCACCAAAGTTCGAGAACTCTGTGAGGCTAAACGTTGAGAACGTTCAGCGCTTGATTCCCGTTCTCGGTTTATCAAAGTTCGGAAATTTTGTAAGGATAAACGTTCAGCGCTTGATTCCCGTTGACGGTTTGCCGAAGTTCGGAAATTTTGTAAGGATAAACGTTCAGCGCTTGCTTCCCGTTGACGGTTTGCCGAAGTTCGGAAATTTTGTGAGGCTAGATACTGCGAACGTTCAACGATGGATTCATTAGCACGGTTTTGTTTACTGATTCCTCGTTGAGTAGCCAACCTATGCATATTTTCATTCTCTGTTTCACTGCTGCGCAAAGCTCGCAGCCGCTTTGCGGTAACAGTCTGCCGAGAAAGCTGAGTTCTTTTTCTAGGCATTATAGTGACGAAGAAAGAAAATAGGAAATGAAAACTTAACCAAACCGTAACTCGTAATCAAGAAAAAACAAACGTAAGGTTAATAATTAGGATCCTAATTATTGTTACCTGTATTTGGTACTTACGTAAAATATAAGGTTAACTAACTGTGTGCTTAAACTAAAACCTAACCTAATAAGGGCTGATTTTTTAATAGTCAGATAATTTTTATCTGAGGAATAAAAATAGCAGTTTGACATATTTTCTATAGATGAGCTGTCAAACCGCCATTTTTATTCCTCAGATAAAAGTTATCTGACTATTGAATAAACAGCCCTAAGAATAATGATGTAGATGACACCTATTTACAGGTATTATCTACAATTTTTTTTTTAATAATTGTGAAATTTATAAAAAAAAAAATAGCTCATGAGGAGCTCGTGGCTAAATAATAGCAGCCGCTCGGGTCGATCTTTAGGTTAAGCCGCGCTTGCCTAGGTTGGTCTGTGGATGGGTGACCAGTGACCACCCGTTACATACCGAGTTTCCTCCGTCACCTCCGTGCCTCGGAAAGCACGTTAAGCCGTTGGTCCCGGCTGTCATTTGTAGATCTTTGACAGTCGTAACAGGTAGTCAGTGTTCCAAAAGTCTGACAACCAGTCTTACCAAGGGGTATCGTATTACCCAGTATTAACTGGTTGTGGAGGTCAGATAGGCAGTCGCTCCATGTAAAATACTGATATTCAGCTGCATCCGGTTAGACTGGAAACCGACCCCAACATAGTTGGGAAAAGGCTAGGCAGATGATGAATAATTGTGAAATTATTAGAACCAAAATATTATCCTTGACAATCGTAGAGCTATACCCCCCCTCCGCGTCGCCCGCAAGCAACGCCTCTCCTCGCCCATGCCCAGCGTCATGTTTTGCACATCATGCGGCGCGTGTGAATTTTATATCAGAGTTATTTTAAAATTGTAATATCTTCTAAGATGTTCATTGAAATTAAGTGATGTCAAAGACAATTTTGTTCACAATTAAATACTGTTAATCAACAACACATTTATTTGGATAAAGATTAATATTATTATGTTGAAACAACTCTGACAAATAATTGGTAATCATGCATTAATTTTGACCAAATTTGATTACTATAAAAACGGTTCTAGTGACTTAATCTTAAAAGATAAACATATACCGTCACGGACATTTTTTTAGATCATTTCAAGAGGAATAATTCTTTTCTACATATTTTTTTGATATCTTGAACCGTTTTCGCAGCGCACGCAACGGAAGCCCTCAAAGATGAATAATATTCTCCGTTTTTTTCACATTTTCCATTGTTTCTTCGCTTCTATTAGTCGCAGCGTGATGTTATATAGCCTAAAGCCTTCCTCGATAAATGGTCTATTCAACACAAAAAGAATTTTTCAATTCGAACCAGTAGTTCCTGAGATTAGCGCGTTCAAACAAACAAACAAACAAACAAACAAACTCTTCAGCTTTATAATATTAGTATAGATTAAGAATCCAACATAACATGGTGTCAGAAGTCATCTGAAGAAGTCATCTAAAGAAAAATGCCCAACCAAGTCGGCGACGCGACCAGGCAAGTCGGCCATGACGGTGAGTCAACTTTCAACTCACATATCAAAAATTTCAACATATCGTCGGATCCAGCTCATAACAACGCTGAATCATGGAAAAAATGGTCGCAAGCATTTGAGCTATATTTACTAGCGACAGGCCTTGACAAAGCAACTGAGAAACGCAAAATAGCCATTCTACTGCACTCAATCGGTGAGCGAGGTCTGAACATTTTCAACACATTTAACCTAACAATCAATGGCAGCACGCTTGAAGAGGTGAAAACAAAATTTGACAAATATTTCGAGCCAAGAAAAAATATCACGATGTGCAGATACCTATTCTTCACACGTAAGCAGGAAAAATCCGAAAGCATCGACGAATTCCTCATGGATTTGGAGAATAAAAGCAGAGAATGTGAGTTTGGCACGCTCAGGGAATCGCTCATCAAAGATATTTTCATTGCAAACCTCAATTTGGACTTGTCACATGTGCGTCAAAGGTTACTGCAAGAACATGACTTAACCTATCAGAGAATGCAAGAGCTAGCGAGGACGCTCATAGTCGCACAGCAGGATGCTGAGAAAATAGTCAAAGGGAGCAGCATCGCCAATGAAAACGTCATGCATCTCAGTCGGAGGAGCCGTAGTCGAGGAGATGGTCGACAGCGAGCTTCCAGTCGCAAGTCAGCTTCAAGCAGTCGCAAGCCAGCTTCAGGCAGTCGCGAGTCACCTTCAGCTTCAAGCAGCTCGAAGACATGTAGCCGCTGTGGACAGTCTCATCGCTACAAGTGTCCAGCTCAAGGAGTTCAATGCAGGTCATGTAAATCTTATAATCATTTTGCTAAATTTTGTCTCAAAAATAAAAAAGTCAGTCAGTTGCAATCGTTTAATTCAGATAATGGTAGTCAAGATTATTTCGTAGGTATGCTGAATAGTAAAAGTCATAATGGTCAAAGTCATAATAGTCATTCTCACGGTCAGTCACTCAGTCAGACCGGTCAGTCAGTCAGTCAGGTCCTATGTCCAGTCAAAAAGTCACGGTCAGTCACTCAGTCAGACCAGTCAGTCAGTCAGTCAGTCCAGTCAGGTCCTATGTCCAGTCAAAAAGTCAAAAGAAAAAGTGTCAGTCTCAAAGATGAAATCAGTCACATGTCTGAGGGATTTCACAATAAGGCACAGTCGTCCAGTCAGTCACACAATGGATCATCAGTGGTCAATACTTTGAATCACTCAAAGCAGTCATGGGAAATTAGCTTATTGGTAGGAGATACAAAAGTTAAATGCATTATAGACTCAGGTGCAGATGTCAATATAATGTCAAAACAAACATTTCAAAATGTTAAAAGTCAAAATAAGCTGTCAAAATTGTCACTTGTCAAATGTCAAATAAATGTCACAGGATTTGGTGGAAAATCCATTCCGATTTTAGGCAAAGTCAACTTAATTTGTAATTTTTGCTTAAACAATAAGAACATTGTTGAAAACATAATGTTTATAATACCAGATATAGAGTGTCCAAATGTCCTTGGTCTCCCAATTTGTGAAAAGTTAGGTATAATAAAACGTGTCTTTTCAGTATCAAAACAAGACTTTTGTGAACAAATTCATACACAATATAATGATGTATTCCAGGGTCTTGGCTGTCCGCCTCCAGTCTGTCATCTAAAACTCAAGCCTGATGCAGTACCATGTGTGGATCCGCCCAGGAAAGTCCCATTCGCATTACAAGGGAAACTGCGTGAGGAGTTGGATCGCATGGAGAAAATGCAAGTCATAGTAAAGGTTACAAAACCTACAGAGTGGGTTAATTCAGTCGTTGTAACAGTAAAAAGTTCAGGTCAGTTACGAATTTGTCTTGATCCTAGAAATTTAAATAAAAATATCATGAGGGAACATTATCCACTCAAGTCAATTGATGAGATTAGGTCTCAGCTCGAAGGGGCTGTATGTTTTTCTCACTTAGATGCATTTTCAGGGTTTTGGATGCTACGTTTAGATGAATATAGTTCAGAATTATGTACCTTTCAAACACCATTTGGCAGATATAAATATTTAAGATTACCATACGGCATAAATGCCTCATCAGAAATATTTCAAAGAGTCATGATGAATTTATTTGGTGATATAGAAGGAGTTCTAATTTTTATTGACGATATTTTAGTGTATGGTCCAAACGAGTCAATTCACAATGAAAGATTACATAAAGTCATGCAAAGAGCTCGTCAAGTCAATTTAAAATTTAACAAGTCAAAGTGTAAATTTTCACTGTCAGAAGTATGTTTTTTAGGTTATGTCTTCAGTAAAGATGGTGCAAGGGCAGATCTTGAGAAGGTCAAAGCAATTGTCAACATGCCCACACCACAAAATGTCAAAGAGTTACAGAGAATACTAGGTATGATAAACTACCTAGGACCTTTTATAAGTAACCTGTCAGAAAAAACACAAATGTTAAGAAATCTTTTAAAAAAAGATGCAGTCTGGACTTAAGGAGCTGCTAGCAATTCAATTTGGTTGTGAAAAATTTCACCAATATGTATATGGTAACAGAGTCACAGTTCATACTGATCATAAACCATTAGTCTATCTGTTTAAAAAACCATTACATGACGTCCCAGCTAGATTACAGCGTATGATGTTAACTTGTCAAAAATATGATTTAGAAGTTATACATGTCCCAGGTAAAGAAATGTTTATATCAGACACTTTGTCAAGAGCCGCCTTGAAAGATCACTATATACCTGAAAATGAATCAGAAATGTCTTGTCATGTCAATCTAATGTATGCTAACTTAGCAATTACAAAAGAATATAGTACACAATTGGCACAGGAAACCAGAAAGGATGAATCCTTGCAATTATTAAAAAAATATTATAATGAAGGATGGCCAAACAATAAAAACAATGTCAGTCCATTGGTAAAACCATTTTGGAATATTCAAGGGGAAATTCATGTAATTAAAGATTTACTTTTCAAAGGCTCAAAATTAATAGTACCACAGTCTATGTACAAAGGAATGTTAGAACAGATTCACAAAGGTCACCAGGGTATAAACAAATGTTTAAAACTAGCTAAAGAATCTCTGTATTGGCCAAATATGTCAAGTGATATTAAGAATTTAGTAGAGCAATGTCTTATATGTGCTAAGTTTAAACAAAGCAATCAAAAGGAACCACTACAAAATTTTGAAATCTGTAAATACCCATGGCAACAAGTAGGTATTGATTTAATGCATTTTGATAGTTTAGTATATTTAATTGTCACAGACTATTACTCAAAATACATAGAAATAGCATTATTAAATAAAAATAGTACATCTCAAAATGTTATTACTCATTTAAAGTCAATTTTTGCACGCCATGGAATACCATTGTCACTAGTCTCAGATGGTGGACCTCCTTTTCAGTCAATCCAATTCAAATTTTTTTTGCAAGAATGGGACATAGAACATGTTGTTACTAGCCCATATCATGCACAGTCAAATGGACAAGCAGAGAGTTCAGTCAAAATTATAAAAAACATGCTAAGAAAATGCAAAGAAAATGGATCAGATCCATACATAGCATTGTTACAATATAGAAATACAGGTAAAAATAATTTTTCATCACCAGCACAGTTACTCATGTCTAGGAACTTAAGAGATAACATTCCAACATCATATAAGAAGTTAAAGCCAAAAGTGGTAACATTTAAAGATTACAAAGAGTCTGTCAAGAAAAATGATCAAAATAAGTCAAAATACTACAATAAAAATGCCAAGTCAATGTCTATGTTACATCATAATGATCATGTCTATTTTAAGAGAAACCCTAGTAGCAACTGGGAACAAGCTATTGTTAAGCAAAGATTGTCAAATAATAGATCATATGTTGTTGAGGATGTCAATGGAGTTAGGTATAGGAGGAATAGAATTCACTTAAGACATAAATATTCTCATAATTGTGCTAACCCTCCCATGCAATCCAACTCGTCACAAAGGGGAGAGGAAGGTGACAGACAGGAGTCTAGGCATCAAGGATCCTCATCTCAACAATCCTCAAATGTAACAACTAGGTCAGGTCGTATTGTAAAACCTACCAGAAGGTTAATTGAAGAAATTGATTAAGTTAAGTTATAAATAAAGTCATAAGTAAAGTTTAAGTATAACTATAAGTATAATTAAGCATGTTGTCTTGTATAAAGTCAAATAGCATAGCACTTATATTAATTGTCAGTCAGGGGTCTAATTTGAACTCAACAAGGGGGATGTTGTAACATCACTATTTAGTATGTTACTATTATGGTCTTCACTAGTCTATGTATTATCTGTGATCTGCCAGCGCTCTGCCACACTTCTTCCTGTCATGTCTTACGATGTGTACCTACTGTGTCTCTTGCCAATAAACCAGTATCATACCCAACGGAATATCTTTTATTAAGAATCCAACATAACAATATGTTATTCTGATGTATAAGCTATATTTTTGTAAAGATTCATTAAAATCCATTCAGCAGTTTTTGCGTGAAAGAGTAACAAACATCCATACAAACTTTCGCGTTTATAATATTATAATAGGAAATAGTCCAAATCACCGTGTTTTCGAGAAAACGACATAGTAAGTTTGACATCAGGATTGCTTTTTCTCCCAAAAGACCAAATGTTACGATTGTGGTTTACAAAATATAAAAAATAAAGTCAGAGTTTCTAAGTGACATTTGAGTATTTCTTTTCCCAAGGGTTCCGAAATCTTTTAACAATAAAATCAATTGGCACTTTTTGTAAGTATGTTTTATAACACGACTGCCCCAAAAAAGGAGTGTTATGTTTTCAGGGTTCATGTATGTTTGTATGTATGTGAGTTTGTTTATTCCATCATAACTTCTAAACGCCTGAACGGAAACAAAAATTTTCATCACAGTCGGGGGACTTTTATACAAGAAAGTATTCCACAGATTGGTCTCCCGACCGCGATGAAACTTTTTGTTTCGTTTTCGATTCCCTTTCATCTTTGTTCCCAGCACATTCCATCGGCAAATGTTAAACTAACATCTTGTTTTTTTTCTTTTGACGTGATAACGTCTTTAAAATCGTTTTAGTCGGGTGACATGTTCAGAAACTTGTATCACACCAAAACCTCACGAGATATAAAGATGGTAGCGCCATCTGTTACTTGGCTCGAAAAAAAAACTTTAAATTAGTACTTAATTTCATTTTAGATGTCACTACTTTGGCTTCTGGCTGAAATTGTATAATTTTTCAAAACAATTTTACATTAGTTTATTTCACTTAAAAATTGTTATCTTCATTAATTCCTTACTTCCCAAAAACTTATATCACCAATAAGACGTTTTCACGTAAACATCTCGATCGTAAACCTACTTTACAAACAACCAATTTTTTTTTTAGTTCATTTTTTGACATGGCAGTCGTGTTTTTTTTTTCTTTTAATTCATATACTTGCACTTGCGTGGAGTCCGGCTATTGTTCCACAGGACTTTACTATATTATTATCCAAATACGTTTTTAAGTGATTGTGTGAGTAATAAACATCCATTTATCCATCCATCCATCTAAAACCAGCGATGTGCTGTGGACTCCCATAGCCACATCATGCTAAGTGTTGACCTACTTGACGCAGTCACGGCGTCCAAGCTATTATTTTTTTTGTTCCGTTTCTATTTATAAAACTCAAAACTCAAACTCAAACTCAAAGCATTTATTTCAATTAGACCATTACAGGCACTTTTGAATGTCATAAAAACAAGAACAAAAAATGATGCTGCTACAGTCCCGGTCACAAGGCATAATAACTTGTGAAAGTACTGTAGTTGCCCATTCCAAAGCGTTGATCTCTATGGAGAAGAATGGGCAAGAAACTCCATGGACACTCTTTTAAATTATAATATTTTTACAAAATCGTATTTACATCATTCGTGTTGAGATTATACAAATATGTGAGAACGATGTAGAAAGACGTGCACAGTAAGAGCGTCCAGAGTAAATAAAAAGCAAAATTCAATTTAAAATCTAAATAAGTTAAAAAATGACCGTGGTAGTTAAAAAGTGACCAGTCCCAACTGACAGCGCCCGTTCACGAACATGACGTATGGATCAGCCCCATTCAGCTCGACCATTTTGAAGGGAGCTAAATGACCCGACACACCCGCCACTATCAGTGAGACATTTAAGTGAGCATGACACTATTAACCACCAGGGCTTCGTCAAGTCAATGATAATACATAGCACTCACATATGGGCTTAATAATCATACAATACTAGAGAATTGATTCTATACATTGCAAAGATAGTAATAAATAATAATAATAAATATCTTGGGACAACTCACACACGGCTATCTGATCCCAAGCTAAGCAGAGCTTGTGTTATGGTAACCAGACAACTGATATACATACTTATATAATTTATAAATACATACATATTATATATAAATCACACCCAGACACAAAACAAACAATCATGCTCATCACACAAAGTTTGTCCTGGGTGGGAATCGAACCCACGACCTCCGGCTCAGCAGTCAGGGCCACTAACCACTAGACCAACAGGCCCGTCAAATATAGTCTTACAATCTTCTGCAGCTTCCACTATAGCTTCGGATACTTATCAATGAGTTTACCCCTATGCTTGAGGAGCAGGACCAGCATTGAGCCAAGCATTTTTATCATCAATATAATCCCCCAACTTATAATATGCTTGCCTACATAGTGTGCGTTTAATACAAGATTTAAATTTCGTTTCATTCAGTTGAAGAATGTGGGGAGGTATTTTATTGTAGCATTTCAAACAGTACCCCATGAAAGATGAGTCTACTTTAGCTAACCTGAAACCCGGCTGAACCAATTGGTCCCTATTTCTAGTATTATACTTGTGTCTATCACCTCGTTTACCAAATAGATGCAATTTTTTTCTGACGTACATGATGTTTTCATAGATATATTGACAAGGTACTGTCATGATGTTAATTTCCTTAAACTGTTCTCTTAGAGAATCTCGCCTACGTACGGCTCTTTTCTGCAGAATAAATACAGACTCGATGTCTGCAGCCCGTCCCCAAAGTAAAATACCGTATGACATTATACTATGAAAATAACTAAAATAGACTAGCCTCGCGGTATCTACATCAGTAAACCGACGGATTTTTCTGACAGCATATGCTGCTGAACTAAGCCGTCCTGCAAGAGATGTTATATGCGGACCCCATTGTAGCCTTGAATCGAGCGTTATCCCCAGGAAAACAGTTTTATTGACGAATTCTAGTTTCTCTTGATTCAATACTATGTCACAATCACTAATTTTGACGTTTGGCAGAGCAAATCTTATGCACTTCGTTTTTTTCCCATTTAATACCAAATTATTGGCGGTGAACCAATCATTTACCTGTAATAGGGCGTTATTTAAGTCGTCTAGATTTGTGGCACGTCTATTTATCTTAAATATTAAAGAAGTATCGTCAGCAAACAACACCATTTGTGGTTGGTTTTTAAATAAATGGGGTAGATCATTAATATATACTAAAAACAGGAAGGGACCTAATACCGATCCTTGTGGTACACCCATATTTACATTTAAACCCATTGAATTGACACCATTTATTTGCACTTGCTGCTGTCTATCATTTAAATATGCTAAACTAAGCGCAAGTTTTCCTAGGCCGTAATGTTCAAGTTTCAAAAGTAGGGTTTCGTGGCTAACACAATCAAACGCTTTTAAAAGGTCACAAAAGATTCCTATGGCATCCTGTGCCTCTTCCCACGCAGTAAATATGTGTTTTAACAAGGTAACACCAGCGTCAGTTGTACAACGTCCTTTGGTGAAACCATACTGTTTTTCATGTAAGATCTTATTGGTGTTAAAGTGGTTGACCATTTGATTAAGCATTACTTTTTCAAACACCTTGCTGAAAACCGGCAAAACGGATACGGGTCTATAGTTATTGGTGTCTTTAATATCCCCAGATTTGAAAAGGGGTATAACTTTACTGTATTTCATAAGGTCCGGAAAAACTCCTTGGTCCACACACAAATTGAATATTATGGCTAAGTACGGTGCTATTGTCTCAATAATAGCTTGACAAACTTTAATAGACATTCCCCAAAGATCTTCGGTTAATTTGATTTTGATTTGCTTGAAAGCTTTAATGACTGCAGTGGGGTTAATATGCTTAAATTGAAACTCAACCGGACATGGTGAAACGTTTGCTCTTAATAAATCAATGGAAAGCAAGGGTGAAGAATTTAATGTTTCAGTAGTTTTAAGTGGGATACTAGTAAAGAAATCTACAAATTCTTGAGCAACTTCGTTTTTAGTGGTTAGAAGACCACGCGAAGACTCTAGTGTGATCTCATTATTACATTTTTTGTTTCTGTTAGTTTCACTATTAATGATTTTCCAAACCGTCTTAATTTTATTATCGGCGGATTTAATCTTGTTGCTAATGAATAAAGATTTAGCTAATTTGCAGGTGTTTTTAAAAAAAATTGAGTAAGTTGCAACATAGTGATTGAAAGTTTCTGAGTTGAAGTAAGGCTTAAGGCCGTAAAGCTCAAACAATCGTTCCCTACTTTTTCTTATACCCTTAGTTGCCCAATCACTAAACATAAACTTTGGGCTAATAGATTTAGTTTTTATTTTTAACGTATCATTGAACTCTGTGTAGACAACCGAAAAGAATTCCTCATAAAATTGATTTACATTTTCAATATTAAATCCCGGAGTGCCTAAATTACTAATTAAATTATTATTAAAATTATTCAAATTGCTGGGTGTTATTTGTCTAGATTTTATCTGGGTTTTTTGTGACGGTGTGTAAGACTCGAAAACGACGGTTTGACCGCTGTGATCAGATGGAAGGTAATTTACAATGGCTTTATTTAAGTAGTCGCAACAACAAAAGACATTATCAATACATGTAGCAGTGTCTGTAGTAATTCGGGTAGGCTCCGAAAAGACATTTATCAAATTAAATTATTTAAAAAGATGTAAGAATCTACTGCTATTTGAATTTATATCTAAAATATTAATATTAAAGTCACCACAGATAATTAGTAATTTATTATGCATGAAATATTTGTGATGCATGTATGTTCAATGTTTTTTTTTGTCATTTTGTGTGTTCGTCGTAATTGCGACTAATAAATATATTAAGTCTTATTTCTTTCTATTTTTTCTATCCATCGATCCATTCACCCTCTATGCATCCATGCCATCTATCTATATCTATTTAATCTTCCATCCCATACCATACAGACGTTAGCATTTTATTAGTTATGAGAAACAAATGAGAAATGCAGATAGCATTTGCGTTCTGTTTTTGATGATGAAGTTAAAATTTTGCTGCGCAATGGGGAAGGCTATACCAATGAGGTTAAATTACTTTTAAATAAAAAAATAATATGACAGTTTTTGAACGATGCATGTTTTTTATTTGGGAATTTGCTCTGTACTGACGAAAACCTATCCATGTTCATTCTTCCGCTAGCCTCAGACTCAATTTGTGTCAAATCTTATGTTACTGGTAGCCCTATTCACTAATGATGCCTAGTCGTTGGTGACAGCCCTATTTGCTAATGAGGTTCCGAGAATGTCAAGCGGACTGCAGTGTTTCCCTTATTTGCAGGTTTCAAACGTTTGAATTAAGAACAATTAGGGGCACGAATATTGCAAATGGCTGGTAATTATGGGGAGTTTTGAGAAAGGCTTGTGTCTAGTAGAGTCGGTCTTTTTGGTATGAGGACTATGATATTAACATCAGAAGAAAAAAGAAAACATTTTCATTGGCACTTGCCACAGGTACACACAAATACTTGCGCGAGTACTTTTTATACTGATTTAATGAACGGCAATATTTAAAAAAGTAATAAAGCAAATAGTCCGTTTATTTAAGTTCGCAAGAAAACTTTTACACCCACTCAATAATTTTAATGAAATTCCATAAGATTATTTCGGGAGACCGTTCCGAGTTGAGTCCCAAAGGACTCAACTCGGAACTCATAAGTATTTGACGGGTCCAGTTCAAATTGCCCACGATCACGATAGGGGGTGATAAGGGAGGGGTGGGGGAGTAGTCTATTTTAAGATATTCGTGACGCGCCACCGAACCTCTACTGCCGGTATTATTTACTTAAACTTTATACCTGAGATGTTTTTGAAAGTATTGGAGAAATACTTTTAACTCTAAAGGTACAGTCAGCAAAAGAGTATCTTTATATAGGTACTTATATTGAGATAAAAATCTAATGGCAAAATGATTACATAATAAATTATATTTTAGATACTTTTTTCCTGACCTTGACATAAAAAGTGTATTTTTTGACATAATATGTATTTCTTAGTAATCTTATTTTTAATGATAATTGACTGAATAACTCTCGGGAATAACATAGAGCACATTTCTACCAACCACATTTAAGATCTATATTACAATTGTTAACCTATGTTAAACAAATGCATAAATGATTTGATTTCGGTTGACGGTCGGTTGACGCAGTGGCTGAGCGATTGAGTGCTGCGCTGCATGTCGCGGGTTCGATTCCCAAATTTTTGTATGACTTACAGGTAGTTACAGGTAGTTGTTACGGTTAGCTATTTATATTAGTGTTTGTCAGTTTTAAATATTGGTGAACGCACTCACAATACAGGACACATTCCGAATGTGGGACAGTTTTTTTTTGTAACAAAAGACCTCTGTACATTTAATTAAACGCAATTAAGAACCCAGTCTAAAACATTATTTTTTAAATACTACCAGTACAGTACGTTGATGAAGACATTCCAGTAACAGTTAGCCTCAAAGCGACCATATGACCTCGTTTGTTATAAAGGTCATGATAATAATGGCACACTGCCATTAGTGCAGAGAATTTATGTTGTGTGGTTTGATGAAAATTTACTTTTATGAAATTTTTGTTATCAAGGTAACTTTTTGGTTTATTGGCTCATTTTTAACATGCTTCTTTTAACTTCTGTTGCTAAATATATAAAATCTTGGATGCTGAATATTTGCACATGAATAGTTTAGATGACAAGTGAGTGACGTTATTGTAAATTCAATATGGCGGACTAAGAAAGATGGCGGATTATTTCTTATGCATTTCCAAGATTCTGGTTAGTAAATAAAAAGGTTTGGTGAGAAGAATCTGAGTAAACCTGTTTTTTGTTTAGTGTATAGTGGGGCGAGCGAGGGCCTAGTACAGATTAATTACTAACTTTTACGATAAGAAAGAAAAACTGTTTATAAGACTTGCACAGGGCAAAACAATAAATCAAATTAATATAAAAAAATCGGCCAAGTGCGAGTCGGACTCGTGCGCCAAGGGTTCCGTAAAAGTTCACCTCCTACTGCCAAACAGTCATGCTAGCGAAGGAGGTGACCGGGCGTTTGAGGGAGAGAACATTAAACTGACCCAGCCGCCGCGAGACAACTCCCGGCCTCCGTAGATGCGGAGCAATGCTCGCTGTCAGTTCGTCCATTGACTTTTTGTTAGTGTTCCACGCGCGCCTCAAAGAGATGTCGGCATAGCTGAGGGACCTGCTAGGGCCACCGCCTGCCGGGGTGGCGGGTTGTTCGAAAGAGATACCGCGGCCTCGGTACTTTAAGGGCAATAGAATGAACATGGTAGGTTTTAGTCAGTATAAGGCTGACACTCCCCCCCCCCCGTTTGATGATTTCCCATCCGCAAAAAAAAAGGTTTCGTACAATCTTGCGACATAAATGGGCATATCTTTTGACTATGTAGACTGAGAGAGTTGATTTTTTCACAGCTCCAAGGGACCATAAACTTAAGTGTACGGTATAATTTCAATACGATACCTCCTCGCGGTCCCGAGATAAAGGGTCTTCACAGATAGACAGACAGCCGGTCGGACAACAAAGTGATTCCATAAGGGTTCTGTTTTTTTTCCTTTTGAGCTAGGGAACCCTAAAAATCTACATATTTACGTTATGTTTACACCACGTGCTCAAGATAGGGTCTTTTACGATTTATATTTTGGCGTACAACTCAATATTCCCGAATATACTCAATATTTCCTTAATTTGATTCTCATTCGTTATATTACCTCTAACATCACATGTTGATCTTCCGCCCCAGACTGTCGGTACTAATATATTAGCATAACGAGATTATTCTCAATTTAAATTATACAGTTGGCAACGGAAGTCAGATAACGCTGACTTAACAATTATAACACTGTCTATAAATTGTAATAAAATAAAATTACATTTATTAATTTATAGATACACAGTTAAAACAACATACAAAATGCGTACAAAAAGGTATTGGCGGAGCACCGCCGCCGTGCCCTCGTGAAGGCGATTGGCGGCGGCGATCTCTCGCGTCCTGCCCTGGTACAGTCCATGGTTTGGAGCGAGAGGGAATGGAAAGCGGTCACCTCCTATTGCGGAGCAGTCATGCTAGCGAAGGAGGAGAGAACCTCAAACCAACTCAGCCGCAGTGGGAGACGCCATGGGCGTCGGGCGCCACAAGATGACTCCCGGCCACCGTAGATGCGGGCCTGTCGACGGTGAGCAATACCCATTGCTCACCGTCCGTCCCTCTATTGACGACAGGCCGTGTCGACGGCGTGTTTTTTGTTTCACTCGCGCCTCAAAGAAATGTCAGCAAAGCAGAGGGGCCTGCCGGGGTTGCGGGTTATTCGAAAGAGATACCGCGGCCCCAGAACGTAAAGGACAATAGAAGGAATATGGGTGGCTTTTAGTCAGTGTAAGTCTGAAACCCCCCCCCGCTCCGCCCAGAGCGGGGGAAGTTATTTGATGATTTCCCACCCCAAAAAAAGGGACATTGATTGTAATTATGTATACCTATTGAATGTGACTTATGTAAATATTATTAAATTGAATGAGTCATTGATAATTTAAATAAATGTAAAATAAATAAAGTCGACTTGGGGTGCTGACCTTTCCCTCGCAAGGGAGGTACCGTCTTTATTTGATTTGACATCTGGATTAAGCTCATCAGAAAGTTTTTATTAAACTGTGTAAGTTTGATTTATAGCTTGACAAGGAATTTTTGCTTTTTCATTTCCGACTAATTTCATAGGAAGGCCAAGATTTATGGCGCTGAACGGTCTTCGAAGTTTTATTTTACGAGTTTATTATTTTATGAACTTTTTAATTTGTTTCACGTAATTTTGTAGGTAGGCCCTACGTAGGTAACTGCAAAAGATTTAGCATTTTTTTATAATAATTTTTCTGTATCGCGGCTGCGCTTACAAACATTTAAAGTCACATACACAAACAGCCAGTCGATTAAACAAATTTTTGTGCAGTGCGGACTGAACCCGCGACATGCAGCGCTGCAGTCGATCGCTCAGCCTCTGCGCTAACCGTGTCGTCAAAATTAAATCTGTCTAGCCTTTTCCCAACTATGTTGGGGTCGGCTTCCAGTCTAACCGGATGCAGCTGAATATCAGTATTTTACATGGACCTATTGACGTCCACAACCCAGTTACTACTGGGTAATACGATACCCCTTGGTAAGACTGGTTGTCAGACTTTCGGATCACTAACTACCTGTAACGACTGTCAAAGATCTACAAATGACAGCCAGGACCAACAGCTTAACGTGCTTTCCGAGGCACGGAGGAAATTCGGTACGTAACGGGTGTTCACCCATCCACAGACCAAACTAGGCAAGCGCGGCTTAACCTAAAGATCGACCCGAGCGGCTGCTATTATTTAGCCACGAGCTCCTCTCCGTGTCGTCAAAATTATTATCTACCAAATGCGGCTAGTGGTGGGTAGCATTTGGTTTGCATTGTTTGTTCCTAGGCATAGAGATACTAAAAACTCTTTTCAGATATCTATGGTACTGGGACATGTCAATTGTCGCACACTCATTTCCTTTACTGTTTTGAACGTGTATTTTCAACGACACCACTGAACCAGTACGATTGGGGTGTCGGTTACAAGTGATGTTTAACGTGTAATGAAACAATTCGTTTTTTTTAAGGATAATGTTGAAATTGGCCGAGTTTACAAGAGATTTGTACAAGATAATAATTTGATCCATTACAACAAATAAGTAAATTAATTTTAAAAACTTGACAGTTGGCATTCGTATCATTGTTTATTGTTGATAAAAAATATGTAAAAATATAAAAAATATATACAAATAAATAATCGACCAAATATCAATGAATAAACATCGTTTTCGTTAAAGAAAATAAGCTGCATAAACAGATCATCTATGTCGTGATCTTACGAATTATAAAAAATAGATATCGATAAATGCATAAGTTTTGTATTGGAACTTCACTAAAGGTTTTTTTAGTGACTAAATTAAGGCCTATTCAGACCTAAGCGGTATTCGCTGCCGCTGTGGGTAGAGGTACATACCGCGCGGGTTTCGCTCAGGTATTTAGTATCAAGTACCGCGGCTAGAGCGACCTGAGCGATATTCGCTGCCGCTGTGGGTACATACCACGCGGGTTTCGCTTAGGTATTTAGTATCAAGTACCGCGGAAAGAAAGAAATGACTAACAGTAATTTTACCGCATACCCACTGGGTTTTCTCTGCCGCAGACGGTAGCGAATACCGCATAGGTCTGAATAGCTACCGCGCGTTATTCTACCCACAAGGATAGCGAAATCCGCTTTGGTGTGAACAGTAATATTACCGCATACCCACTGGGTTTTCTCTGACGCAGACGGTAATAGCGAATACCGCTTAGGTCTGAAAAAAACCGGCCAAGTACGAGTCAGACTCGTGTTGCGAGGGTTCGTACAAATTTACGATATAAACAGTAATATTTTTTAACTGCGTAGACTTAGAGGTTTGATTTTTCACACCACAAAGGGACCACGCAGTTGAGTATACGTTTTTAATTTTAACTTCATACATTTTCGCGTTCCCGAGATAAAGGGTCTTGACAGACAGACATACAACTCAGTGATCCAATAAGGGTTCCGTTATTTCCTTTTGAGCTATGGAACCCAAAAAAAGATGTAAACGACACCACAGTGTTGTGGTTCAGTGGTGTCATTTACAATACGCGGTTTCGAGAGCGAAACGATAACGTTATATCATACTAGCTTTCGCCCGCGACTTCGCCCGCGTTAAATTCGGGATAAGACTGTTCCCCTTTCCTGATTTGCAGGTACCTGCCACCTGTAGTTTTTGCCCTAGCGCCTTATTTATTTTAATAGCAATGCTAAGTTTTCCATCTTTCTCCCTCATTTTTTACTCTTTTTTTTTTAAAATAGCCTATGTCCGTCTCCAGGGTCCCAACTATCTCTGTACCAAAATTCATCAAAATCGGTCATTTAGGCGTGAAGAGGTAACAAACAAACAAATAAACTCACTTTCGCTTTTATAATATGAGTAAGGATAAGGATATCCAATCCAATTATCCATAAACACAATACATTAAACAATTAGTAATGTTATACTCTATGACCAATTAATGAGTGGCCAACACAAGCATACAGTGATAGTTCAGCGGTGTGACCATCGTACTGCCAAGTCAATAATAATGACGACTCCCGGCTACTGGCGATGCAGGCCTGTGGACGGTGAGCAATGGGTAGCTTACCGTTCGTTCGTCTATTGATACATTGCAACGCATGCTGGGAACAGCTAGTATCATATGAAAAAGGCATGCCTGTGGACGGTGAGCAATAGTTAGCTCACCGTCCGTCCATTTATTGACGACAGGCCGTGTCGACATCGCGTTTGTGTTCCATGTCAGCAAAGCAGACGGGGCTGCCAGGGCTACTGCCTGCCGTGGTTGAGGGTTGTTCGAAAGAGATACCGTGGTCCCGGAACATAAAGGGCAATAGAAGGAACATGGGTGGGTTTTAGTCGGCACAAGTCTGAAACTCAGACTATAATCTACCTCTGTGCCAAATTTTATCAAGATCCGTTCAGCCGTTTTGACGTGAAATATTGAGTAACAAATATCCACACATCCATCCATCCTCACAAACATTCGCATTTGTTATATTGTAGGACTAGCTATGCCCGGCATGCGTTGCAATGTCATTTTTCTACCCTACCTAGCTGTTCTCGAAATTTGCGCTCAGCAACAAATTCAGATATTCATTTTTATATTACAGATGTGTGGTCCATAGGCTGTATACAAACTGTGACAACAGGTTAGACACTAACCACACGATAAATAAACAAAGCTAGTATAAGCTTATAGTGTTATCACTGGTGGGCACAGGAATTCTCACAGTGAGGGGGCCAGAATCTACCACATGCATCACGGGGTATCACTCACACGACATCGCATTGTTTGTTTTAGGACACAATGTTTTCCTTCGCCACTAAAAGTGCAGGCCAAATACAAACCACAATAAACACTTAATCATGTAATACTCTACAGGCAATCAATTGAGAGGCGCCGACGTTCAAACACAATTGCACGCAAGCCAATATTGATTCGCGCAGAACAACAGGCCGACGGGTGATTAAATGTTGTTTATCTGTTTATACCGGCTTATTAACTACCAGTTTGTTTAGCGAAATGGGCTGTTTTAAGTTCTGAAGAGGAATTTGAATAAGATGGATGTTGGTGAAACGGATATGATATAGTACAGACGCCTGCACATCAAGCTACTACAATCTGTCAGATTTCTTTGATAGATTTTCGACTTTATTTCTAAAGTGTTAGGTTCAAGGTTCATTGGGAAAATTGACAGTTTCGGGTAGTTTGACCTGCTGGCGTCTGTACATTTTGGTTCAAGTGAGGTGGAATTCACGCCCGATTTGCTAGGCGAGGGCGTTATGGAGCTGAAAACAGCAGTGGCAAATTCCCACGTGAATCAAACGACGTTCTTAAATACGCTGAATCAATAATCTAATGAAGAAAAAAAAACAGGAAGAAAAGTATTTTTGACATAAATCATTATGAAACTGTTTTAAAATGCTTTTATTTTTACCAGCGTTTTGCCCTCTCAGGCAAATATATGATGTTGCTGAACAGCGTAATACTAAAATGTCCGACGTAAGAGCATCCATTATCACCAGGAAGAGGTCGATTTGTGACAATAGTCAGGGGTCATCAGGAGTTGATACAAGTGAACTTGTATCAACTCCTGTCACGATACTGTCACGATACTTGACGGCAGAAAAAACAAAAATTTAATTGAAACGAAAACTACTATAGTTACGGTTCATGGTAGCGGCAAAGTTATCAGAAAACGATGACATTATAAAGCTTAAGAATTAATCCCAAAGCGTGGAGCTAGAAAACCAAAGCATTATACACATGTGTCGTAAAGACAATTTATTTATACTTCCACCGAATATGTAGGGCAGGCACTCCCGCGGGACATCGCAGTATCTAGTCATATACTCGTAAATTGGTACCTGTATCCCGCTGACAATATTCAAATTTCATTTCCAACGAGATGTGCAAATTGGCGGGTAACATTTATATACATATATTTTTCGCTGTATTCCCAAGATAGAGGATATCGGAATGAACGCGTCAAGATGTTTGGCATAAGATATTTCAGACTTAAATTAGACTAGCGTGATAAAATATCTGTTTGGTAAAAATAGTGATGATGGTGATGTATAATGCTTTGGTTTTCTAGCTCCACGCTTTGGGATTAATTCTTTAGCTTTATAATGTCATCGTTTTCTGATAACTTTGCCGCTACCATGAACCGTAACTATAGTAGTATTCGGTTTTGTTTTTGGGGTGGGAAATCATCAAATGACTTCCCCCGCCCTGGGCGGAGCGGGCTTTTACTGACTAAAACCCACCCATGTTCCTTCTATTGCCCTTCAACACATAACTAGCTGTGTGTTTTATCTATCGTGCCGGGGTTGCGGGTTGTTCGAAAGAGATACCGCGGCCCAGGAACATAAAAGGCAATAGAAGGAACATGGGTGGGTTTTAGTCAGTACAAGTCTGACACTTCCCCCCGCTCCGCCCAGAGTGGGGGAAGTTATTTGTTGATTTCCCATCCGCAAAAGAGGCTTTTATCTAAGCCAAGCCATGAAACTGGATTTTGTGGGTATAAGCTCTTGGCCTCAAGATAAAAGACTTATTTTTTATTTTTATTTTTTTGTGTTTATCTGCAATCAGTCTTAAACTATAAGCAGATTTGTTCTCCGTCGTTCATGTCGTATAGAAGGAGCTCCTCAGCAGGAGACACCTCTTCCTTCACCATCTGTCACCAAGTTTCTGGATATCATGGCGCTTCAGTCGTTTAGTGTAGCTAATAGTTGCTAGCGCGGTGGCTAGGTCATTTGGATGATTTTCCAGCCGTGTTCTGTATTTGTGCCCTGTTAGTTTTAACTCCTCTTTAACAGTCTTTATGCTCAGAGCCTCATGGATCTCCGTGTTGGTGACGAACCATGGCGTATTTGAAATGGTTCTTAGGATGCCATTTTGGAGTCTTTGCATTATGTTTAAATTGGAGTCGCGAGCACTTCCCCACAGTTGTGCGCCATACATCCATATTGGCTTCAGGATCATCTTGTATATCAACAGTTTGTTGTCGATTGACAGTTTGGAGTTGCGTGCCATCAGCCAGTAAATGTTTCTGAACCGCATGTTCAGTTCGTCTCGTTTTGATTTGATGTGTTTTTTCCAGGTCAGCCTTTTGTCCAGGTGCATACCGAGGTATCGGACAGAGTCACTCTGTGGCAGATAATTGTCGCCCATTTTTACCGGAGGACAGCTTCCCCTCCTCAGCGTAAACGTGACCTGTACAGATTTTGTTGTGCTGGCTTTGATTCTCCATTTCTGGATCCATTCGTCGACCTTGTCAAGGCTATTCTGCAAGGCCGCGGATGCCGCGATCGGATCTTTGCTGCTTGCGAGAATTGCGGTGTCGTCAGCAAATGTAGCCGTAGTTACTCCGTTTGTTTCTGGGAGGTCAGCCGTGTAGATAGTATATAGGATGGGGCCAAGGACAGAACCCTGTGGAACTCCCGCTATTATGTCTTGGACATCGGATAGCTCTCCGTCCTCTCTTACCTGGAAAATTCTGTTTGTGAGGTATGACTCCATCAACAAAAAGTAACTATGCGGTAGAGACGTTTTTAGTTTATAGAGTAGGCCTTTATGCCACACTTTATCAAAAGCTGCCTGGATATCCAAAAATACAGCGGGGCAGTATTCTTTTTTTTCAAAGGACTGCCTTATCCTTTCACATACCCGATGCACTTGTTCCACAGTAGAGTGCTGTTGTCTGAAGCCAAACTGATGTTGAGGAATTACCAGGTTTTCATTGAGTATGGGTGATATTCTGCTCAGGAGGATCCTCTCAAACATCTTGGACAGCACAGGCAAGAGGCTTATAGGTCTATACGACGACGCGTCTTCTGGGGGCTTTCCAAGCTTATGTATCATTGTAACTATTGATACCTTCCAAAGTCTGGGAAAATATTGTACTCGAAGCACCCCGTTGAAGAGGACAACTAGGAACACCAATGCTTTCCTGGGTAATTGCATGATGACTTCTTTTGTGATAAGATCGAATCCGGGGGCTTTTTTGTTTTGCAGTCTATTTATGGTCCTTTTCAGTTCCCCGACTGTGACTGGTCTTGGTGGAGTGGACAGTTGTAGGTCTTGCTGCAGAGTGCATTCAACTATGTTTTCGAACTCCGCATTATTGCCTTCATTGGGTGTAAATGTGGCGGCTAGGTGATTTGCAAACATATTAGCTTTTTCTTTACTTGTCTTGGTCCAACCAGACTGAGTTCGAATGGGACATTTATATTGCTGTGGCCGGTTTAACGCTTTTGTAAACTTCCAGAGAGAGTATTCTGTCGGTTTTGTGGCAGTTAGATTTTCTAGTTTATTTTGCAGTGTAGCATTATTTAAGTTATCTATTGAGTATTTCAGGTCTCTAATGGCTTTATTAAGTGCGGTCTTATCGGTTTTATGTCCAGTTTGGTGCCATATCCTACGTAATCTTCTCTTCTCCAGTATTTTGCGTTTTATCTCAAGAGGTACGTTCCCAACCGACTGGTAATTTGTTTCTTTTTTCAAAGGAGTATTAAACCAGCAAGCTTTTTGTATAAGGTTAGTAATGTATTGGGTCGCATCATCTATTTCGTCAGGTGTTTTCAAGGAGACTTTTATCTCAAGACTTTCTTCAATGTACTCTCTGAAGCCTTCCCAGTCAGTGAGATTATTGCACAAGGTATCAGGCCTCTCGTAGCAAATTATAGACGTACTAATAGTTAAGAGTACAGGAGTGTGGTCAGAACTACTGTCTAGGCAGGATTCCACCTTCATATAGTTTGTAGATAGTCCCTTTACCATGAAGAAGTCCAACAAATCTGGTTTTTTATTAGGATCTGTGGGCCAGTGGGTTGGTTCTCCCGATGAGATACAGTTGAGGTTATTTTCATCATGGCTTAGTTTAAGTTGCCTGCCTCTTGTTGTTGTTAGCCTCGACCCCCAGTATGTATTTTTGGCGTTCCAGTCACCACCTGCCACAAATCTTCCTCCTAATGTTGAGAAGTATTCTGTGAAGTTTGTTGCACTAATTGTATGTCTCGGTGGACAGTATATTGCTGACAGGTTAAGTTGTCCACAGCTACTTTCTACCGTAATGGTCGTAGCTTGAATATGATTTGTCCTAAATTCTTGGAGCACTTGGTGTTTGATGGAGTTTCTTACTACAATGGCTGTTCCTGCATGGCCCGTTCCATCAGGATGATAAGTGGTGTACGTATTACATCCTTTGATGTTGATTTTACTTTTGACTGTACAGTGCGCCTCCGAGATCAGAACAACATCAAGTTGATTATTGTATATCAGGAGTTCTAGTTCTGCCTTATTTGGGGCAAGACCATTGATGTTCCAAGTGCCCACTCTCAGGGCGGTCATTTAGATATTTTATCAACTAGGGTGGCTATGAGACTCATGAGAGTGCCCATCTGTTGTAAGATCATGTCGAATTTTTCCGACTGTTTGATTAGTAACTCTTCTATGTTGCTGCCTAGGCTGGTTGCAGGTGTTGGTTCGCTTTCTTTCTTCTTCAGTATATCTGAATACAATCGATGTGCTTGCATTTCTTTAGGATGTGGTCGAACATCTATGGGGACAGTTTTACTAGACACTTCTCGAGTTTTACCCTTAAAAATTGGATTTCTTGCCATACGTCTTTCTAAAATCTCTTTGTAGACTTCGCATCCTTTATAATTGGCTGGGTGGGCACCTTGGCAAAGAGCGCATTGTGCTGGCGTGTTGCGATCTTTCTTTGGGCAATCCGCGGTTTTATGTCCCTGGGCACATTTAACACATCGGTAAGGTCTCATGCAGTAATTTTTGGAATGACCATATTGTTGGCACCTTTGACATTGTGGTAAAGTGGTCTTCTTTTTTGGATCTTCGATAATTACCGACTGGTGGTAGATATATTTAATATCTTTCACTGCAGCATTATTGGCTCCTGGTTCGATGTTAATAAAAAATGTGGAGGTTGGTTTTTTATCTGGTCCAAATTTTGAGTTTATAATTTCACCGTAGACTTTGTTTCCAGTGTTTTCGATTTCTTGTATGATTGCATTATGTGGAGTTGTGTGGTGAAGGTTTTTTATGACTATTCTATAACAGCGTTGGTCTTTCAAGTTAAATGTATGTCCGATGAGTCCTTTACTTCGGACTAGGGTAATAATATTTTTATATATTGGTATGTCCACACAGGTTATTCTCAGTTGATTTCTGTTGACAATTTTAATTGTGAAGCTATCCTTGTCTGCTGTGGACTGTAGCAATTCTATTAGCTTATTAACATCTTCAACGCCGTATAATATTATGGGTGGTGGCTTACTAGGCCGTTTTTCTGTTGATGTTTTCGCAGCTTCTTTGAGGTCAAGAGGTAATCCACTAAACATATTGCTTGTTGTGATTTTTTCTGGCGAAGGGGACTGGAGTTTCTGCCTTTTTCGCTTGTGATTTCTGGCTACAGGGACTCTTTGCCAGTTAAAAGACTTATTTAAAAAAAAAAGTTGTGTTGATTTTAAGCAAGCCTCAAATCACCAAAATTCGGTTTTGGACAAAGTGCACACATGAAGGAAACAGGTGGGGAGTATTTATTTATTTTTCTCTTTATTTAAAGGGGTTTAGTTTTAATTTGTCAATTTGATCATGTCACCTCTGTAATACAAATTACAAACAATCAAAAAGTAGATTTACTTAATTTGTTAATCAATTTTTAATGCCCATTTGAGCGAGTATTTGAGGCAGGCCAGATTGATGTACAGACATCAATCTGGCCTGCCTTGACAAAGGAATGGACAGAATGCTGTTACAACACTGTTACAACACAAAGCAAGTTTTATTAAATTTTTTGTTTTTTATATCTCTAAGGGCTTTATTCCAGACACACTCTATCAATATGTGGTAAACGTCTTCTACTACCTCGCATTCAGTACAGTTCGCTGAAACAACTTTGCCCATCATAAAAGCGAATTTATTCAATGGAATGTGTCCCGGGCGAAGTCTGAAACTCGGTAACTATTTCATACCTTCCCATATCGGATTTTTCAAACCATACTTTGCCAGGTAGTGTTGGTTGTACGGTCCTGTACCAAATACCTTTCGATAATGACCTTCTGTCATAATACTCTGTACTAAAGTTCTTAATATCACTTATTAGGTTGGTATAATAAGGATATCAAGTTAAGTTAATACCGTCTGCTGAGGTTTCCTTGGCAAGTTTATGTGCTATTTCATTTCCAACGACACTGATATGCAAAGGTATTCCACAACAAAATAACATTTATATTTAATGAATTGAGTTCATACAGACTTTTAAAATATCATATGCCAGTGGAATGCCCCTAACCATAGCTAAACCCCTTTTCAGATGAGCCAATGCACTTTTGGAGTCGGTAAAAATAACAAACTTATACCCGTTCTTATTTGATCGTACATATGATATCGCTTCTGCAATGACTATTAGTTCCGCATACATCCTTACTAATATTATAAAAGCGATAGTGAGTTTGTTTGTTCGTTACGTCTTCACGCCTAAATGACAAAACTGATTTTGTTTTATATAGTTATGACCCTATATATATGATAGTTGGGACCCTGGAAACGGACATAGGCTATTTCTTTTTTAAAGTGAGAATAGAGGGACAGAGGGAAGAAAAGGGAAAACTTAGCTTTGTTATTACAATAAATAGATAGGGCAAAAACTACAAGTAGCAGTTATCTGCAAATTAGGAAAGGGGAAATGTGTTTCGCGGGCAAAAGCTAGTCTTCAATATGTATAAAATCAAGGACTGACTCATCACGAAACTACAGTATTGGGAGTCTCAAATTTTGCATGGAGGATCCAGAACGTAGGTGTTTACTAAGACAGAATTTTGCAAAATTCAATCCGTAAGGAGGTGAAACAGGGTGGCAAAGTTTGTATAGCCAAACGCGATTCCTTGGCCGGATTGACTTTTGTGATAAAGCTGCTAAGATTGCATGAAATTCACGGAAATACAAGTTCTGGATAAAACCCACTAACTCTTTATCCCGTTCTACGCGAATGAAACCGCGGGGTGTAGTTATTGGCTATATAACATCTCGCTACAATACTTAGGAGGTGAAATTGTATGTATTAAATATGTATACAGCTGATATACATATTTAAAACAAGTATTTTACATAGAACAACAGCTTATCTGATCTCCACAACTCAGTTCAGTAGGTAAGACTGGTTCCTCTCGGTAAGACTGGTTGTCAGACTGCCGGGCCAGGTTAACTCTTAGAAATATTATTTGAATTAAGAACTAAGTGTGAACTTCTTTTTTTAACTTAACTAGAACCTCTCACATTTAAAAGTCATAAGGTTTGTCGTGCAACCCGTATAGCTTTTAAACGAGAGGTTTAATGCAATTTTTCTACAACTCGGCGTTGCATGAAATTAACTAGAAGACATTGCGAGAATCCTTGACGCCTTTCAACTATTTATTTGCGTATAAAATGCGAAACTGCAGAAGAACTGCGTCTTTTGAGCCATGGATAGGGAAGCTTGATCACTGCTTGATCTTGTAAAAATATTATTATTTGATTTACGCTTTGGAATGGGCAACCTCAGTACTTTCACAAGTTATTATGCCTTGTTTATTTTTTGTCTTAAAAAAAATACGTGTGGCACTCGGGGACTGCCGCGGTAAAGCTATTGCATAGCATTTTTTATCAACTTATGCAATAAATAAAAACGATCTAAATAAAATATTTAAAAAGTACTTCCAATGAAAAGAAGTCGCAAAAAGAAACATTTTTTTATCAACTTAGACAATAAATAAAAAAAAAAAAAACTAAATATAATATTTAAAAAGTACTTCCAATGAAAAGAAGTCGCAAACAGAAAAACAAGACCTTGGGTTTGATCCAGCGTAATGTCGATTGATTATCCGATTCTCTACCAAACACGCTATTAGAACATTAGAATCGGGATTGAAATAACTGACCGTATTGTGTAAACGACGTTAGACAAGCCACACCTCCGTGCCCATCGGAGTGGGGAGCGTCAGGTTTTTCTTCGTTACGGAATTTCTGGATTCGGTCCCCGCGCTCAAGGCCCGCGATAGAAGCTATGCAATAGCTTAAAAAACGTTTCCCTACACTAGGAATTTCTCCTGTATCGTGGGTGCGTTTACAAACATTTAAACTCACATACACAAACATTCAGACCCGGAATAACTATCTGTGGGCCATACAAATATTTGTTTGGTGCGGTTATGGAACCCGCAACACGCAGTGCGGCAGTCGATAGAATGAGTCGGAAGGATGCATGGTGCTACAATCATCCTTTTGTTTTTGGCATTTAACAGTTCCTGTAATGTTTTCATTTCGCAGCTTCACGTCTGCATTTCCAGACAGTGTAAAATTGTCATCATCACATCTTCAAAGATTACTGGACCTTCTGTTTTTTTCATTTCGTATTTAAACACAGCGAATACCTGCCGCGATTACTTAATTTCTGGGAAGAGCAGCTAATAGTTGGTATAACTCGGTCCTGTACAAATTATGTTAGTTTACTTGCTGGGGCGGTATTCGCAGAACTGGCTCGCTTTTATATAAGGCTCTATGTGGGAAGCATCGTTTGTTAAGAATAGAATATGTTATCATATTTCTCCTGTTGTTTGAAAAACGATATTTGTTTTTCTAATAATTAACTGTTGTTTTCTTATTTCTTTGTTCTAGGTCATTTATAAGTGTTTTGTCAGATTAATAAGTGTTTTGTCTTCATCGTTTTTTTTGGGGTTCTTAACTCAAAAGGATAAAATGGAACCCTTGTTAGATCATTTTGTTGTCCGTCATCTTGTGTGTCTGTCTATCTGTCAAGCGCCAAAAGTTGTAACGACACTTTTTGCTATAATTGAAGGCCGTGCGGCGTGCGCGTGTTTCTATGTCTCTCTCTCTCTCTCTCTCTCTCTCTCATAAAAAAGCAAGCCAGTTATTCTCGTTTCGTTTTTCTATTTCACATTGAATAGTGTGGTGTCGCGACGATTATTTTTGTTGATTGCATACAGGTTTTTTGTACATAATTAATAATAATTTCGTTCCATCCGGATGTCCCTTGACACTCTCATTTTTGTTTAATACAATAGTCCATGGAACCACTTCGTACTACTAAAAAGATGATTTTGTTGATTGATGAAGTTTGAACACTAGCTGTACCCAGCAGTTTCACCTGCTACTCAGATCATTAGAATCGTAGTCGTCACATATTTGTAGTTTAATTTTCTTCGCACTGTTTATTACCTTTCTAATGATACCAGTATGAGGCACATCGGTTGGATGGTTTCGAAGGCTATAACGGATATAAACAGATAGCAAATAACTACAGTGTAAACCAGCCCTTCAAGAATCCAAACTAAAGGATGGTGACGCTAGTTCCAACTGTCGCCACGCACAAGATGACCATTGTAGTACTTTAATTATTAAAGTTAGGACTTACCTGTCTCAGTTCAGTAGCGAGGTCAATCACAAGAAGATTCTGCTTCTTATCGAACTCTAAAGATACATTTCCTTCATGGGGACCTGAAATTAGATATTAATTTATTTATTCATCAGGCAGTATGTACCCATAAATGCTTACTTCCTTACTTAATATTATAAAAGCGAAAGTAAGTTTGTTTGTTTGTTACGTCTTCACGCCTAAATGGCCAAACCGATTTTGATGAATTTTGGTACAGAGATAGATGGGATCCTGGAGACGGATATAGGCTAAAAAAGGGAGAAAGAGGGAAGAAAACGGGAAAGAAAGATAAAAAATCACGCAGGTTAAAGTTAGCATTAGCCCAAAGTAATAAGTAATAAGTATGCCACGCGGACAAAGTCGTGGGCGAAGCTAGTTATTATAAACAAAACTTTAAACAAACAGTGAAAATAGGGACAATTAATTTAAAAATACACCTAATTGTGCCATCTTCTGGAGACACCTGGCAACAATACATACGATGCGCACAGGTGCCTCATCAGGAGGGCTTTTTTGTTTTTTGCGGATTGGGAAATATGACATAACTTCTCCCGCTTTGGGTGGAGCGGGGGGAGTGTCAGATTCGTACTGACTAAAACCCACCCATGTTCCTTCTTTTGCCCTTTATGTTCTTGGGCCGCGGTATCTTTTTCGAACAACCCGCAACCCCGGATCAACCTGCGACCCCGGATCAGGAGGCCTTTTTTTTTTTTTCGGGTGGAAATCATCCAATGACTTCCCCCGCTCTGGGCGGAGCGGGGGGGCATGTCAGACTTGTACTGACTAAAACCCACCCATGTTCCTTCTATTGCCCTTTCTTTACGTTCCGAGGCCGCGGTATCTCTTTCGAACAACCCGCAACCCCGGCAGGATCAGGAGGCCTTCAGTCTTATTTGCAACAATGCTCAGGAGACCGCTGTCTCAAATTCTTTTTCCTAACTGCTGTGTCTTTGTCGAATCACATTAAAAATCGTAAAAGGGTGACAATTGATAATTATTAAGTGTGCCTGTCCATGACCATAATATAATATTTTTTTCTAACAGTTGCATCATTGTCAAATTACGTTACAATTCGTAAAATGGTTACAAAGTGACAACATAATATAAATATTATTTAACTATTATGTTTCTGCTAAAGTGGCATTTAAACCCTCTGGCCTAACGACGCCATTTTGTGTCTTAAATACATTTCACAAAACAGTAAAAACAAATGTGGTAAACATTTTGTTTTCTTATTAACGTCATTGAAGCGCCAACACGTCCATGCGAAATTATGATCAACTAGCTTCAGCCCGCGACTTCGTTCGCGTGGCATAGTTAGTTTCGGCTAACGCTAACTTTAACCCGCGTGATGATCGAAATAAATATATTTTTCTCTCCCCTTTTCTTCTCTCTTTCTCCCCTTTTCTCACTTTTTTTAAAAATAGCTTTTATCCGTCGTCAGGGTCCCAACTATTTCACTACCAAAATTCGTCAAAATCGGTTTGGCCACATAGGCGTGAAGACGTAACAAACAAACACACTTTTGCTTTTATAATATTAGTTAGGATGTAGGTATTGCTTTTCAATAATAATAAAAAGTTCTAACCTTCAAAGTAGTTAATAATGAAGACCCAAATGACAGTCCATAATATGAGGATGCTGCACAGTCCAACTTGGCAGAGACAACATCTAACGATGACAGAGCAGGGAGACTCCCCAGCGCATTTGGGGAGCGGGTACAATCTCAGCCACGTGTTCGTAATCTAGACAATAGAGGATTGAATGGGAATTGTTTAGTGGGTTCCGAAACTTGTCGAGATTAAATTGGACTACGATCCTGGCGTGTTTGTAGGTGATAGTGTTATGTTACTCTGAGTTTTATCAGAACAATGAGGATTGTCTCATTTATAAATTATAAATAGAAAGAGATAAAAGCGACAAATAACCAGACTCGTCACATGCAGTTGAATTTTTTTATAAGCCCAGGATAGTTTTGAATAAAATTAATTTACTTGATCCAAATGTAATGTTAATGTTTTCTCGGTTTCTAAAAATATTTGAGAAAAAGAATTTCAGAACGTCGAAAAACTTTACGATTGTGGGCTGGCAGCATTGCCACGTTGGACGGTAATGATAATTCTTTTATCAAAAAAAATCTTCCCTCTGTATATATATAATCCCTTTGGTCACGTCAAGAGTCGACCAACCGCTTGATGAAATCTCTTGGACAAAATAAGAATACGCTGTAAGCGTAATAATATGTCCTAGACAGAGTTATAACAATTAGTGCACACAATCTTAAATCAGGAAAAGATACGGAGTAGGAAACGATCGTTACTCCGGCGGAAATTATGGATTTGGGCTTAGAGAGTAGACTTTCTGATTCGGAAGAACAACGTGCAGGTTATACAAATATTAGTTCCGCGCGGGCATCGAACCTGCGTTAGGCAACGCAGCAGCCAAAGCTCAAATACTGCGCAAACCGTGTCCTCAAAAGGAAAAACGGAATCCTTATTGGATCACTTTGTTGTCCATCCGTCTGTCTGTTAAGACCTTTTATTTCGGGAACGCGTGTAGGTACCGAGTTGAAATTCAAAAAAATATAATCAAGTCTGTGGTCCCTTAGAATTGTGGAAAAATCATATCTCTAATTCTGCGCAGTCAAAGGATATGGTCATTTATGTCGCAAGTTTGTACAAAACCTTCGGTGTGGGAGTCCAACTCACACTTGCCCGGTTTTTTCTTGTTTGTTTATGCTCTAAGGTATGTAATTTATGAAATTTTTATTAAATTAATTTATTTTATATTCTACCAGAAATAAAAACAGCTATATTAAGTTATGCTATGTTAGGCTTTATTAAGTTATGCGTAAATACCAACTTTTTCAAACTTCCTTGATTCTCCAGCAAGTATAGCCACGAAGATAAAGAAAAGTGTTCGTAAATATGTACACTTGTTCAGTATTTCAAGAAACTTTCTAAGAATAAGATTATGAAGCAACAAAGCAAGGCGCTACAAGAACTTGTATAACTTTCTTAATAATAATTCTTGCACTTACTTTCCGACAAGCCACAATTTCACCGTCAGGTAGAACGAATTCATTAGTCTTATCTCGAATTCCGTCCATTTCACTATTAGCCTTTTTGTTTTCTTTTATACTTAACATATTATGATCTTTTCTCAAACCATTACGTATTTCATTTCCAACAACCTTATCAAATAAATGTTTCTTTTGCTTATTTTCACGAGAACCACACACAGATATTTTCTTTTCTTTTCTGATTTTATGTCGAGTTAATGTACCACCGTTTAAGTTTACGATCTTTCTTGTGACACTGATTTCATTGCCATGCAGATTGTAACGACTGTCAATGACTAGTTTGGGTTTAATTTTGTTGCCATTCTTCAATTTCCTGTACAACGGTTTTACAAAAACGTTGTTTCTAAATTTTTCATCCAATACGTTCTTCATGTTTTCCAGTGTTGAACTGAGCATTTGAACAAGAAATGTTCCCAAAAGTGTATAGCGTGTTTTGTAGCCCTCAAACTGGTAAGTTCTCATTAAAAGTTGAATGCAATTACACGGCCAACTTTGCCAAAATTTGCTAGCAATCTTTGTTGGAGAGTATAATTAAAATCTATTGCCTATCCTTGTTCTTTCGTTGTAAAATTTTATGTAAAGGAAAAATACTAATGCTTTAATTGTTTCTTTATTCAGAATGTTGTGGAGCAGTTAAAGTATTATTTTTCTGAATTGTTAAAGATAATATTTCATTATCCTGGCGTTTTCTTGAAAGCGAATAGCTCCAACCCTTTCTTCATTTTATTTACCCTCGGAGAGATATTGGAAGTTTACACAATCAAATGAAGGAAAGTAATTTAGGAACTTATTTTGCCATTTAAGTTCAAATCAGCGGAAATATAATTTCGTTCAAGTCAAAGAAGAGCGCATCAAATTCATGTTTTGGGTATTGAAGAGTAACTTCTGTTGACGAAAGAATGGTAAGGATTTTTGTTTTAATGTTTCAGATGAATAATATGTTTGTGAATTTGTTAAAAGTATTGGAATACATGGAACTTGCCCCCGTTAAAAATGGAAAAGCTGTTGGTCATGTTTCTATTATTATGAACAACATTTATAGGACGGGCCAAACTTAATCGAGAAAAAAAACGGCTTTAAACCTTTTTATATGTATTGTCATTTATTTATTTACATACATATTTTTTATATTTTTACATATTTTTATCAAAAACAAAAAAAAAACATTTAAAAATATAAAAATAGTAGCCCACCGGTATCGGGAACAGGGTCCAAGCTACCCTCAGTCAGGGCTCCAGAGAAAGGAACCTCCTAACAATACGAGCCGTGTCCAGGAGTACCGCTTTCTGTATCAAGCCCTTGATCCAGCTGCCTAACGAGAGCCTCCTCAGGTGTTGGTCGAGGCTCTTGGCAATTAAGCCATTGGCAGAAACGACTATCGGCACAGTGATCGCTGAGTCCACATCCCACATGTCGACAACCTCGCGAGCCAAGTCAATATTATATGTATTATTATTAGGGTTTTCTCTTAATACAATGAATCATTAGTTTTCCTATTATTTCACTTGCTCCCAGTGCAAGTGTCGGATGTGTGCAGAATATTAAGTGAGCTAGCTGTAGTAATACCAGTTTGAACTTAGAAGCAGCTTTAGAACGGACTTCCAACACAAAGTTCTGACTGCATACTATTCAAATATATTCAACTATTCAAATAACCACGTCCATATTATCATATCGTGGGAACGCGGAAAGAAACAAAGTTAGATTGAGTTCACGTCGTGTGGTCTGTCACTCAGGGCGTCGGAGAGCGGAGGTGTGGCTTACTGGAACAGTCAACCTATCGGACACGAGCTACATGCTTAAGCGATCCGCGTGTTGTGGCCAGTCTTGCGACTAGAGTCTAGCGACCAGTCTTGCGACCAGGGTCCTGCGACACGCGTCTTCCGACCAGAATATTGCGGCCAGAGTCTAGCGACCAGTCTTGCGACCAGAGTTTTGCGACACGCGTCTTGCGACCAGAGTCTTGCGACGAGACTTGCGACCAAAATCTTGCGACTAGTCTTTCGACCTGAGTCCTGCGACACGCGTCTTGTGACATGCGTCTTGCGACCAGAGTCTTGCAACCAGTATTGCTACCAGAGTCTTGCGATACGCGTCTTGTGACCAGAATATTGCGACCAGGGTCTTGCAGCTATGCGGGTCGCGAGTCGTCATCTATCGAGCCTTTGCAGTGTTACTGTAGTATTTTGCGTTTCAGTAATATTTCTAATTTCGCACATTTTTTTTTAAACTTTGCCCCACACTAGGAATTTCTCCTGTATCGTGGGTGCGTTTACAAACATTTAAACTCACATACACAAACAGCAAGACCCGGAACAACTATCTGTAGGCCATACCAATATTTGTTCCGTGCGTGTATCGAAACCGTGTCGTCAACATTGGCAAAAGTCAATACCCCCCTCTTATTACCAATGCGGTAAGAAGCTGTTTACTTAGCACGATGTAATAACAGTGGCATTGACCACTGATTAACATCGATAGATTAAAAAAATGCATTAGGTGCATTTAATTTTTCACACGATTATTGTTTTTTAATTAGTTCCTTATCGTTTGATTTTCGTGATAGTACTCGGCTCTATAACATGCTAGCCACGTCTCGGGTGTGAATTCTACCTCGGCCGCAATGACAAAGTTTCTCCACTATAGTCAAAAAGTGTCACACTTTCATAAAATCAAGGAATTAAAGACAAAAAAAAAATAATTAAGCCAATTAATGAAAAAAACCCTTTTCAAACGTTTTAGAGATACTCTTTTTGAATTTTTTTACCTCCTTAATGTGTGAGCTACCTACAACAACAATAAGTAACATTCTATGCTATTCTTTTACAAGCGACCTCTCAAAATCTTTGCGTGTAAGTATGTAATAGAAAAAGTCCGTTGCTTAAAGGTAAGCGTCCACAGGCCCGCATCGCACGTATCGGACTTATCGCACGTAACGGATTTTAGTTTGCCTTGTATAAAACCTCATACAACAGCGTCCACTGATCCGCACCTTACGGACAGCTCACCGGCAATACGTACATGCGCTGCGTACCGATGACGTCATACGGAATGCCGATCAGTGGACGCGCGCTCTCTCCGCATCGTCGTTCTAGATTTTTTTACTTGTTCTTCCTCTTCTGCTAATAAACAAGCAATAACGACTTCTTCATCGCTTTCCTCCATTCTCACAAACATTTTCCGCATGTACGATCACTGCAAAAATCCGAACGAACTGGCATCGTCAATCCGTATGCTGGTACTCACCGTCGGTAATCCGTACGCTGCCAATACAGTGGACGCACTGTAAAAAACTTATCCGTTTTATGCGATACGTCCGATGCGTGCGATACCGACAAGTGGATGCTTACCTTAAGTCTACGGTAGTCTAAAAATACAATATGTAAATTCGTAAGTATATCGATTTAATAACATTTATGCGATTGGTGGAGTAGAGGTAAAAAGGGAAATACTTGGTTCTTTCTTTATTTCATGCATTTATTAAAGTGTTTTAATAATATTTATAGTTTTAATACTTAATATTTTTACATGTGTCGAAGATTAAGACAAACAGATAAAAATGTTGAAAGTGTTTGTTTGGAATTTACTGGTCTTCTATAAACAGCTTACACGTAGTCTATACTGCCATACTTCTTTTATATACAACTAGCTGTGCCCCGGCATGCGTTGCAATGCAATTTTCTATCTTTCTGCCTACCCTACCTACTTTACCTACCTACCCTACATACCCTACCTACCCTACATACCCTACCTACCCTACATACCCTACCTACCCTACATACCCTACCTACTCTACATACCCTACCTACCCTACCTACCCTACCTACCCTACATACCCTACCTACCCTATCTTTTAAGTTGGATCAAACTGCACATGGTGTGCGAATTTTATTATAATCGGTTAAATGGTTTAGGAGTCCATTGAGGACAAACATTGTGACACGAGATTTATATATATTAAGATAAGCTAGCGCTCGCGGCTTCGCCCGTGTGATATCGAAAAAAAAAAGTATTCTATGTGTTATTCCAGACTGTAATCTACTTCTGTGCCAACATCAAGATGCGTTTAGCCGTTTTGACGTGAAAGAGTGACAAACATCCATACATCCATCCTCATAAAAAATCGCCTTTATAATATTATATATAGTGGATTTTCGTAATGAAACGGCTTGACCGATTTTTTTGAAATTGTAAACATCGATAGGTTTGAGAATCGGTCGTAGTCTAAGACTAAGAGACTGTGTAGTGGGAGAGACTGTGTTGTGGGAGAGACTGTGTAGTGGGAGAGACTGTGTAGTGGGAGAGACTGTGTAGTGGGTGAAACTGCTAGGCACAGCTCTTATTTGATAAAACTTATAAATCAAGAAGAAAAAATAGTTCCACCGGATTCAAAATCTGTAATCGAGAACGGACTTTCAGCAGCGCGGCCAGCTGGCGGCAATATTGATTTCTCCATTGCGCAGAATGTCAGTGAACGGCGCGCGCAGCAACTGTCAAAATAGACGTAATCCGGCGAGGAAATGTCGGCAAATTCGTGTGAAAATAACACTATTTTTATATAATACGCGAAAATAAACCAACCAATGAAATAGTTATATAGTGAATTAGTGTTTATCAGCATTTTATTAACAATTATGGACTATAGTTTGAGTGCGGAAACAAAATTGCCGTAAGGCTTCTTTCTTGATCCTGTGCTGTGTTGTTTACAAAAATTCTTGGTTCATAAAATCATAACAAAGTATAAAATTACAAAATTAATATGTTGTTTTTGTGTCTAGTTCCTACGAGGTAAGAAACATGTTTACTGGAAGAGCATCATAAATAAAAACGATGAAAGATAAAGATGTCGAGATGCCTGCGGATATTCGGAGCCTACTCCTTCAGGTTGACAAGGAAGCATTCGACCATACTCCTTTCGGCCGCCTTCATCCTGACACTTACCATGGTCCTGCAGCTTTACGCGTCCAGGCATCACCAGCAAGCACACCCACAACGAAGTGTCGGTGACTTTGACTACAGACCAGGCGCCTTCCTCAAAGGTCGAGAGCCCGGGAACTTAAGTTATTGCATGTTTAACTATGGCCTTCCAAATAGTCTCAAATGGGGCACATTTCAAGTACTTCCGTCCCCAGAAACTGGAAGTAGAAGTCACTACGGAGTTATTTATAATGCCATTCAAGGAGTGGCGTTCACGAATATCACGAAATTTGACGCAGTGACGTATGCAACTCAAGCGACGCCTGAATTCCTGTACCATATTGTGGAAATAGCGAAGTATTGGGATGGGCCTATCAGCCTCGCTGTATTCGTTCCTAGCTACGACTTAGATATTGCAATGCAAATATTTAACCAGCTATGCCGTTGCTATCCGATGATGGCTCAAGTGTCAGTCCATTTATATTATCCATTAAAAATAAAGCCCAAAATAAGAACACTGGAAGAGAGAAGAAAGTACTATGCGACGCTACCTGTGCCAACAGCTGTTTCGACTAACACATCACAAGACCCAAGAGAATTGATGCAACAGAAATTAGAAAATTATCGCAAGTTGAATAACAAAACTAGGGCTGAATACATTCAAAGAGCAAGGCAGAATAAAATAAAACGTATGATGATGAAGGCTCCAGATTCGGGATTCGTGACGCCTAATTTAAAATTCGAAGATTGTTCTGGTGTTGATTCAGAAGTAACAACATATAGAAAATTAACAGCTATGTTGTACCCAATCAACGTTGGTAGAAATGTTGCAAGGAACGCATCAACGACCAATTATTTTTTAATGTCTGATATAGAAATGGTGCCAAGTGACGGTTTGGCGCCAAAGTTCCTGAAAATGATTAGGAAGCTTATGGGTGACGAGAAGAGAGACTCTGGTTGTGTTTTCGCTAAGACAGTGTTCGTGGTACCTCTGTTTGAAGTGGAGAGAGGAGAGAAAATCCCTCACGACAAAGAAACGTAAGTATATAAATAGTCTTTTTGATGCAGTATAAAGGAATGCAGAAAGCGTACTTAGTGCTTACAAACCTTTTGTTGCCATTGTTGTGATATTGTGTAGAAGGTCGCTCTTTTCTTGTCACTGAATACTTCTATCCTTTGAGTAGTCTGTCAGATATAAAGTATACGTTTTAGCAGTGAAGCCTTATGTCTATTGTGCAGACTATCTCAGGTATTTATTTTAATACATTGTCCCTCGCTAGGATTTATCCTGCTTGTGGATATGTTTTAAGATCCTTTTATTTATACAAGGTATAAACGGATCCTTCATGAAACCGTCAACCAAGAATTCTGTAAAAATATTGCTGGGATTATTGTTTTTCTGGATTGAAAAATAACGTTGATGCTGATGGATGTATTTAATAGTTCGGAATATCTCCATGATTAGAACATTTATAAAAAGAAGGAACTTTGAATATTTCCTTAATTAGAAAGTTCCCAATCATCTCAAGTATGATGTCCGGTACAAAAATGTATCGCAATGAAGGACAAGATAAATGCCTTTCGGTTTCGTCTCGAGTTTTTTTTAACAACAATTATTCTTCAACTATTACAACTTTTATGTGATGGGAAAGTGGGGTCTAGCAAGATAATATAAATATATACATTTATATGGTTTACCCGCTACTCAGATCCCATTCTGGAGAGGGACTGAACAGGTCAGACCATCAGACAGTCGGACAGAGGTTAGAACTACTTTTTTTTCCGTGCGGGTTTCGCGACACACAGCGCAGCAGTCAATTTCTCAGCCACTGCGTCTACTATCACGAAATAATCTGTATCTTTTGTCTGCGTCATTGTGATTCTTTACTTTTTTCAACGAGATTTTAGTATTTTTTTTTATTTGTTGGCCAATTTCTTGGGCAAAGAATCAGAATTGCAGGCCGTGTCGACGGCGCGTTCGTGTTTCACGCGCGCCTCAAAGAGAGTCAGCAAAGCAGAGGGGCTTGCCAGAGCCTCCGCCTGCCGGGGTTGCGGGTTGTTCGAAAGAGATACCGCGGCCTCGGAACGTAAAGGGCAATAGAAGGAACATGGGTGGGGTTTAGTCAGACCCAGCCCAGGGCGGGGGAAGTTATTTGATAATTTCCCACCCGAAAAAAAAAATCAGTATTGCTATTCAGCGTGGTGAATCTGCCAGCCTTCTGTGCGCTTTTCCAGTTGATCCAGTTGACAGCGAAGTGGACAATTGAACTTCCTTCATTTTTCCCTCATTCTGATACAAATGGACATATTGATATGATTACTAGTTGTGCCCAGTGGTTTCACCCGCTGCTCACTTCACTTAGGGGTTAAAATATAGATAGTAGCCGATTCTCAGACTGAATAAGCATAAAACATTTTATAAGAATCAGTCGCCGTTTCGGAGGAATATGGGAACGAAGATTGTGACACGAAAATTTTATATATTAGATGTCGAAATAAGGTCTGTTTAGTAAATAATAGATACCTAAGTGTCTTCTCAATGATATTCAGAGCACACAAGGAAAAAGATGTCATCTGGTTCATACGTCAGAAATTTATTTGTATAATTGTTCTGATACCTAGCTATCATATTTCTTATGTCGTGTACGTGAGCTGACTTGGGAGGTCGTCTTTGGCCATTCAATGGTGTGAAATGTTTATAAGATTGCGTTATGTTCCCTTTGAAATTTTGTGGGTTTGCGTGTTTAAAATGGTTGCCTTTTTTTAAAGTGTTAAAAAAAGTTCATAGTTTTGAGGTTGAAATGTTAAGGAATGTATAAGCCCAAAACTAGATCTATAGTATTTAACAATAAAAATAACTTTCATTTGGTTTAAAAGAAAAAGAAATACCGTGTTTCTATTGATCTTCATTCGACCTTACTACTACTGCTGCTTTTTGAGCAAAAAATGTCTGTAGGAAACACGAACTTGGCCTCATTTTATTTACATTTATATCGAACAAGTGGATTTTCTGTGTTATCCTATGCCCCAATTCAGGACACGTTTTCAATGCCGCCGTGAGTCACGAATATATTTTGACAGAACTCGTTTGGTTTTGAATTCTAATAAAAGTAGTCTACTCTTGCTCTGATTGTTAAAGTCGACTAGGTAAATAGAAACAAGTAAATAAACAGTGAAAGCCTATTTGTTAACCTTTTTTTGCCGATGGGAAATCATTAAATAACTTTCCTGCTCTGGTTGGAGCGGGGGGAAGTGTCAGACTTTTACTGAATAAAACCCACCAATGTTCCCTCTTTCGTCCTTTATGTTCCGGGGCCGCGGTATCTCTTTCGAACAACCTGCAACCCCGATATTTGTTAACCCTTGGACTGTCAAGTTATCTCTGATTTTGGTGCGTAGAGTATATTTTTTTGCCCCACACTAGGAATTTTTCCTGTATCGTGATTGCGTTTACAAACATTTAAACTGACATTCACAAACAGCCACATCCGGAACAACTATCTGTAGGCCATACAAATATTTGTTCCGTGCGGGGATCGAACCCGCGACACGCAGCGCGGCAGTCGATCGCTCAGCCTCTGCACCAACCATGTCGTCAATGGTCATATGATTCGGTAAAGAAAAACATAATGAGGATGTTCTAGCACAAAAAAATGGAACACCTGCTACCCTACTATGACGTCTTAAAACAGAACTTATTCCACTGAGGGAAAGAGACACAGCTATACAAGGTGTCTAGCACCGTCTCTTTCTCATACAGGAATAAGAACTGCTATAAATCATGGTAACCCTTTTGAGCCCCATTTCCTTATGCTGAAGAAAGCTTAGTAAGGACCTGTAGATGATAAAACTTTATTTTCTGATGCACTATAAAATTCGCGTTTGTAATCATTTTGTAAAAGATGTTCTTACAATTTATGAGCGAGTCGTGCCCACTTAAAGACATACTTTATATCAATTTTATCGAGTACTTCGCGCAATGTACCCTACACTATGCAACTGTAAAATTTTATTGAGGGGAATATTTTTATTACTAAGTACCCATTTCGTCATTAAGTATCGTGTCTTGGATGTAAATGGAACTTAAAATTACGTAAAAAATTATGTTTTTATTATTTTAGTTTTTGAGCGTACGTGGTGGACATGAAAAACTCTCACAAATACTTTCTAAGTAAGCAAACAATCAGAGCGAGGAATAAGCTCCCAAAACAATTAGTCTTTCTAAAATTATAAGCAATTTTAAAATCGACTAGACAAATAATCCTAACGAGCGAAGTGGTAACCTAACGAGTGGAGCGATCGACTACTGCGCTGCGTGTCGCAGAAATAAGTGTATGTACTACAGGTAGTTGTTTCGGGTCTGGCTGTTTGTGTAAATGTGAATTTAAAAATTGGTAAACGCACCCACGGTACAGGAGAAATTCCTTGTGTGGGGCAACGTTTTAAAAAAAAATGATTGTGTAGTTGTTTCGGGTCTGGCTGTTTGTGTTAATGTGAATTTAAATATTGGTAAACGCACCCACGATACAGGAGAAATTCCTAGTGTGGGGCAACGTTTTAAAAAAAATGTATGTGTAGTTGTTTCGGGTCTGGCTGTTTTTGTGAATGTGAATTTAAATATTGGTAGACGCACCCACGATACAGGAGAAATTCCTAGTGTGGGGCAACGTTTTAAAAAAAAATATATGTGTAGTTGTTTCGAGTCTGGCTGTTTGTGTGAATGTGAATTTAAATATTGGTAGACACACCCACGATACAGGAGAAATTCCTAGTGTGGGGCAACGTTTTAAAAAAAATGTATGTGTAGTTGTTTCGGGTCTGGCTGTTTGTGTGAATGTGAATTTAAATATTGGTAGACGCACCCACGATACAGGAGAAATTCCTAGTGTGCGGCAACGTTTTAAAAAAAATGCGTGTGTAATTGTTTCGGGTCTGGCTGTTTGTGTGAATGTTAATTTAAATATTGGTAAACGCACCCACGATACAGGAGAAATTTCTAGTGTGGGGCAACGTTTAAAAAAAAACAAAAGTAAGAAAAAAATAATGTTAAAAATTTAAGATTGAGATCAAGAAGCCCATCTCATATATCATCATCATTCTCCAACCCTTATCCCAAGTTATTTGGGGTCGGCGCAGCACGTCTCCTTCCATACTCCTGTATTATTAGTCATTAATCTCACACAGTCCATTCATCGTTTCTTTGGTCTTCCTCTTCTACTATACCTATCCACATTCATACTCAAAACTTTCCTCACGACATTATCCTCATTCCTCCGCATCACATGCCCATACCATGCCAACCAATTACTTCACAACTTTTCAGTCACCGGCGCTACTTTCAGAGCAGACATTCAGAGGTCCTTACTAATATTATAAAAGCGAAACGGAGTTTGTTTGTTTGTTACGCCTTCACGCCTAAATGGAATAACCGATTTTGATGAATTTTGGTACAGAGATAGTTGAGACCCTGGAGACGGAAATAGGTTTCTTTTTGTCTCTTTCTTACCCCCACATCTCTAAAATAGGGGGTGGAAGTTTGTATGGAGCGTTCCGCAATTTTCAAGGTGGGAAGCTAAAATTTGGTATGCGGACTATTTGTCACTAACAAAAACGTGCATCTTTTTTTTTTAATTCTCCCCCAACCCCTCAATAGAGGGGATAAATTTTTATATGGGACTTTTCGCAATTTTTAAGGTAGAAAGTTATTATTCGGTACATAGTACACTCTGTGTTACCAACGCAAAATACCTGCAAATCAGGAAAGGGGAACTGTGGTTACCCCGAATTTAACGCGAGCGAAGCCGCGGGCAAAAGCTAGTTTAATATATCAAAAAAATACATCATAGTGTGTTTTGCCACCAGATTGATCCAGATGATAGCTAACAACCGGGCCACGTACTTCCATCAGAAGGTGTGTGCTCACTGTCAACGGTTTCCAGGGCTGCAGACCTGGCTCATGAGACCCTCCCGCAAGGTCTTAGAGGTAAGATTGCATCATATAGTAGTAGTAGTAGTTGTTCCTTGCGGAGATCGAACCCGCGACATGCAGCGCAGCAGTCGATCGCTCAGCCACTGCGCCAACCGTGTCTTCAATAATATAACACTAGGGGGTTAAATATAATGACCACCATAAAATGCTTAGATACCCTTAGTTATGTAACCAAAAATATCTACTTAACATCAGAAAAATAATGTCTATAATTACAATAGTACCAGCTATTTTAGTCACGACTGCACTATAAATTGTATTCGACCACCAAATGTAGTAAATGATCACCAAATCTAATCGAATTATAAGCTCATTATGGTTAACACCACGACTCAGAGTACCCCGACTCGGATAGGTTAGGTTAAAAGCCTTAGCCTTCGTGGTTTTTTTTAAACCACCCAGAAATAAAAACTTTGGTTATAATTTTACTTTAAAATGCTGGTTTAAATTTGGTGATCATTTACTTTATTTGGGTTAACCACGATTTATTTGGAGTTATTTTGCTTAAATAGGATAGCAAAGTATTAAAACTTTGGTTATAATTTTACATTAAAATGCGGGTTTCATTTTGGTGATTATTTACAATTTTGTCTGCTATTTGTTACTATATCTGGTGGTAAGTTAAACATGAGCCTAACACTAGTAGTAGGAATTCATTCAAGCGAGAATAATCGTGAATGGGCGTAACGAATAGCGTCGGATCGTTTTCGATCGTCATCACATTTAGCAGCTGCAGGTGAATTGCTAAAAGTAAATTGCGTTTTAATTTATAATTGAATCGTTTTATTAGCGTATGTTTGATACATACGCTAATAAAAACCCCCATGTCCTACATTTTTAATCTCAAGGCTATTTCTGTCAACAGTAGCTTAAGCATAAATCAATCAATAAATTAATCAATTAATTTATTTGAGCAATCGAAAGCCCACAGATACCTACATCCTATACACAAATAATCTTATCTTACAAATTAATAAACTTCTAAATCCTTACTAATATTATGAAAGCGAAAGTGAGTTTGTTTGTTCGTTACCTCTTCACGCCTAAATGGCTAAACCGATTTTGATGAATTTTGGTACAGAGATAGTTGGGACCCTGGAGACGGACATAGGATATTTTTTTATTTGAGAAATGAGGGAGAAAGAGGGAAGAAAAGGGGAAAACTTAGCTTTGCTATTACAATAAATAAGGCGCAAGGACAAAAACTATAGGTAGCAGGTACCTGCAAATCAGGAAAGGCGAACTGTGCTACCCCGAATTTAACGCGAGCGAGGCCGCGGGCAAAATATAGTATTATATAAGTAAAATTAAAAATATTGCACACGAAGTGTCGTATTATAATGTAGTAAATGTAAGTAGGTAGTAAGTGGCAAACTTGTATTGACTAAAACCCACCCATGTTCCTTCATTTGACCTTTATGTTGTGGGGCTGCGGCATCTCTTTCGAACTACCCACAGCCCCGGCACGCTATAATGAAGTCTTAGTAAATGAATTGTCTTCTTAGCGTCAGATTTGTCGTCTAGGATCAGATTCAGTTATTACTAAGTCAGACACTAGCTCAGATAAGCCATTCACAATTAATATCAAATGTCACTTAGCCCTTACCCAAGTTCAGAAAGATTAGAATTTCCAACCAACGAGCTACGTAGAGACTCAAGTTTAAGGCAATTACGTTAAGTTAGTTAACATTAAAATAATCTTATGGTCTAAAATCCACACTTCCATACTTTTTTTTACTGATTTTTAGGGTTCCGCACCTCAAAAGGAATAAACAGAACCCTTATTGGATCACTTCGGTGTCCGTCTGTCTGTCAAGACCCTTTAACTCGGGAACATGTAGAGGTATCAAGTTGAAATTAAAATCATATACTCAAGTCTGTGGTCCCTTAGAGCTGTGACAGAGTTAACCCTTTAAATCTACGCAGTTTAAAGATATGGCCGTTTATGTCGCAAGTTTGTACAGAACCATCGGTACGTGAGACCGACTCGCACTTAGACGGTTTTTCCTTTTGAGGTACGGACCCTTAACCGATTTTTTTAGCGTATTTATAAACAATATGATAAGATAAGATATACATGAAATATTACAAAAAAAAAACATGCATGCAAGATAGCAAAAGAAACGGTCCCGACATGTTTGCCACATCTTACGGCGTACAAATATTAGGTCCTTACATATGAAATTGGCGTTTTTCGTACTGGCCACTTTAATCACGAATTTCTCCTCTTTGGTAAGGAATTCCAAATTCAAATTTGTACAGCTATTTACTCATGTATTTGTGCTTCGATGACCGTCATTCATTTGTTTTTTTTCTTCTGTTTTTTCTGTTTGCGTCACTCATTTTACAAAATGGAAAATTTAAAATATCGCATTATTTACGAGTACGAGTTCCGCCGTGGCACTAGTGCTGCGGAAACGACTCGAAGGGTGAATGATGTGTATGGCGGTCATGTTGCAAAAGAAAACACAGTTCGTTTTTGGTTCCAACGTTTTCGTTCTGGAAATTTCGACCTGCAGAACAAGCCCCGTGGACGGCCTGAGACCCAAGTTGATAATGGAGATTTGAAGGCTATTGTGGAAGCGGACCCATCGCAAACCACGTCCGAGTTAGCTGCAGGCTTCGATGTTAGTGATAAAACTGTTTTAATTCACTTGAAGCAAATTGGGAAGATTAAAAAGCTTGAAAGGTGGGTACCTCACGAATTGACTGAAGCAAACCGGCAAACGCGCGTCGACTGCTGCGTTACATTACTGAACCGGCACAACAATGAAGGTATTTTAAACCGAATCATTACCTGTGATGAAAAATGGATTCTTTACGATAATCGGAAGCGCTCAGCGCAATGGTTGGATCCTGGCCAGCCAGCCAAATCCTGCCCCAAGCGAAAATTAACCCCAAAAAAGTTACTTGTAAGCGTTTGGTGGACTAGTGCCGGTATTGTTCATTACAGTTTTCTCAAATCTGGCCAGACTATTACAGCTGATGTCTATTGTCAGCAATTACAAACCATGATGGAAAAGCTAGCGGCTAAACAACCAAGGCTGGTCAATCGCTCCACGCCACTGCTGCTTCACGACAACGCCAGACCACACACTGCGCAACAGACGGCTACCAAATTAGAAGAGCTTGAATTGGAATGTCTTAGACATCCTCCGTACTCCCCGGACCTTGCTCCAACAGATTACCATTTTTTTCGCAATTTGGATAACTTTTTGCAAGGGAAAAAATTCAACTCCGATGGGGCAGTCCAAATCGCCTTCAAAGATTTTATTGATTCCCGTCCGACTGGTTTTTTTAGTAAAGGGATCAATGAACTACCTATAAGATGGCAAAAGTGCATTGAAAACAATGGTTCATACTTTGATTAATTAAATATATTATATTAAAAAATATTCGACTTTTTGTTCCTTCCATACAAAACGCCAATTTCATATGTAAGGACCAAGCAGAAACATCAAGAAATATATACTGAAGAAGACGACGTTGTTATTTTTCTCCTGCTACCACCGAACACTCTCCAGCTAGTATCCCGCCAGCGAACCCGCTCCACAACATTACTCCAACACGAGCTTCAACATTTAATATTATGTTAATAAAAATGATAAAAATTTAACATCATGGTAGTAACAAAATAATTGTGTGAATAATCAAAAAAGAAAAATAATAAAATAATGTACAAATGCGTTTGAAATTTTGTAATTAATGTAGAACTAGATGTAGGTGTTTGACATTTATTGAAATTGATTGCATTTTAAAGTTTTATTTAATTGAATGCATGCATACTTATGTTATTTTTATTGCTATTATTTACAGATCATTCTGGTAGAATGAACTGTAAATAAAAACATTAATTTAAGAAACAATTTTTTACAAAAATTCAAGGTATCCATCTATGTATTTTAAAAAACAAATGTAATATTTATAAGAAAAGAAATTGTCTGGATGGATGGATGTATGGATGTTTGTTACTATTTCACGTCAAACCGGCTGAAAGGATCTTGATGAAATTTGTCACAGAGGTAGATTATAGTCTGGAATAACACATAGGATACTTGTTTTCGAAATCACGTGGGCGAAGCCGCGGGCGCCAATTAGTTTAATATATCTGTATGCTTGTAGGCAAAACATAGAGGATCTGCCTATGTTTACAAATAAAGCATTCTGATTCTGACACACAAACAATTTTTTTTTGGGGTGGGAAATCATCAAATAACTTCCCCCGCTCTGGGCGGAGCGTGTCAGACTTTTACTGACTAAAACCCACTCATGTTCTTTCTATTGCCCTTTATGTTCTGGGGCTGCGGTATCTCTTTCGAACAACCCACAACCCGCAACCCCGGCAGGCGGAGGCTCTGGCAAGCCCTCTGCTTTGCTGACATCTCTTTGAGGCGCGCGTGAATAGACGGACGGACGGTGAGCTACCCATTGCTCACCGTCCACAGGCCCGCACACACATACAATGGGAAGCGAGTTTGTTTTATACTATGCAGTGAAGTAATATGTATCAAGATATTACAAAGTAACATGTTTAATGTTGTTATAGTACATTACGATATTAGTGCGTTAAGATGGTTATAACATGCGAGTCGGAATTTCAGCCCGAGCCGTAGGCGAGGGCGTAATTGAGCCGAGCATGTTATAACCAATACGCACGTATATCGTACGACGTTTTTTAACACATTTGCGAGGAAACAGAAAAAAAAACATTTTAAATAAACTCAATCTGTGAATGCACACTGTTGACTGGCGCCGCGCGGCGATTTGTTCGAAATTTGAATAGCAACAGCGCGCTGCTCACTAGCTGGAGTCGTGCGGCGGCGATCAGTTCCAAATTTGAAATGGCAAATAATACTGTTATGGAATTTGTATGGACTATAACTTAAATATTTGCTTTGATAACACACGCGTTTTACTTCCCTAGCATTGTTGGTGGAACGTGATGGATGCTTAACTGTATAAAATAAACAAGAAAATATTAACTTTGTGGAAATAGTAATATGAACGATATTTGTTGGTTAAATATTTGTAAACCCGAAGTATTTATTCACGTTTGTAGTACAAATAATTATTTTACAATATTTATTCTAGAGTAACTACAGTGTTATGCTTCTCATATTTAAGGCAAAAAAAAACCTTATTTATTTAGAGATTCAGGGTTGGGTAAAATTAAAACTTACAAATTACTATTCGGCATATAGTTTTTAACTTTTCTCCTGTATTGTGGGTGCTTTTACAAACATATAAACTCACACAAACAGCCACACCCGTTACGTGCGGGGATCGAACCCGCGGCATGCGCCGTAGCCCATAAAATAATGGAATATTAAATAAAAGTTCTATGGATTTTTTGTAGAAATATATGAAAATGTAAATAATAAGAAATGAAACGAATAATCTAATCCGAACTTAACCCAATTAAAATGGTTGTAAAATGTACATGCCTATACATTTTACAACCTATTTACGATCTAAAATAAATGTAATGTTTATAATTTCCCAAACGAATTTCGAATATTTATACTTTACTGCAGACATCTTAGTGACAGGTAGTAAAAACAATTTTTACTACACGAACAGAATCTACAAAAATAATATAGCAAGCGGTACATAAAAACAGCATCATCTTTAACATAAAACAAAGATATTTTAAGCAAAAGTGTCCGTTGCAGGGAGGAAATCTCGCAAACCCTTCGCTTGTCTCATTATAAACACTATCATTTCCTGAAGACAATCTTGTGCACGACTTTGACAAACGGATGGCTTTTGTTGCCAACATGTTGTGGAAATCAAAGTTGTTTTTCTAGATAATTCGCATTAAAACCACGTGTTTTGAAAGACAAAATACATTTATTTCCCACACAACATTCATCTTTTCCGCTTCAAAAAACAAAATGTGTACGACCATTCTCTTAACAATGTATTTAGAAACAAAGTTGAGTGACTTGTTCAAATTTTCAACAACAATTGCACAAAACATTGACATGTTCTAAGTAACACTTAAAAAAAATGTTGCTGAATGTTTTGCGCAAATTTATGAACAAACAAATGACCCGCGTCCTTGTTTGCTCTCTCTCTCTCTCTCATATTAACTAAGGTTGACTGGTAGAAAATGCCCAAGGCATTAAGTCCGCCTTTGTACAATGTTTTTTTACTTGTGCATGAAGTTTTAATCCTTACTCCTTACTATAATATTATAAAAGCGAAAGTGAGTTTGTTTGTTGGTTACCTCTTCACGTTTTAATGGCTAAACCGATTTTGATGAATTTTGGTACAAAGATAGTTGGGAACCAGGAGACGGACATAGGCTAAAAAAGTGGGATGTGAGGGAGAAAGAGGGAAGGAAAGGGAAAACTTAGCGTTGCTATTACAAATCAATAAGGCGCAAGGGGAACTGTGTTACCCCGAATTTAACGCGAGCGAAGCCGCGGGCAAAAGCTAGTAAATAAATATAAAAAAACCGGCCAAGAGCACATCTTGCGACATAAACGGCCAATACGTTTTGACTGCGTAGACTTACAGGGTTTTTTTTTCACAGCTCCAAGGGGCCACAGACATGAGCATATGGTATTAATTTCAACTCGATACCTTTACGCGTTCCTGAGATAAAGGGCCTTGACAGACAGACGAACAACAAAGTGATCCAGTATGAAGGTCACGTTTTTCCTTTTGAGGTACAGAACCCTGAAAAAAGGGACATTTTAAAAAACTCTGAGTTTCTGGTTTCAGTGGCGTTTTCTACCATTTTCTTTCTCAATATTCTATACCTCTATATATTCTATCTAATCTTACTTATTTATATGAAACCTACTTAATCACACTAATATTATAACTTTGACTTTGAAAGGCGAAAGTTGGTGAGGATGTATAGGTAGAAAGATAGATAGTGACGGCACGGTTAGCGCAGTGGCTGAGCGATCGACTGCTACGCTGCGTGTCGCGGGTACGATCCCCGTACAGAACAAATATTTGTATGACCTACAGGTAGTTATTCCGGGTCTGGCTGTTTGTGTATGTGTGTTTTTAATGTTTGTAAACGCACCCACGATACAGGAGAAATACCTAGTGTGGGGCAACGTTTTTCTAAAAAAGAAAAAGAATAGATGCTTGTTACTCTTTCACGCAAAAATAACTGACCAGATTTTGGTGAAATTTTGACACACAGATAATTTTTAACCTGGAGGAAACTTCTCACCCGATAGAACGATCCTGTGTGATAATTACCGAATTCCATGCATGCAAAGACGCAGCATCAGATAGGTACATTTTAATGTTATACCAAACTTGATACAACCTATCAAATTCTCACAAACCCTCTCCGGACATCAATCAAAGCGACACGAATCTCAATTCATATAGAAACTGTCAGACCGCAGTCACCAGTCAATCAAATCCCACTTCCAATGGGATTGCAACTAATTTTACGCTCCCAATCTGGCTCAATCATGGCGGTTCAATCTTGTCGAGCGACTGGCATAGGACTAAGCAGATAAATACAGAAGCCTGGTTCTGTACGACGAGTGAAAGCTTCCATCAAATAACTCCCGGGGGGGGGGGGGGGGGGGGTAGTGTCAGGCTTTAACTGACTAACACCCATGTTCTGTCTTTTGTCCTTTATGTTCCGGGGATGCGGTATGTCTTTCGAATAACCCGCAACCCCAGCAGGCGGCGGCCCTGGCAATTCTTGCATCGCGCCATCAATCTGCACGCAATTAAACAACCGTCGGGTCGACCCACCAGACAGAACATTCATCTGGTCTAAGGGTCTTTCTAAAGTGCGTAGAGCAGTTCATCATATCTCCATTACCAGTACGTTTGCGGTGTCTTCCATCTTCTGTCTTGAGTTGCATGCCAAGACAGTTGAGCAATTTATCAGTATTGACTGCAACGGTGAGCGGTGTTCTCGAAAAATTTAAGGTCAAACATACCAATTTGTTGATTTTTTCACAGCTCCGAGGAACCACAGACTTGAGTATATGGTTTTAATTTCAACTCGATACTTCCATGCGATTCCCAGATAAAAGGTCTTCTTGCCGGGGTTGCGGGTTGTTCGAAAGAGATACCGCAGCCCCTGAACATAAAGGGCAGTAGAAAGATCGTGTGTGGGTTTTAGTCAGTACAAGTCTAGAGCGGGGGGGGGGGGAGCGCTCCGCCCAGGGGGGAGCGGGGGAATTTATTAAATGATTTCCCATCCGCAAAAATAAATAAAAATAATAGGGTCTTGAGAGACAGCCGGGCGGATAACAATTGTTCCGTTTTTTTCTTTTGAGGTGCAGGACCCTAAAAAAGAATACAACGTAGGGGTTTAAAAAGATTGTTTCGGCTTCGCATAGGATTGTCACTCACACATCTTTCAAATACTATATTTCCATTATCAATGACCTCTTGCATTTACGGTATTTAGCATTAAGATGTTAAAAAAAACTTTATTGAATTAAAGCCTACATCTAATTACAAGGTAAAGTTAAAATGATGGGTTAGGCTTATAATTTTTTTTTAAGCTTTGAAACCGTCACCTCTAAACTAGGTGAGAAACTGTATCTTAGAGATCAGAGTCTTTCCGCGGACAATGTTCGAAGCCAAACTTATAGGATTAAACATTTAAGTGTGTGTGTGTGCAGTGTGTGAGTAATGTGGGTGTGAGTTGTGGAAATTTGCATGCATCCATAATATAGTGTGTTGGCCTTCTGTACCATACCTATTCTGTGGGGATAGTCTTAACACATTTAACTCCCCTCCCCGCACCCCTGGCCCGTCTCATAGCGTCCCGTACTAATTGCCAACTAATTATCGAGAGCTCCGCGACCTAACCGTTCCACTTAACCGTGTTAGAAAGCCAACAGCTGGTTGTAACTGTTTAGGTCCTAATTTGGACTTTCTGTTATTGGAATAGTGTCCTAGAAGTTCTTTTGAGCTTATATTGTGTTGTAATGGGCTGGTTAACTGTGTCTTTGATGGCATGCTGTTCTCTTAAATGAGATACTTACACCAAACAAGCACACTTACACCTGTCTCGTCGTGCTATCATGCTTATACTGCGTGTAAAAAATAAACTGCTTTTCATTAATAATATTGGGATTATCAGATCTATGATCCGTGCCCATTGCTCGCAAGTCTAACTTATATTCATATCTTTATTTGTATTCCATAATATATTATGAAGATCTTACAATAGGCTTAAAGCTAAGGTTCGGACCGTTAAGGCACAGCAAAAAGGATAACGTAACTGTGAAATAAAAATTAACACATTAATCAAAATAATTCTTAATATAAATTAACTGAAACGAATGATAACAGTTATTTAAACAATTAATAATTTTTATTTAGTATTTTTTTGTATTTTGAAATGATTATTATTTATTTATTTATTTTTCATTCATTTATTAAGAAATATTTAAAAATATAATATTATATGTTTAAAAATCAATAAACGAAAAATAATACAGTATTTTTATTGAGTTCAGATAAAACAAAATATTTTTTTAAAGGAAAACATCTGAATATTCTGGGTTCGATTTGGATCGGGTAAAGAGGTACTGAGGATTTTTCTTCAGGATTTTTTCAGTAGCAGCTACTGAGACAGGATTTGTGCCCGGTTAGTGACAATAGACTCGTCCCATATTATATAGTACACTAGCCGGCACATCTAGAAAATGATTATGATGATTATGAAATAAATAATAATAATAAATATCTTGAGACAACTCACACACGGCTATCTGATCCCAAGCTAAGCAGAGCTTGTGTTATGGTAACCAGACAACTGATATAAATACTTATATAATTTTTTAAATACATACATATTATAGATAAATCACACTCAGACACAGAACAAACAATCATGCTCATCACACAAAGTTTGTCCTGGGTGGGAATCGAACCCACGACCTCCGGCTCAGCAGTCAGGGCCACTAACCACTAGACCAACAGGCCGTCTCCAAATGATGATGAGAAGAAAATGATAATTTTGATCTCTCTACTACGGTGTGCGATCCGTAGTAGAGAGATCAGGTTATAATAGTTTTGAATGGGTTGACCTGCCTTCGTGTGTACTTAAACACAACTGGCAAAATGGGTGTACAATTTTGTGTCCGACACTAAGAATTTCTCCTGTATCGTGACGTTTACAAACATTTAAACTCACATTTACAACATAAATTTTCACGGCAATTGGCTACGTATATTTATCATTTAAGGGACTGTGTATATGTCTTTAAGTGAAAGTACTTTCAGATTGTTAATTTAAAAAACAAAACGCTTGGAATTTATCCTGTATCGTAGGTGCGTTTACAAACATTTTAACTTACATACACAAACAGCCAGACCCGAAACAACTATTAATTGTAGGTCATACTAATATTTGTTCCGTGCGGGGATCGATCCCGAGACACGCAGCGCAGCAGTCGATCGCTCAGCAACTGCGCCAACCGTGCCGCCGAGATTCAAAAATCCAGCTTTTTTCCAATTGAACTCAGTTCAATTTGAGAAAGGCGGAAGTTTCTGGAATATCCCGCAGTTCATTTTCCTAAGCTTGGTGTTAGTCGTCTTTTGCTCAATATTACTGTAAAAGTCATCTGTCTTCTAGAAAACGAATTTCAAAACTTGTTGCTTTTGTTCTTTTGAACGCGACGACGAAGTTGTTGCATTTCAGTAACTTGTTGAAGTAGTAAAGGAAGAAGAGAAAGTCAGAGTAAGATTCTTGAGAAGTAAAAAGTAGCTTTTAAAATGTGACGTCATACCTTAGGGTATTACAATTAGTCTGATAATGGGATTAGTCTGGCTCATATCACCAATTAAGTTGAAGAAAATTCTTGTTAAAGGATATCTTAATAGAAACACCTAATAACATTCCCCGCGGCCCCGGAACCCAAAGGGCAAAAGGAGGAACATGGATGGGGTTTAGTCAGTAAAAGTAACACCCCCGCCCCGCTCCGCCCAGAGCAGGGAAAGTTTACATTATTTCCTATCTCTAAAATGTCCAAAACCTTATCGTGATTATATCTGTCCGGAATCACTTATTGCTAGGTACAGGCTTCTTTTATCTACCTTTACTAATCTATACTATTTTATAATATTATAAAGTTGAAGAGTTTGTTTGTTTGAACGCGCTAATCTCAGGGACTACTGGTTGGAATTGGAAAATTCTTTTAGTGTTGGATAGTCCATTTCTTGAAGAATATAACATCACGCTACGACCAACAGGTGCTGAGCAGCAAGGGTGAAACCGCGGGGAACAGCTAGTTCTGTCATAATTCCCGGCACTTTATCCAGGTGTTTCCCGCGTATTTTTAAACGCATCGTTGACCCAACGAGCTTTAGAATAGTCCTGGTTTCTTTGGCCTTACCTTGGCACCTCGAAAAATCTAATGCAGTTACTGAAACCTATAATAGTAAAGAAAAACAAATCTTTTTATGATTTTGTACCTCGAAAGAAAATAACAGAACCTTTGTCGGATCACTTTGTTCTCCGTCTGTCTGTCAAGATTCCTTATCTCGGGAACGGTTGAAGTTATCGAGTGGAGTTGATATTTAAAACCATATACCCAAGTCTGTGGTCCCATCAACCCAAAAATCAACCCTGTAAGACTAGGCAGTAAAAAGAAATGGCCGTTTATGTCGCAGAACCCTCGGTACGTGAGTCCGACTCGCACTTGGCCGGTTTTTTCTCCATATCTTCTACCTTCAAAATGGGATAACATCGTTTTACTAAGTTAAAACATCGTTTATATGTTCACGACACCTGTAAACTGACAGGGATAAACAGGACACGTGTGCCAATTTTACAAATTGACAGTTGTCGGAGGTTGGACCAATCGTTTGCGACACATTCTGAAGCCTTCGGAATACATTGGATTCAGTTGTATTTGTTCGTGGTATGTTATAGATGATGAATTTGTTTAGAAATATATTGAGGTAAATAGATTCTACTATATTTTACCTGCCGACCGACCTGAGATTTAAAAAAAAAAAAGAAAAGCCTTGCCCCACACTAGAATTTCTCTTGTATGGTGCGTTTACAAACATTTAAACTCACATACACAAACAGCCAGACCTGGAGCAACTGTCTGTAGGCCATTCAAATATTTGTTCCGTGCGGGGATCGTACCCGCCACACGCAGCGCAGCAGTCGATCGCTCAGCCACTGCGCCAACCGTGTCGTTGAATACTAGCTGTGCAAACGGCTATACCAACTGCTCAGTTCCTAAGTGCTGTAGCGTGATCTTACATAGCCTATAGCCTTCCTCGATAAATAGGCTATGCAACACTAAAAGAGTTTTCAATTCGAACCAGTATTTCTTGAGATTCGAGTCGGTTAACGGTAAAGGGTGCTTCAGACTAACCCAGCTTTTGGCTTTTGAGAGTTCGTACCCAAAACGTGCCCACGGATCCCTATTTACGAAGACTCCGCTGTCTGTCTATCTCTTGTATGTCTGGCTTTTTACCCGACTGCGCATCGCAAGGGAGGGTAATGTGTTCATCAGTCTATGTATGTATGTATGTATGTATGTTTGTTCCTTTGAAGCACTATACAGACTAAACGCCTGGGGCGATTTTTATGATTCGCACGTCAATCGATTCCTCTTAGTCCTGCGAGTGTCACTAAAGACATGAAATTAATAAAAAACAAAATGGCGACCATGAGACACCATATTGTGAAAATTAAAAAAATTAAAACCAACAAAATATGTCAAGTGGGGTATCGTCGAATAGGTATTTAAAAATCGTTAATAGTTTTCTTTTATCACTTTTCGATTCGAGTGACTATTTATTTATAAATAATTAATCATTAAAATTTAGGCCATCACGTATGTTACATATGTATTTTAAACAATACAGCATTAATTTATATCCAATTAAGTACCTTAAATACATTGTCCATTTAATATAGATCAATATGGCCCTTTACAGCATATAATTTAAATTAATATTTCCGAAGATATTACAGTTTAAAAATGCAGGGACATATCGATGCGGCTGGACGCAGCGGTGTCCGGGCGGCGCATGTATCTTACTTATTCTTTCGGCATCATACGGACAAAAACAGACTTAAAAAACCTACAGGGATTTTTGGTCATGGTAATGACCAAATTCCGCAAGCTTCACCCAAGATCATGTGTGCAAAGGTTAACATTACCAAGGAAAGAAAGAGGCAGAGGGTTCATCGACATTTTAAACTTACATAACAAGCAAATCGCATCACTAAGACAACATTTCTTTACTAAAGCTGAAACTTTTACACTACACATAATTATTACAAACAGCGACCATCAATCTACACCTCTAAAAAAGATAAATAGATAAATCCGAACAGAAAAACGAACAAGTAAGCGATAACAAAACCAATCTACTAGAATGGGGCCAGAAATCTTTGCACGGAAGGCATTACCAAGATTTAAGTCAAAATTATGTCGACAAGGAAGCGTCGAACGCATGGCTTAAACAAGGCAAGCTCTTCCCGAAGACTGAAGGCTTCATGTTTGCAATTCAGGACCAAGTCATTGAGACTAAAAATTATAGGAAGAACATTATAAAAAACCTAAGCACTGATATTGCCGAAAACCATCCAGCACATTACAGGCGCGTGTAAATCAATAGCCCAGACAGACTATAAACATAGACACGACCAAGTCGCTAATATCATACATCAGAAACTAGCACACCAATACAAATTTATAGAGTCCATAGTGCCCTACTACAAATACATCCCCGAAACTGTGCTGGAAAACGCTTCTACAAAATTATATTTTGACCGAGGGATATTTACTGACCGAACCATTCACTTCAATAGACCAGACATCACATTATAAATAAAACAAACAAAACTGGATACCTCATAGACATAGCTGTACCAAATACACACAACTTGCAAACTAGTATTGCAGCAGGATGATCTAAGTATACCGAATTAAAAGAAGAAATTACCCGCCTCCGGCATCTTCAAAAAGTTACAATAGCCCCTACAGTATGTTAGTTAGGTCCTCTACAGGAGTAATACCAAAACAACTTCACCAGTCCTTAACTTCTCTGAACCTGCCCTCAAACACCTACCACCTGCTTCAGAAGGCAGTGATACTAAACACGTGTAAACTGGTGAGGAAATTCCTACAATGTGAATCAAAAACTTTTAACATAGTAGAATTACATTTATTGGCAGAGTTCAAATTTCGCATAATATCGTTTAGCATAATTTTCATTTAGAGCGATGATTATTTGGTATAATTTCAATTCAATTCAATTTTTCAATTTCAAGGTTAGGTTAGGTTAAAACTGTGACCTCTTACGTCAGAAACGACTCAATACTCAATACTCAATATCTTTATTGCTTTACCATAATGTGTACTTAGGTGTTAGTTTATAATAATGAGATCATTATGGACCCTGTAGGGCACACAGCAAAAGGGTAGAGGAGAGGAAGCTCTGTTTTATAATATAGTTGCTAGTTTTTACAATACAATTATTTATAGAAATGTGTTTTCTTGTATATTTACATCTTTATTTTTATTATAATTCTGCTGATTTGTATGTGTAGGTATTACTGTGGTGGTGTGTACTTTTAAATGTTTTTTTTTTTTTTTTGTATTTTAATAAGATTTTAAATTCAGTAATTTCAATATTTATTAAAATATTACTTTATTGATTATTTGTAGTTGCTTAATTTATCAGTGGATTTATAATTTATGAATTATTAGTGTTATATTATTTATTATTTAAATATATCTATCAATTTCGTGGATGTCATTTATTGTTGTTGATTTGTTAATTATTATTGGATTCCTATATTATAAATGTATTTAAGCATGTCTTTAATTTCTTATTGATTTTTATTAACTATTAATATTTTTAATTTATTTTTGATTATAATTAACTATTAATATTTTTAATTTATTTTTGATTATTATTAACTATTAATATTTTTAATTTATTTTGCCTAACTTAATGAAAATATATTACTATTAGTTTTTTCATAAATTTATTTAACTTTCTATTCTATTATATTATATTGCGTGATTATTAAAAGAATTATGTATGTCAATTTTTAAAATTATTTTATGTATTGTATTTTATAGTGAATTATCTTTTATTTGTGGTTAATTACAATGTCATGTATATTTATTATTAACTATTATTAGATTTATCAGCTAGATATTCGTCTATCGTATAATAGCATTTATTAATTAAGAATTTTTTTAATTTATTTAAAAATATATTAGTTTTATTTTCAAGTTTTATGTTATCTGGCAATTTATTGTATATTTTAATAGACATAGAATATGGACTAGAAGAGTACAATTTTAGGCGGGAGAAAGGTAAATTTAGTCTATTTTTATGGCGTAAGGAGTATTTATTTTGTATTTCTTCCCTCGTGGTATAGGAATCTGGGTGTTTACGGACAAGTTTACATAATTCCAAAATATAAATGCTGGCTAATGTTAGTATATTGTGTTTTTTAAAGTATGGTTTGCAACTGACAGTTTGTTCTATGTTTGTTATAATTCGTATTAGCTTTTTTTGTAACGTAAATAGTGAGGGAGCTTCTGTACTGTTTCCCCATAATATGATGCCGTAGCTCAACCAAGCATGGGCATACGCATAGTATGTGGCAAGAGCGGTTTGCAGGTTTGTAGTCTTTTTAATTTCGCGCAGGGCGTATGAGAACTTTGAAATTTTTGTTTTAACTTTCTGTACATGTGCTTTCCAATTTAAATGTGTGTCAATAGTCAAACCGAGGAGAATAAAATCGTTAACTGTTTCTAATTTGTGTTGATCATTATGTGTATAGTTAATATATATTTGACTTTTTTGTCGAGGGTGAAAAGGTATTAATTTAGTTTTGGTAAAATTAATTTCAAGATGATGCTTGCTCATCCAGTCCATCGTTTTGTTGAGAATAGCAGTAAGTTTTAAATTTAGATTTTCATTTGTTTTGCAAGAGATGAGGAGAGAAATATCATCCGCAAACAGTACGCATGGGCCTTCTATGATCTTGGGGAGGTCGTTTATGTAAAGAAGAAATAAGGGACAGCCTAAAACACTTCCTTGGGGAATGGAGGCATGTATTTATCTTACATCCGATCTTATGAGCTGCGTTTCTTTTGTGTTTTGGTTGTAATATTCAATCTCAACTAATTGCCGCCTACCTTTTAAATATGATGCGAACCAGTCGTGACCTTTCCCACGTATTCCTATGCCATATAGCTTATCTAATAATATATTGAATTGAACTTTGTCATAAGCCTTTGTCATATCGAGCAATATTCCTATAGCGTATTGTTTGTTATTAATAATATTTAAAGCTTCTTGGATGTATTTATAAACTGCAATGGATTGGATGTATTTATAGACTTGCATTAATAGAAAAAAAAGAGATTGTTTTTAGTAGGTTCTACCCGGAACTGAACTATTAAGATTAGGATAATTACTTATTAAATTAAATGACATTATTTTAAATTCAATTAAATAATAACTAAAATATATGACATTATTACAAATTCAATTAAATAATTACTAAAATAAAAGACATTATTTTAAAGAAATAAATAATTAAAATAAATGACAACAAATAATGACAAAGATGATTCTAACTATAAAATTTCTGCGATATGACAATTCTGCCGTTTAATGATTATCGATATGAAATTGGCATATATTAAATTAAAGACGATTCTGACTGTGAACTTTTTGCGATATTATGTTCCTACTTTTTTTAAATATTATGGATATGAAATTTATGTCTAGAGATGATTCTGACTTTGTCTTGACTGACTGACTGACAAAATTATGAGTTTTGAATGTATGATAAATGAGTGTCTGCCAAACAATTTTCTGCGAAGTGAAGTTTATGCTATACGTTGTTATGCAAAATAAAATTATATCATAAAAAGTTCTGCTATAAAGGAAGGATCCAAAAATAATAATCTCATAAATAATGAATACCTAATAGATACTCATAACTAAAAAGTCAAAAATAAAATTATTATTTAAAAAAATAAAAAACCCGACCGCGTTAAAAGTGAAACAAACTACACACCTAATAAAAATAACATTATTGGAATGTGAGCCGTTCTAGATTTTAATGGGTCCCGACTGTTCTTCATAGTTCCAGATTACTGTAGGTACTTGTTTTTCTCTTTTCAGTTTTATTTTTATTAGGTGTGTAGTTTGTTTCACTTTTTACGCGGTCGGGTTTTTTATTTTTTTAAATAATAATTTTTTAGAAACTTCAAATATTCCTTAGATCCTTGCCTGTCATTTCATATTATAAATAAAACTGAATAAAAAGAAAAATATATTCGAAATAAAAAAATGCTTAGTGTTGTAGCCATAACGAGTTTCAAAAAGAGTGGAAGAATTTTTGAATAATGTCTGTATTAAGATTAAGTGAAACCTGTTATTTGCTTTATTGTCTAGACTAGACTAGTCAAAAGAATGTACGTACTGAAGTAAGAGATACTTGAAGTGAAATATTTATAGGCTGATTTTTTTACGTAATCTCTACGAATATTCATTATCCTACTTTATAAAATATAATCCTACTATCATATTATAAATGTGAATGTTTGTGAGGATGGATTGATGTTTGTTACTCTTTCACGTCAAAACGGCTGAACGGATCTTGATGAAATTTGGCACAGAGTTAGACTATAATCTGGAATAACATATAGGATACTGTTTTTACGATCATCACTTGGGCGAAGCCGCGGGCTCCAGATAGTAATCAATAAATAAATCATCTTCCTACCCCTACGTGTCCCCTTACGTCGTGTGTACATTTCGTCATTTTATTTATAAAGATAAAAAATAATCAAAGAAATTGTTTCAGCCGATGATAATAGCGAAACGGGAGTACCCTTATCACCGATGGGAGCCGCTATACTTCGGTACCAACAAGGAACCCTGGTACAGTGAAGTGCTGTACTGGGAAGGAGTGCAGGATAAAATGACACAGGTAACTAAATACACCATAACATCTTACCTTTTGCCCAAGAGCTATAAGTTCAAACGACAGTGACTGCTTGCAAAATAATTAAAAGAACTAGTATTATTTTTTCAGGTTCAGGTAAATCAAAAGTAAAAAACTGATCTTTTATCATTTTGCTGTCCGTCTGTCTGTCTGTCGAGACGCTTTATTTCAGGAACGCGTGGAGGAGTTCAAATTAATCGAGTCAAAATTAATACCATATACTCAAGTCTACAGAACTTTGAAGTTGTGAAAAAATCGAACTCTTTCCGATGCGGAAAGGAGTGCCAGCCTTCTACTGACTAAAACCCATCCATTTTCATTCATACTTTTGCCCTTTGTGTTCCGGGGCCGCGGTATCTCTTTTGAACAACCCGCAACCCCAGCACAAATACGTAACCCAAGGAGTCGGTCTCACCCTTGATCAGTTAATTAATTTGCTGTTTATATTTGCTTTAGATGTTGGAGATGTGTCTCCAAGAATACCGGATGGTGGTCCTCGACGGGGGCTTCCTCTCTCACGCAGCTAGCAACAAGCCCAAACATCGTCTGAAAAGAGCAGAGGTTATGAACACAAACAACTACATGAAGATCATCAAATGGTTCAGGGAGAAGTATGAAGAGAGGCAGGAGTGTAGAATGCTTTGGGGTATATACTGAGTCCGCGTAATACAGGTCTAAACTCGTCAGTTTAATTAATTCGACAGTTTCATTGATTTGTCAGTTTCGCTAATTCGACAGTTTCGTTGATTTGTCAGTTTCGCTGTTTAGACAGTTTCGTTCATTCGACATGTCAGTTTCCATAATTCGTCAGTTTCGTCGATTTGTCAGCTCTATTCAATTTGTCATCGAAATACAGTCGGTAGGAAATTGTTTGTTGAAGTAGCAATTAGTTTGATTTCAATTGGGATAGGCTTTCCTTACAGCAGGTTTAATTATCCACATTAATTGTTTATTATCATTTTTGACGGCTGTCAAATGAACGAAACTGTCCAATCAGGGAAACTGACGAGTGAGGAAAACTGACCGGTGTTACGTGGACTTCTTATATTTTGTGTCAAAATAGTAAAACGGAATGTAGCCGAGTGAATTTAAATAAAAAAATACCGAAAAGTTGGAACCAAAAGGAGCGTTGTATTTTCATGGGATATATTTTACTGAGTTTTTTAAAGATGGAACATAAAGTATTTTTTATTTAATTTGTTTTATTTACGTCACTCGTTTTTTTGTACATTTTGACATCCAATTATCTGTGAAAGTCTCAGTTACCAATTACAGAAAAACTCTAAAGCCTAAAATTCGGTGTTTAAACAGAATTGAAGACAATATAGAAATTGAAATATGCATTTAATGAACTGTGAACTGTTTGCAAAACTGTTTCGCATTATATAAATGTTTTTTTTTCAAAATGGCCAAATAAATCTATCGAATTTCAAGTTATTCGACAGCGAAAAAAGATATGCAAAAGTATTTTAACAAAACGACTATTTTGTTTTGCTTTTTTTCTACTTCTATAGGTGCTCATTAAAAAAACGTTCCATGAAAACCCGACCTCTATAGTCTGCGATCAATCTTATTGTCTAATTGCACTTGACTAATTAGTTTAAAATGAAATTGTTTTGAGTTCCTCAAGGAGTTATCTTAGGCCTTTAGGTAATCTTGGATAGTTTTGAAAAACAGAAGTTTTATAAAAATACTGATTCAATAATTTCTGAAACTTACGCTTATTATTATGCAATCAGAATTGTTTTTCAATTAATTGCACGTTTAAGAATTATTTGATGATGTTTATAGGTGTTAGTTTATGGGTTTTACATATACAAAAGCCAGACTTATTTTTAGATGCGAGATAAGAGTTTTTGGTACACACGGCGACCTCATGATGACCTAAACCAGTATCTGCGAATCTCTTATTGTACAGAAAATTGACAATCAACGCAAGGCCAGGTTATACTGGATATGCTTGATGTGTCATCGTACCTACATACAATGTGAATTTGTTTTTTTTTATGGAAATATTTCATTTATAACTTTTTTTGCTTATATTTTTGTTAAAATGGTATTCTTGTATTTATTTATTTTACACCAAAAATGAGACATACATGTTGTTTTATTATGAGATTTACAAGTTGATAAATCACAGGTTCTATCAGATTTGCTTAAGAATATACAGCTAAGATGCTGTTGTGTTGAGAATTGACTTATTTTATAAGACGTGTTACGTTCAAGGTCAATGCAAGGAAAGTAAGGCTTCCTTGCATTGACCTTGAACGCAACACGTCTCGTTTCATGATATTAATGGTTTTGAATTTATACATATTTTGAATTATATTGATTATTTGAATGTTTTGTTATTTGTTACTCTTTATTCGATTCAACTCAATCATTTTATTAATTATATGGGTTTTTAGCCTGCAATAAAAACATTTTTTTTTCTTTATTTATATTTATTTAAAGATTTATGTACACACTTAATACAGTAAAGAAGACAGGAACAGATAATAGACACAAAGGTAATGCTTTTTTCTAAAAAAATCTCTTCCAGCATACCTGCGACACTCATTACTCTCCGTAAATAAAATAGACTCAGTGTTTAAAAAATAAGAGAAAAACAATAGAATACATAAAAACATAACGCAAATCATAGCTTTTATAACAATAAAAGAATATTCTATTGTAATAAAAGTACATAATAAAAATACATACACAGAAGTTCAAAGACAAAAGCAGGGTGTCTAAATTGTCCTCTTAAGCACAATAATAATCCTAGCGAAAGTTTGTATGGATGGATGTTTGTTACTCTTTCACGCAAACACTACTGAATGGATTTTAATGAAACTTTACAATGATATAGCTTATACACAAGAATAAAAAAATCTAATGATGTAATTGTGAATAGCATTGTGATGCAAATTAAGAATACAAAGAATATAAGAGTTAGTGTTTATTTGATATTTTACACACTATGTCTACGTCTCGTAAGAATCTGTCCTATCGCAGGTCTGCTGGAAGAGATTTCTAAATGAAATAAGCAGTACTTTTGAGCTTTTTTTTACATCATATGTGTTTTGTGTGTACTTACATAAATAAATAACTCATTTCACTCAACAACATTTGCAATATGAATACATAAATGTCGTTTTAATATACAAATGTCGTCTAAACGTACTTTGTAAACTATATTACGTTCCTACACGTATTACTGTTGCCTGAAATGTTAAACATTCCGTTTTTATCTACAGCGTTTATTAGAAAAGTGTGATTTTATTTAACAGTACAAAGCCTGACAACCAGTCTTACCGAGGAAGAACGTTTTACACTGTTTTAACTTGTCTGTGGAGGTCAGATAGGCAGTCGCTCCATGTAATATACCGGTATTCAGTTTCATCCAGTGAGATTGGAAGCCGAACCCAGCATAGTTGGATAAGGCTAGGCAGAAGATGATGGTTCAGAGTATAAAACTAAACAACTTTCTCCATGGGATGAAAATCGTTATCGCAAAATAGTCCACCGTCCCTTGTAATTGGTCAGATTAATGTTAGTTGGTATGTTTTTTTTTTGAAGCTTGACATATAGTGAGTTGGAAAGGGAGGGGAGGAGTTTAGCCGGCTGTGGGACAAAATAGGCTATTTAAATAAGGTTTTGTTTTTGCGATTATGATGTTGGTTGCCCTTTTTTTTGCGGATGGGAAATTATCAAATAACTTCCCCCGCTCTTGGCGGAGCGGGGGCGAGTGTCAGACTTGTACTGACTAAAACCCACCCATGTGCTTTCTATTGCCTTTTACGTTCCGGGGCCGCGGTATCTCTTTCGAACAACCCGCAACCCCGGCAGGCGGTGGCCCTGGCAAGCCCGTCTGCTTTGCTGACATCTCTTTGAGGCGCGCGTGGAACACTGACGCGGCGTCGACACGCCCTGTCGTCAGTAGCCGTACGGACGGTGAGCTACCCATTGCTCACCGTCCACAGGCCCGCATGTTGGTTGCCCTCATTGAGAATAAGTTTTGATCGCTTGTACCATCAGCATCTGCCTTTCCCATCTATGTTGGAGTTAGCTTCCAGTCTAACTATGTTCTAAATACAGCTGAATAATAGTAATTTACACCGAGCGAATGACGGCGCTGACCTACACAGTAAATACTGGGTAATACGATATCTTTATTGTACTATCTGTAACGACTGTCAAAGATCTACAATTGACAGTTTTTTTTTCTGAATGGCATCTCCCAGTTCAACCTAAGACGTTGCGTCTGCTTAACCGGGCGATTCCTGTGCATTCCTGGTATCCAGCTAGGGCAAAAAACTTACAAACTAAGCGACTACACGCTAAGGGCACCCCCTGTGGGGTACGAACCTCGACTTAGGGCGTCGCTGGGGAGGTCAGCAAAGGGACAGGCTGGATCTAAGTGCAATTGACTGCCGGGACCAATGGCTTAACATACTTTCCGGAGCGCGGAGGAAGCTCTGTATATTACTCTCTGTATATGGTCACCCATCAACGGACCAACTTAGGCAAGCGCGGCTTAACTAAACCACGTCTTTCACACTTTTCTGACATATGCTGTATAATATAAAATATTTATTAGCGATCTTATGTAAAATATAGGCTTGTTGGTAGGAAGACATAATAGGCTTGTGATAACAGTCTTTGTCCAGCTGTGGGACAGTAATAGGCTGGTATTATTATTGCATTATTGTGATAAAAGGTTTTATTCTACTGGAATTGTTTGTGTTTTACAGGCTTGCATATATTTTATTGATGTTCGAAACAGATAATGATTATTTACATACTATTCGCTCTATAGAACAAAAATTTTTAGTTTATGCGAAACCCAAAACACAAAATACAAAACACAAATCTATGTACAAAAATGTCAAAAAATCACAAAGTTATAAGGTTGTTATGTTACCTGGTTGTCCGTACAATAACACGGTCACCACGCGGCACCAACGCGCTGGGGGTGTCTTATGTCGCCACGACTTGCCGTGACCAGTGCTGTGCGCTGTATGATTGCGAAAACCTACCAAGTCTCCCATTCAAACTTTTTAAAGCATTGTGAAAAAAATATTGAACAAACTACCTATATTCAAGTGTCGCATAATCTAAAAAATAATATTGTTTATCGATATTTTAAGTGAAACCCCGCCGTAGAGCTATGATGGACCCCTAGAGTATACTGTATATCGAGGTCTTCTTATGTGGAATGTTTCGTCCTAATAAAGATTTTAATATATTAGAGGCATTTCTTGTGTTATTTGCTCTGGAACCTTTTCTTTTGTACCCAATTACGACGAAGCTGGAAGGAGAGTAATGATATTAAGGAGAGTGTGAGTATGTCTGCTTACTTATATCTGGAATTGCGACCGTTGGGAATTGAATTATCTTGACCTAATGTTACTTCGACTGAAATTGTCCGCGAATCTAGTTATCGGAGGAGGTAGCCTGCGACCTAACCAAAAATGGTCTGTCGGCGCAATCTCACGTTATGGCCAGTTCTGGTGGAACGCAAAAAAACTCGCGCAGGGTTCAGCATTTTCTGGACTCAAATCATACTTTTTATTTACGGATGACCCATGTTCCCTTTATGTTCCGGGGCCGCCTATATCTTTCAAACAACCCGCAACCCCGGCAGGCGGTGGCCCCGGCAGGTCCCTCTGACTCAATTAACACTAACAGCCGAAACCAAAAACGCACTTCGAAACAGTGTTACATTGAGAGAAGCGCGCGGCGTGTTAAGCCTATACGAAAGCACCAACTAAAAGCGCAAGGGGCAATCACGTCAAAATGTGCGCGGCCGGTCTCTGGTGTTCATGAGGAGTCCCGAGCTTTCCTGAGAATACATATATTGATATATATAATTATTTTCTACTTTAAACAAATTTTAATACGGTCCTATCCTCAATGCAGCAATTACGCGAGACATGTTACGTTTTAGGTTAAGCACTTCCCCACCCAGTCTCGAGCCTTCCCTCGATGTCGCACCGACTCAAAGCGTGGTTCTGGTTGTGGTGTGAATTGCGACCATAGGAAGCTTCAGCCTACGTCAGGATTATGCCATTCTTTCTGTCTTGATATGTAGGGTTCACCAAACAAAACGAATATAAAGTTAGCTAAGTTTACTCAAAAGCAAAAATAGCTTTGGTAACAATCTAGGCCGGATATCCAAATAATGGCTTAATATATAAAGTAAGTCACTCATTTTATAAACAACAGTTTATACAAGTTTTTGATCAAGTTCGGCTGCAGGTCCTCTCACGTTTTAATATTCTCACTTTTAATGCAAAGATGATTCATTTGTTACAGCTGTTAAGGTCAGATGGACAGTCATTCCATGACAACACTAGTATTTAGGTTGCATCCGGAAAGACTGAAAGCGACCCCAATAAAGTTCAGAAAGGCTAGGCAGATGATGACTGTTAACACTTTTAGCGTGAATAAACAAATCATTATGACCGCAATAATATTAAATACTAGCTTCCGCCTGCGACTTCATCCGCGTGGCATAGTTACTTTGGGCTAACGCTAACTTAAACACGCATGATGATCGAAAAATAAATAAATCTTTTTCTCCCCTTTTCTTTGCTCTTTCTCCCCTTTTCTCACTCTTTTTTTAAATTAGCCTGTGTCCGTCTCCAGGGTCCCGACTATCTCTGTACCAAAATTCATCAAAATCGGTTTGGCCATTTAGGCGTGCAGACGTAATAAACAAACTCACTTTCGTTTTTATAATATTAGTAAGGATGACCCACTAGTGTAAATATATTAATAAATGCAAGAAATAAAATAGAAAGACCCACAGAAATAATACAGAAAATCAAAGAAGTTTTCTCTCTTAAGAGCCCTACCATAAGTGATATAAAGAGGCCGTCTAGTATGTGATCAGTGTGGCCACTTAAGAGGGCGGAGTGGCTTCCTCCTTGTTTGTCTTATCGAGTATTATTACAAGAAGGGCACTTAATTGCTCATCGGACACAATATTGCCCATTTTTGGATGAGGTGTGTGTTTATTTTGATAGTAAAAGGGAGTTTTAAGGCTTTTAGCGCATAAAACGCTCACATAGGTTGCTGTATAGCTGTGCACATCCTTGGAGTATTTCAGAAAGCCTTATACGACTTTATCCTCGGCATTATATTATTAGACTGAGTTCCATACTTCCGAGAAATTCCGTATGGAAAAACCCAATCAAAATCAAACATCAATAATCTGATACTGGTAGATAAATTCGTATTCAGCTGTATCCGATAAGATTGGAAGCCAACATCAACATAGGAAAAGAACAGGCAGACGATGGTGTTATAATATACAAAAAAAAACTTGAGAGGTGTCAAGGGACACTCAGATGGAGCGAAGTTATTATTTATTTTGTACAAAAAACCTGTATACACTCAACAAAAATAATCGTCGCGACACCACACTGTTCAATGCGAAATAGAAAGACGAAACGAAAATAACTGGCTTGCTTTCTATGAGAGGGAGAGAGAGAGAGAGAGAAACACGCGCACTACACAACTATAGCAAAAAGTGTCGTTACAACTTTTGGTCTTAATTTTTTGCGTCTTTCGCAAAGCGCGATAAGGAACTTCGTTCCAAAAAAAATGGTTTATAACATGTATTATAAAATAAGACGTACGCACACGAATTAATTTTTTTTTGATACATCTGTCTTCAAACGACCTTACATCAATACCTACATGTCTACAGATATAATAGACACTAAATGATTGATGGATCTCTTCTATCATGTTGCTGAGTAAGAACTAACAAGCTTTTCGCTGATATTGTTTAAACATTTTTTTGAGAAAAACGTTGCCCCACACTAGGAATTACTCCTGTGTGTGCATTTACAAACATTCAAACTCGCATACACAAACAACCAGATCCGGAACAACTATCTGTAGGCCATTCAAATATTTGTTCTGTGCGGGGATCGAACCTGCGACACGCAGCGTAGCAGTCGATCGCTCAGCCACTGCACCAACCGTGTCGTCAAATTATGAACTAGTCCTTACCCGCGACTTTGTACGCGTTATGTTACGTTAGATTGATAATCACTAATTACTTATATAAAATAAAATAGATAAGATTTATTATTGATTTGATTTTAAACAAAACAAAAATTTTCATCGCAGTCAGGGAAATTTGTATAGAATAGAATAGAATAGAATAGAATATGTCTTTATTTGCTAAGAATGTGGGTAACATAAAAAATAAGAAGGTAAGTTACATAATTGAGATCCATATACATTCTGCCTTATTAGCATGCAAATATGAGTAATATAATATTGGCAGTTTTGTTATTAAAATGTATCATCGTCTAAGAAATCCTGCACAGAGTAATAACATTTATCTACAAGTAATTCTGTAAAACATTTTTTAAATTTTGACAGGGGTAAGTTTTTAATTTGTTCAGGAATTTTATTAAAGATAACAGGAGCCATACCGATTACACTTTTTTTTAATAAGCTAGTTTTAAATACGCCTGTGCAAAGTATTAAAGTATAAAAGTATTAAAGTCGATATTGTGATCTTAAGGCAGTACTTCGTTTTCTGGTTACTGATATTGATGCAAATAGATTTCGGTTTGTCATTAAAAATATTGCTAGTTCTAGGATATAGAGACAAATGGTAAAGTTAATAGTTTTTGAGACTGAAATATAGGTACGCAACTGTCAGTTACTGTCAGACCAAACATAGCTCTCAAACAGCGCTTCTGGGCTTTAAATGCTTTCCCGTTCACTTCGTATACAAGAAAGTATTCTACAGATTGGCCCCGACCGCGATGAAAATTTTTGTTTCGTTTTCGATTTCCTTTTATCTTTGTTCCTAGCACATTCCATCGGCAAATGTAAAAAAACATCTTGTTTTTTTCTTTTTATTTAATTTTTTTGACATGGCATTCGTGTTTTTTATTTTTTTTTTGTTTTCTTTGTTTACATTTAATATATGATTTGATAAAGAAATGCGGTTCCATATAGATTTTGACCGTGGAGGTTGCGTTGAATTTTTTTTAGGGATCAACAGAATAATTTTTAACGATTTCAAAAAATGGTTGAGGTTCTCAATTTGATGGTTTTATTTGTGTATGATACCATCTTACCACAACTAAAGAGGCTGAAATAAAAACTTTTTTGCAAAAAAAAACCGACCTCGAAAAAATAAAGGAAATGTTTGATTTAGACATTGTTTTGCCACCGACTTTAGAAGTCAGTAAATTTTTAGCCAAATAGTTTTTTTTTTTTAAATTGCTGTTCTAAAATTCTAAATGGGGGTTCAGAATTATGTACCCATTTTTTTTTTTAAAACGGTAGATGAAGGAACATGTCTGTGTTTTAGTCACTAAAAGTCTGATGCTTCGCGCATTGAATTCGTGGTAACAATTTATGCGCCTATGTCCCTTCCGTGCCGTGGGGTGATCTCCCTCATAACGCGAGCGACTCCTGGGGCAAAGCTTAGTGTAATCCTACTATTATTATAAACGCGCAAGTTTATGAAGATGGATGGATGTATTAATGTTTGTTACTCTTGCACGTCTAAACGACAGTTCGGATCTTGATGAAATTTGGCACAGAGGTAGATTATGATGTGGAATACCACATAAGATAAATTTTTTTTCGACAGCACGCGGGCGAAACCGCGGGCACCAGCTAGTATAAAATATATGAAAGAAACTTCCCACTGGCACCGTGCAAACATAATTCCTTAGAATCAAAGGAATCCTCTGTATTTTGTTTATTTTCTTTCATCTGGTGGCCATGTTTACTCTGGGCGTCCAATAACCTACGATTGTTTGATTTTGCCTCTTTATAGCCTTTTTATAGATATTTACTTTGGACGGCAACTAATAAGACACTGTCTACAGACAATCGTTTTTCGGAAACTTCTTATAGGTCATATTTGCTTTTTGTCTTATCCGCTATGTAATTGCCCGCGGGGTATTACCCGACAGTCACTGCTTACGTGGCGTGTGATCGGAGAGAGCTATAACCTGCAGATGATGTGGCCAGGTTAATGATTTTTTTTTTACTTTGACCTACACTAGTACCTACTTTCTCCTGTATCGTGGGTGCGTTTACAAACATTTAAACTCACATACACAAACAGCCAGACCTGGAACAACTATCTGTAGGCCATACAAATATTTGTTACGTCAGGGAATCGAACCCGGCACGCAGCGCGGCAGTCGATCGCTCAGCCACTGCGCTAACCGTGAATGATGAGGTCTGTCGGGGGTGTTCTAGGCACATTAGTGTTCCATATATCATAAATATATAACTATTTGTGCCCGGGATGCGTTGCTATGCACCTTCTACTACTCCACCCTGGCTACTTTACCTACCTACCTACTCCTCAAATGTTGTATCAAACTCATCACGTTTTTTTATTTCGGGAGTTTTTCTGCTATTCTAGCTAGAAGCTTTCCCTATTATTTACAGACTATAAATAGACATAAACTAATAATAAAAATATGCACAAGTATAAAAATGGTAAATTAATTACAGGGCGTCAAAAATTCATCCGCATTGCTGTCAAGAGGAAAGTTCCTCGGCATACGCGCTCTATAAACTTGCACCCATTATAAGCACTGATGCGCTTCTTACTGCCTACCATGGTATTGTTGGCTCCATATTAAGATTTGGCATTATATTTTGGGGAAACTCTGTCAATAAGGATATGATTTTTAAGTCCCAAAAAAGGTGCATGAGGGCTATGTTTGGGCTAAAAATTACAGATAGCTGCAAACCTTATTTTATTAAACATAATGTTTTTAGTTTACCTTCCCTATTTATATATGAAGTAGCTAATTTTGTCCAAACTAATCCCAAATTATTTAAAAAAATGACAGAAGTTACTATTCGCAGTCGGCGTGATAATAACAGGCTAGAAATAGTAAGGCCGAACACGGCACTGATGCATAAAAGCATATTTTATTTGGCGCCAATCATTTATAATAAAATCCCCAAACTGATTAAAGAATTACCAAATAGAGTCTTTAAATACAACTCAAAAAATTCCTTTTAACCAAATGTTACTACAGCCTATCAGAATTTTTAAACGATTGAAAACAAATGCAATTACGACATTTCTTGTAAATTTAAGCTACGTTTTATATCTTTGTTTATTTTTATGTTTTTGTTTTTTTATAAATTTTATGTCTAATTTTAACTTCAACGCATGGCTTAAGCCAAAAAATTTTGTACGCCACATACACACTCATGTTTTACAAAATAAATATATCTTTATCTTATCATATCTTATCTTTGCCAGTTGGATGGCAATGTTAATTCTTTGGCCAAAAAGAAGGCCAGCCCTCTGATCTCGTCGGAGTCGGTCAACCGCTTGGCGACCCCATGGCCCCAGTGTTTCAACCCCAAATGGCTCAAACACATAACTACCAATCAAATTGTGGTGTTTGCGTCGTTTGAGGTTCTCCGCACCTACAGCAGCCGCCCCAGCGCAGCCAAGAATATAGATTCATTGAAATATGAACATAAGCGAAAGCGAAAGTAAGTTTGTTTGTTTGTTACGTCTTCACGCCTAAATGGCACAACCGATTTTGATGAATTTTGGTACAGAGATGGTTGGGACAGACATAGGCTAAAAAAAGTGAGATAAGGGGGATAAAGAGGTAAGAGAAGGGGAGAGAAAGATATTTATTTTTTTCGATTATCACGCGGGTTAAAGTTAGCGTTAGCCCTAAGTAACTATGCCACGCGAACGAAGTCACGGGAGGAAGCTAGTATATTTTACAGTACAGTAGGTAATTTATCAACTAACAAAACCATAACACCACCGAAAATGCTAATTAGCCAAAGTGGTTTCACTTCCATTAATATTTCAAACACACGTTGGTGGCACACATTGACACATTGCTGTTTTTGTTTGCATTTGGCACATAACAATGTTGAACTGAAATATATACGAACAGAAAGCTGACTCCAGAACTACAACATAACATCATGACTGTAATTCTCGAAGGTTTAGGCAGGTGTACCTAATAATACACCCACATTTCGGAAGTAATATTTTAGCATATAACTCTGGCTATAGACACACACTATGTGCCCAGTTTTACCCGCTCCTCAGGTTACTGATATACTACTCTGTCAAGAAAGTACCGGGAAAAGATCAATAATACACAAAATGTCTGTTATTCATCCAAATTTATTTTATCACCTTCAAAGTATGCTCCTTTAGAAACGATACACTTGCGCCAACGAATAACCCATTCATCAAAACATTTTTTAAACGCTGCTTCCGGAATTGAGTTCAGTTCTCGCCGCGAATTCTCCTTTATGTCTTCTATCGATTGAAAACGGGTGCCACGAAGTGGTAATTTGAGTTTAGGAAAAAGAAAAAAGTCAGCAGGAGCCATATCTGGTGAATATGGTGGTTGCTGGATGGTATTTGTTGAGTGTTTGGTCAAAAATTCGTTCACAATGATAGCCTTGTGCGAAGGCGCATTGTCGTGGTGCAAAATCCAAGAATTTTCCTTCCACAAATCTGGCCTTTTTCGTCGAATTTGCTCTCTTAAACGCCGCATAACGCTCAAATAATATTCTTTATTTACCGTTAGACCTTCCGGTAAGAATTCAGAGTGCACAACACCGCGATAGTCAAAGAAAACAGTCAACATGACTTTGACTTTTGATCGACTTTGGCGTGGTTTTTCGGTTTCGGTTCAGTTGGAAGGCGCCACTCCGAAGCTTGTTGACTAGTTTGCATGTCAAACTCGTAAACCCACGTCTCGTCACCAGTAACAATGCGTTTCATGAATGTTGGGTCCGAACTGACTCGTTCTAGCATGTCCTCAGCGACTTTCATGCGATTGAGTTTTTGGAGAAAATTCATATCTTTTGGGACTAGCCGAGCAGCAACATGTTTCATACCCAAATGATTAGTTACAATGGTACGGATCGACTCGTGAGATACAGAAAGTTCGGCGGCTATCTCTCTCAGAGTTGAATGGGGATTTTCAGTCACTATTTTCTTCACTTTTGCGATGTTAACTTCAGTTGCAGACGTAGACGTCCTACCAGAGCGAGGCAAATCTTCCATCACATCTCGACCGCTTTTGAACGCTTCGAACTACTCATAAGCACGAGTTTTTGATAAAGTCGATTCACCGTAAGCCTTCTGTAACATTTTCAGTGACTCCGAACACGACATTCCATTGGCGATGCAAAATTTAAGACAAATTCTTTGTTCGATATTTTTGTCCATTATGAAATTCGCAATACACACTATAAATGATATTACTAAAACCAGCACTGTATTTAATATAAATAACAGATGCAACTCAAACTCCGCGCCAAAATGGAAAACAGTTGTGCCAATCTAACAACTACAAAAAAAACAAAAATTTTAATTTGGAACCATAAACAAATCATCCATTCCCGATACTTTTTTGACTGAAGTATACAAAAATAGATACTAGCTGATTTTTAAACCTGCCGTGTAAGCATGTTGTTGCTCTGTGCATGCTTGTGAATCGTGTCTAGATGCGTGCGTCCGTCTTCGCTACTTGCCTGGCCTTCTGTACCTATCTATTCTCTGGTAGATCCTACTCCTCCACAAAGAATGCCTCCTCTCCTGCATACAATCACTTTCGGTTGGACGTGTGGGGGTGTTAGTACTAAGAAAACAACAGCTTCGTTCCCGGTAAACATCTACTCCTGGAAACGTACAGGCTTATGTGTGCTTAGTACATTAGACAAGACTCGGAGTATATTTAAACTGTGTCGGTTTAAACTTTTAGAGGCTGAATTTGGTAAAACAGTTATTTAGAGAAGTGGGGCAAAAATGAGTAAATTTTTTATGTTTTAGTATTTATTTAACTTGCCTTTTTTAACGGATGGTAAGTCATGAAATTACTTCCCTCGCTCTGGGCGGAGCGGGAAGGAGAGTCAGAATTTTGCTGACTAAATCCCCCCAATGTTCCTTCTTTACCTTTTGTGTTTCGGGGCTGCGGTATCTACAACTGAATTTCAAACCCATTCCCCCCCAAATGATTGAGCTGAAATTTTGCACGCACCTTTTGTTCTGGTAACAGTACAGCCAGGTTCGCTCATGAAATAACTCCTCAACAGTTATCATGTTGTTGTACACGCGTTCAATATTCATAAATAAAACGAAAATGTTCATAAATAAAGCTTGTCGCGCAATTTAAAAATAAACTAGTACCAATTTAATTATACAGGGTTATTTGTAAAACACCGACACCCTTTTAGGATGGTATTACTATCATCATAAACAACTACTTTTGTTCTATGACTTTTTACAAAATATAATACATTTGCCAAAAACAAACCTCCAAGATTTCCTTGTCCTAACTAACATATTTCAACTCTGTATTTTGCTGTACCTACCTATCTGCCGCGCACTGTCCTCGTAGTAATACTTTTCGGTTAGTAACTCGCTGCGCTACGATTCCCGCCTTTTTATGCATAATGACAAATGATACCTACAGTCGGGGACTTTTGACATGGAAATAATCTTGATATTTCACGATACCTACGTATTAAACACCGTCATAAAAACAAACTATCAATGACTTCTCACATTTTGTGTAAAGTTACAACGGTATAGCCCATGATAAAAGTATTTGTTCTTATATAAACTGAATACACTCTCCCTTTTTTTTTTTTTTTTTTTTCGGGTGGGAAATCATCCAATGACTTCCCCCGCTCTGGGCGGAGCGGGGGGGCATGTCAGACTTGTACTGACCAAAACCCACCCATGTTCCTTCTATTGCCCTTTACGTTCCGAGGCCGCGGTATCTCTTTCGAACAACCCGCAACCCCGGCAGGCGGAGGCTCTGGCAAGCCCCTCTGCTTTGCTGACTCTCTTTGAGGCGCGCGTGAAACACGAACGCGCCGTCGACACGGCCTGTCGTCAATCGACGGACGGACGGTGAACTACCCATTGCTCACCGCCCACAGGCCCGCATCTACGGTGGCCGGAAGTCGTCTCGCGGCGCCCGGCGCTCTGGGCGTCTCCCGCGGCGGCTGGTTTGGGCAGATATTCTCTCCCTCAAACGCCCGGCCACCTCCTTTGCTAGCATTACTGCTTCGCAGAAGGTGGTGACCGCTTCCCATTCCCTCTCGCTCCGGACCATGGCCTGAACCAGGGCCGGACGCGCGAGATCGCCGCCGCCGATCGCCTCTACGAGGGCACGGCGGTGCTCCGCCCACGCTGGGCAGATCGCCACTGTGTGCTCCACCGTGTCCTCAGGGCGATCGTCACAATGGCTAATGACCCGGGCGCTTCCTCCCGCCCGATGATGTGCAGGAACCTCCCGAAACTTCCGTGTCCGGTGAGGACCTGCGTCAGGCGGTAGGTGAGGACGCCATGACGCCTCTCCAGCCACTCCTCAAAGAGGGGACTCACCGCCCCTATTGTGGCGTGCCCTGCACGGGGTTGTGACAGTCGCTCTCTCCATGCCACCATGAGATCGCACCGGAGGTCCGCCCGCCGAGCGGCAACTTGCCGCGGCAGCGGGTTTTCCCCCCGGTGTAGTGCCTCCGCGCGCGACTCAAACAGGCGCGCGAGGACTATCGCCTCCAGATCCCACGGTGGCAGTCCGGCAAGGAGGCTTGCTGCCTCGCCGGAGATCGTGCGGTAGCCCCGGATGAGCCGTATGGCCACCACCTTTTGGGGCGCGTTCAGGTAGTGGGCGGCGCGCCGCCCTAAAGAACGCGCCCATACCGGGGCCCCGTAAAGGGCCATGGAACGCACGACTCCGGCATAGAGCCTACGGCAGGAGGCGTTTGGCCCCTTCAGATTGGGCAGGAGCCGCTTGAAAGCAGCCCCCGTCCGCTCGAGCTTGGGAGCCAAACGTCGGAAGTGTTCGACGAAGTTCCACCGGCTGTCGAGGACGATTCCCAGGTACTTCATCGTCGACCCGACGCCGATGCGAACCCCTCCTACCGTCAACTGGGATCCCGACGGTGGCGTGTTTCCGCGGCCATGAAAAACCATGGCCTCGGATTTGTGCAAGGCCACCTCGAGACTCAGTAGCCGGATCCTCTCCGCGACTATCGCAACCCCGCGTGTCATATTGTCGGCTGCCGCCTGGTGCGACCCCCCCTGAGCCAGGACGAGCGTGTCGTCAGCGTAGCAAACTACACTGACGCCGCTGGGGAGGTCGGCGCGCAGCACCCAGTCGTAACCGATGTCCCACAGGAGCGGCCCCAAGACCGATCCCTGTGGGACACCGCACGACATCTCTCGCCGGTTCCACTCTCCAGAGCGACCGGGGTATATGACGGCCCTGTCCGTCAGATATGCCCCGACCACACGACGAAGATAGGTCGGCATCCGGTGGTATTGGAGTGCCTCCCTGATGCAGCTCCAAGGCATGGTGTTAAACGCGTTGGCGATGTCGAGAGACACCGCCACGACAACCCCACCCCTGGACACTGCAGCCCCCGCCGTGAGGGCTCTCACGCGCATGATGGCGTCTACCGTCGAGCGCCCCTTGCGGAAACCATACTGGTGATCCGCAAGATCCGGCCCCGTCCCCACAAGGTGCCCGACGAGGCGGTTTGCAATTACTATCCACTCTCCCTTCATTCTTTATTTTTCACGGTACCTACGTAGTATACACCGTAATAAAAACAAACTATCAATGACTTCTCACATTTTGTGTAAAGTTAAAACGGCATAGGACTTGATTAAAGTATTTGTTCGTAGATAGACTGAATCCACTCTCCCTTCATACTTAACCAGGCTTAGGACTGGCTACATTAAAAAATAAAATTAAATCGCATGTAGGTACTAAAATTACCTAAGTACCTACGTAATGTGACGAAAATTACGTCAAACAGATTCCGCCACGGCGCGCGGCGGCGATATTGTTTTAAGGACGCCTTTACAAATATGTCGTAAATAAGCTGTTTTTCTGTTTTTGGTCTATTGTTATTATCTTGTTTTTGCCGCGGTAGACTTGAAAGATTGTTTGGCGCGGCCGGTGTCCCTTTAAGCCTATTGTTATTGCTACTTGCAAGGAAATGCCGCACACGTGCCGGCTAGCTTCAATGTCTAGTGATTAGTACTATTTGATGTTCGTTTACTTTTCGTTCCTCGTTGCAATATCCCAGGAAAGTTGACCTCAAATTGGTAGTAAAGATAACAACAACAATATTACAAACAGCCACAGAAAAAAATAAGTTTCCGTTTAATTTTTTGCCTTAAGGTATGAACCTTAACGAGTGGCATTTTTTTTTTCGGGCGGGAAATCATCATATGACTTCCCCCGCTCTGGGCGGAGCGGGGGGGCATGTCAGACTTGTACTGACTAAAACCCACCCATGTTCCTTCTATTGCCCTTTACGTTCCGACGCCGCGGTATCTCTTTCGAACAACCCGCAACCCCGGCAGGCGGAGGCCCTGGCAAGCCCCTCTGCTTTGCTGACTCTCTTTGAGGCGCGCGTGAAACACGAACGCGCCGTCGACACGGCCTGTCGTCAATAGACGGACGGACGGTGAGCTACCCATTGCTCACCGTCCACAGGCCCGCATCGGCCCGCACCGGTGGCCGGGAATCGTCTCGCGGCGCCCGGCGCCCTGGGCGTCTCCCGCGGCGGCTGGGTTGGGCAGATGTTCTCTCCCTCAAACGCCCGGTCACCTCCTTTGCTAGCATTACTGCTTCGCAGAAGGTGGTGACTGCTTCCCATTCCCTCTCGCTCCGGACCATGGACTGAACCAGGGCCGGACGCGAGAGATCGCCTCTACGAGGGCACGGCGGTTTTCCGCCCAAGCTGGGCAGACCGCCACTGTGTGCTCCACCGTGTCCTCCGGGCGATCGTCACAATGGTGACACCCGGGCGTTTCCTCCTGCCCGATTATGTGCAGGAACCTCCCGAAACTTCCATGTCCGGTGAGGACCTGCGTCAGGCGGTAGGTGAGGACGCCATGACGCCTCTCCAGCCACTCCTCAAAGAGGGGACTTACCGCCACTATTGTGGCGTGCAAAACGAGTGGCATTAAGGTTTATTTTATTTGATCACTTTCTAGATTTATTGCACAGAAAATGTTTAATGAAATGTTTCCCCGAGCGTCAAAGTTTATTTCTTCCTAATTCCCGCACAAGTATTTGTGCGTATGTTTGTGTTAGAGTCGAGCCGTTTCAATGTATCTATCATATTTTGTAAAGGCGCCCTTAAAATAACTTAATGTAAACACATCTGGTGCGGAAAACAATGTCGGCAAAACTAGATACAATACCCATTTTTATTTTTTTAATGCAGGCGTATTTAAAAAGTGGTATCAGCATATTTACAACAATTGGATAAATAAAATCAGTATTTACAAAGTATTACCTCTTAAGTTCAAGTCTCGTGGATGTCGGTGAGTTTCGCGCACAAAGCGTTCAAAATAATCACCTTCACAACCAACACAAAGACCACACCTAAAAAGTAACTGTTCATTCACTCGCGAAAGCACAGCAGAGTTTGTTTTAATTTGATTAAACGCCCAATTCATCTTTTCAATTAACATGTCGCGGCTTGTGATTACGGGACCCGTGTACACCAATGTCTTTACATGTCCCCACAAATAAAAGTCTAAGGGCGTAATATCTGACGATCTAGGAGGCCAAGCACGAGGTCCACCACGTCCTATCCAACGGCCAGGATATTTACTATTTAGCAAGTCTCTGACTCGGCGAGCATAAAGCGCCGGCGCCCCGTCTTGTTGGAAGTACATACTGCGTAAATCGGCGAGTGGTATTTCTTCTTCTAATATCGGAAGCGTTTCGGTAAGAAATTGTTCATAGCTTTCACTATTCAGTCTATCCAAAAAGATAGGGCCCAGTAGTGTAGAATTCACAATTCCCGCCCACACATTCACACTGAACCTGTGTTGGCAATTATGTGGTGTGGGTTCGTGCGGGTTTTCATAACACCATAGATGTTCATTTCTTGTATTAAATAAACCCAGTCTGTCAAATGTAGCCTCGTCAGTCCATAAAACTGTAGGCCGTTCAGCTAAGTACCAGTTGCAAAAAGCGACTCGTGCTGGTTTGTCCGGTTCAGTCAGCTCCTGCGCACGATGAAGATGGTACGGATGTTTTCCTTCAGCGTGAATGACACTCCACGCGAAGTATTGGCTAACATTGAACCGCCGCGCTGCGTCGTTAGTACTTGCTGCTGGATGTACTTCGAAGAACTCGACGATACTTTCTTCTTCGCGTACTGTGCGCCTCGGTGGACGACCACTATCCTTGATGGGATTACGGAATTGCCCGTAATCCCGTAATCGCTGTGTAGCGTCTAACATTGTTCCTTGGCTAGGTGTACGTACGGTCGGGAATTGTATGGCGTATTGGCGACAGGCTTCCGCATCATTGTCATCACACCTAGCTAGCATTCGCACCATTTCCGTGTACTCGACATTGGAATATTGATACGCCATCATGTAAAAATTATTACGTCCGCACTGCAAAATTTCACTACAAGGACACGTAATGACGCAACGCAAGCGCATCAAGGCGAAAGACCGACTGACGGCCGCCCGTAAATAGGTCAAGTTCATACGCCCCTGCCGCCCGAACCCCGCCCCCTTCGCTAATAATATCGCTTTACTTTAATATTATTACTATTGCTTTCTTTTGCTTCGCATAGACTTAGTAAAATTTAGAACGTCCAATTTGAATATTTTTATTTTTGGATGAAAATCGGATGACCTAAAATGATGATGTTTTAAAAGTCATAGAACAACAGTAGTTGTTTATGATGATAGTTATACTGTCCTGAAAGGGTGTCGGTGTTTTACAAATAACCCTGTATAAATTGATTTGGTATTTTTATTATTTTTTCAATTTCAATTTAACTAAGTACTGATAGGTAAATAATTTCACCTCGCGAACAGCTTTTATCACCATATAAATTGTATATTATTAGGTTATAAGTTAATAGTTAAAATTGTTAAAGAAAAAAAACGATTTTAAAGACGTTATCACGCGATCGATCGATCGATCGCACATTTTGATCATAAATATAACATGATTCTCGTTGCAAGAACCGACTATGAGATTTTAATTATTACATTAGGTTTTAATCTCGTTTCATAAAGTTTTTACATAATTCTTTGTAAAAAGTCCTTCTCTTTTTGACATCGTAAGTGCTTTACAAACCTTACAAACCGTATGGGATGTACTGGTATTTTAATATTTATTATTTATAACCAACTTATACTTACAGTTAACACCACATATACATGTTATAGGTTGGATATAAAACATGAAAATCAAGAAAATAAAAAACAGGCACAATTATGTAGATATGTTCAAAACTACATAGTTAATAATCAAAGCGATTTCTATATTTTAGTTTTTAACATTTTCTTTTACCAACCCAAAAAGACACTGGGAATATTTTTATACAAAAATTGTAATCCCAAACATTTTTGATTTTGACACACGAATGCCATAGCGGCGATATGACACTAAACAGAACAATTTGTTGTAGTAACAAGTTTTATATATAGGACTAGCTTTTGCCTGCGGCTTCGGTCGCGTTAAATTCGGGGTAATACAGTTCCCCTTTCCTGATTTGCAGGTACCTGCTACCTGTAGTTTTTGCCCTTGCGCCTTATTGATTGTAATAGCAAAGCTAATTTTTCCTTTTTTTCCCTCTTTCTCCCTAATTTCCCAAAAATTTTTTTCGAAAAAAGATAGCTTATGTCCGTACATAGGCTATCTTTTTTCGAAAAAATTTTTTGTATAAAGATAGTTGGGACTCTGGAGACGGCTCCAGAGTCCCAACTATCTCTGTACCAAAATCGGTTTAGCCATTAAGGCGTGAAGACGTAACAAACAAACTCACTTTCGCTTTTATAATATTAGTAAGGATTCTATCATTGGTAACTATTTGAATGTCTTTGTACCAACCCTCCCTATGGTTGGTATGAATAAATCTTAAAAGCTAGAACAAGCATAAGCAACTTAAGTTCATCTATCACAACTCCTAAAGTGAAAGGTTTTAAAACAAAAACTATTTAGATAAAAATCTTTTCTCCTTATACTACAATAGCTTTATAAATATATTCTATATTGATTTTCATTACGTGTACCAGAAATTTCCCTAGAGGCGGGGAGGCGGGAATATCTTGAAAAACGGGGGAAGCGTCGAGTGGGAAAAAATTGAGAAGCAAGGTACCTATAAGAGTTTCGGGAGGTTCCTGCACATAATCGGGCGGGAGGAAACGCCCGGGTGTCACCATTGTGACGATCGCCCGGAGGACACGGTGGAGCACACAGTGGCGGTCTGCCCAGCTTGGGCGGAGCACCGCCGTGCCCTCGTGGAGGCGATCGGCGGCGGCGATCTCTCGCGTCCGGCCCTGGTTCAGGCCATGGTCCGGAGCGAGAGGGAATGGGAAGCGGTCACCACCTTCTGCGAAGCAGTAATGCTAGCAAAGGAGGTGGCCGGGCGTTTGAGGGAGAGAACATCTGCCCAACCCAGCCGCCGCGGGAGACGCCCAGGGTGCCGGGCGCCGCGAGACGACTTCCGGCCACCGTAGATGCGGGCCTGTGGACGGTGAGCAATGGGTAGCTCACCGTCCGTCCGTCTATTGACGACAGGCCGTGTCGACGGCGCGTTCGTGTTTCACGCGCGCCTCAAAGAGAGTCAGCAAAGCAGAGGGGCTTGCCAGAGCCTCCGCCTGCCGGGGTTGCGGGTTGTTCGAAAGAGATACCGCGGCCACGGAACGTAAAGGGCAATAGAAGGAACATGGGTGGGTTTTAGTCAGTACAAGTCTGACATGCCCCCCCGCTCCACCCAGAGCGGGGGAAGTCATTGGATGATTTCCCACCCGAAAAAAAAAAAAAAAAAAAAAAAAGGTACCTAAAAGGAAAAGTGTGAAGAAATCTCGATAAGTAGGGAATTGCTTAAGGAACCACCATCACGGTTTTATTAATTATAAAAATATTTGCGTTTATAATATGAGCGAGGAAACTTAAGTGTTTTTTTTTATAATTTTACATCATATTTTGTGTAGCGGTTCATAGATGACGCTTACTTTACAAATTTCAACTTTGTGGTGCCAATAGTTTTAATTAAAATTGCTGTGACATACGGACAGACAGACGGTCAGAGCGTATCTATACGGGTTCCGTCATTTTCCATTTGGCGACGGAATCCTAAAAAATGGGGACAATTTGAGTGACCTGAGGGCTGGCTATGTCTTCTGGGCACGTTTCCGGATCCCAGCAATGTGGAGGAGTACTTCGAAGCCATAATTCGTTTATTTTATATAAATTTGTTTTCATTATTGTTATATAAGTACTGTTGTATTTTCTTACTTACCTATAATGGTAATTTTTAAGGCGTCGTACCTCAAAAGGCAAAAACGGAAACTTTATTGGATCACCTTGTTATACGTCTGTCTGTCAAGACCTTTAACTCGGAAACGCGTGAAGGTATCGAGTTGAAATTAAAACCATAAACTCAAGTCTGTGGTGCCTTGGAGTTGTGAAAATGAAAATCATAATCATAAAGATATAGCCATTTATGTCTCAAGTTTGTACGGAACCCTCGGTGTGCGAGTCCGACTCGCGCTTGCCCGGTTATTTTTTTATATAAACGGAGAATTTTCTAGTGTGGGGCACACTAAAAAATTCTCCTGTATCGTGGGTGCATTTACAAACATTTAAACTCACACACACAAACAGCCAAACCTGAAACAACTACCTGTAGGTCATACAAATATTTGTTTCGTGAGAGAATCGAACCCGCGGTACTCAGTGCAGCAGTCGATCGCTCAGCCACTGCACCAACCGTGCCGTCATTGTGACCTTTAGATTCAGAAAACTACAACACAAATGCAATCTAAAAATCTCATCTCACTGTGCTTTTGAAGCCAACATTTTCATCATTTCGCTACAATACGTGGTTGAAAATATTGCAAAATTAAATTCATATCTATTCTGTTACGAATTCAATTTCACATCCTTTCACATGTTTATTGGTTAGCCTGCCACATTTACTGCAACGGGATTCTCTCGAGATACATTTATACCAACTGAATATTTAAATGGCTGTCTGTCAAAAAAAAACAAAGTGATTTATTGCATGTTTTTTAACCAGAACGGCAAATAAAGCTTAGATTATGTTTACCGCATCTCTTTTGTTTTCATATTTGTAAACAGATTTCTTCGTGATTATGTAGCCGCTCGTTTAGATCTTTAGGTTAAGCTGAGAAAACCAAGCTTGGTCTGTAGACCACCCATGACATACCGAGATTCCTCCGTGCCTAGAAAAACTCGTTAAGCTGTTGGTGCCATCTGTCGTTTGCAGATCTTTGAAAGTCGTTACAGATAGTATAGCATCAATTCATAAAATTAAAATGATTAATTGTCAATATAAATAAAAAGTCAGTTTCAATAACAAGCTCATTTTTAATAGCAAACAAAAGTTAAAAATATACACACACATTGCAATACTGAAGCTCTCGTAAAACAGCGAGTTTTACTGAGAATTGGGTTTTCTTACTCTTCGAACTCAAAAAAAGGAATTTTTCAGGAGACGATAAATACGTCTTAATGTTTGTATGGCAAGTTATGACAAACATTTATTTTTAATCATAAATATCACTGTATGTAAATTGTGTTACGATGGATAGTTGCTTCCGATCACTGAGCATTTGAATACAAGGATAACTGAAAAAATACGATTAAGGATGTGTCTTAGTTTCGATCTGGGTGTGCCATATTAATAAACTGACTACATGAAGCTGGATAAATTTCCCTAGTACATCCTTACTAATATTATTAAAGCGAAAGTGAGTTTGTTTGTTTATTTGTCTTTTTGTTTGTTACGTCTTCACGCCTAAATGGCTAAACCGACTTTGATGAATTTTGGTACAGAGATAGTTGGGACCCTGGAGACGGACATAGACTATTCTTTTTAAAAAAAGATTGAGATGTGAGGGAGAAAGAGGGAATAAAAGGGAAAACTTAGCATTGCTATTACAATAAATAAGGCGCAAGGGCAAAACTACAGGTAGCAGGTACCTGTAAATCAGGAAAGGGGAACTGTGTTACCCCGAATTTAACGCGAGCGAAACCGTGGGCAAAAGCCAGTATGAATTTATTATTATTTATTTATTTTCAGACTACAATGTGGTCCAGTGTGTTAGTAACAATATGACTTAGCCTATGTTAGTACTAAATAACTATATATATATAGATAGTGTGGGACTGCTACGCAGCCTGGGAGGCAGATTTTTGTCGCCACAACGTATCAAAACTGACAGTGCGTGCGTCAGCAAACATTGCTGAGGCACTACAGAAGCATGGCAGTCGCAACAATACCCTGAACGCATTATTATATTGGATACGCAGAGCATTATAAGCCTTTTGGGTAAATGTGAGTGGTTCACGTATACCCAAAAGGCTTATAATGCTCTGCGTATAACCGATAATTATTAATTAAGTCGATATTGATTAAGTCGAACGCAAACAGTTGATAGTTGACAGTGAGACAAAGGAACTGACTTACTTACATACTATACTTATAAGTAAGGCCAAATTTTGCGAAAATACCTCCCCCCGCTCTGGGTGGAACGGGGGGGAGTGTCAGACCTTCACTGGCAAAGGCGCACCCATGTTCTTTATATTGCCCTTTATGTTCCGGAGCCGCGGTATCTCTTTCGAACTACCCACAATCTCGGTAGGCAGTGGCAGGCCCCTCTGCTTATGAGAATGGGTAGATCGCGGGTCTAAACTATTATAACCCGATCTCTCTAATACGGATCGCACATCGTAGTAGAGAGATCAGGTTAAAATGGTTTTGTGTAGGTTGATGTGCCGCCGTGTGTACAGCCAACAAAAGCGAAGTAACCAGACTCGATAGACTATCTGAAATTTTCATAAAAATCCGTGGATGTTTTCAAATAAAGTCAAACTTGATAGAAAACGAACAATTATACCATTTCACATTAGTCGCTCCTGCAACCCGGTAAATAATTGTATCAAAATACACAATATCCACTGTCATGCCACAAATTGCTGCTGTAATGAAGTGAGCAGAGTCAAATCCACCAAATATCTGGGCATCATAATTGACCAGAATTTATCTTTTAATGAACAGATTTCGGCACTTTCTAAAAAAACCCGTAAGTTTATATATGTAATGAAATCCCTACGAGCCAGCGCCTCAAAAGACTTATGCAGAAAAGTTTACCTTGCTCTTTGTCAGTCACTGCTGCAGTACTGTGTAGGAGTTTGCGGTAGCGCGGCTAAGTCATATATGCTTGAACTCGAACGTGCTCAACGCGCTGTTCTCAAAGTTTTCCTTGGTAAACCGCGACGATACCCAACCGACGACCTCTACAAAGAAGCCGGCGTCTTACGTGTCCGACAGCTCTATATCCTGAAGTCCCTTCTTAAACTTAATGCTACGTCAGGAAAACAATTCACATACACCCAAAGAGGAAGGGTAGGAGCTGACAGACTGTCGATCCCAAGGGTTAGAACCGTATTTGCTACCCGATTTGCACTCTTTCTCCCTATTTGCGTGTTTAACACAATCAACAAATCAACACTAAGGATCCCTGGAAATACTTTCGAAGCTAAGATTGTTTTGAAGGCATGGCTTCAGGACTTGTCCTATGATGAAACCGAAAGTATCTTGTGCCCTTTGACTTAACTAACTCCTAAACACAATCTCACTTACATAATCAAAACTTTCCCTAACCACTTCTCTCATGCTGACTGACACATACACGTATACACACACACACACACACGCACGCAAACTGCACACATACACGCACTCACACATGCGCACAAACCAATCCTCTTTCACAATGATACCATCATACCCCATCATGTGTTCATTGATGCATGGCATCCTCTCAGGTGCATTTATATTATAATAAATAAATATTTTAATTTTGACTGTTGTTATTAATAAGTATTACTAGTTTGACCTTTTTTTTATTTTATTTTAAAATCTCCCCTTTTTAAATTATTTTATTTCCGAATAAGTTTTTAATTGTAATTCCCTTAATTGATTGTTATCTGTGTTATGTTGTGCTGCGTCACATTGAACAACGTCTATTATTCAACTTGCCTAACTGTAAATACTGGGCCACCGAGATACAGGCTATGCCTAGTTTGGGGCCCACGGCTACTTCTACTTTGCTTTATTTTTCTTTTAAATTTGCTTGTTGTATTTCAATGCTTTTATGTAACCTAACTAGTGTGTGTCAATAAAGATTTATTTTTATTATTATCTCCTTTATTTACATTACATCTTATTTATTATTATTATTATTAATTAATTAAAGTAGACTTGAACACATCCATCGGTTTTTAAGAAACATTTAAGTGACGTTAAGCTCCTACGGGGGTATTTTATAAGGGTATAATATTTACAAAGAAAAAAAATTAAAACTTTCAATAAGTTAACTATGTATATCTGATGAGACTGGTTATTTGTCTCTGTTGTTGACCGTACCTAATACCGATAGGATCCAAGTTCTGTATAAAAACAAAATCTTGACCTATTTCTGAACTCTTTGTTTTACATTCAAACTTTCCTGAAGTTGTCTGAATCCGCGATCCCTTTATTGTTTTCTCACGATTGTTTGATTTATTCAGTTAGTAAAGTTATTCTTAGTATTGATTTGTTTTCGTATTGGTTTTAGTATTAAACTTGGAGTTGAAAAGTTCTGGTTTCTCTCCATTTCAGTTACAAAGAGTTTGCTGTTAGCTGTGATTTGTTTTTCGAACAGTTTCCAGCGAGTGGTATCGGTTTCTAGTTTCCGATACTAGTGCGAATTGTAATTGGTTTGAGCTGTTAAATTACTGAAATATAGTACACTAGTTTATGCACAAGAATTTATGTGCAAATACTGGGAAACTCTGCACTCTCACAGTCGATACGAGGACCTTGCTTCACGACCGCCTGGAGAGAGATATGGCACAGAACCTACGGTTTAACGCTTACCGACGCGAGGTGGCATCCTACTACCAACTGAGCCATTAGGTTATCAGTAGACCGGAGTTCAAAAGTGTTTCTTGCATTATTTACAATAATTTACCAAGTTACGAGTTATTTTAGCAAGTTATATTTTACCAAAGAGGGTTTTAAATAGAGCGCTTGATTAGTAATACTTATTTACAGAGTGCACACTAAATTCCTTACGGTAAAGACATTTATTGATTAATGATATTTTTAATTTAATCCAATGTATTCTATCCTTAAAATTTATTGACATGTTTAAAAAATAATATAAATATTTGCACACCACATTTAATGGTAGAATGTAAATGGGCCACATTAATGTTAAGATCATACATACTACCTGTACACCTACATTCTGGCAAATAAATTATTCTTACTCTTATTCTTTACATGCGGAGTGGTTAAATGTGGCAGAGCATTGAGCTTATTACAAGAACTATTGTATATTACCCATACTTGCAAAATAAATTTCACGGTTGGCGCAGTGGTAGAGCGATCGATTGCTGCGCTGCGTGTCACGGGTCCGATCCCCGCACGGAACAAATATTTGTATGGCCTACAGATAGTTGTTCCGGGTCTGGCTGTTTGTGTATGGGAGTTTCAATGTTTGTAAACGCACCCACGATACAGGAGAAATCCAAGTGTTAGGCAACGTTTTTAAAAAAAAACAAACAAACACATACACGCACTATTGTAAGCTGTTAAATCAGAAACTAGTACTTGTAAAATTAAGCATCAACACAAAACACAGAGAAAGAGAGGTAATACATACTAAACTATTAAATCCTTACTAATATTTTAAAAGCTAAAGTGAGTTTGTTTGTTTGTTACCTCTTCACGCTTTAATGGCAAAACCGATTTTGATGAGTTTTGGTACAGAGATAGTTGGGAACCAGGAGACGGACATAGCCTATTTTTTTTTAAAAAAAGAGTGGGATATGAGGGAGAAAGAGGGACGAAACGGGAAATCTTAGCGTTGCTATTACAAATCAATAAGGCGCTACCGAATTTAACGCGAGCGAAGCCGCGGGCAAAAGCTAGTTAACTAATAAAATAAAATTATTTTTTTGGAGACCAATGGACTTTAATGAGGTTAGTACAACACACAACTTAAAAAAAAAACTAATGTTAGTACTTAAATCTACCAGATAAACAAAAGCAGAAAAACTAAGTATTACAATCTAGATTTTTAATGCGGATAATACTTCTAAATGTTTGAGGAGTGACAGAAAAAAAGTCAGAAAAGTTGGGTAATCTCGGGAGTTCAAGGGTCTTATAAAGAAGACAACCAGCTCGATTAAAAGTACTTAATGACTTTAATAAAGGAAAGAATGTTAAGAATGCGTATTCAAGTAAACTGCTTAATTAACTTAAAACGATACTTATATTCTAAAGGAGTATACTTACTACGTTATGTACTGTTAGGGAGCATACATACACTCCACTTTGAACCTTAATATCTCTGGAATGTTCTTAGCTATAGTCTAAAACAAAAACAATCACTATGACGGAGAGAACAAGTTCCTTTCGGCTTCTTGCAGGGACTCGACTGTTACACCCTTCATAATAACTTATACTGCCGATTCCCACAAGTGATACAAAACCCCCTTGTTGGAGCATCCTTATCATCAGCCTACGTCAGTCTAATCCTTATCCTTAATATAATAAAAGCGAAAGTGAGTTTGTTTGTATGTTTGTTACGTCTTCACGCCTAAATGGCTAAACCGATTTTGATGAATTTTGGTACAGAGATAGTTGCTACCCTGGAGACGGACACAGGCTATTTTTTTAAGTGAGAAATGAGGGCGAAAGAGGGAAAAAAGGGAAAACAGCTTTGCTATTACAATAAATAATATACAATATAATTTAATATTACAAAAACTACAGGTAGCATTTAACTGCAAATCTGGAAAGGGGAATTTAACGCGAGCGAAGCCGCGGGCAAAAGCTAGTATAAGAATTTGTTTCTGTCTTGTTGACACTTGCACTTTCCCTTTAAACCTCACGTTGTTAACACCGAATTAAAATTATATTTGCCTGCAATGAGCATACAGAGTTTATTCTTTCGGCATATCCCTAAAATTCCCACACACCACTCTTCCTAAAAGAGTGGATCCCAATCCACCACATACTAAAAATAATATTCCTCGAACCCAAATTTTAAGAACATTACACCAACCAAACTGAAGCAAACACATCAGAAAACAAATAACCACGTAACTTGTGTAAGCCTAACCACAGTTCCACATAACATACACAACTTCGCAAATAGCCATCTGCCTCGTTTGCCCTATTATTATTATATTTGGTCTCGTTTGCCCACAAACAGTGTTGTTTGCCCTCTTCGGGGACGGATTAGCAAGCCTGTCTCGGAGGTAGGGGGCATCCAATCAGACGAGGATTATTTAATCTTCGTATGAGGCTCCTCATATCATTTACGGGGTGGTTTGTGGGTTATTATTATATGGGAGAAGATTTTCTTGACATATTTGTACTTTTAGTGTTCCGTATCTCAAAAGGAAAAAACAGAACCCTTATATATCACTTTTTTGTCTGTCTGTCTGCCAAAATCCTTTACCTCGGGAACGCGATCAGGTATTTTGTTTTTTTGCGGATGGGAATTCATCAAATAACTTAATAACTAGCGAGTGTCAGACTTGTACCGACTAAAACCCACCCATGTTCCTTCTATAGCCCTTTATTTTCCTGGGTCGCGGTATTTCTTTCGAACAACCTGCAATATCAAACTCTGCTTTGCTGACACCTCTTTGAGGCGCGCGTGGAACACTAACACGCCGTCGACATGGCCTGTCATCAATAGACGGACGGACGGTGAGCTACTTATTGCTCAACGTCCACAGGCCCGCATCTACGGTGGCCGGGAGTCGTCTCGCATTTTCCGCGGCGGCTTTGTTGGTTTGAGGTTCTCTCCCTCAAACGCCCGGCCACCTCCATCGCTAGTATGACTGCTTCTCAGAAGGAAGTGACCGCTTCCCATTAACTCTCACTCCGAACCATGGACTGAACCAGGGCCGGACGCGAGAGATCGGCGCCGTCGATCGCCTCTGCGAGGGCACGGCGGTGCTCCGCCCAAGCTGGCCAGATCGCCACAGTATGCTCCATCGTGTCTACGCAAATAGGTATTGGATTGAATTCTAATTTCAATAATAATTCAAAATGATAATTCTGTGGTCTTGTGTGGTGTGTCTGTGGTCTTTTGAAGCTGTGAAAAATCAACCCTCTAAAATGACTCAGTCAAAATGTATTTTAATATACCAATAATGTACCTTTGATTCTTAGATATTTTGCGATTGTCGTCGCAGATATATTTGTTTTATGAATTACCTACGTACAGACTAAGCATGCCAATTATTGATCTGTGCCTACTTGTTCGAGATCAGTAAATTAAGTCGGCATATCTTATTTTCTGGTGTTATATTCTTTGAAGATCACTGAAACTTATTAAATCTTATATTATATCACAATTGTCTCCGTATTTAGAACTGCCCTAAAATTGAAATCTTTTAATTGTTCCTTTAACTATCTCCTTGTATCCTAGGTGTTAGTCCTTATTTTCGAAATAAAATAAATAAAAATATGTATCGACTGCTTCAGAAACACATCACATCTCACTATGATGTGTACAATATAAATCTTCGCGGTAGTTATATTGTACACATCATAGTGAGATGTGATGTGACTATGACTCCCGCGGCGATCACTCGCATCAAACGGTATCGAACTCGGGACCTATGACTTTGTAGTCAGACGGCCACACCACTTGGCTATAACTGGTACACTACGTAGTTTCAGAGAAATTGTAACTCAAAACTACATAACATAAATCATATAATCCAAAGACGATGTCAAAATAAAGGCGCTGTAAAACGCAAGTATTTCGAGACTTTTATTGGTATTGTTTTAAGGTTTAAATTACAATGATGAGAGTGCACTAGTCCTATGACAGACAAGATTTTTCTAAGGGATACATACTTAATAATAAGGATTTGTATGAAGTCGTAAACTGTACCTTATAGTGACACTTTTAGTGGAACAAAACGGTTTGTTTTTCTAGTTTTGGGGCACAAAGATGAAGATAAATAACAGAGTAAGGCCCAAATGGCTCTTTTGATAATCGCCTGTTTGTCGTATTCTCAAGATGCTCAACGCCCTCCTGACTGCCTACCCTGAATGTGATATATTTGGGGATGAATGGAATAAAGTCATGCTTAGTATGTCTGGTGTTTTGTGAAATAAAGTATGCAAGAGTGTCCACTGCTCCGTGTTAGTTTAATTGAACCTATTGTAAGTTGTTTACTTGATGTTTTACTTCTATTTAATTTTCTGTTTCTATGTTTTTTATTGTATTTGGTGTTATACCGTTTTAATTAACTATTAATAAATAAAAAAATACGCGTGACACTCGGGGACTGCCGCGGTAAAGCTATTGCATAGCATTTTTATCAACTTATGCAATAAATAAAAACAATCTAAATAAAATATTTAAAAAGTACTTCCAATGAAAAGAAGTCGCAAAAAGAATCATTTTTTTATCAACTTAGACAATAAATAAAAAAACAAAAAACTAAATATAATATTTAAAAAGTACTTCCAATGAAAAGAAGTCGCAAAAAGAAAAACAAGACCTTGGGTTTAATCCAGCGTAATGTCGATGGACTATCCGATCTCTACCAAACACGCTTTTAGAAAACGTAAACGACGTTAGACAATGCACGGCCTTCAAGCCACACCTCCGTGCCCGTCGGAGTGGGGAGCGTCAGGTTTTTTTTCGTTACGGAATTTCTGGATTCGGTCCCCGCGCTCAAGGCCCGCGATAGAAGCTATGCAATAGCTTAATAAATTGACCTCTGGCTAAACTCGGCGTTTTTAACTGTTGTGAATAGATGCTTTTCTTCTTATACATTACAACAATCGATCCCGCGCTCCGAGCGGGATTTCGCCTTATTAAGACCAGAGCTTTATCTCTGTTCTATACTTTGTAGCAAATTATAGAATGGATCTGAATGTTGATGGATGGAGAGGAAGAGGAAAGCCAAAGAAAAGGTGGATGGATGGGACAAGGGAAGAAAAATGATGATGATTGCTTGTTTTAACCTTTCCATTCCTTGTTAGGTAGGTCGTGACTATAGAAATACAAATATAATTAATTAAACATTTATTAAAAATTTAAACATACAAAATTTTATATTCCTTATACTTAATTTACTTAAAATGAGAATAAATTAATATGGTGCGGCCCTTGCTTCTTGGGGCAAACTGTAACAAAAGAGAGGTTATGTTAGTACATAAGTTTTAAAGGAAAAAAAACAATATTATTTACCTCCATTTAAATTTTGGCGAAGACAATCCTTATTGACAGAAAAGAAACAATAAAGTATTTTTGGTCGAAGTTCGTTTGGCAGTTTTTTAGTCTAACCAATATGCTGTCATGTGTTTATAAGTTACTAGTTTCCGCCCGCGACTTCGTCCGCCTGGCAAAGTTACTTTGAGATAACGCTACTTTAAGTGATGATCGAAAAAAAAATCTTTCTCTCCCCCCTTTCTCACTTTTTTTTAATTAGCCTATGTTCGTCTCCAGGGTCCCAACTATCTCTGTACCAAAATTCATAAAAATCGGTTTGGCAAAAAACAAACAAACTCACTTTCACTTTTATAATATTAGTAAGGACTAGCTTTTGACCGCAGCGTCGCTTGCGAAATTATCCCACGAGAACGTTTTAAATATAGCCTGTGTGACATCAAAGAATAATGTAGCTTTGTATACTGGTGAAAAAAAAAACAAAATCAGATCAGCTACCATAAGACGTCTTAAAGCAAAACTTATTCCACTGAGGGAAAGAGACAGAGCTATACAGGGTGTCTAGCACCATCTCTTTCTCACACAGGAATAAGAACTGCTATAAGATGCCATAGTAACCCTACAGGGGCTCTAAAATGGCTGTTTAAACATAATCATAATAGGTAAATAATATGATTTACGATACCATTCGTAAAATGGTCACAAAGTTCACAATATTAACTGCGTCTGTGACCATTTTAAGAATTTTAACGTAATTCGTATTATTATCCTATTATGATTCTGCTAAAGCGGTCATTTTAGAGCCCTAATCGTTAAAGAGATTATTTCCCAAAACAAAGTCCAAACTTTATCGTTACATTCGGGGTAACACAGTTCCCCTTTTCTGATTTGCAGGTACCGGCTACCTGTAGTTTTGCCCTTGCGCCTTATTTATTGTAATAGCATAGTTAAGTTTTCCCTTTTCTTCCCTCTATCTCCCTCATTATCTCTTTTATTAAAAAAAAGGCCTATGTCCGTCTTCAGGGTCCCAACTATCTCTGTACCAAAATTCATCAAAATCGGTTTAGCCATTTAGGCGTGAAGATGTAACAAAAAACTCACTTTCGCTTTTATAATATTAGTATGGATATTAGTGTGCATTAAAAATAAACTATCTAGGCTTGAACTATAAGCCTTAAAAGCTTAACTCAAAATTTTAGTCAGGCACAATTTTTCAATCACGTCGAAATTCTCATTTAAAAATTCTCCATAATACTTTTATAGGCATTCGTGACTAAGTCAGGTGAATAAAATATTCTGAAATCAATCTGCATACTGATTATATAGATTCAGAAAGTCCCTAATCAAATCTTGTCAACGCTTGAACTTGGAGAGCTTGTTTAATCCAATTTGGAAAGTCGTAGAATCTCTGCAGCTGACAGTTTAAGACGCTAAAACTCGGGAATCATACAGGCAAATTCCTTACGTTATATTAAAATGTGCGTAATAAAATGTTGGGAGTTTTGAAACTGTCGTACGCGTGATAATGATCGGTTTTGGGCAACTACTTTTGTTTTCTGAGTCCCAGTAATGTATATTGTTGTTGGAATTTCGAATCTTGGCGCTTTTATTTAGGGATCGTTATAAGTGACTCTTAGTGTAAGTGATAATGGCCATACATGTTAATGGACACGTATGGGAAATCATGAAATATTTTCGGACCGAAGAGGAGTGTCAGACTTTTAATGACTAAAACCGATCAATTTTCTAATTTATATTATCAATTTATAAGCTTCTTTTGCAATTCGTAAATATTTGAGGGAACTATATTTTTTGTCACCAAAATTTATATTTGTCATCAAGTTGTATCACCTAATAAATAGATCTATCGCCACGAAATATTTTCGTTCTCAGATAAACAAAGAGTGTTCCCAGGTATGAATTACCAAATTATTGTTAATATAATGTGTAAAATATGAGATGGATTACCAATAAAATTGTAGTTCATTACATGAATATAAACTTCGTTCTTATAATAATAGTTTTATTACTTAAATAATAGCTTGGTGCTCAGAATGGTAGATCTGTCACCAAATAAATCGATCGCTTGGCGCAGATGGCAGAAATGGCTAGGTTAGGTTAGGTTAAAACTGTGACCAGAATCGACTTGCATTGATAGAAAAAAGAGATAAATAGTTTATTGGTGATCTCTTTCAATTAGTTTGCTTAAATACTTATTAGGACAAACCTATTATAATATATACAAAAACAATTATTTGGTACTAGACCCTATATCTCCATGATTTTCGGTAATTTATTGTGGAATTGATTTTATATTGTTTGGTGACCACATTTTGGTGACAAATCTACTATTTTGAGGGCAAACCCTATTATTTAAGGGACACAAAATGAATTAAATTGGTGACAGCTTAAATCATACCCAATATTTGATTGTCTTTGGATTACAAGAAGAGGAGGAGCTCGTGGTTAAATAATAGCAGCCGTTCGGGTCGATCTTTAGGTTAAGCCGCGCTTACCTAGGTTGGTCTGTGGATGGGTGAACCCGTTACATACCGAGTTTCCTCCGTACCTCGAAAAGCACGTTAAGCTGTTGGTCCCGGCTGTCATTTGTAGATCTTTGACAGTCGTTATAGAAAGTCAGTGTCCCGAAAGTCTGACAACTAACGAAGGGGTATCGTATTACCTAGTGCTAACTGGGTTGTGGAGGTCAGATAGGCAGTCGCTCCATGTAAAATAGTGGTATTCAGCTGCGTCCGGTTAGACTGGAAGCCGACCCAAAGTTGGAAAAAGGCTAAGCATATAAATTGATTATAAGAAGGGAAAACCAAAAGCACGATAGATTAACTGTGTAAAAGATGAGCGAGTGTTGGCTAAAAGAGATAATTGTTTCGACGAAGAAGGCATGCTACGTCGACCTTTTACTTTTTGGGATACCGGTAGAAGGAAGGGGAAATAATTCGACGACACGGTTGGCGCAGTGGCTGAGCTATCGACTGCTGTGCTACGTGTTGTGGGTTCGATCCCCGCAAGGAACAATTATTCGTATGGCCTACAGATAGTTTGTCCGGGTCTGTCTGTCTGTTTGTATATGTGAGTTTAAATGTTTGTAAACGTACCCACGATACAGGAGAAATTCCTAGTGATGGGCAAAGTTTAAAAAAAAATACTTTGAATATTTCTTCAGCTCACCTGGCAATAGATTTTACTACAATAGCGTTGTTTTTGTGGCAAGTATATAAGAGAATGGCAACCTGAAAATAAAACAAGAAGAGTTAATCTTCATGAATCATTTTCAGGATTCTAGGAGATTCTAATAAATGCTGTCGTTCTTGACAGAATGATTTTGATAGGCGAAAATGAGTTCGTTTGTTACGTCTTCACGCCTAAATGGCTGAAGCGATTTTGATGAATTTTGGTACAGAGATAGTTGGGACTCTGGAAACGTACATAGCCTAAAAAAGGACTACTCCTTTTTTAGCCTATGTACGTTTCCAGAGTCCCAACTATCTCTAACCACGAAACGAACGAAAAAAAAATACTTTCTCTCCCCTTTTGTAGAAAAGGGGAGAGAAAGTATTTTTTTTTTCGTTCATCACGCGGGTTAAAGTTAGCGCTAGCCCGAAGTAACTATTCCACGAGGACGAACTCGCCGGCGAAAAGCTAGTTATAAATATGCTTGCCAATATTCGAATAAACGTGAAAAAGTATTGATGTCATTTTCATAGGCTTATAATATCACGTCTACGTAGTGGGATCAAGGCTGCGGTTTGGTTCGTAAGCGAAATCGCGGCTGCGGAATACATAGGGCAAAATAAAAAACATGGATAGGTTATAGAAAGTACAAGTTTGAGAGTCTGAAGACCGGTTCCTTAAGCTGTTAGTGTCAAAATATATTCCACTAGCTTCCGCTCGCAAATTCGTGGCATAGTTACTTTGGGCTATCGCTAACTTTAACCCGGGTGATGATCGAAAAAAAAAAATCTCTCATCTTTACTTCCCTTTCCTCCCCCTATTTTCAGCCTATGTCCGTCTCCAGGGTCCCAACTATCTCTGTACCAAAATTCATAAAGATCGGTTTGGCCATTTTGGCGTGAAGATGTAACAAACAAACAAACTCACTTTCGCTTTTATAATATTAGCAAGGATTGATAAAAGAAATGCAAAACAGTCCGAAGCTACCGGAAGGAGTTGTAACAGACTATAATTCGACCTACAAAAATATCTTAATAAAGAAGGTGAGCAATAAGGAATATATCTAATCTAAAGGGGATAAAATATAGGATGTATATAGTCTCTCTGACCGTCTTCGGTCATGGCAACCGCTAAGTGGAGATTAGTCATCGGCGCGGGACATTTTATAGTGTACAGGTGCACTATTTGTTCCCTCACTCTCATTGACATAAGGGACGGCAATCTAACACGACAGGAGAGGGAACAGGCGCAGGATCAACGGCTTAACGTGCTTTCCGAGTCATGGATACATTTATATACATTTATGTTTCAGACCGCCAACTTACATACTTCAAGATGCTTTAAACCCCACTTTTTGTTTGACCCGGGAATCAAACCCAGACCCGACTTTCAGCAGTCATTTGTGACTAGAAGACCAATGGGTTAGGGACCAATTTATTTAAAATTAGATCATCATCTGCCTAGCCTTTTCCCAACTATGTTGGGGTCGGCTTCCAGTCTAACCGGATGCAGCTGAATATCAGTATTTTACATGGAGCGACTGCCTATCTGACCTCCACAACCCAGTTAGTACTGGGTAATACGATACCCCTTGGTAAGACTGGTTGTCAGACTTTCGGGACACTGACTACCTGTAACGACTGTCAAAGATTTACAAATGACAGCCGGGACCAACGGCTTAACGTGCTTTCCGAGGCACGGAGGAAACTCGGTATGTAACGGGTGGTCACCCATCCACAGACCAACCTAGGCAAGCGCGGCTTAACCTAAAGATCGACCCGAGCGGCTGCTATTATTTAGCCACGAGCTCCTCGTGGAATGAATTATATTATCGTGAATATATTTAAAATTAGATGACAAAGTAAATAAGAAGCTAAAGACGGCACGTGTCGAGAGTTCGATCCCTGCTCGGAAGAAATATTTGTATGAACTACAGGTAGTTGTTCCAGGTCTGGCTGTTTGTTTATATCAGTTTAATAAATGTTTAAACGCACCCACGAAGGAGGAGAAATTCCTAGTGTGGAGCAACGTTTTTAAACAAAAAAAAGTGTCTGGAAGTTCGTAGTCAAACTTACTTAGGTTGTATTAAATGGAAAGGCATCTTTCTGACGGCTTCCTCTGCGATATCAAGAGGAAAGGCGAACTCGATCATGTTTTCATTCAGACAGTCGTTATATGTGGAGGCGAGCTGACATCTGTCAGACATGCCTTCGATGCTGTCAAGACAGAGTCGGGAGACAGCGTTGAGTTTGCGAACGACCCGGGAGTTCTTGCCGTTCACTAAGCTGGCGAGGTGGACGAGGAGTTCTCTGTTCACCTGTGGAAAAAAAATGTAAGAGATGAAAATAAATAGTACATACGACGACCAATAAATCTGTACCAAACGCGTATACAGCGTGTTGTTTTGCATCCTCGCCAAATTCAAGGACGTAACTATGCTAATGATTCTCGACCCGAATCGATAATAAAATAAGTAGTTTTTTTTTACTTTTTTCGTATTTTCGGAAATCGGTAAGTGTACACTACACTCGGATGATCTGCTCCTAGTTTTACGCGCATTACGTATGCGCCGACGCTCACGCACACTGTTCTGTTTGTTCTGTAGGTGATTCTGTACTTTTGAAGTGGAGATATTCTGTAATACTGTTAAATTTAAACAGACAGAGACAGATCTTAAAAGCACCGTATATTATTATTGATCAGGTACCGTAATTTTAATTGATTATTTATGACTTTTATTAGCACCTCCTAAATTTTGGCGAGGATGCAAATCAACAGATTGTATTTCATTATACGGAAAATCTATACAACGCGAGGCCACTTTATACTGGAAAATGTAGATGAAAGTTTTGCTGTGTGTACGTCGATATTTGCATGGAATGTGATTATAAATAAATAAATATATATCTTGGGACAACTCACACACGGCTATCTGATCCCAAGCTATGCAGAGCTTGTGTTATGGTAACCAGACAACTGATATACATACTTATATAATTTATAAATACATACATATTATAGATAAATCACACCCAGACACAGAACAAACAATCATGCTCATCACACAAAGTTTGTCCTGGGTGGGAATCGAACCCACGACCTCCGGCTCAGCAGTCAGGGCCACTAACCACTAAACCAACAGGCCCGTCAAGATTATGAATGACTGCTTATCTTATATCTAAAACCGTGACAGTACGGTATCTCTTACTAAGGTGGGCTATCAGACTGTCGAAGGCAGTAAAAGATCTGCCGAACACAGTTTAAACTTGCATTGTACCAGATTATGTTCGCGGCTTCGCCCGCACATTTCGGTAATTGTCCCACGGGGTCGTACTACTGGGATTAAGTATTCTATGTGTTAATCCAGGCTATAGACTATCTGTGTGCCAAATTTTATCCAAATCCGTTCCGTAGTTTCTGCGTCAAAGAGTTACAACCATCCAAACATCCTTCAAAAATTTCGCATTTATATTTTAAGCAGGATTGGATATTGGATAAGTGTCATCAACCCGTGGCTTCAAAGGAAATCACCATCACAAACTAATTTGAAGGCACGGTTGGCGCAATGGCTGAGCGATCGACTGCTGCGCGGCGTGTCGCGGGTTCGATTCCCGCACGGAAAAAATATTTGTATGACCAGCAGATAGTTGTTTCGGGTTTGGCTGTTTGTGTATGTGAGTTTAAATGTTTGTAAACGCACCCATGATACAGGAGAAATTCCTAGTGTGGGGTAACGTTTTTTTTTAAATCCTACATTGTTAATCAAAGAAGTTCTATTTACCTTTCCATGATTGATGACGTCACTTTGCTCCAACATGCAGGCGGCGAAGCACTGACCAGATCTGGACACCGGTGAGGTGTTTGTAAAGTATGCTCTGACATCTTTAGGGGATGCTCGCACTTTGATGACGCACGATTGGGCCATCCGAACTAAAGCGTCCAAGTGTCCTTGTACCTGAAAGATGAAGAGAATGGATACTTCACTTGCTGTAGGACTTCAATAAATATTGTATAACTAGCTTTTGCACGCGGCTTCGCTCGCGTTAAATTCGGGGTAACACAGTTCCCCTTGCGCCTTATTGATTTGTAATAGCAACGCTAAGTTTTCCCTTTTCTTCCCTGTTCTCCTTCACATCCCACTTAAAAAAAATAAAATAGCCTATGTCCGTCTCCTGGTTCCAAACTATCTCTGTACCAAAATTCATCAAAATCGGTTTAGCCATTAAAGCGTGAAGAGGTAACAAACAAACTCACTTTCGCTTTTATAATATTAGTAAGGATGTTAGTAGCTCGTTGCTAAAGAAGAGCTCGTCACTATAGAAGAGTTCGTGTCTAAATAATAAGGGTTATGCCGCGCTTCGCTAGGGATGGGTGACCGCCTCTTAAATACCCATTTTCCTTGAAAATTACTTTAAGCCATTACCGGTTAGACTGGAAGCCAACCACAATATAGTTGGTAGTATATAGAGGATGTTAGAAAGATGTAAGTTGGCAACGTATAACCTCATTCGAACTCTAGTTTGTCAATGGAACTTTTGAAAAACGTTTTTTTACTCGACAATTTCCGAACTTGTCTGGGAAATGATTGTTTTGTTTAAAACAGTTGTCGAAACTAGGTGTAACTGGTCAATTTACTCAGCCTAATAGAACACTGTACTGTCACATAGTCCACTGTCACTCAATTCACTGTCACACATTTCACTGTCACACAGCACTGTCACACAGCACTGCCACACAGTCCACTGTCACATAGTCCACTGTCACAACCACCTTGTTAAGGTCATCGCTCCATCTCGCTAGTAGCGGCAACTCAAAGCTTACCTTAGGGTCTGCAAAATCGACTAATGTACCCGCCGACCGTTGTGTTTTTATTCCAATGACGAACGGAATCAGACAGGTTATGATTTTGAATAGCTGCATTGTTCTAGAAACAAAAAATCATTTAAGAGATACAATCGTTTTTATTCTAAATGTTTAGGAAAATAGTCTAGTACTGAATATAAAGAGATACCGCGGCCCCGGAACGTAAAGGGCAAAAGAAGGAACATGGGTGGGTGTTAGTCAAAAAAAGTCTGACAATCCTTCCCGCGTAATAAAAAAGGGTACTGAACCAATGGCTGACCAATGCCCGAAGGGCAAACCCTTCAAAGGAGCCTGCCAGGGCCACCGTCAACCAGGGTCTGCCTGTATTAAAGGTCGTCACTCTAAAAAAACAAAATGTCTAATAATATCTTTCGTTGTACTGAGAAGTAAAATGTATTTCAACAACAAGAACAAAATATATGGAATAAATAAACATAACTTCGGGATGAATGAGCCGTCACGAAATTGTACTTGCGTGCGCAAAATTTGGAAGAAAATCAGTATTTGGATTTGTGACAAGATTTGAGAAGTGAAAAGATAACCGATAATGTTATTTGAAGTAGTCTTGGATTGGAATCACGTTCTGATTTTATAAACCTACCAATATTCAAGGAAACAAGCAAAGGACATTACTTTTTTTTGCTTTGCGGATCCATGTTCTGGGTGGAGCGGGGGAATGACAGACTTGTATTGACTAAAACCCACCTATGTTCCTTCTATTGCCCTTTATGTTCCGGGCCGCGGTATCTCCTTCGAACAACCACCTTTAACACAGTAATCACCCAGCTTAGGAGTCAGTTTCAAATAGACCTTTTTTATGCAATATTAATCTTGTAAAGGCTCGATATGCACTGTATACGAATAAGAAAAAAGTTAGGGCATAGATAAAAGACAGAATTAAAATAGTTCTTCTATATGCCGAGAAGAGCTATTTTAATACTAAAATTCAAAAGTGGCAGTTATATATTAGTAGTTTGTATAAATATAGTTTTCTACAACATTATGTTTAGTAGACGCGAAACCTGAGTATAGAATGTTCAGAAAAAGTAAATGAATCGATTTCAATAATTGTCAAACCATGTTATGGTTTATTTCAAAAATTGTTATTTTAATTTTATATGTGTACTAGCTTTTGCCCGCGGCTTCGCTCGCGTTAAATTCGGGGTAACACAGTTCCCCTTGCGCCTTATTGATTTGTAATAGCAACGCTAAGTTTTCCCTTTTCTTCCCTCTTTCTCCCTCACATCCCACTTTTTTTTTTTAAATAAATTATCCTATGTCCGTCTCCTGGTTCCAAACTATCTCTGTACCAAAATTCATCAAAATCGGTTTAGCCATTAAAGCGTGAAGAGGTAACAAACAAACAAACTCACTTTCGCTTTTATAATACATATTACTTCCCTCACATCCCATAAATTTATTATGGGATGTGAGGGAGAAAGAGGGAAGAAAAGGGAAAACTTAGCGTTGCTATTACAAATCAATAAGGCGCAAGGGGAACTGTGTTACCCCGAATTTAACGCGAGCGAAGCAGCGGGCAAAAGCTAGTTAATAAATAAATTAGACCTACTCACCAAAGTATTCAATACGCCGCCAGTAGGTGTAATGCAATTTGAAAGAGGTGTCAAGCCGAGCTTATAAAACATTTGAAAGAAAAAAGTCGACTGGCTGAACAATGTGAATTGTTGCGAAACGATGTCTTTTTTGTTCTCAACAGGTGTCCATAGCAGTCCATGTGACTTGTTATCGTTGAACTGACCTGGTGATTGATTTTAGGAATCAGCCATTCTTTTGTCAGCAAAGCAGAGGGGCCTGCCTGGGCCACTGCCTGCCGGGGTTGCGGGTTGTTTGAAAGAGATACTGTGACCCCGCCACACAAAGGGTAAATTCCTTATTTACATGGACGGGTTAGTCCGATTTAACTTGACAACCACAATTTTAGTGAACAATGTCAATTTCAAAATAATGAAGTAACAATTATATTAAACTAGCTTTTGCCCGCGGCTTCGCTCGCGTTAAATTCGGGGTAACACAGTTCCCCTTGCGCCTTATTAATTTGTAATAGCAACGCTAAGTTTTCCCGTTTCTTCCCTCTTTCTCCCTCACATCCCACTTTTTTCAGAAAAATATTAGCCTATGTCCGTCTCCTGGTTCCCAACTATCTCTGTACCAAAATTCATCTAAATCGGTGTAGCCATTAAAGCGTGAAGAGGTAACAAACAAACAAACTCACTTTCGCTTTTATAATATTAGTAAGGAAGTAAGGATAAGGATTGAGTAACTAAACTATTATTTATGCTGTCAAACTATGATATTGAATATTAAGTATTAATATTATAAGTACAAGTTAAGGTTAGGTATAAGTTGTCACTTAAATAGTTGTGTCCCTTCAATCAATCTCAGAATAGGCAATATCGTTTGACAGCTATAAGCAAAATTTTTGTGATACATTATATATATATATTTAGAAACCAGCAAACTAAATTATACTTAAACGACTAAACAAAAACGAATTAAACATATAAAAATAATAATTTTAGTAATTTGATATTTCATCTTCAAAGGTAGGTGACGTATTTAAAAATCGAGTTTATATATTTTTTAATTTCAGAATGGAGTACATTTTATATGTTTTTTTCCTATGAATTAACTAAAAAGTTAAGTCTGTTCACGATCTTGTGATTTACACACCGCCCAGTGGTGGGCGACCGTTATAAATAAATGTGATGTGTCTAAATGTCTATCTATGGGTCAATCTAACTTCTATTTTTTTTTTCAGTTTGATATTTTTGTGTTAATTCCCGTAGTGTCTTTTTTATCTCTATCTTGTATAGACAAGCTATTTTGAATGTAAATAGATAGCTATTTACATTCAAAATAGCCCTCGGCTTCGCACGGGTGCAATGTAGATACTAATATTATATTATATATAACATTTAAACTTTTCATTAAATCCATGAATATTTTCTTATAAAGTTAAACTTATTTAACAGAAAACAACCAAATCATTTATTAAAAATAAATTTGAGTTGAAGACGTCCATCAGTTTTAAAGTAAAAAACCAGGCCCTATAGCCAAACAGCAGTCGGTAGCAGACGACAATCATTATCGCTCAGCAGTCACTAATACATTTTCAGCTTTATATATATGAAATCTATTGTCGTTTACATATCGTTTTCGTTTGTTTCGTTCGTTTTCGCTCAGCAGTCTTTAATAGATTTTCAACTATATGCGCTAGGGTATAAAGTTGAAAATGTATTAGTGACTGCTGGGCGATAACGATTGTCGTCTGCTGTCGTCTGCTGTTTGGCTATAGGGCCAGTTAAGAGTTAGTGGGACTCGCGCACCGAGGGTTCCGTACAAACTTGCGACATATACATTTAAACAGCTATATCTTTGGACTGCGTAGACTTGTAGGGTTAACTTTTTCATAGCACAAAGAGACCACAAAGTTGAGTAAATGGTTTCAACTCGCTTTCTGACGGCGTTCCCGAAATAAAGGGTCTTGACAGGCAGACAGACGGACAGATGGACAACAAAATGATCCAATAAGGGTTCCATTTTTTCAATTGAGGTACTGAACGTTAAAAATCAACTACCTATATCTGACGAGTGTCTATACAACATTATTTTTAATTTTTGCGAAAGCCGAAACACCTGTCCAGTATTTTTATATAAAGAATCTATGTACAAAATTTCAAAACTGTATCATGAAAAACCAAAAAGTTATAAGCTTGTTATGTTACCTGGATATCCGTAAAAAAACAATGTCACCAACGCGGCAACGGCGTCCGGCGTCCCTGCGCCGCGCGCCTTGCTTTCATTGATAATAATAATGTCTCAGTTTGTATTGTAGGTAATTAACTGGTGATAGATTTTCCATCACACTGTCTGGCAGGCTTTGGACTGTCGTAATGGTCAAGTGTAGGGTAGCGCTTGCGAATAGGTACTTAGTGTCGCATGGTGTCCATATTATAAACTTTTTTAAATATTTTTGGGAAAAATATAACCTGGTGTGAAAATTATTGGAATCGATTCAGTTACTTATTCTGAACAAACTATATTCAGGTTTCGCATATACTAAAAATAATGTTGTATATCTCTTTTGTAGACTGGGCTACTACCCACTCCTGTGAGTTGAGAAGAACTAGAGGTTTCAGTGTGTCTGAAATATATTCGAGCCACGTAAAAGCCATAAATTCGCTTCTGGTCGCATAACTACATACAAATGTGACCTGAATGGAATGTCTCATATGATTCTGAGAGCGTTCCTCTCAAACCATATAGACATGAGCTTTAATTACGTTCTTAATCAAATTGATTGATAGTCAACACTATTGTGACTGAGAATACACCCACGTTAATGTTCCAAAGAGGCATATGTAATCCGGCCCTGGAACACATAGGGCAATAAAACGAACTTGGATGGGTTTTAATCAGTAAAAGTCTGACGCTCTCTTCCCTCTAGAGCTAGCGAAATCATTTGATTTGATTCAATAATAATACCAGCCTATAACTGTCCCACAGCTGGGCAAATGCCTCTTCTCATACAAAGAAGGCACGAGCATTGATCACCACGCTTGCTCAAGACGGGTTGGCATTTTCAGACTTAAATTAATTATAAGTCCAGGTTTCCTCACGATGTTTTCCTTCACCGTTGTCTGTGATGTCTTATAATAATAAAATAGCCATTTAATCCGAACACTTACAGTATTTGTTGTTGTTAAATTATGCCTATGTCCGTCTCCTGGGTCCCAACTATATCTGTACCAAATTCTTCAAAATCGGGATAAGGCGTGAAGACGTAACAAACAAACAATCAAACTCACTTTCGCTTTTATAATATTGGTAAGGATAAGTCCAGGTTTTCTCGCGATGTTTTCCTTCACCGATGTCTGTGATGTCTTATAATAATAATAATAAAATAGTCATTTAATCCGAACACTTACAGTATTCGTTGTTGTTAAATTATTATAAAACTAGCTTTTGCCCGCGGTTTCGCTCGCGTTAAATTCGGGGTAACACAGTTCCCCTTTTCTGATTTGTAGGTACCTACTACCTATAGTTTCCCTTGCGCCTTATTGATTGTAATAGCAAAGTAAAATTTCCCTTTACTTCCCTTGTATCCCTAATTTCCCACTTTAAAAAAAAAATTGCCTATTTCCGTCTTCAGGGTCCCAACTATCTCTGTACCAAAATTCATCAAAATCGGGTTAGCCATTAAGGCGTGAAGACGTAACAAACAAACTCAATTTCGCTTTTATAATATTAGTAAGGATGTCCCTCAGTTCGGTGTGTCTTTTGACATAAGCCTCCTCCAACTGTTTCCATTGCACTCTATCTATTGCTACTCTGGTCCAGTAAGATCCCAAGGCTAAACGAAAATCATCTTGTCATCTTCTTGTTGGACGTCCCCGTTGTCTGTTTCCGTCTCTTGAGTGCCAGAGTGTTACCTGTTTTCTCCATTATTCAGTCTTACATCGTAGCATGTCAGCTGTCCATGTGATGTCTTAGGTAAACTTTTAAAATCCCATCCGACAAAAAAAAAAACGTAATTAAAGTCTTTTTTCAAGATACCGATAAAATTCTTTACACGTTTGTAAAGATATCATAGAACTCAATTGTATATCGATTGACAAAGCCGTCAAGTTGCCCATTTACTCGATAACTTTTTCGGTCATAATGTTATTTTCAGCATCGTCCTTATTCTACAAGTATATTCAAACATGATTCTGCAACGTGACCATTCAAGGCTTTCAAAGTTACTGCGGAGACTAACTTTGCCGGCTCTGAGAATCCAACCGAGCGACTAAGTTCCACTAAATCAATCAAGACTTAACTTGGATTAAAACATCTGCAAGGACGAGGAATATAGTTTTCCGACCACGTTTATTTTCGTAAATAGTACCATCAATATAAATATATCCATACTTTCATTCCCACATCATTATCTTTAGCCGTTTTATTTGGGAATGGGAAATCATCAAATAACTTTAATCTGGGTCCCTTTTTAATCTGGATTACCACAGAGTAAAAAAAAAAGTAATCCTAGAATTTTTTCTTTTCTTCTTTCTACTACTATCCTTTGGGACAATTACGAAGGCCAAAGCCGCGATCTCCAGCCAGCTATATCATATTTAGTCAGAATATAAAATGAAACTCCAAATCCAATTAAAATTAAAATCAAAATATTTTTATTTCACATAGGCTAACATTGGCACTTATAAAACGTCGAGAAAAGGTGCACTGTTCGGGTTGGTCGTTTCCTATGGAGAAGAACCGCCAAGAAACTCCATAGTTACTCTTTTAAAATCATTTGGTTTTACAATGTTGTTGTTACAGCGTTAGTACTTAAGTATGAGAGGACAGCGTAGGCCCGACAATAAGTCGTTGCTTACTTTACAAAAAAGAAAAGGAATCTACAACGAATCGGTAAAAAATCTATACATTTATTTAAAATAAGAAGAGAACTTTTAAATCCTCGTAGAAAACGGCCTCAGATACTAAATTACATGCTAACGTTATAAGCTAGAGGGAGCCAGGCAGTAATCAAAGTGCAATTTCACCGTATTAGAACTTTGACATCCTACAGAGGGATCGCTTAGCAGCCATTCCTTTTGAGCTCCGTTTAATTTAAGTTATTCCGCTTCTAGTAAGGACATACAATTATTGGTTTAATTAGTTTTTTTTTCTTTCAAAAAGGTACATTCTTTGGTTCATGTCATATCAAATCAGATTTGTAACCTTTGTGAGAGCTGGAGGCTATAATGGGTTCGGGACCTGTATGATAGTATAAACACTTTAAGTGGTTATTTATATTCTTTACAAGCAGCACCGCGCGGCTTTACCCGCGCAGACTGGGATAACAAGATGTAAGCTATCTATATGTTACTGTAAAAGCCCGAACTACGGTAAATCTTAAGATTTTCCAGTAAAACCTAAGATTTACCGACATGAGTTGGTAAATGTAAGTATTTATTATGAAGGGACGACTTTTTCGGACTTTTACCATTCCAATTCAGTACATGCTAGGTTTTACCAATGTAGACTGGTAAATGTTGGTTTTAGGAATAACAATAAGGCGTAAAAATTATTTGATATATTTATCGTTTAGCATAATGTTTAAAACTCCGAATTTACAATGGCATACTTTTAAGATGGTTTAGTAGATGATTTAGTATAATTACGATTGGCAGAGTTCAAATTTAGCATTATATCGTTTAGCATAATGTTCATTTAGAGCGATGATTATTTGGTATAATTTCACTTTTCATACTATGCAGATGCAGAATTTCATTAAGAATAACTTTAGGCATTAAGTCTTTAAACTGACATGGTCACTAAAATTATTATTAACGGTTAAAACCGGGTATTTACCATGTTTGTTATTTATTTTGAGTTTCCAATATGTTGGCGTAAACTGATACAGTGAGTTACAAATTATACAAAAAATATTAAGGCAAAAATAAGATTTTTTGAGAATAAAATAGAAAAAAAGATATTTTATTTAGTAAGTTACCCGAAACTGAAGTATCTACATTAGGTTAATTCCTTAAAAAAAAGAAATGGGTAGGTTAGGTTAGGTTAAAACTGTGACCCCTACGCACGAGCCGAGCGAGCGTAGCGAGCGGTGCCGCGGCAGCGGCCGGCGAGTGGCAGAAACGACTTGCATTAATAGAAAAAAAACCGGCCAAGAGCGTGTCGGGCCACGCTCAGTGTAGGGTTCCGTAGTTTCCCGTCCGTCACAATATACCGGACAAATCAAAATCAAACCTCGACGACTTATTAGGTTATGCACTCATAAATAAAATTACGAATATATTTAAGTGCAACTTACTTTACCACGGTAGGTCATGAAAGCACGGAAAATCTTAACATCGACTTTTAAAAAAATGACGTCATTACGCAACGCCATCTATAGAACCATTTATGAACTGGTTTTTACCTTAACATTTTGATGGTGTTAAAAAAATGAATTTTAGTTTTGTTCTAAATTGCCTTAGCATGTTCTTGATAGAAGTTTTATGTAGTTATAAGATACCGCCAATGCCAAGGAGAGACCAACCGAACAATTCGGTAATACCCGATCCAATGTAATAAGTACCTACAGCGCCATCTCTCGGGGAATTAGGTTACTAATTAATACAAAGACGTGCAAGAAGTTTTCGGTGGTAATTTTCGATTGCGAGAACCGATTTCAATAATTCTTTTTTTGTTTGAAAATAGATACGTTCAGGATAATAAAATATGTAAACGAAGTTAAAAAAAATGCTTGCATATACGATTATACTACAAACTTAGTCCAGAAATTATTTTGTACAACTTTTTGTCTTTTTTGTACAAAAACTGTTGTGTCAATCAAGTTTAAAATAATTTTCATAGAAAGTCCTTATAAAGTTCTACTTTTCAGATTTTTTTCATATTTTCTAAACTTATGGTTCAAAAGTTAGAGGGGGGGGGACACATTGTTTTTTACTTTTGGAGCGATTATTTCCGAAATTATTGACATTATCAAAAAATGATTTTAGTAAACCCCTATTCATTTTTAAATACCTTTCCAACAATATATCACACGTTAGGGTTAAAATTTAAAAAAAAAACACTTCCCTCTTTACATATAGGGTGGCTACCCTAATAAAACATTTTTTTCCAATTTTTATTTTACCACTTTGTCGGCGTGATTGATATACATATTGGTACCAAATTTCAGCTTTCTAGTGCTAACGGTCACAGAGATTAAGCGAGGACGGACGGACGGACGGACAGACAGACATGGCGAAACTATAAGGGTTCCTAGTTGACTACGGAACCCTAAAAAGATTGTTTTTAGTAGGTTACCCGGAACTGAACTATTTAGATTAGGATAATTATTTATTGAATTAAATGACATTATTTCAAAGAAATAAATAATTTAAATAAATGGCAACAAATAATGACAAAGATGATTCTAACTATAAACTTTCTGCGATATGTCAATTCTGTCGTTTAATGATTATCGATATGAAATATATGCCAAAAGACGATTCTGGCTGTGAACTTTCTGCGATATGATGTTTCTAGTTTTAAATATTATGATGAAATATGTCTAGAGATGATTCTGACTTACAAAATTATGAGTTTTGAATGTACGTGTAATGAGTGCTGCCAAACAATTTTTTGCGGAATGAAGTTTATGCTATCCGTTGTTATGCAAAATAAAATTATGATATAAAAAGTTCTGCTATAAAGGGTGGACCCAATTTTTTTCGACATTTACCGTTCCTTTAATGTAAAACCTAAGATTGACCAAGTGAATGATGGTAAAAGTTCGAATCCCAAACTTTTATGGACATTTACCTATCTTAATCGGTAAATCTTAGGTTTTACTGGAAAATCTTAAGATTAACCGTAGTTCGGGCTTTTACAGTAACATATATACCAAATTTAATTAAAAGCGGTTTGAACATCAGGGAGTAACAAACACACATACATACAAAATTTCGCCTTGACCACTGAAAACCAGCGCTGTGCTGTAGGCTCTTATAGCACAGCATTATGCTGTGTGACCTACTTATCGCAGTCACGGCGGAAGATATTTATTATTTTGTTCCGTTACTAATGTATTTACAAATAACTAGCTGCGCCCCGCGGCTTCGCCCGCGTGATAATAAAAAAAGTATCCTATGTATTATTCCAGACTATAATCTACATCTGTGCCAAATTTCATCAAGATCCGTTCAGTAGTTTTTTCGTGAAAGAGGATCAAACACACATCCATACTCACAAACTTTCGCATTTATAATATTAGTTTAGGACTAGTAGGATTGTGATGCTTTGTATGACATATATATATATATTTTTTCTTATATTGAGTGCTCCTCGTCATTGCGACTAAAAAATATGTTATCTTTCTTTCAGGTGGCTCAAGGCCGCACTCTGGCAGAAAGAGCAGCTGTTGTCTGATGAGGCTGTCCAGCAGAAGACGACTATCGGAAATCCATATGATGAAAAGACATTGACTAGATTGTGAAGTAAAACGCTGGTATTTAGCTACATCTTGATGGACTGAAAGACGATCCTAAAAAACTAGGGAAAAAGATGCTTTGCAGATTATAGTATGAAGTCAAGCCTTCTTTTTACCGATAGGTTTTTTTTAATAAAACGTTGCTCCACACTAGGACTTCTCCTGTATCGTGGGTGCGTTTACAAACACCTAAACTCATACACAAACAGCCAGATCCGAAACAACTATCTGCAGGTCACGCAAATATTTTTACCGTGCGGGAATCGAACCCGTGACACGCAGCGCCGCAGTCGATCGCTCAGCCACTGCGCCAACCCTGTCGTCAAATCATCAAATAACTTCCCCCGCACTGGGCTGACCAGGGAGGAAAGTCACACTTGTACTTACTAAAACCCGCCCATGTTCTTTATTTTGCCCTTTATGTTCCGGTGCCGCGGTATCTCTTTAGATCAACCCGCTACCCCAGATGGAGTCAACCCTCTACACCTCTCATTTCAATGACTCCGTGGTCAGCTTCACAGATATGACGGCAACAAATTTTTATTAAACTAGCTTTTGTCCGCGGCTTCGCTTGTGTTAAATTCGGGGTAACACAGTTCCCCTTTCCTGATTTGCAGGTACCTGCTACCTGTAGTTTTTGCCCTTGCTCCTTGTTTATTGTAATGGCAATGCTTAGTTTTCCCCGTTTCTTCCCTCTCTCTCCCTCATTTCTCACTTAAAAAAACAAAAGTTAACCTAGTCCGTCTCCAGGGTCCCAATTATCTCTGTACTAAAATTCATCAATATCGGTTTAGCCATTAAGGCGTGAAGATGTAACAAACAACCAAACTCACTTTCGCTTTTATAATATTAGTAAGGATACCAGTGTGTTACGCTCAAATTATCCCTTTTGTATTCAATACTACGTAGTGTTTTTGACTTGTTGGACTAATTGGCGCTCCGGGATCTCTGCTGAGGCGTTGAGGGATGAAAAAACAATTGAATAAAAGAAGTCGTGAAACAAATTGCTTTTATCGATATAACTTGATAGATGGATTTTCGATGGGTTTTTGTGATGTTGAATTGTTTTTAGTTCAACTTCAACTCTTCATTAATGGCTTTTGTGGACGAGAGATACCACGTGTGAACTGTTAAATCAAACATCAAACGCTGGAGAATATTTAGCAATTATTAACAGTTATTTAAAAAAATATAGAAACTATAAAAGTGTTTTTTTGCAGATGTAAATTGTCAATTCATGACACAATGTTTTTAGTTCGATTGGAGGTGCCTAGTTTTGACAGTTCGATTATTTATTATTTTATTTTATAACTTTTAAGAAAGCTTACCAAATTAGAAAAAAAGGTCAAGAGGGAGTTAGACTCGCACACAGGGGGTTCCGTACAAACTTAGCGTAGACTAAGAGATATGATTTTTTCACAACAACAAGTGACCATAGAGTTGGTTATATAGGTTTTTTTTTTATTTATCGTCATCCTGAACGTGCTCAGCCATTAACTGGATAGCCCTCTTCTGGGGCACTGGGTTAAATTTCAAGTGCGTGTGTGCCCGGGGCCCCAGAGGGCGGCAAATACTTAAATTAATTTTGTAATGTGCATAACATAGCTTTTAAATCATACTACTAACCACAATATAGGCTAGTTATGTCTGAATTAGTTTTTTTTTAATTTACATAATAAAAAATAAATTACCATATTTTTTCTGAATCCTTCCCAATTGTAATCTGTTATTACGTATGCATTGCTTTTTTAGTTGAAAACAACTTATCCTGACCTTGTACATCATAAATTCAGCAAATAATTCAATGGTATCATTTCCTTTCATAGTAATCGCTTTAAAATATATTCCATAATTCTAATGGTCACATTGTTGCTTTATTCCATTTTAAAAAACAAAATTACTGTTATACTATATATATATATATACATAAATCATTTGATGAGAGTCTATACAAATAAAAAATAGATGACTATCTGAATAGATGGCAATCTAAATTATAGGACTGTTTCAAAACAATTGAGCATCAATCATTTGATTCCAAAAACTGTGGTCAACACACATGTTCTTTATTTAGAACAAAACAAAGAAATAAAATAAATAAACTCAAACAAACAAAAGAAAGTGAAAAAGAAAAATGTTGTCGAAGAAGGTTTTATTGGGCTTGGTGTACCTGACGATTTTGGTGACCTTCGCGGTATGTCAGGAGGAAACAACCATGGCTGCTACCACGAAGGGCGAAGAAGAAGAAGAGGAAGAACCAGCGAAGAAGGGATGTTCTATTTGGTGCTGGATACAGAAGATAGCCATGTTCATAATCTCGCAACTGTTGAGTGGTAACTGAACACATTTAGATTTTGCTTGATTAAATCTTTAAAGAAAATGTGTTTTATTTATTTTTGCGTGTATTTTGGTATGGACATGTAATGAGGAGGGATGAAGGACATGTGACTAAAAGAGTGATGGATCTGAATGTTGATGGACGGAGAGCGAGAGGAAGGCCAAAGAAAAGATGGATGGATAGTGTAAGGAATGATATGAAAGAGAAGGGAGTAAATGATGCTGGGAGAATGGAAGAAGAAAACGTGTTGCGCCGACCCCAAATAGAATGGAACAAGGGCAGGAAAATGATGATTTATTTTTGCGTGTGATTTATCATAAATCATCAATCATCATCAAGTTTGCTCCCCTGAAGAGTAAGACAGAGGTGTATGTAGTTCATCCACATTTTGCCAGTTATGTTTAGCAACATCCACATAATATCACGCCAATTACCCTTGAGGGTTTACGCAGAGCTGGCCCAAGGTATACCTACAGTATGGATGTTTAATTCAAAGTAGATGCAAATTCAATAGTAGGTTATGTTAATTTATATTCACATTCCTTTTGCATGGAATTTAAACATAAATCACCAACTTATTTTACTGTTTTTCTTGCAACTACTATAAATATACGTGTTTTTTTTTGGGCGTTAATACTGCGTGTACATAAAAAATAAATTGTTCTATTAGAAAAAGTCTCGGTAAAAAACTAGTTCAAACGAAAAAGTATTTTGTGAAATCCTGCCTACGATGTTGCAAAATACATTTTTTTACGTCGTAGTACACCAGTTTCCAATACAACGTACAAAATAGTGTGGGCTCTATGATTAAAATTGCATACAACAAAAAGTTTAGAAAAAAAAACTGAACTGAATTTTTGGTCCCGCATGGAGTTTATTCTGAAAGCTACTTTAACACTTTATGTATTAAGTGTATTTTGAATCTAAGTAAGGAATATAAATGTAGTTACGTTTCACAGAAACACAACAAAAGCATTGAAGTGTAGGCAATTTCGAAGCTTTATAATACATTGCCTAAATAAAAAAAGAAAAACCCTACGTTTTTAAGGTAAAAGCATTGTAATTTAAAAATCGTTCTAGATTGCCTTCAAAGGATTCCAAATTTGAATTTCAAATGCCTTTTCAGATTTTGTTAAGCTTATTTTCTAGAAGCATTTCAATTAAGTATTCTTCGTGTGGAAATTTTATATCTTTTTATATGTTAAATCTGGCAAAATAGGTAGTAGCGTTCATTCATGCTGAATTATTTATTTGAAAAGTTGTGCTCAATTTATTTGGAACGCAATTTAAAATGAGTACTAGTAACATTAAAATGGTCGCTCGCAGGACCACTTTACTTTAGAGTGCAGTTATTTTTTGTGACAAATTCGCGAAACAAAAGCAATGGATCGTAGTTATTAAAAGTGAAATAAAGACCAGCATTTAAAATTCAGAACCCAATTCTTTTACTATTTGTTGTTTGTTTTGTATTAGCTTCCGCCCGCGACTTCGTCCGCGTGGCATAGTTACTTTGGGCTAACGCTAACTTCAACCTGCGTGATGATGGAAAAAATATCTTTCTCTTCCTCCCTTTTTTCCCTCTGTCTGCCCCAATTCTTACTTGAAAAAAAAATGGCCTATGTCCGTCTCCAGGGTCCCAACTATCTCTGTACCATAATTTATAAAAATAGGTTAGGACATTTAGGCGTGAAGACGTAACAAACAAACAAACTCACTTTTGCTTTTAAAATATTAGTAAGGATTCTGTTTTAATTTAAAACAAGAGTTTCATCTTAAAAATATGCAACGACAATTTATTTTTTCAGTTGAACCGTCTAGCGATTTACTTAGACAAATAACAATCAACCTAGCATTTTCCCAATTATGCTGGAGTCGGCAACCCAGTTATGACTGGGTAAAACGATACCTTTTGGTTGTCAGACTTTCGGGACACTGCGTATCTGTAACGACTGTCAATTAAAGATCTACAAATGACAGCCGGGACCAACAGCTTCACATGCTATCTGAGACACGGGAGAAACTCGCTCGGTATATCGAGCCTGATAAGGAAGAACATCGTAAGCGACATAAACAAAAATTTACAGGAGAAGTATTTTTGTGATTGTATTTTTATGGTTTACATTATGAACTTCGGTTTTTGTATAAATTGCAAAACACGTTAGGCTTTATTTATAATGATATAAATTATAGCAAATAGAGTTGAATAATTAGTACTTTCGTCGCTTAAGATAAAAATGAAATTCATGATTTCTAATTGTTTTTCGAAAATCGTCCGCCCATTGTGTCACCCTATTTATAAGTTGTTTAATGTTATTCTTGTTATTTGTATGGTGTACATAATAAAGAATATTCTATCTATCTATCGTCACTTACGCTTTTGTTTCCTGTACAATTAGTCCACTTATTTGTGTTTAACTATTGTATTTTACTTTATTTTTGCTGCAATAACAGGTCATTTTATTGTAAATATCAATATCACCTATTTACAATAAAATGACAACAATGCATAAATCAATTTACATTTTTAATAAAAATCAAGGTGACCATACGTTATATTATAAAGGATGGTCACCCATCCAAAGACCAATCTAGGTGATCTAGGCTAACGTGAATAAAACCGAAGGTCGATCCGAGCGACAGTTTAGCCACACTTAATCAAATGACAAATTGAAGCAAAAAAAACAGTTACCTAACAAATTGGGAGAAAGATCTGCTCTTTACAAAAGGTATATTGGTCTATTAATACAAATTAATTAGGAGCTATCCCCATGTCGACTGTTGAATGAAGTCCCCTATCTATTTAGAATCACGTAATTGAACAAGCTTTATTCCTCAAAAGGAACTTGTATTAATTCCGCGGGTATGCCTTTGGAATTAAAGTCCGCAATTATTAAATACTAGCTTTTGGCCGCGGCTTCGCTCGCGTAAAATTTGGGGTAACACAGTTCCCCTTTCCTGATTTGCAGGTACCTGCTACCTGCAGTTTTTCCTTTGCGCCTTATAGATTTGTTATAGCAAAGCTAAGATTTCCCTTTGCTTCCCTCTTTCTCCCTCAATATCCCACTTTTTTCTAAAACAAAACAGTCTATGCCCGTCTCCTGGGTCCCAACTATCTCTGTACCAAAATTCATCAAAGTCGGTTTATCCATTAAGGCGTGAAGAGGTAACAAACAGACAAACTCACTTTCGCTTTTATAATATTTGTAAGGATACTGTTGTAAAAAACCTCTCAAGCGGTTTCTAAACTTGTAAACTAATTGGATTTCTAAGTCATTGATGAAAATATCACTGTAGCAAATAATTGTGATATTAAATTCAGGATATTGGCGACACGGTTGGCGTAGTGGGTGAGCGATCGACTGTTGTGCTGCGTGTCGCGGGTTCGATTCCCGCACGGAACAAATATTTGTATGGCCCATAGTTGTTCCGGGTCTGGCTGTTTGTGTATGTAAGTTTAAATATTTGTAAACGCACCCACGATACAGAAAAAAATCCAAGTGTGGGGTAACTTTTTTTTAAATATTAACAATTATTCAGGTACTTTCAATTAAAATTATTTTTACACACCATCATCATCTGCCTAGCCTTTAACAACTATGTTTGGGTAGGCTGCCAGTCTAACCGGATTAAGCTGATTACCAGTATTTGCTTTGTTTTTTTTTTTTTAAAAAACGTTGCCCTACAGAAGGAATTTCTCCTGTATACACAAACAGCCAGACCCGTAGAAACTACCTGGCGGTCACATTATTTGTTCCGTGCGGTGATCGAACCCGCGACACGCGGCGTAGCAGCCAATCGTTTAACCACCGCGCCAACGCTGCCGTCAATTTGACATGGAGCATCTTCAAGTTCTTTAACTGCTTCATATAATGCACAAACTCTTTCATTGATGATTGCTTCGGAAAGTAAGAGGAAAAAATTTGGCAAAAATTTATGGAAGTATACGTAATTGATATTATATAGACCATTTCAGACACTAATCTGCATAGTCCTCATGTAAGTTGACCAAGATTTTTGTCTGGACCTTAAAAGAGACTATGCCCTATGAGTTTGTATCGGCTGTTTCTTCTCAGAGTAGTCGGGTACGAGACACCGGCCTCATCTAGTTTTAAAAAAAAGAATTGTAAAAGTGTTTGTGAAAACCTACTTGCAAAATAAATATCATTTATAGAGCTGACTTTCTGGTAATCAATTGACCCAGCCAACATACAATTTGCCAAAAGAGTATGTTTGTTGTGAAAATGAAATACAAGCTAGGATAGTACCAATAAATGTCACATTAACAACAATGAAATTCCATTTTGTTACGAGCAAAAATCCTACTAATATTATAAAAGCGAAATTTTGTTTGTTTGAGTATGTATAGTATGTGAGTATGTTTGTTGCTCTTTCACGCTAAAACTACTAAATGGATTATATTATTAATGTTAAGTTTCACCAAAATCATCGTTATGCCGTTGGTCCCGGCTGTCATTTGTGGATCTTTGACAGTCGTTACAGGTAGTCAGTGTTCCGAAAGTCTGACAACCAGTCTTACCAAGAGGTATTGCATTACCCAGTACTAACTGGGTTGTGGAGGTCAGATAGGCAGTCGCTCCATGTAAAATACTGATATTCAGCTGCATCCGGTTAGACTGGAAGCCGACCCCAACATAGTTGGGAAAAGGCTAGGCAGATGATTCACAATAATATCAGCCTATGTCTTATTCTGTGTATTCAGAATAAGACATAGGCTACAATTCATAAATATTTATTTATTTATTTATTTACCACTAATTTATAGCACCTTTTAATATAGGTTATTGTATATTCTATCACCACGCAAGTGAAACCGCGGGCCGCAGCTAGTAGTGGGCAATAACGTGAAGCGTGTGTTTCCATGGAAACTCAAAGGATCGCGTTTAATTTGTTTCGTACGAATTAGTTGCAGATCGGGTTTGGTCTTTTGTTCCCAATGTGAAACTCTTCGTATGGAAATTCCAATTCAATCGCTGTGACATGTTCCAAAAGGTTGCTTTTAACTTGTTACTTGTTTGTTAAACGAATTTAACAGTTCATGCGAAAAAAAAGGAAAATAAAACTCGTTTTTACGCCTTTTCATATAAAATGATTTATTGGGGGAAAGAATTCACAGTAATTGAGGATACTGAATTATATTTTTCAACGAAACTTTGGATCAAGTAAATTAGGACAGCACCTAATTTATCACATTTTTTGCTTGAGGTATCACAGAAATTACCAGTTTAATTAATTAAAGGTGATCATATCCCAAACAGTAATAGTAAATGTTTCCTTCCTAATTTATTTATTTAATAATTACATACATTATGACATTACATACATACACACGACGGCAGAACAACCTATACAAAACTATTATAACCTGATCTCTCTACTACGGTGTGCGATCCGTAGAAGAGAGATCAGGTTATAATAGTTTTGAATAGGTTGACCTGTCGTCGTGTGTACATATTGGAGAAAACATAAGGAAACATCATAACAAAACATAGAGTACAAAGGCACAGCTTATTTCTAAGAAATTTGTACCAGCATGCCTGCGAAAGAAAATATGAATGAAAGAAACGTAGACAGTAGTGTGTGAGAACAGGAAGAGAATAGTATTTAAATACGAATGTCTTAACCTAAATATTTAATATAAGTACAAATACGAGTATAATAATATATAAACCTGTATTTAAACCATGTGTAAATACAATATAATAAATGAATATCATTACTGTATATTATAAAAACGAAAGTGACTTTGTTTGTTACGTCTTCACGCCTAAATGACCAAACCGATTTTGATGAATTTTGGTACAGAGATAGTTGGGACCCTGGAGACAGACATAGGTTAAAAAAAAGGGAAAAAAGGGAGAAAAGGGGAGAGAAAGATATATTTTTTTCGATCATCACATAAAGTAAGCGTTAGCCCAAAGTAACTATGCCACGCGGACGAAGTCGCGGGCGGAAGCTAGTTTATTATAGTGAATTCTATTGAGAGGAAAGGTAAAGGAAAACCTTTTTTTTATTAGACATTGATAAAATTACTAAAGTAAGATCCTATAAAGATGTGTGCAGTCGTTGAAAACTTTGGCTTTTTTGCAAACATCTTGTTTGTGTTGGGTCGCTTCGGCGGTTTCCATGCAGTTGCCGCCGTAGTCTGCTATGCCGTTCCTATGGTCCAGCTGGTGTGCGATCTTGACTCGCTTTCTATAGTAAAAAAAAACATGCAAATAGATTAAAGAAAAGGTTTTTTTAGGGTTCTGGACCTCAAAAGGAAAAAAACGGCAACCTTATTCGATCACTTTGTTGTACACCAGAAGGGTTACCATGACATCTTATAGCAGTTCTTATTCCTGTGTGAGAAAAAGATGGTGCTAGACACCCTGTATAGCTCTGTCTCTTTTCTTCAGTGGAATAAGTTCTGTTTTATAACGTCATGGTAGGGCAGCTGTTTGTCTATCAAGACCCTTTATTTCGGGAACGCGTGGAGGTCTCGAGTTAAAATTAAAACGATATACTCAAGTCTATGGTCAGTTTGTGCTGTGAACAAACAAACCCTCCAAGTCTACGCAGTCAAAAGATATGACCGTTTATGTCATAGGTATGTGAAAACATACACATCCAAATATGCAGTGAATATAGAATTTTCTTCCTATCCTTGATTTAGTTTTCCAAAATCTTCGGAGCAACAGTTATTTTTAGCATTTATCTAGATTTTGGCTTGACATGTTACTTGGACAACTAGTTGACAGTTGTGGGACAGAAACCATTTATATGCGAGGGTTAAGCTGAAGATATAACGTTTTCAAACATATTTTGGAGGATAGAAACAGAATTTAAGTAACTTGTGGAATGTATACACACCCTTACACATACCCTTTTTTTGGGTTGGGAAATAATTAAATAAGGGCAAGGGAAGCCCTGCTCTGAGCGAAGCGGGAGCAATTGTCAGTCTTTTACTGACTAAAATCCATCCATGTTAGTTCTTTTGCCCTTGTGTTCCGGGGCTACGGGGCTTTTGCACAACCCGCAACCCCGAACATCATACAAATGATACGGGTTTCAAGTGAAAGGGTTTGTTTAGAATAATCAAAAAGCAAGCGTATTTTTTAGTTTTTTTTTAACAATAATATTTATAAATGTGTAACTGGGCAAACAATTGAAAGTGTCACACATGTCCTGTATTATGATACGCGTGAGATATGATAATTAGCGACAGTTAGTACGGGTTGCGATAAATGTCGTAAACAATTGCAATATTTTGGTACAAGCTCACATTAGCTTTAAACGATTATATTATAGCATAAGGAAAATTAGCCTATAAATGACCTAGGTGTCTTTGCCGTGGGATAGACCACCACGAAGGTCCAATGCGAGTAGGTGTTCTTGGCTCAAGGCCAAGACAGCTCCCCAAGAATGTTTTTGTACAGTTTCGAGAGCAGTAAAGTTTAAGGTTTTCATTGTTAATATTACACACGCATGTGTTTGGCCGCAACTCGTCTAACGTGAAGCAACGATGCAGCCTATGATGGAGCACGCTTGCTTATAAGAAACTCACTTCACTCGAAATATCAAAGATCATCAAGATTATAATGATCAGGGAAGAGCAAAACCAACAGTGAATTCCACAGGCTGGTGACCGGGTACTTACTTATAAATCTCCAAGTTAATGACACCGGAGCCACTCATAATACCAAACTTCTTAAGTACACAGAAGATAATGCAAGACTCATCTGATTCTTGTATCTCTATGTGCTTGTTCTTAGGGTACATTTCGCTCAAGCATTGCTGGGCAACTATGTCGCTCAGCTTGTCGTGAGCATACATCACAGAGATGCGAGCGTACGTGAACCCGGTGAGCATTAGAAATGTGAAGATCAGGATGTCTGAAATGAACCGAAATAGTAAATGTTTAAAGGTGATAATCGTATGTGAGATGGCTATCACAATGTCTAAGATGGCGATACCCATGGATTGGTAAACATAGATAATGTAATCTTAGTAAAATTAGTGATAATCCTACTAATCCTAGTATATCCTTACTTCCATCATAAAACATCCAGACCCGGAACAACTATCTGTAGGCCATACAAATATTTGTTCCGTGCGGGGATCGAACCCGCGACACGCAACGCAGCAGTCGCTCGCTCAACCACTGCGCACACCGTGTCGTCTTTAAAAGGTGATTTTCTACTTGAGCATGCTATAATATTAGCTTCTTTAAAACCGTCGGCGCAACATGTCTTTTTCTTTGATACTCCTCTATTAATAATAAATAATAATTAATTTGTTTATTTCACTTCCACAAATAAATTTAATGAGTACATAGATACAGGAATAACGTATTTTATTTGTGGGAGACTGGCACCTAAACTAAGCCATGGCCTGTAGTTTAGGTCGCCAGGACCCCACTAAAATATTTATTAGGAAAAGATAACAAAAGTAGTGCCTAAAATTATTGCAATATATTATGTCAGTTTCTAAACCAAAGCCAGACTATTTACAAAGAGTAGGAGTAACAGTGTACTGTGTGTCCGTGCGTGCGTGCGCGTGCTTGGGTGTGTGTGTGAGTGAGTGTGTGTGTGTGTGTGTGTGTTTGTTTGTGTATGTGTTTGTGTGTGTTGTGTGATGTGATCTGATCTCTGAGTTACAAATACTACACTCGTCAATAACACAAGCTACAAATACTACTATTACTCGTCATCTCATCAGACACCTCCTTTTTTACATGTCTTCGCCTCCAAACTATTCATCCATCGTTTCTTTGGTCTGCCTCTTCTCTTATATCCACGTTCGTACTCAAAACTACCCTCACGGCATTTTTGTCAGGCTTGTTACAAATGTTGCCAAAAATTACTTCCAAAAATCTTCGGTTTAATCCTATCAATATCACGTTAAGAATAATTACTTTTATCAAAACCTCAATTGCTATCGTTAATCATTCCATTAACTTCGTCGATATCAAAGCGTCGTCTTAAAACTTGGTGAATTTGATTTGCTTCCGGAGTTTTCAAAGGATTAATTAGAAATTGCTATTGATACGATTGGTTAACAAAATGTTTAAGTCCAAGGGATCGGTTTTAAGTTAAAACATGTCATTTTAAGGAGAAAAACAATTTAAAGTTTTCTTCAAACTGGTATCATGGAGAAATTGCGTACCTACATATGATTGATCTTTCAGTTTTTGATAGTGTCACAAATCCTTACTTACTAATAAAAGCGAAGGGAGTTTATTTGTATGTTTGTTTGTTACGTCTTCACGCTAAATGGCTCAACCGATTTTGATGAATTTTGGTACAGAGATAGTTGGAACCCTGGAGACGGACATAGGTTATTATTTTTTTTTATCTGAGAAATGAGGGAGAAAGAGGCTAGAAAAGGGAAAACTTAGTTTTGCTATTACAATTAATAAGGCGCAAGTGCAAAAACTACAGGTAGCAAGTACCTGCAAATCAGGAAAAGGGAACTGAGCGAAGCCGCGGGCAAAAGCTAGTAATATATATAACGGTCCCGTGTGACGAGAACCTCGTGAAAGCCGAAAAAGATAAGCATATTGACTAGGCTCGGATCATTGTGCCTATCGTTGTTTCACCCAATGGCTCACATGAAGAGCTTCGACCGATATTTGAGGAGGCTCTAGTTAGGCAGTCGGTTGGTCCAGTTGCCTGAGCCTAGCGGAATTACGTAAAGTAAAAAAAAATGGTACCTCCGAGCGAACAGAATATGAAATACATTATTCCAAAAAAATGATCACAGAATCTTCAATTTCTAGGAACAATCCAGAAGGTCATTCAAAACCTAGAGTTTAGGCTTTAGATGTTCTGAATCTAAACCTAAAAGACACGTAATATATGAGCCAGACGTAGGTACTGATGTTTTAATTCGACCTCAACAAAATCTGATGTTATCTAAACAATTTATCATTGTTATGTTATCATTTCAAAACCATTTGTTCTGACACTGAAATTGAGAATCAAATTAATGATGAGACCTAAGTGTGTGTTTGCTTCATGTATGTACACACGACGGCAGGTCAACCTATTCTGAAGTATTATAACCTAATCTCTCTATTACGGATCGCACACCGTAGTAGAGAGATCAGGATAAAATGGTTATGTGTAGGTTGATGTGCCGTCGTGTGTACATTGTTATTTCGGCATAGTCCAGGTTTTATGTCAAGTAGTTAGTATGTTTTAGAGTTGTCGCGAATAGTGGTTATAGCGAATAGTCGAATACCGATTAATCGCCATTCACTTTGGCGAATAGTCGAATAACTCGACATCACTATTCGACATAAAAAACACATTAAAAATATTTCTAATTTCTTCAAAGGTTGTGAGAAAAGAAAACAAACAAACAAAGTTATAAATAAGGCACAGGCACATATTACAGATAATAATTGATATTTTGTATTGTTTTAATAGGGAAAATAATTAAAAAAATGTTTATTTTTAACTCTTTAGTTTTTTTGTTCATTAAAAGTTTATTTTAGACGACTATTCGCCGAATGCCGAATAATACTAGCTATTATTCGGTATTCGACGAATATCAAAAAAATGACGAGTAATGCCGAATACCGAATAATAGCGAGTATTCGCGGCAACTCTAGTATGTTTGTCCTTGAATGTCCTCGAAAGTTTCAGGGTTAGGTGTTAATAAAAAAAGACCCATTTTATACAGACCCAGTTTTGTATATCGAAACGAAAAAACGGACCCTTATTCGGTCACTTTGCTGTCCGTATTTATGTCTGGCTGTCAGGATCTCGGGAACGCGTGAAGATATTGAGTTTTTTTTTAAGTTGCCCCACGCTAGGAATTTCTCCTGTATCGTGGGTGCGTTTACAAACATTTAAATTCACATACACAAACAGCCAGACCCGAAACTACTACCGTCATACAAATATTTGTTCCGTGTGGGGATCGAACCCGCAACACGAAATGCATCAGTCAATCACTCAGCCACTGCGCCAACCGTGTCGTCAAAATAGTTGAAATTTAAGTTGAAGAGTTGAAATTTAAACCATGCATTTGAATTTATGTTCTCTTGAAATTGTGAAAAAATAAACTCTCTAAAGTCGGAGCAATTTAAAGATATGGCCGTTTTAGTCGTATGTTTGTACGGAACCTTCGGTGTGCGAATCGGACCTGCGACCGTACTTGCCCGGTAACTGTTAGAGCAAGGTACTTGTACTTATCAATGTTAGTAATTTTAAGGATCTTTTGAATAAGGTTTTCTTTTCTTTTCTTGATAAAAGCTGTCCTCAACGTCTTCAGGTGGGAGCCATGATGTCATCATAAAGCAGGATTTTATTAATGTAGAAAACAGACAGAGCTATATGGTCTATATAGCCATCTCTTTCCCACAATTTTTGGGATGTGTAATCATCATAACTTCCCCTGCTCTGGGCGGAACGGGGGGAGTGTCAGACTTTTACCGAATAAAACCCACCCATGTTTCTTTCTTTTGCCCTTTATGTTCCGGGGCCGTGGTATTTTTTTCGAACAACCCGCAACCCGGTCCTGGCAGGGTCCTCTGCTTTGCTAACGTCTCTTTGAGACGCCCGTGAAAAATGAACGCTCCGTCGACGCGGTTGGATATACCCTTAGAACTACAAACTTAGCAAACGGCAGACACGCTCTGTTCGCATTCATCAAACAAATACGGATGAATATTATTTTTAAGAAAGTAAGTAAAGCGCGTTTCTAAAAAACCTGGGCAGCTTATATACGTTCTAATGAAACCTCTCAGGCTTTGATATGCAGAGAGAGTACTTCTAAATTATGCAGGAATGTTGTAATCAAAAGCCCTCAATGAAAACGGGTCTCCATAACGTAAAGAAAGAAATATGGTTTAATTTACATCGACTTGATATAAAAATGCAAAACAAACTTGATCTTAAGGCTGTTCAAGCTAAGCAGAGGGGCCTGCCAGGGATACTGCCTGCCGGGGTTGTGGGTTGTTCGAAAGAGATACTAAAGGGCATATGAAGGAACATGGATGGTACAAGTCTGACACTCCCCCCCGCTCTGCTCAGAGGGGGGAAGGTATTTGATGATTTTTCAAAAGGATAACAGTGATTTGTTTTTTTATTATTTAAGCCTGTACTGAGCTGTTATAAACAAAGTTTATAAAAGGCAAAAGACGGACCATGGATGGGTTTAAGTTAGTAAAAGTCTGATTTTCCATCTGAAAAAAGCGTAAATAAAGTATACGTGAAATTCAAAACCACTTCCGTTGATGCCTAGTTTAATCATTGAGAAAGTCATATGACGTTTAAAGTCGCATATAAAGGAGATCGGTAATTCCTGGCCTTGATAGACTAAGTAGTAAACCATTTGAAAAAATATTTAAATAATTAAAAGCACTTCTTTAATTTATCATTTCCCTAAAAAACATGGGAAAATGGAATTTGTAAAAAAGAAATAGTCAGTTGATGTATTCCTGGCGCTGCAGTTATGATAACAACTGGTGTTGCCATTATACTATTTTAAATTAATGTTTTTAGTTTTTAAAGATTTTTATTCTACTTTTCGGTTTATATTTCTTCTTGAGCGCCTAAAAAGTATCTATTGTATGAGCTTATCCTTACTAATATTATAAAAGCGAAAGTGAGTTTGTTTGTTTGTTTGTTACCTCTTCACGCTTTAATGGCTAAACCAATTATGATGAATTTTGGTACAGAGATAGTTGGGAACCAGGAGACGGACATAGGCTAATTTTTATTTAAAAAAAGTGGGATATGAGGGAGAAAGAGGGAAGAAACGGGAAAACTTAGCGTTGCTATTACAAATCCATAAGGCGCTACCGAATTTAACGCGAGCGAAGCCGCGGGCGAAAGCTAGTTATTTTATAAGCTTATTACGAAACAATTCGTAGTATTGTATTATTATATTTTTTTTAAATAAAGGTTTTATAGAAAAATCGATATTCATTTTTAAAAAGTGCAACACTCGATATGCCTGTCACTTGACAGTCAATCAGCTGTCATTAGATTGGCAGCTAGCATCATAAACGTTTCTTCACTCGTGTTGCGGACTTTCGTTTTTGTGTTTATTTTGTGTGCTACATCTTATTACCGACTCTTGCTGTGTTTCTGGACAATTGTGACTGCCTTTATGACCGACACCGACCCTATCTCGTTCTTGAAACTCATAACTTCATAAAAAAGCGGGAACAAATGGTAAAGGGGTTTATTGGTTTAATTCCCTTATACCACGTTATATCGCAAAAAAAACTAATTACGCAGGGCTGTAGACCAATATTACCCCTTCAAAACCCAAATTATTTCATTCTTGTTCATTGAGGCCTAATTTGTTAGGACTGTTTGCGGGTCTCCTTTGCATTGTAGAGATGTTCATGTAAATTTCCGCGAGTGTTTTTGCAACAAATCATATTGTTTTCCACTCTGTTTCTTTCTTATTGCTCGGGTAGCGGGGGAGAGGAGACATATGAGCTACCCTGGAGGTACTAAAAATAAACCAACCAAGTGTAAGTTGGACTCGAGCACCGAGAGTTTTGTTCAAGCGACATATATAAAAGCGAAAGTGAGCTTGTTTGTTTGTTACGTCTTCACACCTAAATGGCTAAACCGATTTTGATAATTTTGGTACAGAGATAGTTGAGACCCTGGAGACGGACATTGGCATTTTTATTTTAGGTGATAAATGAGGGAGAAAGAGGGAAGAATTTTGCTTTGCTATTACAATCAATAAGGGCAAAAACTACAGGTAGCAGGTACCTGCAAATCAGGAAAGGGGAACTGTGTTACCCCGAATTTAAAGCGAGCGAAGCTGCGTGCAAAAGCTAGTAAACCATGTCCTTGACATAACCAGGCCATATCTTTTGACTGCGTAGAATTACGGGATTGATTTTTTCTTATCTCCAAGGGACCACAGATTTGAGTATATGGTTTTAATTTCTACTAGATACCTCGCTTTCCCGAGATAGAGGGTCTTGGCAGACAGACAGATGGCCAACAACGTGATCCTATAAGGGTTCCCTGCTTTTTCCTTTCGATGTACGGAATCCTAAAACACGCGACTGACATACATTTTAACTTTTTTTTTTAAATTCCTAACAGCAACAAAATTTTTGAAAAAAAATATGTGCGTTTACAAACATTTAAACTCACAAACACAAACAGCCAGACCCGGAACAACTATCTGTAGGCCATACAATTATTTGTTCCGTGCGGGGATCGAACCCGCAACACGCAGTGCAGCAGTCTATAGCTCAGCCACTGCGCCAACCGTGTCGTCAAACTACGCCCAACATTCGTGTTTCTTGGGTTGGAGGCTCCGAAGGGTTCACCCGAGGAATAAAAGCAACGGTAGAGGTTATTGGTTTTATTAACAAGTTTATAAATATAAAAAAGAGTACATTCTATAAGTTTTACGTCTGAAAGTCGTCAGGGTCTCGGTATGACACAGCGTACAGTTGCGTACAGTCGTTAAACACTTTCGCTTTTTTGCACACATCGTGGTCCAGGTTCATTCCATTAATGTTTTGAGCACAAGTCTCTCCGACGTCCGATATTAATATTCTCGGATCGTACCTATGAATCGACTGCACTCTCTTATAGTAATTCTTTATATTTATAAAACCATCGTTCGTCATTATACCGAATTTTTTGAGCACACAATGGATTATGCAAGGAATATCATTTCTATCAATTCGCAGTGGGTATTTATACAAGTTCCTTGGATACATTTCTGTTAAACAATCGTTTGTTATTTTGTCACTTTTCTGGTCTCGCGCGTACAGTATCGAAATTGGAGGTTCAGACTCCAAGCTTTGAGAAAAAAACTTTGTTTTGAAGCTGTTCGCTGTCACAGCTATTGACATAAAAGTCGAAAAGATGATTATTTCTGAAAGTATTTCAACATAGTTACAAAAACCTGTAGTACTAGTACTTGTGACGAAACCACGTTTTAGGTTTTTCTTAAAAAACGTTGGGCTACACTAGGAGTATATTTTGTATCATGGGTGCATTTACAAACGTTCAAATTCAATTACACAAACAGCCAGACCTGAAACAACTACCTGTAGATCATACAAATATTTGTTCCGTGCGGGGATCGAACCCGTGACATGCAGAGCAGCAGTCGATCGCTCAGCCACTGCGCCAACCGTGTCATGTCAAATCGTGTTGTACTGGGTCATTATGATCGTTATCGTCTTAATTATTTTTATCTTATTCCAGTGTGGGTTGTTCGAAACAGATGCTGCGGCCCCGGAACGCAGAGGGAGGAAGAACGTAAATGGGTTTTAGTCAGTAAAAGTCTGACACACCCTCCCGCTCCACCCAAAGCAGGGGAAGTTATGATGATTACCCATCCCAAAAAAAATGTCGGAAAGAGATGGCGCTAGACAGACCATACAGCTCTGTCTCTTTTCCACATTAATAAAATCCTGCTTTATGATGACATCATGGCTCCCACCTGAAGACGTCGAGGACAGCTTTCATCAAAGACAGCGGTTCACAGTTGAGAAATGACAATGTAATATGATTTCATTCAGAGTTGTAAAGAAACTTTTGCAAGATACAAACGTCACGCAAATGAAACTTCTGCAGATATTTTGAAGAGTTTCTTGTTTTATTTCAAAACAATTACAGTTTAATTTGGCGGTGGAAATCTTTTTTGCCATCTCACCATGAGCTCATATTGCTAAAACTATATTAAAATTATGCAAACCTGGGAATAGTTAAGCGGTTTTGTATCACTAGTTTAAAAGGACTTACTTTCCATTGCAGCAATTGTTTTTTAAGTACAAAATATCACAATTACGTCACGCGCAACGATTGGACATCATTACTCAAATCCGACAAAATTACTGAAAGCTGAAACAGAAGAAATCGGATATTTTTCTTTCCAAACGCCAGGAAATGTATTGTTTCTAAATTCGGTGGCTAATGTTATATATACTAGATGAATTTCTGCAAAACAATCGGCTATTGTTCTTAAGACTTCGATAAGACTGTAAAATTCTCGAAAGACGTAACATGAAAAATGACCAACGACGCCAGGTGTGTGTTCATAAAACATTCTCTTTTTATATTTTGTTAAATACCGAACCAAAAATTGGAACAATGAAATTGGAGTTATATTCTAAGGCATCGTCCTAACTGGTTTTCGATACTACGATGGCACGATGTGTTCAAAACATACAGATTTCTTCAGAGTGTCTCAATTGTCGTAAGCCATCGCATGAGCACAGACAATTATACATTGCCTATGTTCCATACCATCATCGTACGATCTCTGCCAACTAGGACAACGCCAAAGACTTTGCAATGGGCAACACTCTTCATAATTTGATTATATTTTATGGCGAACAATTTTTATTTCTTTTCAAATTCTTCAAACTTCTCGTCTTTGGATGGTATTGTAATATATTTTCCTTCGGTTACTTAGGTTCCGCTACATTTTATTCCTTTTCAGTACGTCCTTTAATTGTGGAATTGTCAACTTCTTTGAATTGCAAGAAAAGGGGAATTTCGAACGAAATTGAACGTTCTTTTTGCCGTCCCATTGCGATTGGTTAATGATCTAGAGCCTTTGGGGACAATTAAAAATTTAAGCTAACGTTTCCTGTCTGCGGGAGATTTAATTCTTCTTCTTCTCGTTGTCGTTTCAAATTCGTCTTTGTTGAAGTATTCGTTTCTCGGTACTGCGTCTTGGTTTTGTAATGGCTTACTCTGTTTATATGTATTTATGACTTACCATTTGATTGGATTTTTGCTATTAAAATTAATAAGCATTAATATTATGAACGCTATTGATCGAACAAAGTTTTCTTGTTGGTCACATGTTTTGTTTGACATTTTTGTTCATTGATCTAAGTCGCATAGTCATCTTATTTAATTGCAAATACAAAAGCGAAATTTTGGATGTTTGAATAAAACCACTCCCATTTCATGACTATTAAATTGTATAATTATATTAAGTATGCGTCATGTAATTTTCAATCGTATAACGAAAGCATGTCATGCACTGGTCCCGGTTGTCATTTGTAGATCTTTGAAAGCCGTTACATGTAGTCAGTGGCTCGAAAGTTTGGCTAACAGTTTTACCAAGTTGTATATATTACCAAGTTATCATTATATACAATCCAGTTAGGATTGTGGAGGTCAAATATACTGTCGCTCCTATGGTATATGGTATTTAACTGAATTTGGTAAGACTGGAAGCTGACCCCAACATAGTTGGGAAAAGACTCAGCTGATGTTGACCTAGTATTTTTGCACAATTATTACATCTGACAGCCCACCTTGCACAGCAACCTTGCAGCAACATTAATAAAGATCAAAGTACTTTTGACCGTAATGTTAAATCTGAAGTAATAACCATAGTCAAGAAGTCATAGCACAAAAATAAAGATAGACTACCAAAATTTAACATAAAGTAGTTGTTATTTTTGCCTTTGATATGGAATAATGAACTCTAAAAGCATCCGTTACCAAACTAGATAACTTGTGGTCTAGAAGGCAATGCTTGACTGCACAGGTTTGCTTGTTCAAGCTAAGGCAAGTTACTGGAGTACGTTTCTGTACTACCCTCGAAATAAAAAGGTGTAAACAAGGCTTAAAATTTAAAATCACTGTTATTTTATAATTGCTTTATTTATTACTTCGTATTTGGCAGTTATTCTTAATTCCATTCCTTTACAGGTTTATTTATTTATGGCAAGTAAATTGGCTGAAGTTAATAATGGTGAATGTCAATGACATTACAAATACCTTTTGACAGTGTCAAGGTCGAAATGAGGGTACATATTTTTCCATTTTGGCGTTTGTTTTATTTATGTCCTAAACCTTTATGCACAAGTAAAAAACATCTCAGTTGCCAAAGAAGAAAAAAAAAAAGTAAAACCTTTACAAAGGCGTTCTTAATAGTAACGTGGTGGTCTCCTTATGGTCTTTTTTATCAAATAACTTCCCCCGCTCTGGATGGACACGTGGAGTGCCAGACTTGTGCTGACTAAAACGACCCACCGATGTTTCTTCGTTTGCCCTTTATGTTCCGGGGCCGCAGTATCTCTTTAGAACAACCCACAAACCCAGCAGGCGTTGGTCGTGGCAGGCCCCTCTGCTTTGCTGACATCTCTTTGAGGCGCTCGAGGAACACGAACGCACTCTCGACACTAGACAGACGGACAGTGAGCTTCCCATTCACAGACACGAGTCTACGATGGCCGGGAATCGTATCGCGGCTCCCGACGCCCAGAGCCTTTCCTGCGGCGGCTGAATTGGTTTGAGGTTCACCTTTCTGGTCTTCGGTTGGTGTTTAAACAATTTTAGAAACTCTCTAACTGGTTTATGTCTTGGTCTTATTTTTATCCGTTTGGGCAAAATAGCCAAAATTTTATTTGTAACTAGCTTTTGCCCGTGGCTTCGCTCGCGTTAAATTCGGGGATTTTGCCCTTGCGCCTGATTTATTGTAATGGCAAAGCTAAGTTTTCTCTTTTCTTCCCTCATTCTCCCTCATTTCTCACTTTTATTAAAAAAAATAGCCAACTATCTCTGTACAAAAATTCATCAATATCGGTTAAGCCATTTAGGCGTAAAGAGGAACAAACATACAAACTCACTTTCGCTTTTATAATATAAGAGTAAGGATAAGGATTTGCTGTATAATAATGTTTTATTCTGTTCTATAGAGAAAAACTATCCACGATTATGGGAGGACAACGTTATGTATATGGATGGTTATATGTGTAATATACTGATTCTATGAAACTTGTAATAAAAGTTCTACGACGATGATACGTGACTGATTTATTTGCTAAACTTTGTTGCTACTTGTTTGTGTACTTATAAATAACATTTTGTGTGTATTTTTTCCCGATTCTGATTTTGTGTTATACAAGATAGGAGTCTGCGAGTGTGCGAGTCTTCATTGGTACTTTAAAAGGAGTTAGTACCACACCAGCATGTAGAGAACACGTCCAAATGTCTTCTGCGCGAATGACACGTGGCCTAAGTTTTGATTGATATCTGTCATTTAAAAACACAGATATTTATGCCTATTTTGGGCACCAGTCCCTTACAAAAGTATCATAATTTAAGTATTTTTGTTCACCTGATAAGAAATAATCATATTTGTATATATTTTTTTTATTTAATAACGCGATAACGCGGTGAAAATCAAATAATTCTCAATTCTAGTCTGCTGAGTCATAGGTATTCTTCGTGGAAATAAATGTCAAAATAATTTTGAATTTGCGAAGTGCATCTGAGAAAAATATTGATTGGTGCCTTTTGTGGACTTTGCAGGGTGCGATTCAGTCGGGTACTCTAGATAGACTCTTTAAAAAACAAGTTCGTTCATATTTCAATGTTCAACCACTTTTTTAAGATTTGAAATCAGGCGAGTTGCGGCCAAAAGCAAACGTATTTAGTAAAAAAAAATGAAATTAATGTTGGTCAGGTTGACCTCGAGAATATCCACCATCCTACCATTTTTTTTAAACTTGCCCCACACTAGTAATTTGTCCTATATCGTGGGTGCTTTTACAAACATTTAACTCACATACTTACACAAACAATCAGACCCGAACGAAACCAAATAAAAATATGAATATGAAACATAATTAGGAATATATATTGCAAAACATTGTAAGACTATTATGTATGTATGTACTATGTATGGATATATGTATGTTTGTTAAGCAAAAACTACTGATGGATATGGATAAAATTTGGCACAAACAACCTGATTACTCGCACGTCATTACAAACCAGCCTGCACTCCATAAGGTTTAATTAACGGAATAAAACCTTCACAGTAAAAAATAACACGCTTGGGCGTCATAACATAATTGCTTGTATAACGTTTCAAGCCAATCTTAATCCAATTATAAAACCCTCCATTAATTTCAAGCAATCAGTGTTGCCACACGAAAAATATAACCTAGTGCTGCCTTTATCTTGCTTCAGTCGAATACATTTAAAAAGGATTCTATTTATTGCTAGATACCTGTTTATTTACAGCATTAAGATAAAGCAAAGACATTTAATGTTTTCAGCTGGCAACTCGTTTGTCTAGCGTTCTCGGAACAATAATTAACACTGATTTATCTTAAGGATTGTGGTTCTGTGGTTATATTACTTCTAGAGAAGTTGCTATTTTGATTAAAATTATGCTGTATACTAAAATTAGTAATTAGGGGTATGTTATTGTTTAGATAAGAAACAAAAGTCAGTGCTACAAGTTTTTAAAGGTTTCCAAAAACCAAGAGAGCGTAAGTTGGTATGAAACTTTGCCCCACACTTGGAATTTCTCCTGTAGCGTGGGTGCGTTTACAAACATTTAATCTGTAGGCCATTAAAATATTTGTTTCGTGCGGGAATCGACCCCGCTACACGCAGCGCTGCAGTTGATCGCTCAGCCACTACGCCAACCAAAAAAATATTATCGCTTGCGTAGAAAATGTTAATAAAGTTCTAAAACGACAAGTATATCATCAACGTCACAACGATCGCTCATACGATTAATACCTTAAATATTTTTACAGTATGCTAAGGTGATCTCTAAGTTTATTAGCACTAAGTACCAAAACTCCTTGAACGACTTCCCTTCCACAGCAGAACCAATTTCAGGTTAAGGGCAGAATCCAATTTCTACCCGATCATATGAGGTTGCCCTTCAAATATTGGAAGATTGCCTGACACCGATATATTCGAAGGTTGAAATTTCCCGTGTTGAGTAGAACTCTCAGATTAATTTATGGTGTTTCTTATTAAATGTCGTCATAAGTCATAAGCATTTTATTTCAAAACAATATACATTGTGTAGAAAATCAAAATTACAATAAGGATACAATATCATTAAATATCAAAGATAAAAAATTGAATTTAAAAAATAGGATGTCAAACAAAAAATTGGAATACACATAGAAACTAAAAATAAGGATACAATACAGATTACAATATTATTTAATGTCAAAGATAGAGAAGAGATAGATTAAATGTCGTAGTAATCTTACGTCATAGCATAATGAGCACCAGGATTTCAATCAATCATTCAAATGTAGCTAAAACTTCCATCAAAGAGTCCATCACTTTAGGCTGGGAACCAAATCAGAGGAACGGGATAAGGTCAATGCCTGATGGCACATAATAAATAATAGTACGGGTCGAAAGAGATACACACAAAGGTCAAAAGAAGTCAACGCGGGAGACGCTCCGGGCGTCTGGCGCAGCGAGAGACTCCCGGCCACCGTAGATGCGGGTCTGTGAGCAATGGGTAGCTCACCATGCGTTCTTATAGTGATGGCAGACCGTGTTGACAGCGCGTTCGTGTCCCACGCGCGCCTTAAAGAGATGTTAGCAAAACAGGGACTTGCTAGGGCCAGCGTCTGCCGGGGTAAGTTGCGGGTTGTTCGAAAGAGATACCGCGGCCCCGGAACATAAGAAGCAAAATTAGGAACATGGGTGGGTTTTAGTAAAAGTTTTACAAGAGCATATCCTACTTCCTACTAATATCATAAATCCTACAATACGAATGTTTGTGAGGATGGATGGAAATATGTATGTTTGTTACTCTTTCACGTCAAAACAGTTGAACGGATCTTGATGAAATTGGGCACAGGCGTAGATTATAGTCTGGAGTAACACATAGGATACTTTTTTGACGTGATAACGTCTTTAAAATCGTTTTAGTCGGGTGACATGTTCAGAAACTTGTGTCACACCAAAACCTCACAAGCGACATTTCATAAAGATGGTAGCGCCATCTGTTACTTGGCTCGAAAAAAAAACTTTAAATTAGTACTTAATTTCATTTTAGATGTCACTACTGGTGATAACTTATATCACCAATAAGATGTTATCACGTAAACATCTCGATCGTAAACCTACTTTACAAACAACCAATTTTTTATCATAACATATGAATCGGATCCAGGACATCAAAATGATGGTAGTACTGGTACTTGATACTTAATGTAGTAAAATTTATAATTTAATAACATTTACTAAGTAAGTTAGGCCAAAAGACAATAATCTTAAATCAACACTTGGTGAACCCACAAGTTTGGAAACACTTGACCCAACTTAGGCATGGGTTAAGTTGGATTAAGAAAGGGTTTTAACTTTAAGAATTAAGACTTTCTTGTTTAGTTACACCAAAACATTGTCGGTGAAGAAATTGGTCCTTGCGAACCTTGAAACTCCTTCATTATGGGTAGTGTTCAGCTAATACATATAATGAAGGCAAAGGCCTTTTTGTCAAAGGCCTCACCTTTCTCCTTCCACACCTTTTTATCCTGTGCAATCCCTGGCTATGTAAGCCCCGCAAACATGATCAGATCGTCAATACGTCGCGCTACCTTTGGGGCGGTCGCTCCTCAGGCATCCAGTATGCTCCGGCTTTTACTTCCGTAAGTCGGTGACTTTTGTTGACTTTTTTGCCACTTGGAAAGCATACCCTATCAAATAAAAAATAGTTTTGCAAATCGGTCCAGTCGTTTTTGAGTAATCGGTGAACATCAATAAAAAAAAGATTCTGACAAATAGAGAATCTTCTCCTTTTTTAATGACGGTTAAAAGTAAGAAAAACCAAAAATAGTGCTCTAAAAGGTTTTATTCCTCCCTAAGTATTATCAGCCAGTAACTGTTGCACTATAAAAAGCCCAACTCTTCGAAGCCAGCACCAGATGTTACAAGTCCTTCTGTTAGATGTGTCATCAGCAACTGGTGCGGTAGTAGAAAGAGTAGTTATGTTCATAATATGCGTTTCATTGCTGTAGTACCCAGGGATGTCTTCAAAATCGTAGTCAGCTGGATAGAAACTTGGGTAGAAATAGTAGCCCATGAATTGTTGTGGATAATTATAGTAATAGCACGCCCATGTTGTTGGGTATATTATGAAGAGTAGTATAAATGGTATGCCAGTTTTATTCATTGTTGTTCGAAATTTGAATTTTATGTTAAACTTTTTTTTCTTCAACCTTCTTTGTTAATGGCCTCTAACGTGTCTTGCCAGTTTTTTCAAATTCTCATTTGTTTATGTCTGGGCCTATAGTATGGTACCTTATTGGACGCTTTTTGGCATATATATATGCAAAGAATTCGGGTCTTATTTCACTGCGGATTTATTCACTCTTCACAATTTCGTTTTATTCATTATTTCTTCTTCTGCGTATCCTTATATACTACAACTTTCTTCATCACTTCGACACTGCCACAGCATAAAGTGTTTGCCTAAAAAAGTAATTGGTCTTAATTATCAAAATCTCTGTAAAAGTAACTAAACATTATAGAATTACTAGCTTTTGCCCGCGGCTTCGCTCGCGTTAAATTTGGGATAACACAGTTCCCCTTGCGCCTTATTGATTTGTAATAGCAACGCTAAGTTTTCCCTTTTCTTCCCTCTTTCTCCCTCACATCCCACTTTTTTTAAATAAAAATTAGCCTATGTCCGTCTCCTGGTTCCCAACTATCTCTGTACCAAAATTCATCGAAATCGGTGTAGCCATTAAAGCGTGAAGAGGTAACAAACAAACTCACTTTCGCTTTTATAATATTAGTAAGGATACTCTCGTAGGGTGTCGATTTATCTCCTATAAATCAACTCTCACAACTCCTTTAAAAAAATATAGATTTTATGATATTTTTATACATACCCATGATGTGGGAATCAAATGAAAAGGTTCGAAGAATATTATAAAATAAAAACTAAAGAGACAAGCGTGATATTTCAAAAAAATCATTAAAAGTTCTGCTATTCATCGATAGATGGCAAAACTAAAAAGTATCACCGCTGTGCCGGTCGGAGTGGGGAGTGTTAGGTTATTTTCGTTATGGAATTTCTGGATTCGGTCTCCACGCTCAAGGCCCGCGATAGAAGCTATGCAATAGCTTAAACATTTTTTTTTTACCAACAATTTATAGCACCTTAACAGATATTTCGATGCTATAAGATGCCATAAGCCACCAAATAACACAACATACAAATAAAAACACGTAAATTAATTTCAACAACAAGGATTGTTAGTTGTTATCATAGTAAAATTTAAGTTTGTTTGTTGTTCAAACAAACTTATCAAGCGACAAACTACGACAAACTTATCAAGTTATTCAATAAGGTCTAGTGAGAACTCTAACCTAACCTCGTGTTATATTGGCTTTCTTCCCGTGTGTGATCTGTACTCATTCTTGAGATTGTATTTTTAACCGACTTGAGCAAAAGAGGATCTCAATCTGACTGTTTTTTTTTGTATGTTTGTTACGAGATTTTCCGACGAATGTGGGCCAATTTTCATAAATTATTTTTATAGAAAGGGTCCTCCCGATGGGAATGATAAAATCCATATGGGAGAGTTTATTTGGCAGTATGTGACTAGGTATAAATGAGACAAAAGATGTAGTATAGTCTGGTTATAATTATCCAAAGGTGCATCTTATATACTAACGACTTCGTGTTGATAACAGATAGTAGAAACATTTAATAGATATTGAACGTGCGATAAAGAACATAAGATTGCGATGTAGATTGTAGATACAGCACAAAGATATTGTACTGTAACAGTACACCCCCCTTTAAAAAGAAAAATAAATATTATGGTAATAGTGTTTACAATATAAATTTGATCTAGACCTTACTAGTTATTTGCTGATGTATATAAATAATAATGCTATTGTACGCGGTGGAATTTGATGACGCCTGTTGTGGTGTGATTTGCTGACGTCTGTAATTTTGACTTAGCTGTTGCACGAGTGTTTATTATTTTTTTCCGTTAAACTCTTCATTCTTCTGTCCAGTGTTTTCATTATGCCGTAAATTAGGATCGCACCGATTGTTAAAATAATCTGTCCCATTGCAACATTTCTTGTCCACCGTAAGTCCTCCTGGATCAGGTTACGGAGTTTGTCCGCTTCGTTTTGATTGAGGCAACTGTCCGTATTGTATGTTATCTGGTCCTTAGAACTTTGATTTCCCATTTTAGATGTCTTGTTGTTACGAGTAGTTGTGAATTAATGGTATATGTTAAGATCTATGTTAATATATATATACGAATAGCTTGCTTCTATCAGCGATTTTTTATAGACGTACTACTGGCTTTACTTTACGTCCCGATCGTGTAGTGTACGTGTGTGAATGTCTGTCGCAATCCTTTGAATCTGGCACGTAGTTTGATTCGTCATTGATCATGAATGCTGGTTTCAATCTGTCAATTGATATCACTGTCTCTTTATCCCTAATTCTAATGCAAAATGTTTTATCTGTTTTACTAATTACTGGGTAGGGTCCTTCATACGGCGGTGTCAGGGCTTTCTTCATTCTATCACACCGAACAAATACGTGTGAGCATTCTTTGAGTTCGGGATGCACAAATATAGCTTGGTTATGGTTTTTTCTTTTCGGAATTGATGTCATTTGTGTGATGTCCTTTTGAATTTGTTTTACAAATTCTTCGTACGTTGATAACTGTGCTGCTGATGACTCAAAAAATCCTCCAGGGAGTCGTATTGGCGTTCCATATGTCATCTCTGCTGAACTATAACCTGTGTCTTCTCGCAAGCTACTCCGCAACCCGAGTAAAACTGTTGGGATTTCTTTTAACCAATTTTCGTTGGATTTCTCTTGTCATTAACGCTACCTTTAAAGTTCTATGAAATCTCTCTATCATTCCATTGGATTGCGGATGATAAGGTGTTGTCCTAATTTTATGTATTCCCAAAAATTGTGAGAGTGACTCAAATATTCTTGATTCAAACTGTCGGCCTTGATCCGTAGTAATGCGCAATGGACATCCAAAACGAGTAATCCATCCTTCGAAAAGTGTCTTGGCTACTGTTTCTGCAGTTATATCTTCTACCGGAAATATTTCGGGCCATGACGTACAACGATCTATGATTGTGATTAAATATCTCTTCCCTTGTGAAATCGGAAGTGGTCCGACGATGTCAATATGTAAATGTTCAAAACGTTGCGCTGTCATAAATGTACCAGGAGGTGATATCGTATGTCGTTGTATTTTTGATTTTTGGCAGGCTATACATGATCTACACCAATTATTGATATCCTTGTTCATATACGGCCATAAATACCTTTGGGTTATCATTTTTCTCGTAGTTCTTTTTCCTGGATGGCTCATACCATGAATGGTATCGAAAATTTGTTTGCGAAAATGCTTTGGTAAGTAGGGGCGGCTTTTTCCAGTAGACGTGTCGCAGGTGATGTTTATTGTGGAACCCGGAAGCGTAATGTTTTTGAATTTTAATCTTTTATTGTCATGTAATTTACTTAGTTCATTATCTGTTGATTGACATTTTTCCAATTCAGCGTAATCGATAGGTGATGGCACGTATATTTCCTCTATTCGAGATAAGGCATCGGCGGTAATATTGTCACGTCCGTTTATGTGTTGGATGTTGGTACTGTATTGTGAAATGAAATCTAACTGCCGGACCCGTCGCGGTGTATCGTTTGATGATGGTTTTTGGGAGAATGCGTATGTCAAAGGTCGGTGATCCGTAAATATTGTAAATTCTCTTCCCTCGATTAATCTGTGAAAATGTTTGACGGCCATGTATATTCCTAACAGCTCTCTGTCAAACGTAGAATATTTTTGTTGAGTTTCGCTCAATTTTTGTGAAAAAAATCCTAATGGTTCCCAATTGCGTCCGGATTTTTGTTGTAAAACTCCACCAACGCAAGTAGCACTAGCGTCGGTCATGAGCGCTAGTGATGCGTTGCGGGAAGGATGCGCTGTTAATACTGCGTTTTTCATGCTTTCCTTGCATTTTTCGTAAGCTTTGTCTGCTTCCGTTGTCCAAGGAACAGGTGAATTATCGTTCTTTTTTGAACCATGTAGATATTCGTTTAAAATTCTTTGATTTTCCGCTGCGCGTGGAATATTACTTCTGTAGAAATTGACCATGCCCAAAAATCTTCTTAATTCTTGAATTGTTTTCGGTTTGGGAAATTCCATGATTGCTTTGTAATTTTCTTCGGTAGGTTGTATCCCTTGGCTCGTTATATGATAACCTAAGAAATCTATTTCCCTTCTGAGAAATTCGAATTTTTCGAGATTAATGGTTATTCCATTCTCGTGTAAACGTTTGAAAACCGTTTCTAAATGCTGATAATGCAAATCTTCGTTGTCCGATGCGATGAGACAGTCGTCTACAAATATAAATACGAAGTTTAAATCTCTAAATAAGGAATCCATGAATCGTTGAAATGTTTGTGCCGCATTGCGTAATCCGAAAGGCATTCTTAAGTACTCAAAAAGTCCGAAAGGTGTGATGATGGCTGTTTTCTCTATATCTTTAACAGGAATACAGTGGTATGCTTTGCGTATATCTATCTTGCTTAGTATCTTCTTATTTTCTAATATGTATGTAAAGTCAGTTAATCTTGGTAGTGGGTATTTGTCCGGCACTGTCGTGCTATTGAGCATTCGATAGTCTCCGCACGGTCTCCATTCGCCATTTTTCTTTTTTACCATATGTAATGGGCTTGCCCATGGGCTATCTGACGGTCGGCAAATTCCGAGTTCTATCATATTTTGAAATTCCTTTTTGGCTATGTCGTATTTTTCTGGAGGTAATGGTCTTGCCCGAGCTGCGACGGGTGGTCCTGTAGTGATAATGTGGTGTTCAATCTTATGTTTGGGCGCATTGCGTAGAGAGGACCCTTTCGTGATGTCTTCGTATTTGTTTAAAAGTTGCGTAATACGTGGATTCGTTCCCACTGCGATAGTACGAATTGTTTGTTGTGTCGCTTTTTCTGAAGTTACATGCGTTGTCAGCTCTGTAACTTTGTCGATAAGTTTGCGACCTGCTATGTCGACCAATAGTTTATAGTGCTCTAGAAAATCTGCTCCAATTATTGGTTGTGTAACATCGGCGATTATAAAATTCCATTTATAACATCGTTGTAGTCCTAAATTCAAGGTAAGCGTCTTCTCGCCGTAAGTCCTAATTTTAGTCCCATTTGCAGCGTATAGTGTGTATTGTTCATTTTGTAAAATTGAATATCTCTGTTGCTTGCTAATGACTGAGATATTTGCGCCCGTGTCAATCAAAAACTTCATACCACTTTTTCGGTCGGTAATGGTGAGGCGATTGGATGGGTGGATTGCACAGAGTTTCGCCGTTGTCTGTGCTCTTATTCGTTTCCCTGGTTCCGTACGTAAGTCATTGGTTTCCAACCGCATGGTTTAATGCAGTTCCTTGCATATTTTCCGAATCTTTCGTGGTAGTAACAAAATCGATTTGCTCCTCTATAGTTTGTTCTCGGCCTCATAATCGGGAATTGTTGACGTTTCTTGAAATGATTGTGCATGTTGGGTCGATAGCCATATTGACCTTGCTGAATTGCGTCAATATCTATCTGTAATTTTGCTAGCTGGGTTAAAATGCATGCTGTATTGTTGTCGTTTGAAGTGTCGTTGCTAACAGCTGATATTTCGGTTACTTTTGAATTCATTATTATTTTGTCTGCAATTTGGCTCAGTTTGTCAATTTCCATGTCTTCCGTAACTGCTAGAACCGTAGTAACTGATGTTGGTAAAAGCCTGAACCATAGTAGTTTAATTGTTTCGTCACTGATTTTTCCTCTCCCGAGGACTCGCATTTGACGTAATAACTGCGAAGGTTTTTGATCACCGAGTTCTGTCTCTGATATTAATTTTTGAAACTGTCGCTGTTCTGTTTCTTCGTAACAATCAATTAAACGTTCCTTGATGTTTTTGTATTTATCTGTAGTCGGTGGTGAAGTGATTAGGTCACTAACTTGTAGTATTTCTTCCTTGGATAACTTTGCTATTACTGTACAGTATTTGTATTCGTCTCCTTGCTTCTGTGGTGCTAATATGGCTTCTAGTTGCGTGAACCATAATCTTGGTTGGTCTTTCCAAAATTCCGGAATGCGGGATAAAACCGAGGTGCCAGCAGCTACTTCAAGTGTTCCTTGCTGATTTATGTTCGCCTTGCACGGTGATTGTGCCATGTTTCTTGCTGCGTATTCGTTCGTCGGGGTCACCAATTTGCCAAACTTCTTGGCAGTATATGACTAGGTATAAATGAGACAAAAGATGTAGTATAGTCTGGTTATAATTATCCAAAGGTGCATCTTATATACTAACGACTTCGTGTTGATAACAGATAGTAGAAACATTTAATAGATATTGAACGTGCGATAAAGAACATAAGATTGCGATGTAGATTGTAGATACAGCACAAAGATATTGTACTGTAACATTTATCATTATAGCTTGTTTAATTTATGATTTTTCTTCTATCATACATATTTCTTCTAATGTATTTGGATGATATGCTAATATTTCATAATAGCAATGAAAAATTAATACTCGATAACAATTTGTGTGAGATACCAGCATACCACAACTTAAAAAGGCTGAATAAAAACTTTTTGCCGAAAAAAAAACGATTTCCATAAAACACTAAAAAGACAGAAAAAAATCTATGTATCAAACAAGTCCCCAACTTCCGGAAGTTAATTTACTTTCCGTCTTTTTAGTGTTTTCTTGGAAGTCGGTTTTAATTTTTTCCAAAAAAGTTTTTTTGACATTTCCACACTAACCTTATTGATGACGTTCTCCAGAAACGTCAAATGTACTCGCAACCGACTGTTCTGACCAGATGAATAATCGAGGACGAGATGAAAGGACTATCTAAAAATGATGATGATGAAGAGCAGGTAGCTATGGTTTCTGTCAACACCCATCAGGAAAGAAGTGTGAATTTATGTATGTATGTACGTTTGCTGGCACTTTGTTTATGCTACAATTCAGTAATGCAAGTCTAAAATGACATTGGTTGGTTAAATTGTTTATATCCGACCCAGTTTGTGCAATATTGTGTTCTATTTGAATCATAAAATGGTAGCAGATTGTGATCTTGTTTTGTAATCGGGTATTGTTGCTTGATAGTACATATTGATTCGATAATAATAGGTGCATGTAAGTTACATACACCTATTATACATACGTTACATAATGTAACGTTAATTAAGCATAAAATATAATATCGCGCCTAAAACAAAATAAGAATCAAGCAAATATGTACTTGATAATACACTGTACACCCACATTTTTAGTGTTAGACTCTTTCCACTCTAGGAATTTCTCCTGTATCGTGTATCGTGGGTGCGTTTACAAACATTTAAACTCACATACACAAACAGACAGACCCGGAACAACTATCTGTAGGCCATACAAATATTTGTCCCATCCGGGGATCCAACCAGCGACACGCAGCGCGGCAGTCAATCGCTCAGCCAATTCGCCAACCGTGCTGTCAATTGTTTTTGGCTATGTTGTTTAGTACGTAATAAAAACTGGCCAAGTGCGAGTCGGGCTTACGCACCGAGGGTTCCGTACAAACTTGCGATATAAACAGCCATATCTTCTTGAGTTGATTTTTCCACAGTTTCAAGGGACTGTAGAGTTAAGTATATGGTTTAAATTTCAACTGGATACCTCCACGCGTTCCTGAGATAAAGGGTCTTGACAGACAAACGGACAGCAAAGGGGTCCTTTAAGATTTCCCTTTTTAGGGTTCCGTAGTCAACTAGGAACCCTTATAGTTTCGCCATGTCTGTCTGTCCGTCCGTCCGTCCGTCCTCGCTTAATCTCTGTGACCGTTAGCACTAGAAAGCTGAAATTTGGTACCAATATGTATATCAATCACGCCGACAAAGTGGTAAAATAAAAATTGGAAAAAAATGTTTTATTAGGGTAGCCACCCTATATGTAAAGTGGGAAGTGTTTTTTTTTAATTTCAACCCTAACGTGTGATATATTGTTGGAAAGGTATTTAAAAATGAATAGGGGTTTTCTAAAATCATTTTTTGATAATGTCTATAATTTCGGAAATAATCGCTCCAAAAGTAAAAAACAATGTGTCCCCCCCCTCTAACTTTTGAACCATAAGTTTAGAAAATATGAAAAAAATCTGAAAAGTAGAACTTTATAAGGACTTTCTAGGAAAATCATTTTGAACTTGATTGACACAACAGTTTTTGTACAAAAAAGACAAAAAGTTGTACAAAATAATTTCCTCCTCCACCTTTAAACTCATAAGTGGGAACACTTATTGTGACGGACGGGAAACTACGGAACCCTACACTGAGCGTGGCCCGACACGCTCTTGGCCGGTTTTTTTTTCCTTTTGAGATACGGTACTTTAAAAATATACAAACTACAACCAAAATTATTATTCGCAATTAATGTCCCAGTACAAGAACCTTTCGTCACCTAATAAACTGAAATAAAGTTAAGTCTTTAGCGCGATATAAAATACAAATTCTAATGAAGTTTTGAATATAGATAAGTCGTTAATTACACGGCTTCTTAGACAAGTTTCTAAATGAACGTTTTGCTGGTAGAGCCACAAGAATGGCGGTATTATCTATAAGCTATACTGTGGGCTTTTGTAGCACAGCATCATGTTGAACGGTGATCTACTTGTCGCAGACACGTGGGCGTGCAAGCTATTTTTTGTTTTGCTTTTGTTCCATATGTATTGATAAAGTTTGTAATGCTTTGTATGTTTAATGTTTATTTTTTTGTTATATTGTGTGCTCGTCGTAATTACGACTAATATTTATTATAAATTTCTTTTTATCGGCCAGATGCGATCAAGAAGGTCGCGAATCACCATACAACCCATTACAGACCAGCAACATGCAAAAAGCATAAGCAATCTAATTTCGCGGGTATCAATGGCGATTTTTTTTTTTTTAAATGACCTTTTTGTTTTTACTCTGGACGCTGTTAAAATGCACGTTTAACTACATCGTTCCCATATATTTGTATAATCTCAACATGAATGATGTAACCATGATCTTGTAAAATCCCAAGCCTTTTTTATCTTTAAGGTTATTTTTAATTTTCTTTATTTGAAATCAAACTAACGATATACATTATACAAATTAAATAAACTAAAAATATTATGATTTAAAAGAGTATTCATGGAGTTTCTTGCTCCATGAATACTCCTTCTCCATACACATCAACGCTTTGGAATGGGCAACTACAGTACATTCACAAGTTATTATGCCTTGTGACTGGGACTGTAGTTTCATTCTTTTGTTTCTTGTCATTCAAAAGTTAGATACTGTAATAAAAAGTTAGGTACTCTAATTGAAATAAATGTATGGCGTTTGAGTTTTTACCATAGACATTGTCATCAAAGAAGTATTTACTTAAAAACTCCATAGAACCACATCTTCTGATCTATGAACTGTCGCCTCGTTCGAGGCCACGGTTAGAAGATAAATAGCCTCGGGCTGAAGAAACAATTAAAAACTTGTTTCATTTAGTTAATTAAGCCCGTCGAAGACGACCCATTTACAGGCTCTCCATACAAATTACCACTACGACGAGCAACTTAGACTTATTGCTATCAGCATACTAGAATAATAAGTTCGTACTTGGATGTTAACTTGATGAAAATGTGTTTTGTTTCGTTCCCATGTATCTCCAAAACGGCTCAACCGATTTCGATTCGGTTTTCTGTAAAATGTTTGCTTGTTCGTAGATAGCTGATACATAGTTTACTTGCCAGGTAGCGTTGTGATAAACAACTTTATTAACAGATTAACCTATTTTGATGCAATTTTCTGTTAAATGTTTGTGATTTTATGACGGCGATTGTTCGTAGATAGTTGTCACAGACACAAACAATATGCATTTTAATTCGAAAAAACAAATAAACCTCTAAAACACAAAAATTGTGTCCTTATATATTTTAATCCAAGTGTCGTAGAGTCGCGGGACCGCTTAGTATACCTACAGGACACATCAAAATATACAAAAACCAGTTTATTCTGATCTCTCAACTACGGACCGTACATCGTGGATTTTCCAAAAAAAACGCATAAACTAGTTTTTTGTGTGCAAGCAAATGAGATACGCACAAAAAGCAAAAACAAAGCGGTATAAGCATCGTAGGTATAAAAAAAAAAGTTTTTAATTTCGACGTAATAAGGCATCATCAAATAACTTTTCCCGCTGGGCGGAGCGAAAGATAGTGTCAGACTTTTAATTACTAAAACCCACCGTGTTCCTTTTTTACCCTTTGTGTTCCGGGAACGCGGTCTCCAAATACCTGCAACCCCGACAGGCGGTGGCTCTAGCAGACCCTCTGTACCAACCTAAGACTGACAGAAAATGTTCAAGGCATTGATTCCGCCATTGTAATCCTTATCCTTACTAATCCTTACTATATATATTATATATATATATATTATATTATATATATATATATATATTATATATATATTATATATATATATATATATATAATATTATAAAAGCGAAAGTGAGTTTGTTTGTTTGTTTATTTGTTTGTTTGTTTGTTACCTCTTCACGCTTTAATGGCTAAACCGATTTTGATGAATTTTGGTACAGAGATAGTTGGGAACCAGGAGACGGACATAGGCTAATTTTTATTTTAAAAAAGTGGGATATGAGGGAGAACGAGGGAAGAAAAGGGAAAACTTAGCGTTGCTATTACAAATCAATCAGGCGCAAGAGCAAAAACTGCAGGTCTGCTTGGTGTGTTATACCGAATTTAACGCGAGCGAAGCCGCGGGCGAAAGCTAGTATGATATAAGCGAAAGTGAGTTTGTTTGTTTGTTCGTTAACCAATTTTGATGAATTTTGGTACAGATATAGTTGAGACCCTGTACACGGACATAGGCAATTTTTTTTTTAAAAAGGGAGAGTGAGAAAGAGGGAAGAAAAGGAGAAACTTATCTTTGCTATTACATTAAATAAGGCGCAAGGGCAAAAACTACAAGTAGCAGGTACCTGCTAATCAGGAAAGGGGAACTATGTTACCCCAAATTTACCGCGAGCGAAGCCGCGGGCAAAAGCTAGTTACAAATATTTTTTGCTTCCAAAGTTGAAAGACATTGTTGATAAAAATGATTATACCCCGCATAAGGTTTATCCAAGTTCGCGGACTTGGATAACCCTTATGCGGGGTTATAATCATTTTCTGAGTAAAGTATTGAACTCATACCACAGTTAAATATTATTTTAAAAGGAAGTTTACGAAAGGAACGAACGAAATTTAGAAGATTCTAAACTTCTTTCTTACCTTTGTTGATTTTTGACGTTTAATTTTTAAGATTATGAAGAACCCAACCATCTTTTAATTAAAATCATTTCTTTATTATACTGTTCTAGAAAATTCTGATTTACCTTGAATTTCTCAAACGATATTAAGCTAATGCTTAGGCGTTAGGTTAATATCGTTATTAGATAATGTCAAGAGAGAAAAGTCATTAGATCATGTCAAGGTTAGTCATTAGATCATGTCAAGGCTTTTCTCGCTCTGGGAGGAGCGGGAGGAGTGTTAGACTTTTACTGACTCACCCAAAACCCACCCATGTCCCTTCTTTCGCCCTTTATGTTGTGAAGCCGCGGTATCTTTTTCGAACAACCCTAAACTCCGACAGGCGGTGGCCCTGGCAGATCCCTCTGTAATGTCTTACCTCAAAACACCTTGTAAATAAATGTATGAACTTATATTTATTTTTTAACTAATATTATAGGTAAATGTGAAAGTGAATTTATGGATGTATGGATGTTTATAAGTGTCACGAAAAAACGACTGAACAGGTTTGGATGAAATTTGACACAGATATTTTATAATCAAGACTTACTTTTTAACCCCTGGATCAATTACCGAACTTTACGTGGGCAACGCCGCTGGCATAAGCTAGGCTTTTAGACAAATCCCTATGTAGGATTAGAACAGAGTTGTTATAATTAATGAAATTGTTCTAATCACATTTGAGTAACAATCAGACGAATTAAACTTAGGGTTATCAAATCTAATTCTCAAAGTAATTCAGTTTCAGACAAGTTTAGGTCTAGGCATGTGTGGAGACATATTTCTTAGTACATTTGATAAAGGCATGTCTAAAGGGGTGGATACACGCACTGACTTGCAAGCAGTAAAGCAATATTTTGCAAAAAAAAAGTGCGACGCATACACAAAGGACATGCAGGTGGTGCAGACCAAAAATAATCTTGTAAATAACTTTAATATCTATTAACGAAAAATATATAAAAAAAAACGATCTTAGTTACTTTAGCTTATTCGTCTTATATCTTTATAATTCCTCCTTAAATCCACCTGAGTGTCGTTCGGTTCTAACAGACGAACTTAAGGGATGAGGGTATCCAAATAAAAAAAATAAAGTTAAATTCAAAACCATATAAACTCCTGCTTTATTTTTCTTTTAGTTTTTAAACCTATATTAAATTTACTAATATTTTGCATGACATTTAAAGGGAGATACTTAATTTTAAAAAAGGTTTATAGGTTTACTAGCTTTTGCCCGCGACTTCGCTCGCGTTAAATTCGGGGTAACACAGTTCCCCTTGAGCCTTATTGATTTGTAATAGCAACGCTAAGTTTTCCCTTTTCTTCCCTCTTTCTCCCGCACATCCCACTTTAAAAAAAAATGGCCTATGACCGTCTCCTGGTTCCCAACTATCTCTATACCAAAATTCATCAAAATCGGTTTAGTCATTAAAGCGTGAAGAGGTAACAAACAAACAAACTCACTTTCGCTTTTATAATATTAGTAAGGATTTTCAAAGGTCGCAGCAACAAATTGAGAGCTCTCAATTTGTTGCTGCGATGACGCGCGACGGCGCGTTCGTGTTCTTCCTTTTTTTTAATATGATGAGATCTTTGTTTATATAAATACACATAAAAATTTACCATATTCAGACAATTAATGAATTTGAATTTGGGGCTGCGGGATAGTTCGGCCCCGGAAGACAAAGGGCAAAAGAAGGAACATGGATGGGTTTTAGTCAGTGTCTGCCACTCGGGAAGGTGTTCCATGATTTCCGACGAAAACGGCAAACCAATTTTTTTTTTGGGTGACAAATCTCTGTTTTAAAACTTAATGTAAGGGCATTTAAAGCATGCCGGCCGGGGTTGCGGGTTGTACGAAAGAGATATCGCGGCCCCGGAACATAAAGTTCAATAGAAAGAACATGGGTGGGTTTTAGTCAGTGCAAGTCTGACACTCCCCCCGCTCCGCGCGCGGGGGAAGTTATGTAATGATTTCCCACCCGCAAAAAAAGACATTTAAAACATTGTTTTATAAAAAGAATAAAAGTCAAAAGAAGTAACATGGATGCGTTTTAGTCAGAACAAGTCCTCAGCTTTGTGTCTGTTTTGTTGATGTCTTATCCGACAAAAAAGCTCTGAGTTGGCTAGGCCATATCACAAATATATGATCTAGTAGGTAGGTATGTTAGTTAGATCGTATAACTGGGCCTTAAGTCTGGGTCTAGTTTCAAGGTCAGAAGACGAACGTGTAGTATTCAAGTGACTATTTGCTTGGGACTCGTAAATTGTTGTTCAAATAACTCAAATAGCAATGTTGTGTCTGTCTGACAATACGGTTGATTAAATTACGTTTAGGCTTACATTTATTTCTACTTTTTTCTTTGATAAAAGTTTTGCTACTTCTATTAGGTAGCTAGTGTAATGTTCTTCACCTCCCCCCCTCCCACACAGACAAGGGAAGATCTCCCTACCAGACGGGTTTTGTGAACTGTTGCTCAACAGTTGTAGTCGGTTGATTTTATATTATTTATATATTATTTTTTTTTATTTAAAAAAAAAAATAACGTTAGGAACACTAGGAATTTCTCCTGTATCGTGGGTGCGTTTACAAACATTTAAACTCACATACACAAACAGCCAGACCCGGAAAAACTATCTGTAGGTCATACAAATATTTGTTCCGTGCGGGGATTGAACCCACGACACGCAGCGCAGCAGTTGATCGCTCAGCCACTACGCCAACCGTTTAAATATTGTCTTAAGTTTTGCCGACAATTTAACACGCGTGATTTGGAATAATGATGCTAGTTCTTTATTTGTGTCATAGATAGCACTAGTTTTTATTGTTAAGACCTCTGTGTAGCAGAGAGATAAAGAATTATGTCAGAGTCTTACTGACTAAAACTTGCAAGTATAACTGCTTCGCAGAAGGAAGTGGCCACTCCCCATTCCCTCCTGTTACTTCCCATTTCCTCTCGCTACTGGCTAATATCATGAGGGTGATATTCCACCAAAACCCTTAAAGTAGGGTAGCAAGTTCCGTTTACCCTTTTTTTCTTCAGCCCTTTTACTGCCCAGTAGGTGTTCCATAGTATATGTAGAGGAAAGTGACCAAATATGGAATACCACTTTGTTTTTTACACATAATTTGCAGAAATTTTATAAATAAAAAACTTTTTGTAGTAATAATCAACAATCAATATTTGAGCTATATTTCGTATATATTTGTTCGTAGCCGCTCTGGTCGGTCATCAGGTTAAGCCGCGCTTGCCTAGGTCGGTACGCGATGGGTGACTATCATTACATACCGATTGTCCTTCATGCAGCGGACGCTAAGCCGTTGGACCTGCTGTCCTTTATTGATCTTTAACAGTCGTTACAGCTAGTCAGTGGCCCAAAAGTTTGCAACCAGTCTTACCAAGGTTACCAAGGTCGACGCCAGATAGCCGCTTTTTGTAAAATACAGATAACATTTCCATGCTCATTGTTAAATATAGATAGGAGCTCGTGGGTAAATAAATAGTAGCCGCTCGGGTCGATCTTTAGGTTAAGCCGCGCTTGCCTGGGTTGGTCTGTGGATGGGTGACCACCCGTTACATACCGAGTTTCCTCCGTGCCTCGGAAAGCACGTTAAGCCGTTGGTCCCGGCTGTCATTTGTAGATCTTTGACAGTCGTAACAGGTAGTCAGTGTTCCGAAAGTCTGACAACCAGTCTTACCAAGGGGTATCGGATTACCCAGTATTAACTGGGTCGTGGAGGTCAGATAGGCAGTCGCTCCATGTAAAATACTGATATTCAGCTGCATCCGGTTAGACTGGAAGCCGACCCCAACATAGTTGGGAAAAGGCTAGGCAGATGATGTTAAATATAGATACAGGTAAGACTAGAAGCCAACCGGGAAAAGACTAAGCAGATTACGATGATGAGTGTCAAGTCATGAAGGTAGAAACACACAAAATTAAGAATACATGAAACACAGTTACAAAACAAATTATCAAAATTGTTATTCAAGATATTGGCTGGATTATTCAAGATATTGGCTGAGATACCGCGGCCCCGGAACGTAAAGGGCTATAGAAGGAACATTGGTGGGTTTGAGTCAGTAAAAGTCTGACACGCCCCCCCGCTCCGCCCAGAGCGGGGGATGTTATTTGATGATTTCCCACCCCAAAAAGAAAAAGATATTGGCTGGTTTCTTTTTAGTTTTTATTAAAATGTCAAAAAAGCTTTCTAGTTACGTAACGAAACCCTTTACTGAAACAAGTAAAATATATTTCAAAAGAATATAACAAGCAAAGTTACTTAGTTAGGTTGAATTTTCTAAGAAGAATAGTGAATAGAATACAAAGTATTTTTTCGAAGAAAATAAATTATCATAACTTGTTACTTAATATCTCGCCTGTTTTTGAAAAGGTTTAAGTAAAGGAACCTGTAGTACACACGATGGCAGGTCAACCTATTCTAAACTATTATAACCTGATCTCTCTACTACGGATCGCACAACGTACACGGCTTGTATTGTGTCTTTTAGCTTGCAGATTGGCCCTTGTTCCCGATACTTATTTTTTATATTTTGTTTAAAAAAATAATTGGTGTGAATATAAAAAACTTGAGAGGTGTCAAGGGACACCCGGATAGAAGGAAGTTATTATTTATTATGTACAAAAAACCTGTATATACTCAACAAAAATAATCGTCGCGACACCACACTATTATATGAAAGACGAAACGCAAATATAATAATTAATTTTAAGTTTTAGTTAAACATATGTTAAAACCATAACGTGATTAGTACAGTATTCTTGTTTTAAGCTACGCTTACTGCTATTAATTAAGTTGCATTTAATTAAGTTTTTCTCTGTAAGTGAATTTGTAATTCTTTTGAGAAATAAATATATTTAACCGTAAATAACTGGCTAGCTTTCTATGAGAGAGAGAGAGTGAGAGACAGACAGAGAAACACGCGCACGCCGCACGGGTTACAACTATAGCAAAAAGTGTTGTTACAACTTTTGGTCTTAAGCAAAAAGTGTCGTTACAACGTTTGGTCTTATTTTTTTCCGTCTAGCCCGCTTTAGCAACGGGCGATAAGGAACTTCGTTCCAAAATTTCGTTCCAATGAATGAAGGACATTAAAGTTTGATAGGGGCAAGTTTTTTGTCAGTTACCGGATACAAATTAAGACACCGGCCAACAAAAGGGCCTGGGAAAACCTGATTTCTTAAATACTTCACAGAATTAAGACTTACGTAATTTGCCGCAGGACGACTCCCGGCCACCGTAGGCGCGGGTCTGTGGATGGCAATGGGTAGCTCACCGTCCGTCCGTCTAGTGACGACACTACGACAGGCCGTCGACGGCGGTTTCGTGTTCCACGCGCGCCTCATGGTTGTACGGAAGAAATACCTCGGCCCTGGAACACAAAGGTCAAAACAAGGAACATGGATAGGTTTTAGTCAGTACAAGTTTGACACTCTCCCCCGCTAGTTTTTTTTGTTATAAAAGCGTTCCCCACACTAGGTATGTCTCCTGTATCGTGTATGCGTTTACAAACATTTAAACTCACATACACAAACAGCCAGACCCGGAACAACTATCTGTGGGTCATACAAATATTTGTTCCGTGCGGGGATCGAACCCTCGACACTCAGCGCGGCCGTCGATCGCTCAGCCACTGCGCCAACCGTGTCGTCTTATTTGATGATTTCTTATCCGAAAACAAAAGACTCACTTATTTTACTTTCTTGTCTCCGAGAGAACTTCTCGTAACATTTTGAGATAAATAAATATCTATAAGTAGACATGTGCTCGTTTATCTTTCAATTTACGTCTTCACTTAACAAAATTCTCTCAAAGACAATTTTACCGAGAAACTTGATCTTTTCACTTCTAAAACCGCTTTCATTAAACTTGAACAATTTGCTAAAGTTATTATTTATTCATAGTTTAAAGGTTAGAACTAGCGCGGAGACAGATTTCACTTTTGCTGACATAAAATCGACTTTAGCGAGCGTTTTACTAGGAACACTTCCTAACCAAAGAGATTGAGAAAGACATGTTCAGCGAAATTGACTAAATTCCACCCATGTTCCTTCTTTTGCTCTTTACGTTCTGGGGCCGCGCAATCACTTTCGAACAACCCGCAACCCTGGCAAGCCTCTCTGCGCCAACAGACAGTGCTTTTAAGTTTTCAAAACAAATGACAGTATAAGAAATTTCGTATTCGTGTGACTGATCGCTTTGGTTAGGTTGCCGGGGGTGTCTTGCTAGGACTACTCCACGATGACGTTTTGTTGACGTGACATGAATGTGACGTGCCAAACCGAATCCTTGTGAATTCTGCATTTTGCTACTTAACGTCTACCTACATGCAGAGGTCGCATTAAACATGCATATTTTAATTAACGACATCTTACGGAATATTAAAAATCACTTACGAGGAGAAATCCTTACTAATATTATAAAAGCGAAAGTGAGTTTTACGTCTTCACGCCTAAATGGCTTAACCGATTTTGATGAATTTTGTTACAGAGATAGTTGGGACCCTGGAGACAGTAGTCCTTTAAGTCTACGCAGTCAAAAGATATGGTCGTTTATGTCGCAAATTTGTACGGAACCATCGTTTTGCGAGTCTGACTCGTTCTTGGCCGGTATTTTTTCTAGTGATTATATTATTTTTTTGTGTTTTCTCGGCAGTCCCAGAGCGTGCGGCAGAAAGTCCCCATCGAACTATTCTTAATCCATTTAGTCAGCTGCTGGTCAAATGGATTAAGAAAAGTTGAATGAAGACTTTTCTATATACAGTATGTTAGGTTAAACGAGGGACTTATTGAGGGAGGGTATTCAGTATTCGATTCTCTTTCCAAATATGTAAAAAACCTATAACCTTAATTTCTGATGTAATTGTCCAATAAAATACATTACTCATGAACACTGAGCGCGAGAGAAGTAAACTTGTAAACAGTGAAGTAAATCACGCGGCAAAATACCTACGCGCCGATTCTAACGAAAAGGCGTCCTAAGCCAGGTTTAAAGTATGAAGGGAAAATGGATTATACCTAAAGGTCATTGACATGCACACATGTTCTGCGATAGTATTAAATCGCTAGCGCAAGGGTATATACACGTTGCGAGACTTATGCGAAATTTTTGGTATGGTTCTGTCTTTTATTTATTAGTGTTTTTTTTTTGTTCATATTTTTATTAGTATCATGTAAGTATGCACTATTGTGGGTTTGAATATGTCCCTCGTTTAAACTAACATACTGTATAAAAACGAAACGAATATGCGATCGAATTCCTTCTCTGTAGAAGTTACAGTCGGAAAGTAAGTTAGAGGAAAATCGTGGGGATTATATGGGTTGAAGTTCGACAAAACATTTTGGCATCTTCGTAAATAGAAATCCTAAGATTCCTCCAAGAAATGGATTATTTTACTCATGGAGCTTCTCCAGCTCTGATTGGAGCGCATGGAAGTGTCAGGTTTGTCTTGACTAATACCCATCCATGTTCCTTCTTTTGCCCTTTGTGTTCCGGAGCTGCGGTATCTCTTTCGAACAACCCACAGCCCCGGCAGGCAGTCGCCTTGACAGCCTCCCCCCTTGCTTTGCTGAAATCTCTTTGAGACATTAGTTCACAAAAATCGAACCGATGAGTACCAGCTTTATTTACTGATTAATTTCTGTTATTAAATTGACGTCAAAACATTGTATTTAATGTTGTCTTTCAGAAAATTACACTGTTTTTATCTTTAACTAGATTACAAAATTCGAACTAAAATATGAAATAATAAACTAACCTTACAAAGAAAATTAAACTAAAACTTAGTTAAGTCGACTAAGTAACTTCTGAAGTGAAAATAAAATGCTTCTTAAAACCGGGTACCTAAATTAGTAATTTAGTTGGTTTTACTAAGGCCAGAGCGAAGATGATTTGATTACGCGAAGCTTCCTTATGATTTTCCATTTTATGAGAACGTAGGCCCAAAACTAAGAAATATAGTATCTAGAAGGAATTTCAAACGGCCTTTTTTTTCGGATGGGAAATCATCAACTTTCCACGTTTTGGAATGCCCGGGGACGGGTGTCAGACTAAAACCCACCCATGTTCCTCTGCATAAATGTTTAATTTCCTTGGTTAGTCAAGTGACGTTTATCTAAATCCAATATGGCGGACTATCAAACGAAATTATTTGCTGAAAAGAATACAATACTCGTTTTTTATAACCACAATATTTATTTAAGTCACGCATAGGACTAGTCCTAAACATATCTTTCAGACTGCAATAATTTCCTTTACAAAAATTGCATATATAGGTAAAATTTTCAAATACATGTTAGTAAAGCCACTTCTAGGTATATACGTATATTTATTCTTTGACCAAAGTTTATATTTTAATTACTGTTTTAGTTTGTTTAATTTAAGAGTTGTATTCATTTATACCCAATTTGTTGGCTGTTGTTAATTGTATTTTATATTAGTTTATCTTATTTTGGATTTTGAAAGCAATCAACACAATAGTTTTGCTCATTCCATGTTTTTTTTTAAGAGTGTGCCTGAAACCATCTTATTACCACGCGTAGGATTTCTATTGATGATCGCTATTAAGGGTGTAAAAGTACCTTTTACGAAACCAAAAGGCAATTTTTAGGGATCCGTACATTTTTAAGCGAGGAGGAGCTCGTGGCTAAATAATAGCAGCCGCTCGGGTCGATCTTTGGGTTAAGCAGCGCTTGCCTAGATTGGTCTGTGGATGGGTGACCACCCGTTACATACCGAGTTTCCTCCGTGCCTCGGAAAGCACGTTAAGCCGTTGGTCCCGGCTGTCATTTGTAGATCTTTGACAGTCGTTACAGGTAGTCAGTGTTCCGAAAGTGTGACAACCAGTCTTACCAAGGGGTATCGCATTACCCAGTACTAACTGGGTTGTGGAGGTCAGATAGGCAGTCGCTCCATGTAAAATGTCGGGCCTGTTGGTCTAGTGGTTAGTGGCCCTGACTGCTGAGCCGGAGGTCGTGGGTTCGATTCCCACCCAGGACAAACTTTGTGTGATGAGCATGATTATTTGTTCTGTGTCTGGGTGTAATTTATCTATAACTAGCTTTCGCCCGCGGCTTCGCTCGCGTTAAATTCGGTATAACACACCAAGCAGACCTGCAGTTTTTGCTCTTGCGCCTGATTGATTTGTAATAGCAACGCTAAGTTTTCCCTTTTCTTCCCTCGTTCTCCCTCATATCCCACTTTTTTTAAATAAAAATTAGCCTATGTCCGTCTCCTGGTACCCAACTATCTCTGTACCAAAATTCATCAAAATCGGTTTAGCCATTAAAGCGTGAAGAGGTAACAAACAAACAAACAAATAAACAAACAAACAAACTCACTTTCGCTTTTATAATATTAGTAAGGATGTATACAGAAATAAATACAAAAACTTAACAAATTATATACTAAAACCTTCCTTAAGAACCACTCTATCTATTACTAAAAACCGCATCAAAATCCGTTGCGTAGTTTTAAAGATTTAAGCATACAAAGGGACATAGGGACAGAGAAAGCGACTTTGTTTTATACTATGTAGTGATATGTATGTATTTATAAATTATATATGTCGGCGCTGAGAAGACAAACACAGCTGCAACGGCGCACGTGCGTCGTGCACGTGCGCAATGTGACATCATCGTACCACTCCATGAGTCAGGCGAGGTGGGGGACGAGTAATATAAGGCGGCGCGCTAGCGGGCACAAGTCAGTTTTACCGAAGCAGTCGCAGTGTCAACACCTCGGAATTGTGATGCGGATCACACCTGAGTCATAAATACAATTTATTGTGAAAGTTTATTAGTGAAACGATTAGTTGATTGTAATTTTGTATTAATAAACCAGTTATCAACAATATACTGAGGTTTTTGATACAACATGTCCGAGAATCGGTCAAGGTCCTGCCCGGATGACCTCATGAGGCCACTTGCCTTCACCAAGTCCTGGCTCCAGCCGAAATCAGAAGTGGGATGGACCTCGGAGCTTCCTCGGCTCCGAGTGCTCACATGGAGGAGGGTACCGGTGCCTTTGGCGACAACCGGGCCCCTGTCTGGAGACGGGTCATTGATGGTGACAAGGACGGGGATGCTGTGGGGGCCATGATTGGCTGCGTCAACGATGAGATCCTACGATTGCGTTTGTTGTCTGGTTAATGTTCCTCAGTTCCCGAATTGGTTTCGGTGGCGGCTGCAGTCGAACAACGAGAGCTTCGACGGGATGAAACACCTGCAAAGCGACCGGGATTGAGAAGCATTGGAGACGGTCATATGCTTTGTTTTGGGTGTAGGAAGCAGGACATCTTCTTTTTCTTCATGTGGACTCCGCTTCTTGGAGGGGGGTCCGGTTTCCACACCTAGTCCTTGCAATGGACCATTGTGCGTATGCCATGCACCTGATGGCCGCTACTCTACGCATACTCTAGCCAGCCCACCTCCTTCCAGAAGCAGATGGGTTCTTGAGGGCGTCCGCAAGTGACCCTAGTATATCCAGTGTCACTTTCCGGATTTCAGTGATTCCTGTACATTCGAAAAGGTGTGTTCCTTCAGCCAGCTGCGTATCTGGCTGAAAGGGATGGGTTCAATTGGCTCCGGTCCTAGTGCTGGAGAGATGGACGCCCGTCTGACGAGTTCATTTGCTGCGTCGTTGCCTAGGGAGCCACTGTGTCCTTTGATCCATTGTAAGGTTAATGTATTGCGGTTGTGTGCGGTCATTCGTTCTGGTAGGTTGTGGCATTCGTATATTAGAGCTGTGTTGAAGCAGCTATTGTTTAGGGACTGAAGAACAGAGGCACTGTCGGAGAGTATTCGGTTGTTGGTGTCCGCGACTCCTCTGGCCTCGATGGCTACGACGGCCTGAATAATGCCCATACATTCAGCCTGGTAGACTGTGTTGAGCGTTCCGAGTGGTTTAGAAATTTTAATGTTTAGGTCGTAGGAGAAGACCCCAACCCTTGTTCCCGTTCTGGTTTTCGAGCCATCTGTATTATATTCTCAGTTTGTTTGATCCCGTGTATTCTCATGGTTCCTCCGTGAGCTGTATGTCGTAATGTTTTTGGAGGCAATGTATCTTGGTGATCTTATCGGTCGGTGCTGCTTACAGAGGTTGCCTTTAGACGGCTCCTGCTTTGATTTTGGTGTGCTTTATCCTGGAGTCATTCCTCAGTGTGCCAGAGACTTCTAGTCTGAAGCCGCAAGAGCCGCTTCCTCCTGTACCGTGAGATGTAGGGGCGAGAGCCCTAGCATTGTTTGTAGGGCTGCTGTTGGTGCGGTTTCCCATGCTACTGGTGATCGCTACACGGGCAAGGCGTTGCAGTTTTTCTAGGTCTTTTTGGGTCGTGCTCAGTTCTGTTCTGGGCCATCATCATCAGCCGTATGTTATTATGGGTCTGATGACTGTGGGGTACAGCCTGTGCATAATTTTGGGGCTTATACCCCAATTCCTGCCGAGTAGTCTTTTGTACTGCTATAGGGATATGCTAGCTTTGGTGGTGATATAGTCCGTGTGTTGCCCAATTTAGTTGTTTGTCCAGATAAACGACCAGGTACTTGGTTTCAGTTGCTAGGCTTAGCGTGGTGCCGAAGAAAATCGGCAGCTGTAGTGTTGTCAGTTTCCTCTTCTAGTAAAAAGGACTAGTTCGGTTTTGGAGGGGTTTACGGTTAGCTCGTATTCTTCGTACCATTTTTCCATTATTCTTAGGGCTTGGCGCATCAGGTAGCGATGTCGTCGGCGTAGCCTATGGTGTAAAAGCCTTCGGCGTTTAGGCATCGGATTAGGCTATCTGCTATTAGGTTCCATAGTAGGGGCGAGAGGACGCCCCCTAGAGGGCAGCCCTTCGCTACAATGGCTCTTGTGGTCTCATTTATTGTGACTAAGCCAGGACATGTACGGGCACATTGTGGCAGGGGCGGTGGGAGGACGCGGTCGGGCGGTCTTGGGCCGTTGGTTCCAGCGAGTCCTTGAGCCGCGCAGAGCGTCCGGAGCCCGGGGGTAATTGCTGTGGCGGGACTGGACATGTTGAGTCGTCCTGCTTCGGGAGGATGGCAGATGAGGCTGAGAGGGTTAATTTGGCCGAGGAGCGGGAGGAGGTATTAACGCCAGTAGCTTTGCAGCATTCTGTGATGGTGGTACAGCAAGTCAGTAATGCCAGCGGTACGCTGATGAATTCTGGTGAGTCGTATCCATTTTTATTACGATTCTGGTGCCGAATGCTCTCTCATCAAAGATTATGTTAAAATTATGTTGACAGCTGTAAAGACTAGTCGTGACGGCTCTTGGCAGGAACCATTGGGAGAGGTTCAGTTGGCCATTTACTCCACTATTAATAGGGTGACTGAATCTGGCCCTTTTGAGTTAATGATCGTAGGGGTAGCACGTCCTCTTGGCGTAGTGACCGTTGATAATGACGTGACTGACGTTAATTTAGATGAGATGAGAGGGCATGCGACACAGAATTTTACAAAAAAAAAAAAAAAAAAAAAAATGCTAATTACGATAAAAACGATGTCATAAAAATAAGGTTCACGTTTCTAAATTAGTTGTTAATGATTATTTTAATTAAATTGAGGGAAAAGACTCCAACAAAATTAGTTCCTAAATTCAAAGGCCCATTCGAGATCATTGAAGTGTTAGACGGGGATAGATACCGACTAAAGGCGCTTGACTCTAAGCAAATATACAAATACCTTCATGATCGTGTGAGGGAGATCCCCGATCACAAAGTTTCTCGAGAATTAGATTTGAGTATGCGTTGCTTATGAACTATGATAAAAAGTAATAAAATTGTTAGATACTTTGTTTTGTAACTTGTTGATCGGATTTCTTTTCAATGAATTATGTGGAGCAGGGAGTACTGTGACAGGGCATAGTAAAACCATTAAAGTTGATAACTATACCCAGATACCTTTTGTTTTTATTGGCAGGAAAGCCGAGCTAGATTACTCTTTGAGCATATTTTGTCCACAGGAACTACATCCGAGGACGGGTGCTAGTCAGGGATGGCCGTGTCGTGGATTGATGGCACAATGCAAACAGCGCCATCTAAGAATTCGTCTTCGCGCGCGCGCTTGGACACGCTCGTAGAAGGGGTGCAGCTAACTAGTAACTAGCGGAACAACCGAGTGTAGACAGACTACACCGTCCAACTCTGTCAGTCTTGGCAGTCTTATTGCTAACTTCGACTCAACTTCTGGAGGAAAGTCTACAGTAGTAAAGGTAAAAAACTTCATTACTCCATAACTGTTCTAAAAGTATTGCATAACTTGTTCATAATATAACTTAAGGACAGTTGCCTCCTTATTTTTGCAATATATATTGGACGTAAGTTGAGGACAGGGGCCTCCTTACTTTGCGATATGTATTAAACGTAAGTTGAGGACAGGGGCCTCCTTACTTTGTGATATATACTGGACGTAAGTTGAGGACAGGGGCCTCCTTATGGTTGCAGTATGTGTGTTGAGCGTAAGTTGAGGACAGGGGCCTCCTTACTTTGTGGTATATACTGGACGTAAGTTGAGGACAGGGGCCTCCTTATGGTTACAGTATGTGTGTTGAGTGTAAGTTGAGGACAGGGGCCTCCTTACTTTGTGGTGTATACTGGACGTAAGTTGAGGACAGGGGCCTCCTTATGTTTGCAAGTATGTGTGTTGAGTGTAAGTTGAGGACAGGGGCCTCCTTACTTTGTGGTATGTACTGGACGTAAGTTGAGGACAGGGGCCTCCTTATGTTTGCAAGTATGCTTTATCCGTAAGTTGAGGACAGGGGCCTCCTTACTTCCCAATGTGTATCGTATGTGAGATGAGGACGGGAGCCTCCTTACGTTTGTAATGTGTGACATAGTTGAACCTTGATATTCTGCGCAGTTTTTCTTTGTTTAAGGTCGAGGGCGACCTTTGTGCAGAATGGCCGTGTCGGCGCTGAGAAGACAAACACAGCTGCAACGGCGCACGTGCGTCGTGCACGTGCGCAATGTGACATCATCGTACCACTCCATGAGTCAGGCGAGGTGGGGGACGAGTAATATAAGGCGGCGCGCTAGCGGGCACAAGTCAGTTTTACCGAAGCAGTCGCAGTGTCAACACCTCGGAATTGTGATGCGGATCACACCTGAGTCATAAATACAATTTATTGTGAAAGTTTATTAGTGAAACGATTAGTTGATTGTAATTTTGTATTAATAAACCAGTTATCAACAATATACTGAGGTTTTTGATACAACATGTCCGAGAATCGGTCAAGGTCCTGCCCGGATGACCTCATGAGGCCACTTGCCTTCACCAAGTCCTGGCTCCAGCCGAAATATAAGTATGTATATCAGTTGTCTGGTTACCATAACACAAGCTCTGCTTAGCTTGGGATCAGATAGCCGTGTGTGAGTTGTCCCAAGATATAAAAAAAAAAAAAAATACTGATATTCAGCTGCATCCGGTTAGACTGGAAGCCGACCCCAACATAGTTGGGAAAAGGCTAGGCAGATGATGATGTACCTTTTTAAGCGGATTGGAAATAGTTTTTTCCTTATGTGGTTCCGTACTTCAAAAGGAAAAAACGGAATCCTTTTTAGATCACTGTGTTGTCCGTCCGTCCGTCTGTCTGACAAAACCATTTATCTTGCTACGCTTTGATGTAATCGAATTGAAATTACAACCACATACTGAAGTTTGTGCTCACATTGTGCTGTGAAAAAACCCTCTAGGTCTACGCAGTCAAAAGATATGGCTGTTTGTGTCGCAAGTTTGTACGGAACCCTCGGTACGCGAGTCTGACTCGCTCTTAGCCGGATTTTTGTTTCAGACCATACCTTTTTTTTAACTTGTTTAAGTCGCCTTCTTAGCGTAGACCTTCTCAGCTTCCTCCGTCCACATCTCTCCTTAAATATGTCTTACTTATCGTTTACTAGCTTTTGCCCGCGGCTTCGCTCGCGTTAAATTCGGTAGCGCCTTATTGATTTGTAATAGCAACGCTAAGTTTTCCCGTTTCTTCCCTCTTTCTCCCTCACATCCCACTTTTTTCAAAAAAATATTAGCCTATGTCCGTCTCCTGGTTCCCAACTATCTCTGTACCAAAATTCATCAAAATCGGTTTAGCCATTAAAGCGTGAAGAGGTAACAAACAAACAAACAAACAAACTCACTTTCGCTTTTATAATATTAGTAAGGATTAGGTATTTTTGATTAAGACACTTTTATTAGCTAAACTAGCTGGCAAACGCGGCTTTGCCCGCATGATATAAAAAGAAGTATCATATGTGTTATTCTAGACTATAATCTACCTCTGTGTTAAATTTCATCAAGATCCGTTCAGCCGTTTTGACGTGAAAGAGTAACAAACATCCATTAATCCATACATCCATCCATCCTAACAAACATTCGCATTTATAATATTAGTAGGATTGTAAGATTGTAGGATAGCAGGCGCCCGCGGCTTCGCTCGGGTGATAAGTACCGAAAAAAAAGTATCCTATGTGTTATTCCAGACTATAATCTAACGCTGTGCCAAATTTTATCAAAATCCGTTTAGCCGTTTTGAAAGAGTCACAAACATCCATACATCCACCCACACATCCATCCATCCTCACGAACATTCGCATTTATAATATTATTAGGATAAGATTATAGAGTCCAATTATACAATTTGTAATTTGTAATTATCTATAATTACAAACAATAGCCAAGTAAGTAATACAATGAACAAGTACTTATGTGTGATACTTGTTTATTGTATTTGTTTGTAATTGATTTTGAATAGATACAGTTACAATTTATTTTTTGTAATTTTCAATTATTTTTCATGTAATTTTGTTTTTAACTGTTGTGCACACCTGTAAGTGACAAATTCACTCTAGATTTTTTGGTATGATTGTTACACCTAAAATGAATAAGTGAATAAGCCGTTGGAGTGCTTTAAACCTTACTAATATTATAAAAGCGAAAGTCAGTTTGTTTGTTACGTCTTCACGCCTATATGACTATACCGATTTTTATGAATAACAGAGATAGTTGGGACCCTGGAGACGGACATAGGCTATTTTTTTTTAAATTGAGAAATTATGGAGAAAGAGGGAAAAAAGGGAAAACTTAGCTTTGCTATTACAATAAATAAGGCGCTAGGGCAAAAACTACAAGTAGCAGGTACCTGCAAATCAAGAAAGAGGAACTGTATTACCCTGAATTTAACGCGAGCGAAGCCGCGGGCAAAAGCTAGTTAAATAAATAAATACACCATTCAAAGTTAGGAATACATATTAGTATCAAATACCGAAGCTTTACAAACGATAAATCAGTCGTAATCAGACACATCGTTAGGCATTTAAGCGTAGTAGAAACCCAATCGGACACAAAATGTAGGTCAGAACCAATATCTTGTAACAACAATTAGTTCTCGAACATAGAACATTATGTTATCTTCGATTTTGCTGTTATACCAATGTAATATGTCTTAAACTATAAATCTGGAACGTCGAATCTACGTTTTTACGTCGGCGAAGCAAAAAGGAGTGTTATGATTTTGACCAGTTTGTATGTTCTCTCATTTTAATTTGACAAATGAGTTTTTTTCTTCTTTCTTCTTTGGCAACTGAGCCGATGTCGACTATTCTGCCAGGGTCGACAAATGAGTTGTCGTTGTAAGCGTTGTGATCATCTACCGGTTATATGCATGTGTCAAATTCAAATTCAAATAGGTTTATTTGTTTCACACAGGTAAAAGTATGTTAATATAAATGGTATTAAAAAAAATAAAAGTGTTTCATAATGTGCTGCCCTGCAAGGCGTACGAATATTTTTACAAATGAAGTAATAATTTTCGTCTCATTAATATGGTGCTCTCAAGAGCATATAAAGTCATATGAGCTAAAACATATAATATAATTAGCATACCGCCGGGTGCAGCGTTGCAATGCATTTTTTCTAGAGATGCCACGAATATTCGGCAACTATTCGGTATTTGGCCTATTCGGCCACTTTTTTGCTATTCAAATCAAATCAAGCAAATCTTGTAAAAAAAGACACGTTATTTTACTTAAAATAATGTTATTATTTCCAAATTACAACATTTTAGTAGTTAAAATTAATCAGTGGTAAGTTGTGATGGATAAAAACGAGCTTTTTAGCATTTTTCAGCGCGAACGCAACGAGAAAAACAGGTTGTGACTTGTCTTATTCCAGCTAACGCGCCCCCACCAAGCATGTACTTCGCGCCGAATATTCGGCGGCCGAATATTTGGCGTTTCGGCCAACAGTGTTGCCGAATATTCGGTATTCGGCCAATTCACTATTCGTGGCATCTCTAATTTTTTCCTATCTACTACTTGTATACTCACCCACCTACCTACCTACCGACCTTTGGACATTCATTTATGAAGTCACTAGCTTTTGACCACGGCTTCGCTCGCGTTAAATTCGGGGTAACACAGTTCCCCTTTTCTGATTTACAGGTACCTGCCACCTATAGTTTTTGCCCTAGCGCCTTATTTATTGTTATAGCAATGCTAAGTTTTCTTTTTTCTTCCCTCTTTCTCCCTCATATCTCAATCTTTTTTAAAAATAAATAGCCTATGTCCGTCTCCAGGGTCCCAACTATCTCTGTACCAAAATTAATCAAAATCGGTTTAGCCATTTAGGCGTGAAGACGTAACAAACAAACAAATAAACTCACTTTCGCTTTTATAATATTAGTAAGGATTAGGATTTTAGGTTTTATCTGGGGAAAAACAATTTAGCCGGCACGATGTCGATGTTGATTTTTTACATATTCATAATAACTCTGTAATAAAAATAATAAATGGTGTAGGTATACAAAAATTCAGCTCACTAGGAATTTTTCCTCAGATTGGGGTTTAAGATGCCGAAAATGACTGGACTAATATTAAAAAAAATATATTACAACCGTTTAAACCTTCTCTAAACTTACACAAATATGTTAGAATCAATATTAGCCAAATCGATTCAGCCATTCTCGAGTTTTGGCGAGACAAACGAACAGCAATTAATTATGATATATACGAGTAGATAACGATGGCGGCTTGGTTATCAAATGAAAGGGCTTAAGAAGTCTATATATTCATTTTCAAGTTTTGTTTGTGGTTTTGCTTTTTTGCACACAGCCGGTAATTAGGAACATCGTTGTGATGTATCAATGATTTTGTAAAAATATTATGATAAAATTAGAGTGTCCATGGAGTTTCTTGCTCATTCTTCTCCATAGATCTACGTTTTGGAATGAGCAACTACAGCAGTATCATAAGTTTTTATGTCTTAAGACTTGGACTGTAGCAGCACCTTTTTTGTTTTTATAACATTCAAAAGTGTTCAGTTATTTTTTGTAAATGGTCTGATTGAAATAATGCTTCGATTTTCAGTTTGAGTACGTCCAATTTTTTTCACGATATTTGTTTTTTTCTCTAATTACAAATCAACAGAGACAAACAGTCGTGACCAATGTATCCAACGTAATATAATTTTATGTAATCAACCTAGTCTATTGCATATACTGATGGAAAGGCCTTATTTATGTAAACCTTATGGTAATTAAGCTATCTACATCCTGAACTTGTTTGAGGGGAAACGGTACAGTGCCATTAAGTGGATAAAAAAAGCATTAAATGACCCGTAGTAATTACCTGTGGGAATAAATGGATGATTCACTTAAAAAAAAATAAGGAATCGGTTTGCGCAGTGGCTGAGCAATTGACTGATGCGCTGCGTGTCGCGTTTTCCATGTTTTAGTCTCTCAGAGAACTGATGATGATGATGATAAACAGCATTTTATTCGGAACATTTGTGGAACTCACTTCCGGTTAACATTTGTGGTGCCAAAACTATCTCATGTCAAAGAACTGTACCTCTCCTCTATACTTTGATATTTTGTATATGTTATAGATATGTATTATTTTAGAATGTTAACATACATTTATTATTTTTATTTAATTACTATGTATGTTTTTCTATATTAATATAGTTATGTTTATTTAAGTTAGTGCTTAATTTGATATTTTACACACTGCGTCTACGTGTCTTTTGTATGTGTTCTATCGCAGGTCTGCTGGAAGAGATTTCTAAACGAAATAAGCAGTACCTTTGTGCTCTTTTGTCTGTATGTTTTTTCCATCATTTGTGTTTTGGGTGTGTACATAAATAAATAAATGATGTCATTTAGCCGATTTCGGCCACAGCGACTGCATTCGATGGCTTTCTAAGGTGGTTTTCGAGCTTTCGTATGCGGCTTTATTAATGACTAGCTTTTGCCCGCGGCTTCGCTCGCGTTAAATTCGTGGTAACACAGTTCCCTTTCCTGTTTTGCAGGTACCTGCTACCTGCAGTTTTTGCCCTTGCGCCTAATTGATTTGTAATAGCAAAGCTAAGTTTTCCTATGCCCGTCTCCTGGGTCCCAACTATCTTTGTACCAAAATTCATCCAAATCGGTTTAGCCATTAAGGCGTGAAGAGGTAACAAACAAACTCACTTTCGCTTTTATAATATTAGTAAGGATGTTTTCTCAACTGGCTGGGAGTTTTTCGGACAAAGTTGGATATGCCAATATCCAACTTTGTCCGAAAAACTCCCAGCACAAAGCGGATATGTCAAAACACCATTGCTATCATAGTAATTATATTATCTGTACTCATCTTTTTCAAGAAAGTTCATCCTTCAAGTAAGTTTTTTTATTCTAAGTTGTTTCCGCGAATGTTTATAACCAGCGCTTGGGCGTAAAAGCCATTTTTTTGTTTGCCGTACAATGCCGGGTGAACAATAGGCCTGGTACAGTCGCAGACACTTTAACTGATAAGAAAATTTATGAGCAAGTCTCAGACGTGATGAAGTCTTGAAGTAAGAGACGTTTGTTCATCATGATGGTAGGAAAAACGGCTTTTAAACGGGGGAGGGAGGGGGTATCAAGTAAGAAATAAATCTAGTTTTTTTCTCGCCTCTGACACCCATATGATCAAGTTAAGGTAATAACTTGATCTTAAGTAATTTATCATGCAATCATTTTTGTGAAATAGACAATCATTTAAAAAGAGTAAGAACCGTAAAACAATTTTTGAAAGTTCTAATTTCAAAGAAAATATAAACCGTGTCTAAAATAATGACTTTTATTTAAGTAATCACTCCGACCATCACGACTTGGCATTGCATAAATAAAATTTGTTTTCGATACCTAGTACCCTCACTGTTTAGTGATTTTAATAAAATTTGTTTTCGATACCTAGTACCCTCACTGTTTAGTGATTTTAATAAAATTTGTTTTCGATACCTAGTACCCTCACTGTTTAGTGATTTTAATAAAATTTGTTTTCGATACCTAGTACCCTCACTGTTTAGTGATTTTAATAAAATTTGTTTTCGTTACCTAGTACCCTCACTGTTTAGTGATTTTTTTCTGAACACATTGTGAATCATATCCTTACTAATATTATAAAAGCGAAAGTGAGTTTGTTTGTTTGTTACCTCTTTACGCTTTAATGGCTAAACCGATTTTAATGAATTTTGGTACAGAGATAGTTGGGAACCAGGAGACAGACATATGCTAATTTTTTAAAAGTGGGATGTGAGGCAAAAAGATGGAAGAAAAGGGAAAACTTGGCGTTGCTGTTACAAATCAATAAGGTGCAAGGGGAACTGTGCTACCCCGAATTTAACGCGAGCGAAGCCGCGGTCAAAAGCTAGTTTTCTAATAAAACCCCTTTCGCTATTAAGTTCCATAAACAGAGCCATCACACGAAAACCAATATGCTCTCACAAAATCGAATACAAATAAAAGATTATTACCCGCATTTCGGATCCTCAAATTAGGAACACTCAAGGCCAAAACCCTCAATATGAGTAAATAATAATCCCTTATATTACGTAGAAGGGTTTACTACAAAGCTTGAAAAGTACTTATTGAGCGTAAACATCTTGGAAATATCGGTAGATAAGGGCTTATGTTAAGCCTTCGAATACCGATATAATCACGCAGCTAGGTGCCTGGTGAACGCGCCTGTACCATTGGAGAACCCCATTTAATCCTCCTTTGAGGTTTTGACATATTTACTGTGTAAGCTGTGCGCGATGGTACATTAAAATTGAATTTTAATGGCGACAGTACAGTTGCGTGCAAAAATATGTTTAGAACGTCGTTTGAACTACATCGCGATGGATAAATTAACTTTTTTTTTACGATTATTAATCAATAATTTGACTGTACTGTGGTTATTTATTGAGGAGCATACGAGATCAATGTCCAGGTAAGCCTCACTTGCATAGGTTGGTCTGTAGATTGTAATACAAAACCGCTTATTGAGACTGGTTGTCAGAATTTTGTGCCACTCGCTATGCTTTTTTTGCGGATGGGAAATCATAAAATAACTTCCCCCGCTCTAGGCGGAGCGGGGAGGAGTGTCAGACTTGTACTGACTAAAACCAACCCATGTTCCTTTTATTGCCCTTTATGTTCCGAGGCCACGTTATCTCTTACGAACAACCCGCGACCCCGGCAGGCAGTGGCCCTGACAGGTTCCTCTGCTTTGCTTACATCTTTTTGAGGCGCCCGTGAAACTCGGTATGCATGCCGAGTGGCCACTCATTACACACCGAGTTTTATCCGCGTCTCAGAAAACACGATAGGCTCTTGGTCCCAGATCTCATTTGTGGATCTTTGACAGCCGTTACAGGTAGTCAATGGCCTAAAAGTCTGTCAACCAGTCTTACCATGAGATATCGTTATTCCCATTACTAACTCGGATGGAGGTAAAATACTGGTATTCAGCTACACCCGGTTAGACTGGAAGACGATCCCAATATACTTGGCAAAGGCTAGACAGATGTTAAAAGATATTTTTTTAGGTGATATTACCACGTTGTTTAGAGTAAATAAAGTATTTTAATTGAGCGCCATTACGGAGAATTGTGTCGTAATTAAATTCAGTAATTTTATTAAGCTCGTGGTTTGGGTGTAATCAACAATTAAGGAGAAGTTGCCGCTCCCCTCTTAGTTGTAATCTGGGATTTTAATGGAGGTCTTCAGTTGAAGTATTTTCTGGTACTTACGTTGGATAAATAAATTGCGATCTTTTACCGGTTTATCTTTTCCCAATGATACAGAAGAAATTCGTTCGGCAACGTTTTTTTTTAAAAAAAACTAAATGTTAGATTATTCAGAGTGGCTTGCCAGGGCTACTGTCTGCCGGGGTTGTTTTTGTGGATCGGAATTCATCAAACCCATGTTCAAAGATAAAGGGCAAAAGAGACTGGCACTCCCCCCCCCCCGCTCCGCCCAGAGCGGGGGAAGTTATTTGATGATTTCTTATCCCTTCAAAAATATCTTTAAGATTCTTAAAAACATAGGTAAAAAATATATATTCTTAAAAATATATATTCTTGCTGAGTACTGAAAACTCGTGATATTTAATACTAACTCTCAATGTCCTACGGGATTGTTTTACCGAGATCATAACCTAAATATCCAGGTTATAAACTATCTAAGGGGCTAAATTTCATTCAAATCCGTTTAGTAGGTTTGCGTGAAAAAGTAACTGACATCCATTTACACGGTTTTGGCGCAGTGACTGAGCGATCGACTGCTGCGCTGCGTGTCGCGGTATCGATCCCCGCACGTAACACATGTTTGTATGACCTACAGGTAGTTGTTTCGGGTCTGGCTGTTTGTGTATGTGAGTTTTCGTGTTTGTAAACGCACCCACGATACAGGAGAAATTCCTAGTGTGGGGCAGAAATGAAAAAAAACAGCTCTCAAATGAAAAAAAGAATAAGTTCACCCAGCCCAAAGTTCTATATTAACAAACATGAATAAAATATAGAACCCCCTTTCTTTTTGAGATCGGTTAAGAATTCCCAACTGTATGTTCAGGAAACAATGATGACGATGAATTACCGACACTGTAAACAATAAAACGTATTCTCAAAACAAACCCTCAGCTGTCAAATAATTAAGATGGCCGTTACCAGAAGTGAAACAAAAGCAGTTCGTGGACGAAACAACGACACGACAGCGTAAACATTGCAGAATCCTTAAATATCTAAAACCCGTTCAATAAACCTTTAACTGTTATCTGCCAACGGCTTTTATTATTCAGATATAAAATGTAAATCTTCGTTTATCGCACCCCTAGTTTTATATTCGCCAGCATTTGATACACAATAAGAGATCCTGTAAGGTTCTTTATAAGAGGATAATTTTGTAGGCGACATGTTTCGCTAGGTTACAGAAGTTTTGGTAGGTTCCTGCACAAAATCTGGCGGTAGGGAACGTCCGGGTGTCAACCATTGTGACGGTCGCCCGGAGGTTTTGGTCACAAGCGCGCTGTTTCCTCGTAGAGGCGACCCCTCGCGTCCGGCTTTGGTTCAATCCATGATCCGGAGCAAGAGTGAATGGGTACCGACACCTCCTTCTGCGAAACAGTTAGGCTAGTGAAGTAGGTAGCTGGACGTTGGAGGGAGAGAACCTCAAACCGAGCTGCCCCTTGAGGCGTTTCAGGCGACGGGTGTCGCGACTCCCGGCAGCCTTAGACACTGGACTGTGGACGGTAGGTAACGGGAAGGTCACCGTCCGTCCTTCTACAAACAACAGGCCGAGTCGATGGCGCGTTCCTGTTCCACGCGCGCTTCATAGACATGTCAGTAAAGCAGAGGCTCCCGCAGAGCCCCCCAAAGGCCACTGCCTGCCGGGGTTGTCGGTTGTTCGAAAGAGATACCTCGGCCCCGGAAAACAACGGGCAAAAGAAAGAAGGATGGATCTTACTCAGTAAATGTGTGAAAAATCCCCCTCGCTCCACCGAAAACGGGAGAAGTTATATGATGCTTTACATTTTTTTTCAATGGGTCGTAGCAGTTCGCTTCGTATAAACAAACTCATAAACTTGGAAACTTTACCTCTTTATAATATTAGCTACTACTGGATAGAAAAATAAAACAATAAAATGTTAGTAATGACTAAATAAAACTTACCCAAAACGAGAATGCTATTGATCTAGAACCCGCAGTCAACCCTTTCTATAAATAAATGTAATAAATATCCTTGTTATTTACGTCTTCTTTGAATGTTTTGTGATGAAAAGACATTCCAAGAATTATTATGTTTTGTAGTTAATTTTAAATTTGAAAGGTCAGATACATCGTGCCATAAAAAAAAAACTAATTTACGATCAATATTAGTATTTGAGACGACAGCTGCTACCACCTTTTGTAAAGTCTTTAATTTAGTTAAATATTCATTTTTAACTCTTGTTTCTTGTCTCACAGTCATTTCTCTTCTTCTAGTCCCCATAATGTAGTAAACTCATATGGATTTGTTAAACACCTCAAACATGAAGTAACTAACTGGGCTTTTGTGGACATAACACATAAACGCGAACTAATTGAGCATTATCGGTGACAAAATTAGGTATTCAATTAGAGCGAATGAATTGTCCCTTTTTGGACTTTTTTATATAAAAAAGGCCTTTGCCTTTCAGTGGTACGATTAAGGATTTATATTGTCGAAAGGTCACCGACTAATCTGGATTAGAACAAAGATTGCTTGATCTATATTATGGATGTTACCAGAGCTTCGTAGATTGCCAATTTTAGTATTAAATCCCCTAGGCCCCGGGGTCGCAGTGAAACCTCGCTATATACCTATATTTAAGGATCATAGTAGCGACTGGTACTACCTATTGCTCTAACGTACGCTCTGTTTTTGTTTGCGGATATGAAATCATCAAATTTACTGCCCCCGCTCTGGGCGAAGGGGGGGGGGGTGTAGTGTAAAACTTTTAATGACTAAAATCCACCCTTTTTTGTCCTCTTGGCGGTGACAGACCGTCGAGGTGGCGTCAAGCAAGCGGTACTACGTAATATTTCCACAGGACCGTGGCGCTCCTACCAAAATACTAATAGCAACCACACACAGGCAAGTTGCGTGCGCGCACTTGCCGCTAGACCCCAGCCTACATGGCCACCCAACGACGGTGCCCGTATTGACACAGCTGATTCCGCGGGACAAAGGACCATGTCCACACCCCGCCAGCCACGCCCCCTTGTGGGGGTGCAGCGATTTCCTTAATCTTTGGCCTTTATGTTCCGGGGCCGCAGTGTCTCTTTCAAAAACCCGCAACCATGGCAGGTGGTGGTCCCTCTGTCTGTACTGGCTGTTTTAAAGTTATTTTTTTTTAATTTGAGAGTTTAAAACAAATTTCAAAAATACGAATAGGTGACGAAATACATACCATCTCCCCCGTAACTCCAAAACGGTTAGCCAGAGGCATAACCTTCAGTACACCGACATATCGCCAGGTATATTTAAATCCGTTATAATATGAGCGGGTGCAGAACTCTGAAACAAGCGCCTACTAAAATAATGCTCAATTAATTCACGTTTATGTGTAATGTTCTCAAAAGCCAAGCTTGTTACTTCAAATTTGAGGCGTTTAATAAATCCACGTGACTTAGTACATTTTGGGGGCAACAAGAAGAGAGGAGACCGAATTTGTTACTATACCTAACTGTGTTTCCAAGAGTTGGCAATGACTTTATTTAAAATATTTAATTATATAAAAAACTAGCTTTTGCCCGCGGCTTCGCTCGCGTTAAATTCGGGGTAACACAGTTCCCCTTGCGCCTTATTGATTTGTAATAGCAACGCTAAGTTTTCCCTTTTCTTCCCTCTTTCTCCCTCAAATCCCACTTTTTTAAATAAAAATAGCCTAGGTCCGTCTCCTGGTTCCCAACTATCTCTGTACCAGAATTCATCAAAATCGGTTTAGCCCTTAAAGCGTGAAGAGGTAACAAACAAACAAACAAACTCACTTTCGCTTTTATATATACTATTTAAAGTAAAGAAGTAAGGATTATGCACACATAAAAACACTGTACGAAGGTGGACTAAATTCCTTGGGTATTTTCTACCAGTCTTCTTTAGGATGATGCAGAGAGAAAACATAGTGCGAATAACAGAAAGTTTTCAAGAAAACATTTTCAAATTAAATATCTTTATTGAAAAAGTCATTACAGGACTGATCAGCGTATGGTTGATACTCAAACATTTATTTCGCTGATGTATCATGATAAATGGTACCTTACCCCCACATGAGTAATAACAGCAGCTGGGCTCAATATTAAGGTTAAGCCGCGCTTGCCTAGGTTAGGCAAAGGCTAGGCAGATGATAATGATGAGGCACTTTACCCACAATTTCAAAGTCAATGTTTTTATTTGTTAAACATTGGTGTCATCATCATTTTCCTGCCCTTGTCTCATTCTATTTGGGGTCGGCGCAACACGTTTTCTTCTTCCATTCTCCCCTATCAGACGTCACGGCATCATTTACTCCTTTCACCTTCATATCATTCCTTACACAATCCATCCATCTTTTCTTTGACATTCCTCTCGCTCTCCGTCCATTAACATACAGATCCATCATGTAGGTAAATATAAAGTATAGGCCATGTTTTGCCGTTAGCGGCGTACAAATATTTAACAAAATTAAAGATCAATTACAAAAGGTAGTAAGTAGCAGGTTTCTGCTAATGCAAGTTTAACGATGTGGTCTTTTTTTGGGTTGGGAAATCATCAAATAACTTACCCACTCTGGGCGGAGCGGGGGGGAGTGTCAGACTTGTAACCCTTTACGTTCTGGGGCCGCGGTATCTCTTTCGAACAACCCGTAACCCGGACAGGAACAATGTGGTCTCAAATCCTAATATTGATCGTAAATTAGGTTTTTTAATGTCACGGAGTACCTGACCTTTCACATTTAAAAATAACCACAAAACATAATGATTCTTGGAATGTCTTTTCATCACAAGACATTCTAAGAAGACGTAAACAACAAGAATATTTCCATTTAGATAACGACTCCAACATCGGGGCAAACAGTTGAAGCAAAAGCTCTTATCAAGTAAAACACCAATATAACAAAGGACAATACTCAATGGAATAATAAAATGAACGACCTCAATGCTTGAAGACACAACAATAGTTAAACAGTGTGGCATTAAAGAGACTCGATTCGAGACAATTAATTTCATTGTAATTGAGAGAAAAGGGTAATTAATACAACACAAATCTAACAATTCAATTAACAATTGTTAGGCAAATAGAGGGCGCTCGTGAGCACCGAGATTGGTTTCATCTCTTTCGTCATTTCAAAACTCAGTGAGCGGAATAATTGGCTTGCTTCGTGGCTCCAACGGAACAGACTTGTGAAAGCATTAAGTTAACAACGTTTAGTATGAGGAAAAATAGAAAAACCACGGCGAAGAACATTCTTCTTCATAAGGGATAATGTAAAGCTATATGTTGGAGAATATTTGTGGTGGTTTAGCTCGTTAAATGGTTTCTGGTGTTGGTTATTTTTTGTGACGTAATGAGGGTATTTCGTTCTGTTATAAAGCGGGTGTTGTGGACATCAGGCGATAACTTGAATTACATTTTGTAAAACCGTCTAAGTGCTAGTTGGACTTGCGCATCGATGGTTCCGTAAATCGTATTAATTCCTACTATCTTTACTAATATGATTACTAATATTATAAAAGCAAAAGTGAGTTTGTTTGTTACCTCTTCATGCCTAAATGGCCCAACCGATTTTAATGAATTTTGGTACAGAGATAGTTGGGATCCTGGAGACGGACATAAGCTATTTAAAAAAAAAAGTGAGAAAAGAAAAAGGGAAAAGGGGACAGAAAGATATTTTCTTTCGATCATCACGCGGGTTAAAGTTAGCGTTAGCCCAAAGTAACTATGCCACGCGAACGAAGTTGCGGGCGGAAGATAGTACCATAGTACTTACATAAACGGCCATATCTCTTCACTACGTAGAACTAGAAGGTTATTTCTTTTTCATGGCTCTAAGGGTTCACATACTCGAGTAAATGGTAATTTCAACTCGATTCTCACTTTTTCCCGAGATAAAGGGTCTTGACAGTCAGACAGACGGACAACAATGAGGTCCTATTAGGGTTCCGTTCCTTCCTTTTGAGGTACGGAATGATCACCGTCAATTGGTGATAGTGTACTGGTGAAAGGTGATTGTGTTTTGCCTTGACTTCATATCGAGTTCCAGTGATACACGTAAGAAAAGAATAAATCAAACATGTTTTACCGTCCACCTGCAGGTATTCTCAGGTTGCAACAGCATCGTAATTAAAATTAAAGGCTTCTATATCGCTGTCAAATAGGGTGCCCAAGGAGTCTAAAAGGGCTGCATAAGTATAATCATAATAAGTTTACAATATAAATTACGTTACCATTCGTAAAAAAAAACATAACACTCCTTTTTTGGGGCAGTCGTGTAAAAAGTCGCAAAGTGTAAATTTACAATATTAACTGCGTCTTCTATTCATGATTCTGCTCTTTACAATTTCATTCTTTTGAAATTGTGTGTGTGAGTGCAAGCGTTTTAACGATTGATCGTTAACAAAATGATATTAAAAGATTAATTTACGTTTATTTTGCAAGTAGGTTTTTACAAACACTTTTACACTAGTTTTTGTTAACTAGATGAGGCCGGTGTTAGGTACCTGACTACTCTGAGAAGAAACAGCCGAAACAAACTCAGAGGTCAGTCTCTTTTAAGGTCCAGACAAAAATCTTGGTCAACTTACATGAGGGCTATGCAGACTAGTGTCTGAAATGGTCTTTATAAAAAAGCACCACATAGATTGAGTGGACCTGTTTAGTCAGTGCAAGCATTAGTCAGTTATCGTGTAGCTCGACTCATAACTTGAGGAGTTCAACGACACGACAATATTAAAAAGAACATTTGTGTAGGTTACTTATAGTAGTGCTGTTTTATTATAAAACATACCAATTGGTCGTGATCGGTCAAAGATACATAATTAAATGTAATTATAATTTCAATCCTTGTTATAAAGGTGAAGCCGCAATAATGAATAAATTATTCCGTTACTGAAACAGCTATAGGTATTACCTATAGCTGTTTATTTGTGGTAATATGAATAATTAATGTGCAACTTTAGAGTACCAATTAAATGATAATAATTATGATATTCCAGCGAATAGCTCGGTGTGAACGATATTTTAATAACGATCCCACGCAATTCCCGGTAATTGTGAGCTTAGCAAACATTGAAATTTTACCGAAATACTCAACGTTGAAATTGTTGAGTACCTATGTTTATTCTAAAATTACTAGCGATTAATGGAATTTCAGAGCTGAAGGCCCAGCACGAGTGTGTAGTGTAGGCGCAACGTATAATACGTCGTTTTTTTTGTCAAAAATACTATTATCCTATAGCATTTTAGTTCAATTTATATGTGTGATATGTGAATATATAGATACTAGCTTTTGCCCGCAGCTTCGCTCGTGTTAAATTCGGGGTAACACAGTTCCCCTTGCGCCTTATTGATTTGTAATAGCAACGCAAATTTTTCCCTTTTCTTCCCTCTTTCTCCCTCACATCCGACTTTTTAAAAAAAAATTGCCTATGTACGTCTCCTGGTTCCCAACTATGTACCAAAAATCATCTAAATCGGTTTAGCTATTAAAGCGTGAAGAGGTAACAAACAAACTCACTTTCGCTTTTATAATATTGCTGTGCGTTGCGCCCCCCCCGGCCATGCGTTGCAATGCAATTTTCTACCTACCCTACCTGCCCTACCTACCCTACCCTACCTTACCCTACCTACCCTACACTACCCTACCCTACACTACACTACACTACCCTACCCTACTCTACACTACCCTACCATACCCTACCGTACCCTACCCTACCCTACACTATACTACCCTACCCTACCCTACACTACACTACCCTACCCTACCCTACCCTACCCTACCCTACACTATCCTACCTACCCTACCCTACCCTACCCTACCCTACACTACCCTACCTACCCTATCTTTTAAGTTGGATCAAACTGCACACGGTGTGCAAATTTAGGAGTCCATCGCGGATAAACAACGTGACACGTGATTTATATATATTAGAAGATAAAAGCGAAAGTGAGTTTGTTTGTTGTAAGGATGTGAATATATTCTTAAAATTTGAAAACATAGATACCATAGTATTACTTTATAAAATTGACGTTATGTTCAGTTTGGAATTCATCAAAAACATCTCCCGTTCTGGGCGGAGCGGAAGGGAGCGTCAGGCTTTAACTGACTTAAACCCACGGAGGCCGCAGTATCTTATTCGAACAACACGCAACTCATGCAGTGGCCGTGGCAGACCCCTCTGCTTTGCTGACATCTCTTTATTATCAGAGGGCACGGCAGTGTCCTCGCCAAGACGTATTGCCTTTACTGTGATAATCAAGTTTATTATTTTTAGTATTTAAATTCTAAATCTTTCCTTCTGACCAACCACCTTCATAATATTCGCCGCACATTTGCTCGACAGCCGTGTGTCACTATCAGGATTTTGCAGAATACCAGCGTCAGGTAGTCTAGCTGGCATTATGCTGAGCTGGACTCCTATTTGGTGAAATCTTGAGACACACACCGCCCAGTAGTGGGCGACCGTTATAAATGTATGTTATGTGTCTAAATGCCTATGGGTGATCTAACTTCTACCTTACTTTTTTTTAATGTGTTCCTTTTTTTCTGTTTGATTATTTTTTACTAGCTGTGCCCGCGACTTCGTCCGCGTGGAATAGTATTTTGGGCATCATATTTATTTTTGCAAACAACCTCCTCAGCTTTATAAATTATACTTGTTACCCACGACTTTGTCCGCGTCTTAGCCCAAGTTCCGGAATTCTGTGAGGATAAACGTTGAGAACGTTCAGCGCTTGATTCCCGTAGTCGGTTCACCAAAGTTCGAGAACTCTGTGAGGCTAAACGTTGAGAACGTTCAGCGCTTGATTCCCGTAGTCGGTTCACCAAAGTTCGAGAACTCTGTGAGGCTAAACGTTGAGAACGTTCAGCGCTTGATTCCCGTTCTCGGTTTATCAAAGTTCGGAAATTTTGTAAGGATAAACGTTCAGCGCTTGATTCCCGTTGACGGTTTGCCGAAGTTCGGAAATTTTGTAAGGATAAACGTTCAGCGCTTGCTTCCCGTTGACGGTTTGCCGAAGTTCGGAAATTTTGTGAGGCTAGATACTGCGAACGTTCAACGATCGATTCATTAGCACGGTTTTGTTCACTGATTCCTCTTTGAGTAGCCAACCTATGCATATTTTCATTCTCTGTTTCACTGCTGCAAAGCTCGCAGCCGCTTTGCGGTAACAGTCTGCCGAGAAAGCTGAGTTCTTTTTCTAGGCATTATAGTGACGAAGAAAGAAAATAGGAAATGAAAACTTAACCAAACCGTAACTCGTAATCAAGAAAAAACAAACGTAAGGTTAATAATTAGGATCCTAATTATTGTTACCTGTATTTGGTACTTACGTAAAATATAAGGTTAACTAACTGTGTACTTAAACTAAAACCTAACCTAATAAGGGCTGATTTTTTAATAGTCAGATTATTTTAATCTGAGGAATAAAAATAGCAGTTTGACATAATGTCAAACTGCTATATTTTTCTATAGATGAGCTGTCAAACCGCCATTTTTATTCCTCAGATAAAAGTTATCTGACTATTGAATAAACAGCCCTAAGAATAATTATGTAGATGACACCTATTTACAGGTATTATCTACAATATTTTTTTTAATAATTGTGAAATTTATAAAAAAAAATAGCTATGAGGAGCTCGTGGCTAAATAATAGCAGCCGCTCGGGTCGATCTTTAGGTTAAGCCGCGCTTGCCTAGGTTGGTCTGTGGATGGGTGACCAGTGACCACCCGTTACATACCGAGTTTCCTCCGTGCCTCGGAAAGCACGTTAAGCCGTTGGTCCCGGCTGTCATTTGTAGATCTTTGACAGTCGTAACAGGTAGTCAGTGTTCCAAAAGTCTGACAACCAGTCTTACCAAGGGGTATCGTATTACCCAGTATTAACTGGTTGTGGAGGTCAGATAGGCAGTCGCTCCATGTAAAATACTGATATTCAGCTGCATCCAGTTAGACTGGAAACCGACCCCAACATAGTTGGGAAAAGGCTAGGCAGATGATGAATAATTGTGAAATTATTAGAACCAAAATATTATCCTTGACAATCGTAGAGCTATACCCCCCCTCCGCGTCGCCCGCAAGCAACGCCTCTCCTCGCCCATGCCCAGCGCAGCGTCATGTTTTGCACATCATGCGGCGCGTGTGAATTTTATATCGGAGTTATTTTAAAATTGTAATATCTTCTAAGATGTTCATTGAAATTAAGTGATGTCAAAGACAATTTTGTTCACAATTAAATACTGTTAATCAACAACACATTTATTTGGATAAAGATTAATATTATTATGTTGAAACTACTTGAAACAACTCTAACAAATAATTGGTAATCATGCATTAATTTGACCAAATTTGATTACCATAAAAACGGTTCTAGTGACTTAATCTTAAAAGATAGACATATACCGTCACGGACATTTTTTTAGATCATTTCAAGAGGAATAATTCTTTTCTACGTATTTTTTTGATATCTTGAACCGTTTTCGCAGCGCACGCAACGGAAGCCCTCAAAGATGAATAATTTTCCCCGTTTTTTTCACATTTTCCATTGTTTCTTCGCTCCTTTTAGTCGCAGCGTGATGTTATATAGCCTAAAGCCTTCCTCGATAAATGGTCTATTCAACACAAAAAGAATTTTTCAATTCGAACCAGTAGTTCCTGAGATTAGCGCGTTCAAACAAACAAACAAACAAACTCTTCAGCTTTATAATATTAGTATAGAATTTTTTATTGTATTAATTCTTGTATTGTGTCATTCATCAAATAAATGAATTATCTATCTATCTTTAAGGCGCGCAAGAAACACGAACGCGCCATCGACACGGCAAACGCACACTCGTCCTAGGGCCTCTATCTGGTTCAAAATTAATCTGATGAGACCAAAATCAAACGACCAGTATTCAGTGGCCCTTTTGAATTCGACGAATACATATTTGCTTTAAATTTGAAATGTGATGATACAAAATTGTATAGTCGTATAAAATTATTATAAACTAGCTTTTGCCCGCGGCTTCGCTCGCGTTAAACTCGGGGTAACACAGTTCCCCTTTCCTGATTTGCAGGTACTGACTACCTGTAGTTTTGCTCTCGCACCTTATTTATTGTAATAGCAATGCAAAGTTTTCGCTTTTCTTTCTTGTTTCTTCCTCAAATCTCAATCTTTTTTAAAAAAAAAGCTTATGTCCGTCTCCATGGTCCCAACTATCTCTGTACCAAAATTCATCAAAATCGGTTTAGCCATTAAAGCGTGAAGAGGTAACAAACAAACATACAAACTCACTTTCGCTTTTATAATATTATAAGTAAGGAAAATAAGGATAATATCAGATGTTACCTTTTTTCAAATGGGAAATCATCAAATAAATTTTACCGTTCTGGGCGGAGTGGAAGGAAGTGGCAGATTTGTACTGACTTCAACCCATCCATGTTCCTTCGTGTTTTGCCCTTTTGTGTTCCAAGGCCGCGGTATCTAGCTGTCATCATATTTGAGTTTGACTTTAAAAATTGCGTTATGTCTATAATAATCTAAAAGACGGACTAAATAGAATGTAATTACTTTGGCCCTGGAAACTACCCTATTCTGTATTGAATTCCATGTAATAGGGGCCGAGCCTATTGCCATCAAACGGGCGCGAATCCAGAGTCCGTAGCTGCTACTGAGAAATTCCTGATGGAAAACCCAATAACACTTTGTCCAACTCGGTAATCGAACCCATGACCTTATGCTGAGCAGTCTGCGCTTGCGACCACTAGGCCAACAGTAAATTGTATTAGGATTAATCCACATTTAGAATTAAACTTTTCTTTGTCATGTAAATGTACTAGTTACTGATTTAGTTTTAACGGACATAAGGAACTTGACGACACGGGTGGCGCAGTGGCTGAGTGATCGACTGCCGCTCTGCGTGTCGCGGGTTCGGTTCCCGCTCGGAACAAATATTAGTATGGCCTACAGATAGTTGTTCCGGGTCTGGCTGTTTGTGTATGTGAGTTTAAATGTTTGTAAACGCATCCACGATACAGGAGAAATCCTAGTTTGGGCAATGTTTAAAAAAAAACCGTCTCTTGATTGTGAACTGTCGATTGCTTCAATAGTCTAAGGATTTTGTTTGAAAGAGGGCTCACCAATTCAATTAATTAACTTAATCCGGATTCCGGATCCATTGGAGTCATTGAAATATCCTCCTAAAAGAACTTTTTGACTGAAACTCTTTTTTTTATAAATAAAGTACCGTAACTAATTTAAAATTTTGTACAAAAAGTGAACAAGATTTTTATTTCTGTATTCGTTCTTTTTTAATCAAATTGTTTTGTTGTATTCTGAATACTTAATTTATCAAAATAATATATATACGAGCTGGCACCCGTGGCTTCAACCGCGTGATATCGAAAAAAAAAATGTCCTATGTGTTATTCCTGACTATAATCTACCTCTGTGCCAATTTTCATCAAGATCCGTTAAGCCGTTTTGACGTGAAAGAGTAACAAACATCTATATATCCATACATCCATCCATTCTCACAAACATTCGCATTTATAATATTAGTAGGATAACAAAATTATCTAATAAGGGAACCCTTTTGAAGTACGGAACCCTAAAAACAGAGAATATTTGGAGAACGCTGGCAACACTCGCGGAAGTAATACGACATGATAATGATGTTTGCTTTTAAAGGAAACTCGATAATCGAGAGAAGAAAACTCTCATCGTTTGACCTCGATAAATATTTTACATCTTTTTGATGGCACGGACCGTTTATTTTTGTGAGTGATGTGGATATTATATAAGGCCTAAGAAAGAAAGAAAAACTTTGATTTGGGACTCGCACAAAACAAGTAAAATAGTAACAAAATGAAATGAAATAGTACAGACAAGGTTATTGTCTGTGCGACGCCAAAAAGGTCCCTGTCTCAGCATATTATAAGCTGCGATATTTTAGGATCAAAATAACACAGCGCTGGTATTTGACAGGGCCAGTTAGTGGTATCACGGACACAGAATGGAACACATACTAATAAATATTCTAATTACAGATACAAAGATAACAAAATTTATTTAATATTATAAAAGCGAAAGTGAGTTTGTTTGTTTATTTATTTGTTACCTCTTCACGCTTTAATGGCTAAACCGATTTTGATGAATTTTGGTACAGAGATAGTTGGGAACCAGGAGACGGACATAGGCTAATTTTTTTAAAAAAGTGGGATGTGAGGGAGAAAGAGGGAAGAAAAGGGGAAAACTTAGCGTTGCTATTACAAATCAATAAGGCGCAGAGGAACTGTGTTACCCCGAATAAAACGCGAGCGAACCCGCGGGCAAAAGCTAGTAATAAATAAATACAGATGGACAAAAGTATAATTATGATATTTTCATGCAAATTATTATTATTATTATAGACACTATCAAATTGGCCAATACCCAATAGCCCAGCGCTCCAAATTATTATTAAGACTATTGTCTCAGAGGATTTCTGCGGTCGTCTTCAGGCTGATGTGGAGCTTATAGTCAATATATTTCAAGGGCGTGGAGTATATAAGTAGCAAGACCAAGTTCACCTTGACACCCACCCGTCCCTTGCTAGAGCCAGCCTGCGATGCTGAACTAGTAAGTTCAAACCAGTCACCAAATAATATCACTCAGATCCAGCCTGTCCCTTTGCTGGCCTCCCCAGCGACGCCCTAAGCCGAAACTCGAGCCCCACAGAGGGTGCCCTTAGCGTGTACTCGCTTAGTTTTTGGAACGAAGCTTTGGAACGAAGTTCGTTATTGCGCGTTGCGAAAGGGGGCTAAACGGAAAAGTCTGTAAGTCAACGTAGTCAAAAATATGGCCGTTTATGGAACAAGTTTGTAAGGAAACCTGTTTACACAAGTCCGACTCGCACTTAGCCGGTTTTTTTTCATTATATTATATTATTGTACATAAAAGATTAGAGGCATAATGTTAATTAAACTCATCAATCCTTCCTCCATTTGTATTTTGAAAAAAAACTAAGTAAGAGAGTTTTAGTCGAATATTCATTTATCGGAAAACCCATATCACACATTGACAATCCCGGTTCTACCCGGGCACTTTAGTGAGCACATCCTCAATCCATCTTAATTTACGTTGACGTCATCTGAATAAACATGAAACCTCTTTGTTTTACGCCTAAGTACATTAACAGCTTGTTAATAATAAAAGGGAATATACAATGTATTGAGATCAGTTTCTATTTAGATTTAATTTCTATTGTACAAACATGGTAACACAAAATGAAGTAGAAGAATTGTAAAGCTTGGGATTCGGATCTATCAAAAATATACAATTCAATAATAATAATTATCTTTGAGCGTGTCGACAGCGCGTTCCTGTTACATGCGCGCCTCACAGAGGTGTTAATAAGGCAGAGGGGCCTACTAGGGCCACCGCCTGCCGGTTGGTTCGAAAGAAATACCGCGGCTCTGGAACATAAAGGGCAAAAGAAAAGGGTTTTAGTCAGTACAAGGCTGAGGCTCCCCGCGAAATTATTTGATTTCCTATCCGTACAAAAAGACATCTACTTAATAACATTTCGAACACATTTTTTTAATTTACTTGAAACTCCTGAAAGCCAGAATCAACAGAGGCAACCAACACAAAAGGATCTTGAAAAGAATAAGGGAGGATTAGAAAAACCTGGGCCTAATCAGTTGCTACATCGTTTGTTACTCTTGAACTAAATCTTTAAGCATAGTACAAGTCAACAGTTGAAAAATGTGAAATGGTAGATGTGACTGATCGATGGTTTAATTGTCTTCGGACTGATTCGCCCTATGCCCTCGTACTAGTATTAAACTGTATCACTAGCGGAGAGTCTTCCTCGCCATTATAACAAGAGATTCCCACAATATGCCCTACCTGATAGTTGTTCCGGGTCTGGCTGTTTGTGTATGTGAGCTTAAATGTTTGTAAACGCACCAAAGAAATAGGAGAAAATCCAAATGTCCTCACATGTTTCAAAAAAGGAAACTTATTTATTTTCTCAGGAAAATGGAGTTATAATTATCTTTCCTTTTGCGAACATGTTATAATATTTACGTGCGAAATGCTAGTATCATTTACAGGTGCAAGCTTCATACATTTATTACAAAAGACACGCAATTACATTTCTTTCCTTTGCTATGAAACTTGTGGATTGCACTTTTATCATTTTTCATGTCACAATGCGAGTTGAGAAAAATACTTTCTTGTCATCTTATACAACTTGTTAAAGGAATCGTACCTGTGTATGTTGCACTTTGCAATAAAAATATTAATACACACATAAAATACACGACAGGACATTATATTAAGACGGAAAAATATTTCACACTAGCTGTACTGCGTGGTTTTACTCGCATCTTTGGTTACTACCTCGCTTCCGTGGGTAGTACGGTGATGTTATATAGCCTATGTTACTTAGTGATTATGCCGAAGTCTAATATTCTAGTAGTTTATGAGTTTATTCGGTACATACAAAAAACAAATCATTCCTCTTTGTAATAATAGTGTAGAAGTGTAGATTTCGCTTGACATAACTCAAAAAATAAGAATTACGTTGCAACATTTTTAAATAAGACTTAAAAATGTTTTGCATCATGAATGCCAATATTTTATGCATGCATGCCAATATTTCATTACGTATTTCGTTACTTAACTTTATATTTAACTAGCTTTTGCCCGCGGCTTCGCTCGCGTTAAATTCGGGGTAACACAGTTCCCCTTGCGCCTTATTGATTTGTAATAGCAACGCTAAGTTTTCCCTTTTCTTCCCTCTTTCTCCCGCACATCCCTAGCCTATGTCCGTCTCCTGGTTCCCAACTATCTCTGTACCAAAATTCATCAAAGTCGGTGTAGCCATTAAAGCGTGAAGAGGTAACAAACAAACTCACTAAGTTAGGATTTCAAGCAATACTGAAAAAACTTTTTTTTCGACTTGACTTTGAGCTTGACTTAATAAAAAAGAATTTTTGAAATCGGTTGGCAAGCGACGGAGTTAAGCGCGAACAAACCTAAAAAAAAACATACAAACATCCGAATTGAGAACCTCCTCCTTTTTTAGAAGTCGGTTAAAAACGCCCGCCCTCTTTGCTCCTTGCATTTGCATTTTATTGCATTTTCTGTAATTTTTCGTACTTTTCCCTGAAACTCACGCGACAGCTTTTATTTTTTCTCGCCAAACGAAATTACTCGTTCAGCTTCCAGCTATGTTCACAGCAGAGTGCACGTCGTACGGAATCAATATAAATGTTTATCGAGAAAAGTGCTAACAATTTGTAGTTCTCGGCACTGTTCTAATTCACCAGTAGTTGGGTGGCAATAATCGCTTTTACAATATGGGTAATTACGAACTAGGTGGCAATTGGTTGGATATCGTTCATTCTAGAACCATCATATTGTTGTTAATATGATCGTATAATAATATATCATATGGCTGCAGAGGCTTAGGATAAACTGTTAATGGTAATTTGATAGATATATAGATAGAACATTCTTTATTATGCACCATACAAATTACAAGAATAACAGGATACAACTTATAAATAGGGTGACACAATGGGCGGCCTAATCGCTAAAAGCGATCTTTTCAAGACAACCTTTGGATGTATTTAAAAGAGAAGAGACAGTACTGTAGGTAGTCTGTGGTGCAGCATTTTTCAAAAATTAATAACTAGATACATTTAAAAAAAATATATAATTATACATATAAAATAATAATCGTGAAGAGCAAAGAAATATAACTTGCATATTAACGAACAGATACTTTTAGAGTTTAATGTCTTTTGACCAATTTTCATTATCAACAAGTATGATGTAACAATGATCTTGTAAAATATTTAAAAAAGTGCACGTTGAGTTTTTTGCTATTCTTCTCCATACAGATTTACGCTTTAAAATTGGAAACTACGGTACGTTCACGAGTTATTATGCCTTGTGACTGGGACTGTAGTTTCATCCTTATGTTTTTGGTATTCCATAGTGCTTGTACAGGCAGTTTTCGCATTGAAATAAATGGTTTGTTTGAGTTATTATCAACTTATGTTTATTGCCTTGTTGGTTTAGTGGTCGCAGGCTACTGAAGACCATGGGTTCCTGGGTTCGATTCACAGGTAGGGTAAAGTGTCACGGAGTCTAAATTTGTGCCCGGTTGATGGAAATAAGTGGCTAAATTTGGGTGACCTATTAAAGTCAAAGTCAAAGTAATTTATTTGTTAGTTATTTGTGGTATTGAGGATGGTACATACAATAATGAAAGTTCAACGTGTTTCACCAGTGCTATTACTCCTAAATATTTTAATGATGTAATATTTAATATTAAGTACACCTTTGCTTTACTATTTGGGGATTACAGGCCTGATGGTATTTTGTTTTGTTTATTACTTCCCCAGTATCTTGTCGCGTGTCGCGGGTTCGATCCCCGCACGTTACCAATATTTGTATGACCTAAAAGTATGTCTTCCGGGTCTGGCTGTTTGTGTATGTGAATTTAAATGTTTTTAAACGATAAAGGAGAAATTCCTTGTGTGGGGCAACGTTTTTTTTTAAATATATTCTATTCATGTGAAGAAAAATGTACTCTTGGGAAAAATACATTGCAATATGTTTTGCTTTTTGAATCATCTCAAGCAATTTGTGATGCTCTGCTCAGGCGGACCGTTTGTTTCATTTTATGCAGTACGTGAACGCTGGTATCTCTTGGGGCAGGCCTGCAGCCAGACTTTTGTAGATGAACTCTAAAACGGAGCAAACGAGGCAGTTTTGTGTTATTTTTATTGTGAACAAGCTGCTCTTTGCGGTTTGTTTGCGGACCAGCTACTATGTAACATAAAACTCAAACATCAGTTCAAACTCAAACATTAGTTCAAACTCAAACATCAGTTCAAACTCAAACATTAGTTCAAACTCAAACATTAGTTCAAACTCAAACATCAGTTCAAACTCAAACATCAGTTCAAACTCAAACTCAAAGCATATATTTCAATTAGACCATTACAGGCAATTTTGATTGTCAAGAAACAAAATGAAGCTACAGTCCCGATCACAAGGCATAATAACTTGTGAAAGTACTGTAGTTGCCCATTCCAAAGCGTTGATCTCTATGGAGAAGAATGGGCAATAAACTCCATGGACACTCTTTTAAATTATAATATTACTAGCTTTTGCTCGCGGCTTCGCTCGCGTTAAATTCGGGGTAACACAGTTCCCCTTGCGCCTTATTGATTTCTAATAGCAACGCTAAGTTTTCCCTTTTCTTCCCTCTTTCTCCCTTACATCCCACTTTTATTTAAAAAATTAATTAGCCTATGTCCGTCTCCTGGTTCCCAACTATCTCTGTACCAAAATTCATCAAAATCGGTGTAGCCATTAAAGCGTGAAGAGGTAACAAACAAACAAACAAACTCACTTTCGCTTTTGTAATATTAGTAAGGATTACATAATCGTATTAACATCATTTATGTTGAGATTATACAAATATGTGAGAACCATGTAGAAAGACGTGCACAGTAAGAGCGTCTAGAGTAACCCCGCGGGTTTACCTGTGTAGACCAGTTACTATATAACATAAAAGCCCTTGTCAAGACTGGTTGGCGGACTTACAAGCTTCTGACGACAGACAAAAAACCACCGGATGAAGGTCAAGTCGCTACTACATCGTACTTACTAAAATTTAAAGATCAGCCCCGCTGTCTAGATCTGTACGGCTGATGGCAACAGGCTTTTTTTATGGATGGAAAATCATCTAATAACTTAGGGGGAATGTCAGACTTAAACTGACCAAAACCCACCCATGTTCCTTCTTTTTACATACGCAATAGAATTTGTCATGTGTGTTTTTGTTTCAATAAGTATAAAGTATTTTGCTATTTATGTTCCGGGGTCGCGGTATCTCCTTCGAATAACCCGCAACCCCGGATGGGAGCAACTCTGAGGAACAAATTCTTGCTTATAGCAACAGGCTTGCCCCTTCTTACTTAGAACTCAAACATATCTGGTGAAATGTGAATATACTGTGACTACAAGATAGAAGAACCGATTTTGATGAATTTTGGTACAGAGATAGTTGGGACCCAGGAGACGGACATAGGCTATTTTATTTAAAAAAAAAAACGGGTTGCACTCCGGGAGTGCCGGCAGAAGTGAAAACTTGATTATTAACGTTGAGCATGTTTGATATTTTGGAATGGTTAGGGAATCATTTTGCACCAATTGCTTTATCAGTATAAAAGTACTATCATTTATGTGGTAGAATACAATATTCATTTATTGCGCTATCGTACACAAACATGACAATTTATTCAATTTATTTTTGTAATCCCAGTGATTACAAAAATAAATGAAGTAAATAAATGAATAAAAAGACTTAAAACATAACTTGCGAAATGTGGGTGTACTATTCGGTGCACCCCTGCCTGAGCCTTCGGGGATTACAGGATGTTATGTTATCATTGAATCCTGCCTAAAGAATTTGTAATTAAAAGTGTGGAAGTAATCTGTCGCACATAAAAATGTGTGCGATACATCTTTTCACAGGCGCTTAGTAAGCACGTAAGCAGGAACGTCACATTCGATCTTACTACAGAATTAGCTGAGAATTTATCGGTTTCCTATACCAATAACACTCGTGCTTTTTAACTTACTTGTAAATACTTGTAATCAAATTATTTTTAAAGCAGGTTTTTAAATAAACTGAACTTTATTTTACCAAACAACAAACGCCTTAGTGAAAATGTTTAGCAATTTAATACTCGGAAGGTACTTATTGCGATTGAACGATTTCCTTTTTTAAACACCTTCACAAGTACTTTTAATAGCTACTAGATACTAAGAAAGCTGCAAACTCAAAGACAACACTGTCTTATTGATTTTAGAATCTCTTGTCATTATGCGTCAATCAATAAAATTGCAAGGAAATACGGAATTTTAGCTACACTAACATACCTACAGGTACGTAACGTTTGTAAATAGCACGTAAATTGCCTTCGTAGTTAGCACGGTGCGAATCCCCCAAAGACCACGGTTCTATCACAATCTTAAGGACGATGAAGATAGCCAGAGGACTAGGTTTCGCGGCGCTGCGCCGGCGCGCGGCGGGTGGCAATTTATTTAATAGATTTGTCAGCTTTATCCCTAAAGCATTAGGTTCAAAGTTGATTGGAAACTTTTTAAAATTTCTTTAAATGATTTTAAACCATAAAATGTTGAAGGTTAAGTTCAAAATCGAATGAGAAAATTTGACTGGTGGCGAGTCGGCGGCGCGCGGCGGCGAGCGACTTTGTCGAAGTTCAAAGATGCCGCCGCCTCGGAACCCAACGAAGTTTCCGACAAAGAAATTCAACATTATTTTTAAGAATTATTAGATTTATTTAGTTCCGTTTCATGCACCATCGAGTGTGCATGTGTATTTTTATTGCGCAAATTTGGGCGTTTCGTGTTATGTGATACCTAGTGATTACGTTAGAGAGGTGTTATGTAGAAGAGTGTTGCTATTGTAAGTACATTGTGTTTGTGAGCATATGTGTTTTAGCTGATTGGTCTCGTTTTCGAACGATGCTGTTGCTGGTCATCAGTATTCATCGCAGGAATTCGTAAGTACATGTTTAACTGTTGCGGTATGGCCTACGGAAATACGATCGAGGCCATTCGAGGCACTACACTGACTAGAGTAGAGCGTGCGTCTGTTTTTACGTGTAGAGGCGACCGATGCTAGATCAGCTAGGTTAGATGACAACAAAGCGATAGACACTTTTATCTTTTCGTGTAAGTAGTTGAATCGAATCGAATTTAATTTACCTAATACTTTTTGCTAGGTAAGTAGGTACGCTGAGCAGCGTTGGTATTTTAACGTGACTATCTACAAGGCCGGAGCGGCCGCGAGTGGCGTGGCGCGGGCCGCGCCACACACCCGACCGCCTCGCGCCGCGCGGCGCGGCTCGAGCCGGTCGGGTGTGTGTGTGTGCAGTGTGCCGTGTCCGTGTACTTGTGTAGGCACAACGCACACATTCGAACAGCCGGTTGCGCGCAAACCATTACCCGCTACAAAAATCTGATTATTTTTAAAGTCCAAAAAAAAATTCCGTTTCCCAGCAATTATTTTTGCGCAGTGTTACTTAGTTTCATGTACAGAATGCTTGGTTGACGGCTTCGTGAAGGGTCTGTTTACACCCGTTAAGCAGTACGATAGACTCGATCGAAACCTAACCTTAATTATAAAATTATATTAATGAATAAATGAAAATTAATTAAACCTAACCTAACCTGAATAATAAAATTATATTAATTAAAAATTAAAACTTATTAAATTTTCATCTAGTATATTTATAAAGTACTCACTCATTTTCTTTCGCTATTTCTTCATCACTTTTATCGTTAATAGATGCACTTTGTTCAATTTCCATATTTTAAGCCCTTTACATTCACGAATTTTACGAATACACAACAATGTGATCACTACACAGACGGTCGAGCCATCAGCTGTCACCATCCATGGATGCGCGTGGCACGCTGTAACATACACGAACATTCGCGCAAGCGCCCTGCGCTGCCTAAACGAAACAGTAGGCCCAGGCATACATTTTCGCCGCGCCGTAGAGAGGGGATAGCTGTCTACTCTCCATCCGTCTTACGCTTTTTCGATCAGGTCACGTGTCCTGACGCGAGTTTAAGATTTTATACCCATTACAGAAAAAGTGCTCAACGCCGCTAAAGAAGTTTTCACTTCAAAAAAAAGTGGGATATGAGGGAGAAAGAGGGAAGAAAAGGGAAAAATTAGCTTTGCTATTACAAATCAATAAGGCGCAAGGGCAAAATCAGGAAAGAGGAACTGTGTAACTGTGTGTGTGTGTGAAAAGCTAGGTATAATATATATTTGTTATCTACTAGGATAACAAATATATATTATACCTAGCTTTTGCCCGCGGCTTCGCTCGCGTTAAATTCGGCGTATCACAACACCAATAGATTAACACTATAACTCATTGGCTTACGATGAAGTCCTGATTTCACGAACGCAAAACGTTTCATCTTGTCTAAACACAGACTTAGTTTCGATCGCCCTCAGGTTGAATTCCGAAGTCAGTCGGACTAGTTCTGGAATTCCCTGTATTGCATGATTACTTGCAGATTCCTCTTTATTCTGTTGTTTGATAACACTGAACGTTCTTCTAATTATTTTAGTGTTTTACCATGTAATGAGAACGACGATTGTTTGTTGTAAAAATAAATTATTCCTTGTTTTTATTCCGGATTCCGGATAGATAATCATGGGAAATAACTTCCCCCGCTCTGGGCGATGCGAGGGGGATTCTCAGACTTGTACTGACTAAAACCCACCCATATTCCTCTTATTGCCCTTTATGTTCCGGGGCCGCGGTACCTCTTTCGAACAACCCGCAACCCGCAACCGGATGGCGGTGGCCCTGGCAGGCCCCTCTGCTTTGCTGACATCTCCTTGAGACGCGCGTAGAACACTAACCCGCCGTCGACACGGCCTGTCGTCAATAAACGGTCGCACGGTGAGCTACCCATTGCTCACCGTCCACAGGCCCGCATCTACGGTGGCTGGGAAATGTCTCGCGGCGCCCGACGCCCGGGGCCTCTCCCACGTGTTTGAGGTTCTCTCCCTTAAACGCCCTGCTACGTGGTACGTGGTTCGCTAGTATGACTGCTTCGCAAAAGGAGGTGACCGCTTCTCATTCCCTCTTGGTTTAAAGCCTTGATTGAAAAACACTTAAAGTTTTAGATTTACATTGAGCATACTCTTGGTCTCAATCTTGTTTAAGGACAGATATGAGATCAACCATAGTACGAGCTTACTCAAAATAACAATACAAGAGAAGTTCTTAGTATGGCGCAAAGTTTTTAACACCGAAAAAGACTTTAACTATTTACAGTCACTATTATCCATACAAACAAATACATTCTTTAAATTGAGATTTTATTTTAAGTGAAACGAGAAACTTAATTTTTGTGATAACAGAGTTTCAAAAGAAAACCTATCCATCAAACGAAAGAACTAACCTAGGATAAGGCCAACTAGCAGCGATACGAAAGGTCATTAACCTAAAAAACAACTGTGGCGTTGACAATCTAATATTCATCTCTTTCCATCTTGTGCCTTTGTCGTAATGTCTCGTTCTCCCGGCAAAAACATGACAACGTTAAGACGGGTTCGCCAACATTCGGGCGGCCATTTTAGATGGGGTTTTAGCATGGGTTTTGTTTACATTTGGTATCGCTTCTCGTTGGCCGTACTTTAGATTTGTTTTGTGACAAATAATCATAACAGGCAATATATTTACTTTATATATCCGTACTGAGTAAACATAAATAGCGAAAAAAATCACGAACACGTTCACTCTAAATAAATAACGTTTAGCGGACGCGAGTAATGTTTATTTTTCTTTCACAAACTGATAGGTAAGGTAAGGCGTACTTATTTATTTAATCACAAATAACATCATCACAGCTGTAAATCCTGATGGGTAAGGCAGAGAGTTAAGTTATAGTGCTTTTTTAACTTTGCCCCATACTAGGAATTTCTCCTATACCGCACGCACCCAGCGTTTACAAACATACACAAACATCCAGACCCGAAACAACTTAAAGTTACGTCGTTGACTGATTGATTGACGTCATTCTATATCTAATATGGCGGTCTCCCAATGATGGACTAGTTTTTTTTTGCATTTCTATGATATCTTTATCAAATAAATGGGTTTGTTGAAAAGAATACAAGGAATAAAAATATGTCACCTAAACTTAGAGATTGTGTTTTTATTCTAATTGTCATTAAGTTCATTTTATTCTCATATTTATTGTATTCAATAAAATCTTGTTAAAAATCTCGTTTTGGCACCCATGTGAACTAACCCTAAGGTTACATTTTTATCCCCACTTTGCCTTTGCAGACTAACAAGAGTTCCTAGAGCCTTTGGCAGTAACCCGTTTGCTTTTGCGTCGAATATCATTGCAAAGAATTTTACTGGATACCTGAGATTGTCCATGCGCAGTTCTGAAAGTCTAACGGTCCGGACACTCCCGCAAGTAATGCAACATACGTCGACACGCTTGCGCGTAAAGGCAGGAACACACTGCTTTGTCGTGTCGCAAAAAACAAACATTTCGGTTTCAAATTAGAAAGGATAATCAAAACATAAACGCTACGATACGAGACATTATGGTGTGTTACAACCTTGACTTGTATCATTTAGTGAGAAAGCGCCCGTGTCCAAAGCGGAGGCGAGTGGAGCGGAGAGATGTGCGGGAATCGGCAAAACGTATTGATTGAAAAACGCATCGTATGTCCGTCCTTACTGTGTTTGGTCGAAACTTGACGTCTCAGCACCACTCCGCTCATCCCCGCTTTGGTAGTTAAGTGGTAATGAAGAACAGGGTGTTAAGATCGTCATCACGTGTACAAAAGAGACCTTTTAGTTTTTTTTTTAAATAAACGTTGCTCCACACTAGGTTTTTCTCCTGAATCGTGGGTGTGTTTAAAAACATTTAAACTCACATACACGAACAGCCAGACCCGAAACAACTATCTGTAGGCCATACAAATATTTGTTCCGTGCGGGGATCAACTTCGCGACACACAGCGCAGCAGTCGATCGCTCAGAAACTGCGCCAACCGCTACCGTGTTCTGTTTGTCACAAAGATTATGTCTGCTGCAGCGGAGTCCAGAATTTCGTGGCCAAGCGGTAACATACTAGTTTTGAGATGGTTTTTAGGTATTCTCAACTCTTTGCTGTGTGTAGAAATTCAATTAAGATGTAGTGCAATGCTTCTCAATAGAGCCACAAACTGTTGATTGGTTTAATTAAAGTCTTGTATTAGTAGTGTGTGGTTGGCAATTAGCGTTTTGATTTGAAGCTTACGGAAAGGAAGAAACTAAGTATATTGTCCAACAGTTCACAGTACACACAGGACACAGATAGTTAGATGGAAGACGAGATGAAGAGCAAAGAAAGAAAGCGATAGGTACAGTTATTGTTTTAGCACTATAAAGCACATCTAGGTACAAATCCTTGAAGCACTAGATAACAGTTCTAAACGCGGTATTACACAACGTTTACCGGCGGGAGCAAGCGAGGATACGATGTATGATTAAAATTAAAGGTTTAATTACTGCCAGTCCTTACCTGGCAACATTGGAAGGAGTCAACCGAATAGCAGGGAATATGTTCACTGATATTATTGGTGATAAACGTTACATTACGCGTATAATCCTCAAAGGGATTTGTAGAGTGATTTCGCCTGTTACATTTAAGTCCCATGTAATAGGCGAGACTATTGCCGTCAAATGGACTTTATTTTTTAACTTTGCCCCTTTCTAAGAATATCTTCTGTATCGTGGGTGCGTTTACAAACATTTAAACTCACATACACAAACAGCCAGACCGGGAACAACTATCTGTAGGCCATACAAATAATTTTTCCGTGTGGGGATCGAACTTGCGATACGTAGCGCAAAGGTCAAACGCTTAGCCACTCCGCCAACTGTGCTGTCAAATCCAGACTCTTCGTCTGTTACTGAGAAAGTCTTTGTGAACTTTTGTAAACTAACATTTTACATTAAGAATACTTACTTCTCTCCCCCAAACTTTTAACGATATTACATAACTTATGGGTTGTGGCACCATGGTGACCCCATTTAGTAAATTAATTTATGTGAGGTTGAATTTACATTGCATTCTGTAGTCGACTGGGTATGGTTGAAACATTTTATTTCTTTTTCATCCATGACATCAGGTTTAGTAAAGCAAGTCATGCTCAATACAAAGACATAAATCCTTACTAATATTATAAAAGCGAAACTGAGTTCAGTTCTGAGCAAGCTGAAGTGGCAGTGGGCTGGCCATATCTCACGAAGAACCGACAACCGTTGGGGTAAACGTGTTCTTGAGTGGAGACCGCGACTCGGCAAGCGTAGTGTAGGACGCCCTTCGACCAGGTGGGATGACGATCTAAGAAAGACTGCAGGCAGATGCTGGATGCGGCAAGCTGAAGACAGGGCGCTATGGCGCTCATTAGGGGAGGGCTATGTCCAGCAGTGGATTAATATAGCCTGATGATGATGATGATGAAACTGAGTTTGTTTGTTTGTTACGTCTTCTCGCCTAAATGGCTAAACTGATTTTGATGAGTTTTGGTACAGAGATAGTTGAGACCCTGGAGACGGACATAGGCAATTTTTTTTAAAGTTAGAAATGAGGGCGAATGAGGGAAGAAAAGGAAAAACTTAGCTTTGCTATTACAATAAATAAGGCGCAAGGGCAAAAACTACAGGTAGCAGGTACCTGCAAATTAGGAAAGGGGAACTGTGTTACCCCGAATTTAACGCGAGCGAAGCCGCGGACAAAGGCTAGTACAATATCGTTTTCCTGCCTATTAATGCAGCAATGTTATTTGATATCCTTGTATTGTACTTATGTATAATACCTAATTATAATTTGTTTCAACCCCATACCAGGGTTGCTTGAACCGGGGTTGCGGGTTGTTCGAAAGAGATCCCCGGAACACATAGGGCAAAAGAAGGAACATGGATGGGTTTTCAGTCAGTAAAAGCCTGACACTCCCTTCCCCTCCGCCCAGAGTGGGAGAAGTTATTTGATGATTACCCATGTGAAAAAAGCCGTGCCTGGGGTCAAATGACACGCATAAAAATCATTTATTTTATATTAAAATATAATAATTCTATTCTGTTAATATCCCAAAACCATTTTCGGACTAATATTGGCACATTTTTTTTTATTGTTCAAGTTTTTGACCACACTTTTAATTATAATCTAAAGTTATAATTGCCTGTGATGGTGGTGGCGTCTTTTCCTCTAGAGTCTAGCGTACTATTATTCTGAATAGGGGCCTATTCATCTTCGATTTTATGTACAGGTTTTGGTCTTTCTGTCACAAATGCAGGTGCAAAATCGAGTGCAGTAAATAAATGCCGATTGAATTTCCCAGTTGTGCGAATGCTAGCTTGAATGTTAGATTGTGTAAAAGCAATCGGCGTAGCAGTCGGTCCAATCTCTGGGCTGTCTTTTATTGACATTGTTTTGCCGGGTTGGGGTGACTTTGCCTCCATGCATCACAGGTCAAATTTACAACTATCTTCAGTAGATTGAATAGAGATCAATCAAGAGGTTGGAGTCCATGTGAGCAGTGGGGAGGAATATACAATGTGTCCGGTCATGGACTAGCGATATTCTAGATACATATGTAACGAGTGTTTTAATATACTATTACCGCTACACACTTGGGTCTATTTCACTTCCCCGCTTTTTGGCAACCATTTTGAGATAATCTCTATGCGTGTACAAAAAATAATCATATCTCTCAAAGTGTTGGTCTTACTGAGGCGAGAATAGGTTTATTCAGAGGGCAACATTATTGTCTATCATTTAAATTAAGAAATGATGAGCTTACATTTTTGTAACTTTAGAAAACAAAATTAAAGTCCAAAAAATATGCAAATCAATGAAAGGTTTGTAAACATTTTTGTGAAAAAAATGGTAGTATATTTTTTTAAATCAATAAATTTTAGTACTTGAAAGTTTGTTATATAAGTACATTGAATATCGCTAGTCCGTGACCGGACACATTGTATAGTAACACAAAGCCTATCTTCTTGCAAAAGTCTGCGTTTGTGTTTCTGTGAAGAGTGCTTATCATGCACAGGTAAAACTTTGTGGAGGTGATACATTTGTTTGTTTCTTGAAGTGTTCCAACCAAAAAGATTTCGTTATAAAGTGATCTTGGTCCGCAATTGCGGAAAAACGAAGAACGGAGGAATCACATTTCTGATGTGTTTACCTTTCATTAGGTGTGATTTAACACTCATTGTTTTTTGCTATAATTTGTATTGTAACTAGAAGTTATTAGGAGATCATCATGCCATCAACGTATGCAAAGAAGAAGTATAGATATTTAGGAAGATAATACATAAACTACTCAATCAAAGAGAACAAAGTTTATAAGGTACGATTGAGCAAGCTTATTTGCTTTAATCATCTTTCTGCCCTAGTCCCATTCTATTTGGGATTGGTGCAACACGTTTTCTTCTTCCATTCCTCCTGTCAAACGTCACGACATCATTTACTTCTTTCTCCTTCATATCATTGCTTACACAATCCATCCATCTTTTCTTTGGCCTTCCTTCCTCTCTCCATCCATCAACATTCAGATCTAACACTCTGTCAGTCATATGTGCTTCGTCCCTCATTATAAAAAAAAACAAACGGTTCAGTAATCACAATTCATGAAAAAAACACAATGCAGGCCGAATACATAAACCTCCTCTTTTTTAAATTCGTTTAATATTCGCTTTCATTCTGTTCTGGAGCAATGTAAATTGAGCCTCAATTTTTGCAAGAACTTTGCACGGCATGAAATGCAGCAGACGAACATTTGCATAAATAGCCATGTAAAGAATGAGAAGTCATTTGTGAACGTAAAGGGAAGAATCTCGCAAAAATAACCTCGTTTGTGACCTCGACTTGTGTGACCTCTCGTGACCTATAAGTTGACGTCATAAGGAAAATCTTCAGAGGGTGCCTCGTATAGAAAAAAAATGAGATTTGCGAGACGTGGTAGGAGAAAATGTTTGCAGTAACGGGTATTTATGTATCACCTTTACTTAAAAGGTGGGAAGATCATGGTTTAAGTTTTATATCCCAGTTGAAGAGGGAGATTTTTCCGATAGTACACCAAGACTTTGCTAGATATCTTTTTAAGGTCCCATTTAATAGACGAGCCTATTAGCATCAATCGGACTTATTAGCTTTTACTGTGAAAGACATAATGGAGAAGCTCAATAACAAGTTGCCCGACATAGAAATCAGTACCACGACCCCGTGCTCTTCCGTCAGGCTTTGTACCACTAAAGCTGCAGTGAGGCAGTCACAATATCTCTATATGCACCGTCATGTACCGTCCATGGTGCCTACAGACTGACTACCAAACAGTCGCCGCGCGACAGCTGTTTATTTAGATGTATACAACGATAAGATCAAGTGCGCACGGTTCTATTAAAAAATACTAAATGGCGTGGGATGAAGATTCTAATTGATGAGAGTAAATTTTATCTGTGCGGTGAAACAATTTTTTTTACAAAAAAAGTAACAGTTCGACTTTAAATTAAATAAAGTGTTGGAACTCCAACGAAAAAGTGTTTACACTGTTGTTATTTTAGCATAGTTCTCGTGTATAAATAAATATGCATAATTACGCCAATTTCAAAACTTTTAGAGAAGGTCGCAAGAAACAAGTCAGAAAAAATAGTCGGTTACTTTTATGATAAACTGTGATCACGTTTTTATTATTAGTCAGTGTAATTTTTTTTTTACTTATTTAAATGCTAGAGAAGGTAGTATTTTTTTTTTAAATGTAGCTACAGTGGTTGTGAAGTGGTAACCGTTTTTGTTGAGTGGTTCAAATGCGGTCGTGTCAGGTGGACGTGCGGAAAAAAAAGAGTGCGCATTCCTAGACGGCTGAGTGGTTATTTTGTACGGGTGTTTATCACCTAGCTCCTTCTAAACGGCCCGACCTATTTGAAAGAATGTTGTGTGTATATTTAGATGGGTTCCTGGATGGTTTAGAAAATATAATTGGACCCGGTAGGTGGCGCTGCTGTCGCTATGCCACCAAATTTGATTTTCTGTACAAGGGGCAGGAGAATGTCTCCGCTTGTTTTTCATATTTATAGTATTAAGTATTTTAATACCGGCTCCAGTAGTATTTTATTAAACAAATAATAATAAAAAAACAGCTTTTACGTATTATTCCAATCACCGAACATTTCCCTGTCAAGTTCCTATTTGCATCTACCGTATAAATTATTCTTAGCAAAAAATCTCGCTTCGCAAATATGCGCGTATAAAAATATTATGCGGGACACTAACATGAATATATAGTAGTTTAGGTAAAGAAACCTGTTGAAGGTAGATGGGAAAAGTTTAAAAGATACCTACGCACAGAATAAATAGAAATTCAGAAGGTCACTTCAAACAACGAGCCCAAACGCACGTACACATAGACAAACTACAGCGTAACAGTTGTAATTGCGCTTGTATTCACGTTCAGCGAGTACAAGCGCAATTACAACTGTCATTTGGTTTATAATCCTTCGTAAAAAAAACGAAAAAAAAACGAAAATACATACTTTACAGCACGCTTGAGCCTTTTTTGGGTTGGGAAATCATGTAAAATCAAGTAGCTGTCTTCGGTCTAAGCGGAGTGTCAGACTTTTACTGACTACTCAAACACATGTTCTTTGGGGTAGGTAGGTATTGAAGTTTTGTATGGGACAGTTATTTTTTCCACGCACTGTTCAGCGGCAATGACGCCTCATGGTTCTTAACCTGTGGGTAATTACCCCTGCGAGGGTAAATCTGGTGTCATGCGAGGGTAACTACACCTGCGGCGTTTAATGTGGTATTCCAGGGAAGTAATCAGCTAGTAAGTTATTTATAACAGACCAATGAGACCGAATTTAGCTCCCTGCTCTGTGGGGGAAGCGGGCCTTCTGTACCTAAATACTCTGTGCTTCGTAGCTGGTCCCAATGTATTCATGACGCCCGATAAAACTGATCGACGGTAGTTATTGGCTCCAGAACTTTGATTATAGTTGCGAAGTTGATGCCTCGTTTTAACTACCTACTTTGTCTAACTTGCGGGCTGAAGGATGTGCTGGGGAAAGATGTATTGGGAGTTATGACACATTTTCTGGTTTATTTACAGCCAGCAAAGGAGATAGTTACCTGACTTGTCAAATATAGAAGACACGGTTGGCGCAGTGGGTGAGCGATCGACTGCGCTGCGTGTCGCAAAAAAAAACTAAAAAGTGGAAAATAACTTTACTTCCGGAAGTCGGTAACTTTTGTTGGTTTTGTTGACTTTTTGCCACCGACTTCCGGAAGTAAAGTTTATTTCCACTTTTTAGTTTATTTTTGGAAGTCGGTTTTTTTTTACAAAAAGTTTTTTATTTCAGCTTTTTTTAGTAATGATATAATTATACAGGGTGTCCCATAAGTCCTTTGAACTGAAAAAATCAAATAAAAAATACTATGTACAATATGACATTTTTATTTGTTGTTTAGTAATTTACATTAAAAGGGAATTGTTTTTTAAAAATCACTTCATCTAAATGTGCTTCATTTCGTTTTTGGCACTCCTGTAAACGATGACTAAAATTTTCAATCACACGCGACATTAAGTCTATTGGTAGGATCAGTATCTTTTAATTCCTGTCCTAACTGAATTTAGTATGGATGAAGTTTCTTGTCATTCTTTAAAATGCGCTGTTAAGTCGATTTAGGTATATTTAATGCACTGGAACGCTTACGAATGGATTGAGTAGGATTTTCACAAACTGACTCTTACGCACTATGTCAATGTTTCTTTCCGTCCGTGATGTCCTTGCCAAGGACATCACGGACAAACAACGATCGGGGCGACCAAGGACTCCTTAGTCGCCCCGATCGTTGTTTATTCAACGTAGAGCCAGTCTCCTCAAATTTTTTAACCCAATTCTTAATCGTTTGAATACTAGGACAATCATTAAACGTGCGTGAATTGCGATATTCTCTAAATTTACGCCGCGCAATGGTGACCGAATCATTGTTGCGATAAAACTCATGCACACAAAAAGCACGGTTCGCTCCGGTGAAATGCTATAAGGCGACCGAATTCCGAAAGACCATTGGTGCTTCACCCGCACCCCGCGTGCTATTTAAGCGCGCCATTTGAATTTTATTCGAAACTAGCTTTTGCCCGCGGCTTCGCTCGCGTTAAATTCGGTAGCGCCTTATTGAGTTGTAATAGCAACGCTAAGTTTTCCCGTTTCTTCCCTCTTTCTCCTTCATATCCCACTCTTTTTAAAAAAATAATAGCCTATGTCCGTCTCCTGGTTCCCAACTATCTCTGTACCAAAATTCATCAAAATCGGTTTAGCCATTAAAGCGTGAAGAGGTAACAAACAAACAAACAAACAAACAAACTCACTTTCGCTTTTATAATATTAGTAAGGATTTAAATTTCAAAGGACATGGGACACACTGTACACACAAATGACACACAAAATCAATTAAAGATTTAAATGTATCCTTATTTAAGAAAAGGCTTAAATCTTTGCTGTTGACTAAAGCGTATTACAACATTTCGGAATTTTTCTCAGACAAATTGTAATGAAATGAATGAATGTGTTTTTTGACTTTGGTATTCATTTTGACCTAGTACTTATGTTATAAAATTCTATTCCGTTTGACATTCCACGTGACATTTTTGTATTATTTTAATTATTATTTTACTATTTTGTCGTTTATTCTATTTTTATTTTTTGATTTATTTTGGACATTATTTTATATTTTTTCTTTTGACATTTTTCATAGATTTTCTTTTTGACATTTTTATATTATTTCTATTTTTAATTCCATTAATTTAATTATTATGAATTTTGATGTCAATGACCTCTACAAATATTTGTACACCTCCGGGTATAACATGGCGAGCTTGTAATTTTTTATAACAACTATTTATTGTACCTGTGTTAACAAATGATTAAATGATTTATGATTTATGATTTATGATTATGATTTATGTATATTCATTTTTATCGAGTATTCATTTTCCATTATTACTAAAAGATTAGCAGATCATCCATATAGACGTACAGAAAAAAAATATGTATTTAGACAATAACTCATAAACTACCTAAGCAATATAAATAAAATTGATATGGGACCACCTGGAAGTCTTTGAGTACTCGGTGAAAATACATAAAAAAAAGATTCCGAAAAATTGAGAAGTTCCTCCTTTTTTAAGGCGGTTAAAAATGTCGTGACTAAACTTACTTTGTATTGTCATCCAAATTAAATACATATATACGTAAATGGCATCGGGAAGTGTGTCAAAATTAATTTCTAAGATTTTATTACATTGTTAGTTACAAAGTAAAGCTAATTATTTAAACCTCATCAACAGTTTTAATCAAAGGCCGTTTAGTAACTCATATTTTTATAAATATTTGATAAATGACTTTTCTTTAGAGCTAATACACTGTTTTTTCTACCAAAGACAATTTTATGTTTTAATTATAACTTTACTTGGCTGGTTGGTCTACTTATCTGTCCCACACTAATAAAAGTGTGTTAAACTCAACTCAAACTTAAACTTAAAGCGTTTATTTCAATTAGACCATTACAGGCACTTTTGAATGTCAAGAAACAAAATGATGAAGCTACAGTCCCGGTCACAATAAATAATAAATAACTTGTGAAAGTACTGTAGTTGCCCATACCAAAGCGTTGATGTCTATGGAGAAGAATAGTCAAGAAACTCCATGGACACTCTTCTAAGAAAAAGATACCTTCGACCTTCCATCTGACCTACCTTTTGATTTAAATCTCATATCATCAAGCACATACTTATGTAAATCAGTATTCAAGCAACCGTATTTCCTTTCCGTCTAATTAATTTCCCTAAGTACTTAACTAATTTCCTTTTGCGAGAAAGTGACTTCCTCTTAACACGTTACGATCATCTAGATTAGGATTTGGTTAATTCGGGGTCTGTAAATGTATATTAAATTAATGTCTTAAGAGGTTTAATGTTTAATTAAGTTAAACATTGTTATTTTTAGAAATAATGGAGTGCCAAATTTTTTGCGGATAGGAAATCATAAATGGCTTCGCCCGCTCTGGGCGTAGAGGGGGGTATGTCAGACTTGTATTGTCTAAAACCCACCCATGTTCCTTCTATTGCCCTTTATGTTCCGAGGCCGCGGTATCTCTTTCGAACAACCCGCAACCCCGGAAGGCGGTGGCCCTGGCAGGCCCCTCTGCTATAAGGGAGTGCCTTGTTGGTTTAATGGTTGCAATCGCGATTGATGAGCACGACCTGGGTTCGATCTTGGGGTCAGTCAATTTTTTATAGTGTTTTTTCATTAGGAATTTGTCTATAGCAGTCACTGAGTCTGGATTTGTGACAGTTGATGGCAATGGGCTCGCCCCCTATGAAATGGGACTTCAACATACTGGCGAAATTTGAGTTATACCTCTGCATGACGCTTCGGGCGAGCTACAAGACCTGATGTTATATATGTATTCCAACCAAATTACCTTGAAAGTAACCGACCATTCTGAAAACAGATTTATATAAAAAAATACAATGAAATACCAATAGAAAGGCACAATTATCATCGCGAGCCGGGTTCCCGCTAAACTTGAATAGGCAAAGGAAAGAAAATTATCATACAAAGTGAAAATCCCAGGACCACATGTAATCTGGAGGCTCTACGTATAATATTATCGGGTATGCGTAAATACCGGCTAAATATTGGATTTGTGAGAGCTATGCTCCAATTTCGGTATTATATTAAAACTTTGATAAACAGATTATTCGTAAGTGTATTAAAGTTTGGCAAACATATTTTTTTTTGAAGACCTTTGGGTGAGTATAAGGTTGAGCCTTTTAAAAGTTCAATGTTACGTAAGTTTATACTTGAGGGGTTTACTTTGGGGCCTAAGAGCTTTTTGTTTAGTTTCAATTTTGTATAACCCACAAGTTTTCGATTAAGAAAAATAGGGTTCAAGATATCTAGATGAATAGGTTACTGCAGAATCTTTCAATGGCCGAAAACTTGTAGTTCACAGTTGTTCTGTGTTAAGATGGCTGGTTCGAAGGGTAAAAGATATTCCCTCGGCTAATACCCTAAATACCTACCTAATATTGTACCTACTATGTTTTGTCTCTGCATCACCCTAAAATAGACTGGTAGAACATGCCTAAGGCATTAAGTCCGCCTTAGTGCAGTTGTTTTTATTTGTGCATAGAATTTTAATAAATAAATAAATATCGATTGCCACTGCATTTGCCAGACATAAAATAAAACAAGGGACAAAAGTTTTAAAAATGTGTTTTAATTTCAACTCAATACCTCCACGCGTTCCCGAGTTAAAGGGTCTTGACAGACAGACAGGCGGACAGCAATGATTAGACATGCGAAATGTAGCTCACTGAAAAGAAAAGAGAGATACAGCTCTTTTGATCAAAAGAGCTATATCGCTCTTTTAGCTCTTTAGCTCACCGAATAACTCTTTTAACTCTTCAGCTCAATTGATTTACTTGCGAGCTACAGATCAAATTGAGCCGAATTACTTTACGCAAGTCAAACGATACAACTAGCTCAGTGGCTCTTTATAATCTTTAAAGTTCTGTAGTTCATTTATCTCAGTTGCGAGCTATTAGATAAAATTAGATTCATTGGGTTGTTTTGTTTTTATTACAAAAAAAATAAGTTATGAAAGCCAATGGTTTTCCTTCATACTTGAACAGGCTAAGGACTGTCAATCTAGATGAATAATATTTGAAAAGCTAACTAATTGATAGTATAATGTAATGAATGGACGTTATCATTTAGATTAGCGTATTTCTTTAAAAATCATCATTAATACAATGATGTATTGTATTGAGCCGAAGAGTTGGTCAGTGAGCGACATGCATGCGAAATCGTTCACCTGTTCGTCGGGGAAGTTCGGACATTGTCGGGCCGCTGTCGGTACCACTCGGAACTCGCAAAGCCACAGAGTATGAGAGTATAGAGTCAATGAGCCGTTGAGCTAAAAGAACTAGTGAGCTATTCCGTGAACGACTGAGCGACTGGGAGCTAGATTGTAACTAAAGAGCTAGTTCAATTTTATCTCTCATTCGCGAGCTACCCATGTCTAGCAATGATAAAAATACAAAAACTGATGTTGGCTTTGTCATTTATCAATAACTAGCTTTTGCCCGCGGCTTCGCTCGCGTTAAATTCGGTGTAACCCAGTTCCCCTTTCCTGATTTGCAGGTACCTGCTACCTGTAGTTTTTGCCCTTGCGCCTTATTGATTGTAATAGCAAAGCTAAGTTTTCCATTTTCTTTCCCTCTTTCTCCCTCATTTCTCACTTAAAAAATGATAATTAGCTTATGTCCGTCTCCACGGTCTCAACTATCTCTGTACCAAAATTCATCATAATCGGTTTAGCCATTAAAGCGTGAAGACGTAACAAACAAAAAACTCAATTTCGCTTTTATAATATTAGTAACGATCATAAATAACAACATCAGTTTTTCGTATGGGAAATCATCAAATAACTTCTCCCGCTCTGGGCGGATTGGGAGGAGGAGGACGTAATCTAAGAATATCCTTTTACGTATAATTTATCTCCCAAACTGGAAATTGAACTTAGTACCTCATGTCGAGCTGTAGCATTGATGACGACTAGGCAGACCTTATTTTTTTGCGGATGAGAAATCATCAAATAACTTCCTCCGCTTTAGGCGGAGCGGGGGGTGTGGTATTGACAGAAATCATATTGACTAAAACTCACCCATGTTCCTTATTTTACCCTTTGTCTTTCGAACAACCCTCAACCCCGGCAGGACGCCTCACCGTTTGGATTTCTGAGTTAGAAAGAAAAGTGAGATTGGTATTTCCGTGACAAAAACCAATCGCGACCCGTGATTGGAAACTTGGAACAATGCACGATGGAGCGCTGAAAACGAGCTTAATACGATTTCTACTAGCCACGGAACTTTCTGTGTTTTCTATTTTCTCTCCGTTATCGGTGATACCCGGTAGGCTTTGATGTGCCCCACACAATGGGGTGGGGTCGAAGGGAAGCGCATCTTAATCACTCGGATTCGGGCACTAAGCTGATTCGTTTAATGATAATATCAATTCGAATAGACAGATATTTTGATAGCAGGTTGGTGCACTAGCTGAGCGATTTGATGCTGAACTTTTATAAGCAAGTCTAAAATATCTTAATGACCTACAGAAAGTTGTTCGTTTTACTGTTTGAATTTATGCAACGTGAGCTTAATAAGACCAATCATCGGGCGTACGCTGTCCTCTCATCGTTAAGTACTTACCCTGTAATATAATTGCATTCGATAACAAAATTATTTTAAAAAAGATACGACCAACTCGAACCGAGCACTTTTTCTCGACGTTTTACAAGTGCCATGTAAGCTTATGTGAAATAAAATATTTAAATTTCGAATTTTAAAAAGAGAATTAAAAAAAGTTTCAAGCTAAACTGTTAATAAAATAAAGCCATACTCGTCGCCAAATGGCTATGAGGGATTGCCAACGACAAGCTTCGAAGAAAATGACTTTAAAATATTGTCCAGTTCATGTTGATAACAAAAACCAGCGTCGGGCAACAGTAGCCTGGAATTTGTTGCTGAACTGCGCTTATTTTTTGCAGCAATGATGAGCCTTTTTTTATTTAGACTAAAGTTTTTTTTCATTTTGTGTACTGACTACTTGTGACATGTGCCAAGTGTATGAAACGTATTTTATTTATTTATTTTTGGTACCATTTGTAACATTTGTATTTATGTATACACAAAAGACATAATTATAATAGAAAAATACACACAGAGCATAAAGGTATCGCTTATGTAATGAAGAATTCTTTTCCAGCAGACCTGGGGTAGGACTGCTTGACAAAAGACGTAGACACAGTGAATCAAAATAATAAATTGCCCGGAACATAAAGGGCAAAAGAAGGAACATGGGTGGGTTTGAGTCAGTAAAAGTCTGACACTCCCCCGCCTAGAGCGGGGGAATTATTTGATGATTTTTCACAACCGCAAAAAATACCCTTAACTTTAACAAACATAATTATATCAGTAAAAAATAAACATACATACTAATATAATAAATGTATGTTTACATAATATAATATAAAGAAACTGAGACAAAAACGAAGATAGACAAAATCAACCGCATCCCTGTAACTATAAAATAGAACCTATAGAGGTACCTAAATGTTCTTAAAACAGCTCTTATCAGTAAACATTTACTTAACCAGTCTATTTACATCGTTATCACAGGCGGTGTGGTTGAGGTTTTGGGCGTGAGGTAAAACTTAACGATGGTAGATAAAATTTTATTACTGTTTGCAAAACGATATTATTATTTTGATATTGACTAGAGTGCCTATTCCTTTTTTGAATAAGTTGCCATTCACAATGTTATGTGTTCACACGAATATCCCACAGTATAAATATGGACAGTATGGAAACTAGGCCTAGTTGTAGATATAAATAGCTACGCTCCACTGTAGCTTTAGTAGGGTTGTCACTCTAACTGTTTTTGAAACTGAACTGTACTTCCTCTTCCCCCGGACCGCCGTACGGTGTAGACGTGTAGAAGATTTCTTTGTTTTGAAATTTTAATAAATAACTTAAAATAAATACAAGTTTTAGCGAAATAAATCAAAGTGAAAAATAGGACAGCATAAAATCTGAGGAGGTGTACGTAAACAATTACGTGAGTACAATTCACTAATTATCTGTACCAACAACATACCGGCGAAACAAAGTCACTCCTAATTAACGTGGTGCCCTGGTACCTGACGACGGCTGTCAACAAATCAGCGGACTCGCACGCCTGCGCGCACGCCGACCTTTCACCTGCGCTATTTGTCAAATGACCAAAGGTCACGCCCCCAGGTTATCATAGATCTACGCCCTACTCGTTGCCATTGAACGAAATAGGTCGCACAGTCCCTCCCACTTGCTCCGGCGCATCTTTGGCTAATTACCAAACAGTCTTTGACACTCATCATATCCTGGTAACTTGGAACTGTCTTATTAATATTAATCAATATGAACAAATCTATTTCTGACGGAAACATTTGTGAAATGGGTATTGATGTCACCCCTCCTAACTACGTTGTCCAACGCAACTATAAAAGAATGAGGGAAGAAGACCTACCTTCGGAATTTTGTAAATTCAAGGAGGAAATGAAAGAGCTATTTCAGTCCTTCATTAAAACCCAGCAAATCGAATTACAAAACATCACTACCAACCTGAAAGAGATTCAACTTACAAATACAAACATAGAAACATCCATCGCGTTTTTGACTAAACAAAATGATGAGTTCCAAAATAAGATAACCCAGCTAGAATCACAGGCAAAGAAAGACAAAGATTATATCATTGTTTTGGAGGATAGAATTGAGGACCTGCAGCGATGTTCGCGCAAGAATAATATAGAAATAAAGAATGTACCTAGGAAAAATCAGGAAACCAGAGATGACTTGATAAATATGGTACTGAGTTTGGCTAAGAATATTAATCTCGATATGAGTAAGCGGGATATTAAGGACATCTTTAGATCGCAGGGGAGGAAGGAAGGGGTAAATAGCCCCCCCATTGTAGTGGAATTAGACTCTGCCATTCTAAAACAGGATTTGTTGAAAAACACTAAGTCCTTCAACATAAAAAACAAAACGAAGCTTCAAGCTAAGCATCTTGGTATCAGTAGCAACGGAGACGTTCCTGTATTTATATCAGAACAGCTCACTCCACGAAACGCTCGCCTATTTTTCTTAGCCCGGGACTTAGCTAAATCAAAGCAGTTTAAATTCTGCTGGACTACATTTGGGCGAGTTTTTCTAAAAAAGGACGAGAATGCTAAGGTGGTCCTCGTGAAGAGTGAGTCACAGGTCCATAGCTTACTTCAAAGTGCATGACTAATTATTGATATTTCATTTGACGGGCCTGTTGGTCTAGTGGTTAGTGGCCCTGACTGCTAAGCCGGAGGTCGTGGGTTCGATTCCCACCCAGGACAAACTTTGTGTGATGAGCATGATTGTTTGTTCTGTGTCTGGGTGTGATTTATCTATAATATGTATGTATTTATAAAATATATAAGTATGTATATCAGTTGTCTGGTTACCATAACACAAGCTCTGCTTAGCTTGGGATCAGATGACCGTGTGTGAGTTGTCCCAAGATATTTATTTATTTATTTATTTGTTTTTCGATTTTTATCGTCTTTACTACTAGCCTATATTAGATTTTTATTATGTTATAGGTTGTGTAATTTGTTAAAATTCTTTAGATTTAATTTCATAAGAAACATTTTCACTGTGAAGCATGCTCATCAACTATTAACACATAACACCTCATACAAACTTTCTACCAAACACTCATCAACAAAGACTCATATCACAATTATCTCTCACTTACAGCACACATTCATACTGAGTAGAGTTTCCCCCATACACTCTGGACCTAAACCTCTGCATATTTATGTAATAATTCAGTTCAATATTGTTTTACCTTGGCATTTATTTTTAATAAAACAGCGTGAGTTATGTTTATTAGATTTCCCATGCAAAAATGGATAGTAACTTAAATACACTTGATGAATTGGATAAGATTGAAATTGCGAACTCTGCTTTAATAGACATTGAAAATATATCCACGTCGTTAAAACTTGAAAATACTAGTTTGACAGTAATAACTCAGAACATGAGAAGCATTTATAGTAATTTTGACGATTTGCAGATGAATTTAGCTCTTTTAAATTTCGACGTGGATGTTCTTATTCTAACTGAGTGTAGATTAAATAAAAATAAGCAAATACCACTACTTGATAACTACACCTCTTATTTTACCTCAATTCAGCTTAATCAAAACGATGGCGTGGTTGCTTATGTCAGCAACGAACTGAAGCCTCTTGTAACAGAATTAACTTTAACGCATGCGTGTGCTCTCCAAATAATCGTGGCTAATTTTACTATTATAGGTATATACCGTTCACCGGCTAATGCCTGTGCCGACAATTTTATTAACTCCTTAAACGTCCATCTTGAATCATGTACATCACACAAAAATATTATTGTCATGGGGGATATAAATATTAACATAATCGAAAAACCCACAGAAATAGCACAATTAAGATCAAATAGGCTAAATTACCTGAATATGCTATCTGTGCACGGCCTCCTTCCGGGACACTGCCTTCCTACTAGAGAACTACTACTTCTTCCTACGAGAAATTCAATTTGTGTGTGGACCAAGGAGTTTTTCCGGACCTTATGAAATACAGTAAAGTTATACCCCTTTTCAAATCTGGGGATAGTAAAGACACCAATAACTATAGACCCGTATCCGTTTTGCCGGTTTTCAGCAAGGTGTTTGAAAAGGTAATGCTTAATCAAATGCTCAACCACTTTAACACCAATAAGATCTTACATGAAAAACAGTATGGTTTCACCAAAGGACGTTGTACGACTGACGCTGGTGTTACCTTGTTAAAACACATATTTACTGCGTGGGAAGAGGCACAGGATGCCATAGGAATTTTTTGTGACCTTTCAAAAGCGTTTGATTGTGTTAGCCACGAAACCCTACTCTTGAAACTTGAACATTACGGCCTAGGAAAACTTGCGCTTAGTTTAGTAAAATCATATTTAAATGATAGACAGCAGCAAGTGCAAATAAATGGTGTCAATTCAATGGGTTTAAATGTAAAGATGGGTGTACCACAAGGATCGATATTAGGTCCCTTCCTCTTTTTAGTATATATTAATGATCTACCCCATTTATTTAAAAACCAACCACAAATGGTGTTGTTTGCTGACGATACTTCTTTAATATTTAAGATAAATAGACGTGCCACAAATCTAGACGACTTAAATAACGCCCTATTACAGGTAAATGATTGGTTCACCGCCAATAATTTGGTATTAAATGGGAAAAAAACGAAGTGCATAAGATTTGCTCTGCCAAACGTCAAAAGTAGTGATTGTGACATAGTATTGAATCAAGAGAAACTAGAATTCGTCGATAAAACTGTTTTCCTGGGGATAACGCTCGATTCAAGGCTACAATGGGGTCCGCATATAACATCTCTTGCAGGACGGCTTAGTTCAGCAGCATTTATGCTGTCAGAAAAATCCGTCAGTTTACTGATGTAGATACCGCGAGGCTAGTCTATTTTAGTTATTTTCATAGTATAATGTCATACGGTATTTTACTTTGGGGACGGGCTGCAGACATCGAGTCTGTATTTATTCTGCAGAAAAGAGCCATTAGAGCCATTTATAATCTACGTAGACGAGATTCTCTAAGAGAACAGTTTAAGGAAATTAACATCATGACAGTACCTTGTCAATATATCTATGAAAACATCATGTACGTCAGAAAAAATTTGCATCTATTTGGTAAACGAGGTGATAGACACAAGTATAATACTAGAAACAGGGACCAATTGGTTCAGCCGGGTTTCAGGTTAGCTAAAGTAGACTCATCTTTCATGGGGTACTGTTTGAAATGCTACAATAAAATACCTCCCCACATTCTTCAACTGAATGAAACGAAATTTAAATCTTGTATTAAACGCACACTATGTAGGCAAGCATATTATAAGTTGGGGGATTATATTGATGATAAAAAATTTTTTTTTGATTATTAAGGAGGATAATAAATAATGATATTTTAAAAAAAAGCGTACCTTAATATTATTAACAAGTGGTAAAAAAAAATTGTTAATTAACAAAACGGTTTTTTAGCAATAAAAAATTTTTTTTAAGCATCGTTTTTTATCTTAAAATTCATAATTTTTTACGAGGAATCTATTTTCAAAAAAAAAAATTCAATTATCTTATAAATAATCTATTTGTTTATAACAATTTAATAAACAAAAAGAATTAAAATTTATAAAAAAATATTTTTAGGTAGCTTTTATTGATAGAAAAACGAATGATCATCGACATTGGAAAAAAAATAATTCTTGTAACATTTATTTAAATATTTAATTTGCCGCCTAGGTAATTTGTTAATAACAAATCGAAAATTAACAATTTTTTAATTTACTCAACGGAAATCCTTTCTTTAATATTTGAAGAATAGCTCCACGAGAGGAAAAAAAATTGAGATTTCTGGTTTAACAATTATGCAACTTGCAATGTTTATAGCCCAGTCGGAAGAAATTGTTAATTAATTTATGGATAACATTTTATAAAATCGCGATAAAAATATTTTTTCTACGGCATTTCATTCCTTAATTTGTCCTGTACATGTCTGAATTTTTTCAAATTTTAATATCAACATTTAAAATGTTTAAATAATATTTTTCATTAAAGCGCTCGAAGGGGGCGTGGCTTGCGGAAACCCGAGTAATCGTTTTCAGGCGTATTTTCAGCTCCCTGTAAAATTTTTAATATTGGTCCTACAATTTCGCGAGTTGGGAGTTTCTTTTAGGAAATTTCCTCCTCTTTTTGAATCTTTTTTCAAAATCAAAATATATCAAATAGTTTTCGAGATATACCAAAAAAACTAAACCCCTTTTTTTTTGTTTACTAATTTGTTAATAACTTTTGCAATTTTTTCGAGCGGGTCTTGAATTTTTTCAAAAACTTTCTAGCTTTGATCCCGAATCGAATGAACCCTCAACCATATTTTTCCGAGCCTTTTAAAAAGTTTTGACTAAAAAAGCACTTGTTGACTAGACTATTGGCGTGAGCCGCGGAAAGATATTTTTACTGTGAATATACGTTACGACAGCTCACACAAGTATTAAGTGAGAAACCTTTTAGTGACCAGTTATTGCTTGCACTGAATTGACAGGCCCATTCAAATCCGTGTGTCTTCTTTAAATAACCATGCCGAACACTTGATTTGCGTACAGGGTTGCGGGTTGTTTCGAAAGAGCAACCGCATCCCCGGAACATGGATGATTGATGTTCTCGAGATAAAGGGTTTTGACAGAGAGACGGACAATAAAGTGATCCTATAATCCGGGTTCCGTTATTTCCTTTTAAGGTAACACTGATACGGGGCAAATAACAAAATGATTTATTTTAACACTAGCTTCCGCCTGCGACTTCGTCCGCGTGGCATAGTTATTTCGGGCTAATGCTAACCTGAACCCGCGTGATGACCGAAAAAAAATCCTTTTCCGTTTAGCCTATGTCCGTCTCGAGGGTCCCAACTATCTCTGTACCAAAATTAATCGGTTTGGCCATTTAGGCGTGAAGACGTAACAAACAAACAAACTCACTTTCGTTTTTATAATATTACTACTATTTGCCCGCAGCTTCGCCCGCGTTAAATTCGGGGTAACACAGTTCCCCTTTGATGATTTGCAGGTACCTGCTACCTGTAGTTTTTGCCCTAGCGCCTTATTTATTGTAATAGCAATGCTAAGTTTTCCCTTTTCTTCCCTCTTTCTCCCTCATTTTTCACTCTTTTAGTTAGCCTATGTCCGTCTCCAGGGTCCCAACTATATCTGTACCAAAATTCATCAAAATCGGTTTAGCCATTAAAGCGTGAAGAGGTAACAAACAAACTCACTTTCGCTTTTATAGTATTAAGTAAGGATTTTTATTTACATAGGTGGGTTATAAGACTGAAGTGGGTGTCATATAGGCAAAACAAATTAATCAAACTAAGAGATTTGTATGTAAGACATTTTGAGTTAAAGTGTATGTCCAATTTGTGTCCAAGTGTGATAAAGAATACGTGACTGTAATTGTGATTATTAAGTTTACTTACTTCAGTAGAATATTATATCAAAGAGTATGGAACGAGCGCCGGGTGTCGTTAAGTTAGCCTATGTCCGTCTCCAGGGTCCCAACTATATCTGTACCAAAATTCATCAAAATCGGTTTAGCCATGTAGGCGTGAAGACGTAACAAACAAACAAACTCACTTTCGCTTTTATAATATTAGTAAGGATTAAGTAAGGATGAATTTAATCTCTTTTGGGCTTCACTCAAAGATAAAGTTCACCTTAAAGCCTCCAAGCAAAAGTGACTTACATATAACTGCTAACCACGTGTAGAATACAAGCAGCGCTAAACGTGACAAATTGCTGGAAATTAAAACGAAGAAGCCCAGTGCTGCCAGACGTCTTGGCACTAACACTACACATTAGTTCTGGTCTAAAGAACTCTTAGAGCTGGAGTAAATCACTTAGTTCTTACACTAAGTAATGGCGACATATTTCAAGTACTAGACTGCAGCAGGCATCACTCAATTATAGTCCAAGTAAAGGATGTTTTTTTAACTCTCAACATTTAAAAAAAAGTAACTTTCCAAATTTAAAAAAAATATACCCGTAGTGTTGCCTTTATCTCGATTCAGTCGAATACATTTAAAAAGGATTCTATTTATTGCTAGATACCTCTTTATTTACAGCGTAAAGATAAAGCAAAGACATTTAATGTTTTCAGCTGGCAACTCGTTTGTCTAGCGTTCCCGGAACAATAATTAACACTGATTTATCTTAAGGATTGTGGTTCTGTGGTTGTATTACTTGAGAATATCTTCTAGAGAAGTTGCTGTTTTGATTAAAATTATGCTGCATACTAAGATTCTCTGTAATGAGGGGTATGTTATTGTTTAAATAAGAAACAAAAGACAGTGCTAGGAGTTTTAAAGGTTTCCATAAACCAAGCGAATGTAGGTTGGAATGAAACTTTGCCCCACACTTGGAATTTCTCCTGTATCGTGGGTACCTACGCACTCACGAAAACGCAAATATTTGTTCCGTGCGGGGATCAAACCCGCGACACGTAGCGCACCAGTCGATCGCTCAGCCACTGCGCCAACCGTGCCGTCAAAAGTAGGAGAAAGGAGGAAACATAAAAAAGACACCTACTTCCTGAAGTAATGTTATTTTCCACGTTTTTGGGTTTCGTTTTTTTTTTTAGAAAGTTAGTATTGTTCCATCAGCTATGTCCATGTATTTTTTTTTAAATAACCTAACTCTAAGCACATTTTTTTTAAATTATATATCTCTTGCTTTTCCCAACTATGTTTGGATCGCCTTCCAGTCTTACCGGATTCAGCTGATTACTAGTATTTTACACGGAGCGAGTGCCTATCTGACCTCCACAACCTATTTAACTACGGGGAGACACGATACTCCTTGGTAAGACTGTTTGTCAGACTTACCTGTAACGACTTTAAAATCTTCAAATGATCAACGGCTTATCGTGCTTTCCGAGGCACGGAGGTAACGCTTGTGCACATCTGGTGGTCACCCATCCGCAGTCCAACCTAGGCAAGCGTGACTTAACCTCAAGATTGACCCGAGCGGCAGTTTTTATTTAGCCACGAGCTCAATTTTTTTATAAAACTGTGAAAGTAAAATGTTTTAGTATCAAAATACAGTAACAACAAAATTTACACATGAGCTTTATCCGACAAAATCGCAATTAGCAATTCTCAAACCCCAACGTCAACGCTTTCAAACGCTAAACCCATCATTACCACAAATTGTCGTGCAAGCGACATCCGGAAGCGACAACCCTCAACTTACCCAACATCCGAATACATAATTCACCAACCCTATTGCTTGTTTGTCCTTAACTGTGTACTAGACTTGTAAACACATTTCATTTCATTTCAAATTTCGAAACCCGATGAAAAAAAAAATACTAGTACCATAGACCATTTACCAAAAACACTGACATTTTCAACACATTCTTGATTACGATCTCTCGGCGAATGCTCTCATTTTAGGTTCGGATTCGAAATATGAATTATTCATTAGTTTGCTGTACAAAGGTGGGAATTATCCGGGATACGGAGCATGCATTATGATCAGGTTCGATGAGACTGGCAATGAAGAATAAAAAATATAATTCAAAATTCTCAAAGGAATTGAACCACGTTCGTTAAGCTCAAAGCGATTTCATTTTAGTTGTTCTCACGGTCTCGCGGTCACAACGTCGACTGAGCACGGGATTTCATCATTATCCGGGTCGGGTAAGAAGTGTTATTGGGTTTTTCAATTTGGAATTTCACAGTAGCAGCCCGGACTATTTTCAGCTTTCGCATCTCATTAAAACAATTAACCATTTAATATGTTTCTCCAAGCTCTATCTATTATTTACAAACTACTAATAGACATAAACTAATAATAAAAATATGTACAAGTATAAAAATGGTAAAATAATTACAGGGCGTCACAAAATTCGTCCGCATTGCTGTCAACAGGAAAAGCGCCCAGAAGGCTGGCAGCATTACGGTGTTGGATATCAATGCTAATTCTTTGGCCAAAAAAGCCAGTCATCTGGTCACGTGAAGAGTAGACCAACTGTTTGGCGATAGCTCGAAATACTACGTGAGCACTTGGACCCGTTAGCGAAAGAGGTGGCCGGGCGTTTGAGGGAGAGAACCTCAAACTAACCCAGCCGCCGCGGGAGACGCCCCGACGTCGGGCGCCGTGTGACGACTCCCGGCCACCGTAGATGCGGGCCTGTGGACGGTGAGCAATGGGTAGCTCACCGTCCATCCGTCTATTGCCGACAGGTCGTGTCGACGGCGCGTTCGTGTTTCACGCGTGCCTCAAAGAGATGTCAGCAAAGCAGAGGGACCTGCCAGGGCCTCCGCCTGCCGGGGTTGCGGGTTGTTCAAAAGAGATACCGCGGCACGTAAAGGGCAATATAAGGAACATGGGTGGGTTTTAGTCAGTACAAGTCTAACACTCCCCTCCGCTCCGCCCGGGGGAAGTTATTTAATGATTTCCCACTCGCAAAAAAAAGGCTGGCAGCAGTGCCGCGTTGGATATCAATGCTAATTCTTTGGCCAAAAAAGCCAGCCATCTGGTCACGTGAAGAGTCGACCAACTGTTTGGCGATATCTCGAAATACTACGTGATCACTCAGATCCCATGGCCCTAGTGTTTCTACCCAAACAGCTCAAACACATAACTAGCAAATATCATCATCTGCCTAGCCTTTTCCCAACTTTGTTGGGGTTGTCTTCCAGTCTTACCGGATGCAGCTGAAAATCAGTATTTTACATGGAGCGACAGCCTATAGGTCAGATAGGCAGTCGCTGGGTTGTGGACAACCCAGTTAGTACTAGGTAATACGATGTTCCTTGATAAGACTGGTTGTTAGACTTTAGAGACACTGACTACCTGTAACGACTGTCAAAGATCTACAATTCACAGCCGGGACCAACAGCTTAACGTGCTTTCCGACGCACGGAGGAAACTCGGTATGTAACGGGTGGTCACCCATCCACAGACCAACTTAGGCAAGCACGGCTTAACCTAAAGATCGGCCCAAGCGGCTGCTATTATTTAGCCTCGAGCTCCTGTAATAACTAGCAAACAAATTGTGATATTTTTTGTATTTATTTATAAAAATAATGTTGTAAAGGCCTTCCTCCCACACCAAAAGTTTTATAACTTCTTCTATAAAAGTCCTGCGTCAAAGTTATATAAAGAATGTTCCAGCAATTTTATTAGCATCTAATTAAAACCTGCTTCAAAGGAGCTTCGTTTTTAACTATTTATAGTTCCAACTAGGTGGCTGGTTCTGGAACACGACGGAAATAGCGACGGTCGATGTTAAGGGTGCTTGCATATAGATGCAGGTTTTCCGGACGCTGTCTTGGTACGGAGAAAACCTGTATCTTATTACAATTTTAGGATATAAGTATTTTTATTATTTTTTTAAGGTTTTCTTTTTTATGCTATTAGGTTTTATTTTGTTTACTTTTAGTTTTAATTTACGGTTCCTTTTAATTCGTTTTTTTATTATATATTTTATTTCTCTTTTATTGTGTACCACTTGTACTATTTTCTAACCTGTTATTGGAGAGCGGGGCCTCCTAGCACAGGTATATCTTTTACTTAAAAGGAGGTTTCTATGTAATATTTGTGTAAAAGTTGGACAAGTTTCTGCTATGAACTTTTTTTTTATTTATTTATAATTTTGTTTGAACAATTTTTGAAATGAAATGTTTTTTGACACGAGTTTCCTACGTGTCTTAAAGAGGATGCTTAGCCGTTATTCCGGCTGGCATTTGTAGCTCTTAACAGTCGTTACAGGAAGACCCACAGTCTGACACCCAGTCTTACTAAAGGGCATTGCATTAACCAGTTCTAGTTTTTTTTTTATAACACGTTGCCCCACACTAGGAATTTCTCCTGTATCGTGGGTGCGTTTACAAACATTTAAACTCACATACACACAAAGCCAGACCCGACACAACTACCAGTAGGTCATACAAATATTTGTTCCGTGCGGGAATTGTACCCGCGACACGCGCTGCAGCAGTCGATCGCACAGCCACTGCGCCAACCGGGCCGTCAAACTAGGTTGAAGAAGTGATGCAGCCAGTAGCTCCTAAAGTTCAGCTGCATTCGATTATACTAAGAGACGAGTGCAACATAGTTGGCAAAACATTTACACTTATTTTGCAAGTTTTATTGCACTGCGTCTTTGTTTTTTAATACATATAGCGATTGTGTGTTTATTCTTCTAATCTACATAGACATTGTTAACTAAGTATAATAAAAATAGATAAGTACACATATAATCCTTACTATAATATTATAAAAGCGAAAGTGAGTTTGTTTGTTTGTTACCACTTCACGCTTTAATGGCTAAACCGATTTTGATGAATTTTGGTACAGAGATAGTTGGGAACCAGGAGACGGACATAGGCTATTTTTTTTTAAAAGAGTGGGATATGGGGGAGAAAGAGGGAAAAAACGGGAAAACTTCGTTGCTATTACAAATCAATAAGGCGCTACCGAATTTAACCCGAGCAAAGCCGCGTGTAAAAGCTAGTTAAATATATAGGTTACACTTTTGTTTTTGCTTATTAGAAAACATTAAATAACTTCCCCCGTTCTCTCTTTAGTCTCAGACTTTTACTGACTAAAACCTACCCATGTTCCTTCTCTAAGCTTTCTTTGGCCGCGGTATCTCTTTCGAACAACCCTCAACCCGGCAAGGGTCTACCTACCATGTCACAAAATGAATAACAGAATCTTTGCGATCCATTCGAACTTGCCCATAATGAGAAACTCTATGTATATGCAAATTGCAAACGCCCTAATACTGGACGGAATATTTATCAACAGCTTAGCTAGGTAGCTGATATATGGTGGAGAGAAAATGATGTCTTGCACTTTAAGTATTCTAGAACGTAGCTTGCGTTCTTATTTTAAAAATAGATTTGAGTAGATTGGTTTAAATTCTTAGGTATAGCTGCGAATCGATGATCAGAACTACTAGAACTTGGTTTAAAAGAGTGCCTTTTGATATAAAAATTTACTTTTATCCTTTTTTCCATTCCTGAACCTTACACAATCCTTATTTCCCCGATTTTTTAAATATATCCCTACCTTTTATTACCCGAAATTGGCACAAAGACACAACTAGTGCCAAACCAAAATAAAAGAGTGGTCATTTTTATGCACCCCCGTGATATGGGTATAAATTAAAAGGTTGTATTGACAGATTAAGATGACGTTACTGTTATATTTAACCGCTGCTTTTTAAATTTATTTGACAGACGTCAAAAGTCACATAACCATAAAACAACGATCTTAACTTTCATTGCCAACTTTACCCACTCGTCCTAAGTAATCTCACATTGTACGTAAACTAAAATCAACACAACGAATTACCCTGATTATAAATTCAAAATGTTCAGTTCAAAATCAACATTACTTTTGCTTGAAACCACTTTAATATTAAAGACCGCTTGACTTCAGTAATTGACTTACGGAAGGCTTCAATTACCTTAAACACGGTTTAAGGTAATACAGTTTTGTGGGTTGTTCGAAAGAGATACCGCGGCCCCGGAACATAAAAGGAACATGGGTGGGTTTTAGTCAGTAAAAATCTGACACTCCCCTCTACTCCTCTCAGACCGGGGAAGTTATAGATGATTTCCTATCCGCAAAAAAAAAGTAAAACAGTTTTAAGCCGCTTAGAGTCGAAACCCTCGAGACCTGAGTGCGCGGTTTTTTTTGCCCGACTGCCGATAGAATGGTTATGAACATACTGTTATTAGCCCCAATTGTAACTTACTAGACAAAACTCATTTTATAAATTTAGATATTTTTTATGCTTAACAAAAAAAAATGGCTTTGGTACTTGCTGCTCATCTGTAATGATGACTGCTTCGTAATGGGTCTTTTTATGTTCCATGTTTTAACTAGGATTTTTATAAATTCTTCCTTTCAATATACGTCCGTTTCCTTTTCTCTCGCTGTCATCCCGTGGAAAACGGTGTGGGATACGCGTTTTTTATTTGATTGTACTTTAACTTAAAGTCAATATTGTAACGTGTAACTGTTTTTCTCCTAAACAAATAAAATAAAACTAGCTAAAAATTAAAAAAAAAAATATCTTAGAACTTAAAATTGACCCAAAATGTTGCATACATGTTTCGTTTAGAAACAATGCAAATTATAAAAAAAAGTAGTTAAAAAACTCTTTGCGTATACAAAAAGTACTGGCACAAAGCGAAACACATTCAACATGCTGATTCAGTACCAGTATTTTTTCAGTTACCAGTATTTTACATTGAGCGACTGCCTATTTGACCCGCACAACCCAGTTACTGGGTAATACGATACCTCTTAGTAAGACTGGTTGTCAGACTTTCGGAACACTGACTACCTGTAACGACTGTCAAAGATCTACAAATGACAGCCAGGACCAACAGCTTAACGTGCTTTCCGAGGCACGGAGGAAACTCGGTATGTAACAGGTGGTCACCCATCCACAGACCAACCTAGGCAAGCGCAGCTTAACCTCATGATCGAGCAGCTGCTATTATTTAGCCACGAGCTCCAAAAACGTTACAAACTTGGTACCGAAATATTTCTAAACGGAACTTCGTTCTGCGAAAACCTTTTTGGAAATACAAAAATTTTCTTTGTTGTTCAGAACGAGTTTCTGCAAAGTTTCGTTTGCTGACGAATTTTCTTCGTTTTGCTTTAAATTTTCTCGTTAGAATAGTGTTACCGTTCTTCTAATTCTAAAATTAAAATAAAACTTATTTGAACTAAAAGTGTAACTATTTTAAATTTGATGTCGGAGGGCTGTCTAGTGCTGAGGTGTCGATTTGTTCGAATGAGCAATACCGCGGCCCCGGAACATTAAGAGCAAAAAACATGGGTTGGTTTTAGTCAATAAAAGTCTGACACTCCCCCCCCCCCCCCGCTCCGCCTAGAGTTATTAAGTTTGGAAAATATATTATACGTAAAAGGATACTCTTTCATTACATTTCTTGTTCTGTATTATCCATAGGAAACGAACCGTGCACCTTTTCTCGACGTTTTATAAGTGCCCGTGTAGGCCTATGTGAAATAAAATATTTTGATTTTGACTGTTGATGACGAAATCATAACTGGTGAAATGTACGTGATCTTTAGGTATTTTTTTATATTATAGGACACAGTTACATTAAACAAACTTAATACTAGTCTAACTAATTGAATTTTGGCTATAATGTAACCTACAACGCTGTCCCCAGGTAGACATCATCTGCCTAGCCTTTTTCCAACTATGTTGGGGTCAGCTTCCAGTCTAACCGGATGCTGCTGAATATCAGTATTTTACATGGAGCGACTGCCTATCTGACCTCCACAACCCAGTTAGTACTGGGTAATGCGATACCCCTTGGTAAGACTGGTTGTCAGACTTTCGGAACACTGACTCCTGTAACGACTGTCAAAGATCTACAAATGACAGCCGGGACCAACGGCTTTACGTGATTTCTGAGGCACGGAGGAAACTCGGTATGTAACGGGTGGTCACCCATCCACAGACTAACCTAGGCAAGCGCGGCTTAACCTAAAGATCGACCCGAGCGGCTGCTATTATTTAGCCATGAGCTCCTCGTCGTCGAGCTGTCCCCAGGTAGACATATAAGTTTAAAAAAGAAATCTCGTATACCTCTGCCTAACCATATGGGAAAATCAGGTGTGAGGTTGTGTGTATCTGGGCGTATTAAATTTAATTGCTGGCCAATATCACTCAAACAAAAAATCTCAGCAGCAGATCGCTTAGCCACTGCGCCAACCGTACCGTCAAATTTGTACCCCCAACTGCTTGCATGAGAGGAAAGAAAATATCCTCTGAGTCATCACGACATTTCAAAGTTGAAATTGATAAACTAAAAAGTTATAACACAAAAAGAATATCGCTCTCAGAAATAAGGATCAGGTACCTTTACCAGCACTTTTTACATTCATATTTAGCTTACGATGAAAAATACCTCGAGCAAATCTGGACTTAATAGTCTGCAATCGCCAGCATGCATGAAGCTGGCTGGATGATCAATGCTCGTTCGTTTTCTGGCTTTAATAGTCCATATTTACTATATCAAAGTACTGCTAGTTTTCAACGCTTTTCGGTTCCAAATAACAGCACAATCAGAAGGGTTCAACTTGTAATAATTTTGTATGCTTAGTTGGGACTTTTTCATCTTTCGTATCTATGGTACGATTTGTTCGTTTTGGTCCGGAAGCAATTTCTGGACTTTTTTTTAAACTTTGCCCCATACTAGGATTTCTTCTTTATCGTGGGTGTGTTTACAAACATTTAAATTCACATACACATACAGCCAGACACGGAACAACTATCTGTGGGCCATATAAATATTTGTTCCATGTGGTGATCGAACCCGTGACACGCAGTGCAGCAGTCGATCGCTCAGCCACTGCGCCAACCGTGTCGTCAAATTACGGTTCGTCCGTTGGAATGAAGTGCTCATAACTTATTTTTTTAAAGTACCATAAAATAAACTGGCGTCCAATAGAACATTTCCTTGAATACAGTACTGGAACAATTTATATTGAAAATAGACTCTCTTACTAATTTACAATGCGGCGGACATGGCTTGCCTTGGCAAGCCACGAGAAGCTACGACGTAGCTGTAACGTAGCATCTTGGTGCTACGCCGTAGTAAATTGCTGCACTATTTTCTGCTCCCAGAATTTTGTTAAGGTTTTGTACGAGTAAGTATTACTAAACTTTATTTTGTCAACAGTGCTACGGACGATTTTGGAAAAAATCATGACAAATATTAATACATTTACAGAATTTTCTCGCATAACATACTTCTAAAATATAAAATTCTCGTGTCGTGTTGTTTCTTACTAAACTTCTCCGAAACGGCTGGACCGATTTGTATGAAATTTTGAAGTATGCATATCGGGTTGGTCTGACAACTGGCCAATATCTATTTTTGATACCCCTAAGTGATAAGTGGGACCTGAGCAGCGGGTGAAACTGGTGGGCACAGCTAGTAAATCTATATATTTTATACATAGGAAATAATTTGTTTTACTTCGAGATCACGAAAACCAATATGTACAAAGCTCTAATGGTAGAGTTTTGTAATGTGTCAGCTGTGTTTGCATTAGATAGGTTTTTCAAATGCTTGCTTTATACTGTAAACATAAAGATGTCAGCAAAGCAGAGGGGCCTGCCAAGGCCACCGCCTGCCGGGGTTGCGGGTTGTTCGAGAGAGACTCCGTGGCCCCGGAACATAAAGGGCAAAAGAAGAAAGATAGGTGGGTTTTAGTCAGTTACTAGTCTGATACTCCCCCCCCCCCCGAAGTTATTTGATTGTTTCCCGTCCGAAAAAAAATACTGTAAACATGTTTACTTAATGAAATCTACATAATTATTTTTAATATCACATTTCCGGGGAATTCAGGGCATTCTTTTTGATTGAAAAAACTGTAATGAGATAAAAAGGAAATTCCTCTAATGTCTTTTCAAAACACTTGAAGGAATTTAATTGAGGCAAGAATTTTAGCAAATCGTACTCATTTGTGAAGGGCCCTCGACGTAATTGTTTGAAGGTTTTCGTAATTAAAATGGAAAGTCGTAGTTATTTGAACGTTTGATTGCTATCTTTTTAAAGGAGGCTGGCAGAGAGGAATGCTAATACATAACAGATTGTATAAGACCGAATAATTTCAAGTAGTCAATTACTGAGATCTTTTCATTTGTGGATGTTAAATGATCATACAACTTTTCCCGCTCTAGGGGGTAGTGTCAGACTTTTACTGGCTAAAACCCACCTATGTTTCTTCTTTTGCCCTTTATGTTCCGGGGCCTCGGTATCTCTTTCGAACAACCCGCAAATCTGGCAGGCAGTAGCCCTGGCAGGCCCCTCTGCTTTGCTGACACCGATCGCCTATTAGTAAGACCTAGTGTTAGAAAATTAAATGTCCTCTTAATAATATATTAAGACTTCTAAATACGTCATGTACACACACTTTCACAAGCATATTTTAGTTTTCGAAGATTAGTTTATTTTTATTTTTTATTATTGTTTTATTGATAAACAAGTTTATAATTTATACCAACAATGTATGGAAGAGCGGAGTCTCCTAATACAGGCTTTTTCAGCTTAAAACAAGGCTCCAATCACTACTTTAAGAGAACTTGTTTGACACTTTTAATGTGCACGTCTTGCTACATCGTTCTCACATAGTTTACCATATTAACACGAATGATGTAACCAAGGTTTTGTAACAATATTCTGATTTAAAAGAGTGTCCATGGAGTTTCTTGCCCATTCTTCTCCATAGAGATCTACGCTTTGGAATGGGCAACTACAGTACTTTCACAGTTATTATGCCTTGTGACTGGGACTGTAGCTTCATTTTATTGTTGTCAACGTTTCGACAGTTCAGAAGTGCCTGTAACTGGCCTATTTGAAATAAATGATTTTGATTTTGTTGAGTCCAATAAACATTTTTTATTTGTTTTCGAGACCATAAGTCTTAGTGATCGTCATAGATCGATTGCAGTTAGCGTTCATGAAAAAGTCTCATAAAAAAGAGTCAGTAAAAGTCTGACACTCCCCCAGCTCCGCCCAGAGCGGGGGATGTCATTTGATGATTTCCCATGAACAAAAAAGGCCCAAGTGAAATGAAATTTTTGGATTTTTAAGCTATGAGATTAGTTACAATATTCCATAGTATATAGTAACGTGAGTTATCTCAAAACACGTAAATAACCGTCAATGTCAAACCCTAGACACAACCACGTTCAGTTATAACAGGGTTGGCAGTTTGTTTTGGTAGATTTATCTATTTTATAAATACTATCTTAAAAGAAGGCATTGTCGCTGACCTTTTATAAGATGAAGAGATGAGCTGGACATTATTACGACCAGTGCTCCACAAAATCCTACTAGTATTAAATCCTACTTCCTACTAATCCTACTTTCTACTAATATTATAAGTGCGAATGTTTGTGAGGATGGATGGATATATGTATGGATGTTTGTTACTCTTTCACGTCAAAACGGCTGAACGGATTGTGATAAAATTTGGCACAGAAGTAGATTATAGTCTGGAATAACACATAAAATACTTTATATTATATTACGCGGGCAAATCCGCGGGCGTCAATTAGTAATATTATAGATGCGAATGTTTGTGAGAATGGATGTATGGACGTTTGTTACTCTTTCACGTCAAAACGGCTGAACGGATCTTGATGAAGTGGCACAGAGTTAGATCCTAGAATTTACTTATGATTTTAAGAGATTCAGATATTAGAACGCAGTCTTAAGCATGAATTCCATTTCTTACATGTTGACGATTAGCCCTTCATCACTGCGAAATTATTATAAAAACCTAGCTGGCACCCGCGGTTTTGCCCGCGTGATGATCGAAAAAAAAGTATTCTATGTGTTATTCCAGACTATAGTCTAAACCGCGGGCGCCAGCTAGATTTTGCCAATGTCCATCTCCAGAGCCCCAACTATCTCTGTACCAAAATTCATAAAAATCAGTTTAGCCATTGGGGCGTGAAGACGTAACAAACAAACTCACTTTCGCTTGTATAATATTAGTAAGGATTTTGTAAAGAGTTGATGTTGCCTTCTTGAGGAAACAGGTGGTTTTACCTTTTTCCTCATTTTTTGATCCAAACGTTTTGATATACTTAATTTTCTTTTGAAACCAAAAGAATTTTTACATAAAAGGTACATCCTTTTACTCAGTCAAGGTTTTTTATTTCTCTCTTTTTAAAAAGCGCTCTGACGATCCAATTAATGTTGAAATGTCTAATATGAAAGCATATTTATTTCAATGTATATGAATATTACATGTATCTTTACAAACTACAAATAGACATGGGCTTCTAACAAATATATGTACAAGTATAAAAATGGTAAGATAATTACAAGGCGTCAAAAAATTCGTCCGCATAACTGTCAACAGGAATAGTGCGCAGAAGGCTGGCAGCATTACCGCGTTGGAGGGCAATGCTAATTCTTTAGCCAAAAAAAGGTAAGCGCTCTGGTCACGTGAAGAGTCGACCAACCGTTTGGCGATATCTCGAAATACTACGTGGGCACTTGGATCCTACGGCCCTAGTGTTTCAACCCCAAACGGTTCAAACACATAACTACCAATCAAATTGAGATATTTGCGCTGTTTAACGTTTTCGTGCTAGGAAGATAGAAGGCATTGCCAGTGTGTTGCCAAACTTGAAGCTAAACTGGTACAGGCACACAAGATAATCCAATTTAAGAGCTAAATGGAAACAAAAGAACTTTACACTTCCATTGTGGATTTCATATTTGGAAGATTAAAATTTGTTAATACCCGGAAGAGTCTCATAAAGTTGAGAAACAAATTAAATATTTAAGTTAAAAAAGAAAACTAAAGTGAGGAACGTCGTAATCTTCTCTGTACTCCTTTTTATTAATGAATATCAATAAAAAAGACTATCACGAGAATGTATAAAAAGGAAACCGAAACATCGGTTTTACAATTACTTCAATTAGCTTACCATTGCCATCTAAAGTAAACATCCTAAATAATTTAAAAAAAATACGTGTGGCACTCGGGGACTGCCGCGGTAAAGCTATTGCATAGAATTTTTATCAACTTATGCAATAAATAAAAACAATCTAAATAAAATATTTAAAAAGTAATTCCAATGAAAAGAAGTCGCAAAAAGAAAAACAAGACCTTGGGTTTGATCCAGAGTAATGTCGATTGACTATCCGATTCCCTACCAAACACGCTATTAGAACATTAGAATCGGGATTGAAATAACTGACCGTATTGTGTAAACGACGTTAGACAAGCCACACCTCCGTGCCCGTCGGAGTGGGGAGCGTCAGGTTTTTTTCGTTACGGATTTTCTGGATTCGGTCCCCGCGCTCAAGGCCCGCGATAGAAGCTATGCAATAGCTTAAAAAACATGTTAAAATCACTATGAAAAAAAAAACGCAGCAGACTTACCACCAACGGTTCCTTACAATCTTGCGACATAAACAGCCATATATTTGACTGCGTAGACTTAGAAGGTTGACCACAGATTTGAGTATAAGGTTTGAAGTTCAACTCTCTACCTCCATGCGTTCCCGAGATTAAAGCTCTTGACAGACAGACAGACGGAGAACAAAGTGATCCAATAACGGTTCCGTTTTTTTTCTGAGAAAGAGCTCTAAAACAAAAATTGCATTCTCCAAACACAAACGTACAAAATATTAACTTCCAACAGGAGCGAAAACAGTGTATTACCAACCTTGTTGGAGAAACGGAGGCAATAAATACTTACGTGCCTGTAATAATGTAAACGTCACAGCTTGTTGGTTAGACGGTCTATTAATGAGCATTATAATGTTACGGTTATGACAGGTTTTGTGAAGAGGTGTTTCGGGTGAAATATACATGGATCGTGACTTAATAACAGCTGCTCAAGTCGAACTTTACATTAAGCAGTGCTTACCTTCATTGGTTCATGAATGGGTGACCACTATTTATGTTGTACACACAACGGCACATCAACCTATTCTAAACTATTATAACCTGATCTCTCTACTATGGTACGCACACCGTAGTAGAGAGATCAGGTTAAAATGGTTTTGTATAGGTTGATGTGCCGTCGTGTGTACTGTAAGAGGTTTTATAACCTAACCAATGCTGGCTGGTTTACCTTAATGTTCAAATACCCAGGACTTAAAAAAAAAATAGGAAAAAAGCATAAGAATAGGTTTCAGATAAAAGTGTGACATGTAACTCAATATATGATTTAAAATTATAATCTAAAAGTATTATATGCAAATTTTATTGAAGTATCCAAACAAAACCGTTATAGTACATACCGACTTTTCTCCGTGCGTCGGAAAGTAGCAGGTACCGGGTGCCACTCATTATATTAGGTCGTTGACAGCCCGAAAGTCTGACAGTCTTACCAACGGGTTTCGTTTTAACTGGGTTGTTTCTGTTTCTTGTTGCTTCCAAAGCATATCCGATGTACTGCAGTATGTTGGTAGCCCCAAAACATCCTAAGAATCCTTACTAATATTATAAAAGCAAAAATGAGTTTATTTGTTACGTCTTCACGCCAAAATGGCTTAACCGATTGTGATGAATTTGGTACAGAGATAGTTGGGACCCTGGAGACGGATATAGGATATTTTTTTTAAAGTGAGATGAGGGAGAAAGAGGGAAGAAAATGGAAAACTTAGCATTGCTATTACAATAAATAAGGCGCAAGGGCAAAAAATATAGGTAGCAAGTACCTGCAAATCAGGAAAGCGGGACTGTGTTACCCCAAATTTAACGCGAGCGAAGCCGCGGGCAAAAGCTAGTATTATTATATTCAAAGTCAAAGTCAAAAGTCATTTATTCAAATTAGGCTGATAATCAGCACTTTTTGAACGTCACATTACAAGAGACAGTCCCACAAAAACGCCCTGCCCTTCGCCACTTCCTAGTGTTTTAGCTGGGAAGAAGAAGTGGCGGAACAAACTCCCCAGCAACACATCTGTCTGTCAGGTTAGAAGAACCAGATTTTATACAATTTATATTATGACAAAAAAAAATTATTGTATGGACACTTAGTGTCCGCTGAGAACAACTGTCCCACAGGGTTTACCCGTAAAACTAATTTAATTAATTGTAATTGTATTTCAGGTAGTGCAAATATGGGTGTACTACCTGAAATAAATGAATTTTATTTTTTATATAAAACGAGAGGCATTATGCCCAAATATCCCACAAGTAAAGTTACCTTGCAATGGCTGATTGTAGTACCATAGATTGTGTACGAAATTCGCTCTGTGGTAACAAATTCTAAAGTTGAAACCACACAAAGAAAACATACATTATGAAGTCGGGTCACGCGAACAGCATTATTTTACCCAAGGCGTATCGTTAGGACGAAATTCTTAAATGTGACGCACAAATGAATTCTTTTCGAAGCACGTGACTGTTTATCATTCAAAGTAATATTGTACACAATATTGTTTTAGTGTCGAATATTCTGCCGAAGAATACTCTTCTGTATTTTTAGCCAAAACAGGTTAAGTTTTCTCATAATTATATCACGTTTCAGAGAAATTAAATTAGACTCCGTTTATAATAAAATAAATAAAAAATAAAAATAAAAAAGCCTTATATTTCGTGGAAAAAGGAAAACTTAAATAACATTAGTTTTTTTACTAAACTTTACCTATATTACTTTTTGTTTGAATTAATTTAAATATATTTGAAGTTTTAAATGTTTTGTTCAGTATCTGGTTTGTTTTCCAGAACCCCTCCTCGGGTGAAGGCCTCCTCCAACGATTTCCATTGCTCCCTATTCAGGGCTTTCTGTATCCAGTCATGGCCAGCCGTCCTGACAATCTCGTCCTGCCATCTCGTAAGCGGCCTTCCTCTGCAGCGCTTGCCCAGGGGGCCGGTCCATGACGTTACTCTCCTTGTCCATCTCTGGTCTTGAAATCGCGCTACATGTCCCGCCCACTTCCATTTGAGTTTGAGAGACTGGTTTAGTGCGTCAGTAGCTTTTGTTGTTTGTCTGATTTTAGTATGTCTTATTTTTTGTATTTTTCTTATGTTGAGCATACTGCGCTCCATGCCTCGTTGACATGTAGATATTTTGTGTCTTATATTGCTTGTAAATTTCCAGGTTTGACAGGCGTACGTTAAACATGGTAGGAGGCAAGATGTCATGACCTTAGATTTAATTTGTATCGCCATATTGCTTTTAAATATTTCTTTCAGGCTCCAATATTTATTCCAGGCGAGTTGTATCCGTCTTTCTACCTCTTGGTCGTTGTTTGTTTTGTCAAAGCTGATTTGTTTACCCAAGTAAATATATTTATCTGTATAATTTAATGTTTTGTTGTCAACTGAAATTGTGGGTTTCACTCTACTGTTTGTCATTAACATCGTTTTAGTTAGATTCATCTCTAAGCCGATTTGTTTGCTGTATTCATTTAGTGTATGTAGCATGTACTGTAGTTGGGTACTTGATTCAGAGAGAAGAACTATATCGTCCGCGAAACGGAGATGGCACAAGTACTTTTCACCGATATATAGGCCACAGTTTTTCCAGTCAAGCTTCTTTATTGGACCCAGGAGACGGACACAGGCAATTTTTTTAAAGTGAGATATGAGGGAGAAAGAGGGAAGAAAAGGGAAAACTTAGCTTTGCTATTACAAATCAATAAGGCGCAAGGGCAAAAACTGCAGGTAGCAGGTACCTGAAAATCAGCAAAGGGGAACTGTGTTACCCCGAATTTAACGCGAGCAAAGCCGCGGGCAAAAGCTAGTATTAAATATATCTTTGCTCTTCATGATTATTATTTTATATAAAAAACATTTAAAAATATAAAAATATACGTATTATATGTATTTGTTTTTCTTTTTTTTTGTTAATGAAGCTATTCCTTTTGAAAAATGTAACACCACAGACTACCTACAGTACTGTCTCACCTCCTTTAAATCCATCCAAAGGTTGTCTTGAAAAGATTGCTTTTAGCGATAAGACCGCCCATTGTGTCACCCTATTTATAAGTTGTATACTGTTATTCTTGTAATTTGCATGGTGTACATAATAAAGAATATTCTATCTATCTATCTAATATTCTTTTTTCTCAAGAACCTTTTACATTATGTGACTTCTATTACAATAATCCAGAAAAAACAAGACAAGTCAAGTACCAATTGTATTTGTTTCGGGTGTCTAAACAGCGTGAATATCTCCTTGCAAGAGGGCGGGCACGTTTTTTAAATTCCTTTATTAAATTCCGAGCAGCGTTCCTTATGTCACCGGGGCGTCCGATCTGTTTACATGAGTTGAATGTACTTAGTATGGATGTAGATACATATGTGCGGAGTTTTGTGAAGAAAAATAATCTGAATAATATATTAAACTAGCTTCCGCCCGCGAATTCGTCCGCGTGGCATAGTTACTTTGGGGTAACGCTAACTTTATCTCGCGTGATGATCGAAAAAAAAATCATTCTCTCCCCTTTTGTTCCCTCCATCTCCCCTTTTATCATTTAAAAAAAAAATTGGTTGTTTGTAAAGTAGGTTTACGATCGAGATGTTTACGTGATAACGTCTTATTGGTGATATAAGTTATCACCAGTAGTGACATCTAAAATGAAATTAAGTACTAATTCAAAGTTTTTTTTTCGAGCCAAGTAACAGATGGCGCTACCATCTTTATGAAATGTCGCTCGTGAGGTTTACAAGTTTCTGAACATGTCACCCGACTAAAACGATTTTAAAGACGTTATCACGTCAAAAATTGCCTATGTCCGTCTCCAGGATCCCAACTATCTGTGTAGCAAAATTCAACAAAATCGGTTTTGCCATTTAGGCGTTAAGACGTAACAAACAAACTCACTTTCACTTTTATAATATTACTAGCTTTTGCCCGCGGCTTCGCTCGCGTTAAATTCGGGGTAACACAGTTCCCCTTGAGCCTTATTGATTTGTAATAGCAACGCTAAGTTTTCCCTTTTCTTCCCTCTTTCTCCCTCACAACCCACTTTAGCCTATGTCCGTCTCCTGGTTCCCAACTATCTCTGTACCAAAATTCATCAAAATCGTTTTAGCCATTAAAGCGTGAAGAGGTAACAAACAAACAAACAAACTCACTTTCGCTTTTATAATATTAGTAAGGATTTATAGTAAGGATTTGGTTGGTCATGTAGGAATCGAAAGGAATCTCGTTTTTAAGGATAAATGGGCGTGTGTTTGGCTGCACCTGGCCGCCTGATGTAGAGCGATGATGCGGCCTTTTTTCCCGATGGAAAATCTTTAAATAACTTAGCCCATCCTGGGAGGAGTGTAAGACTTTACTGACTAAAACCCATCCATGTTACTCCTTTTGCCCTTTGTGTTCCGGAGCCGCAGTATTTCTGCCTTCTGCTTTGCTGCGCGGGTGGAACACAAACGCGTTATCGACACGGTCTGTCGTCACTAGACGGTCGGACGGTGAGCTACCCATTGTTCACCGACTTTTGTTTTTGATCCTTTTGACAGTAAAACTCAACATAATGCATCCAAAACATGGGGTTTCTACCCCCTCTCTTTCCCCAGAGCGGGGGAAGTTATTTGATGAGTTCCCATACACAAAAAAATTACGCACTCAAAACATAGTGCTGATGGATGCAATGCATTGTAAACGTTCCATGGAGGTATTATTATAGTAGGAAGGATTATAATTCTTCCTACTAATATTATAAATGCGAATGTTTGTGAGGATGGATGGACTCTTTCACGACAAAACCGTTGAACGGATCTTGATGAAATTTGGCACAGAGGTAGATTATAGTCTGGAATAACACATAGGATACATTTTTTTCGATATCACGCGAGCAAAGCCGCGGGTGCCAGCTATCTTACTAATATTATGTTACTCTTTCACGTAAAACAAATGAACGGATCTTGATGAAATTTGGCACAGAGTTAGATTATAGTCTGGAATAAGACAGGATACTTTTCTTCGATCATCTCGCGGGCGAAGCCGTGGGCGCCACCTAGTAATACAATATACGAGTACCCTTTAACACCAAGGTTTCAGTTTTCCATCAGGATTTTTCGTACGTTAATTGGTTCGAACACAGACAGTTATTAAAATTGTTTTCCGGAAAGCATTTTGTAATTTTTTGTTGTATGCACCCGGATTTTTAATAACCGTACCCTCAGAGCTGCTACAGAATAGCTCTGATTCTACTGGTTACCGCGGTAAAATTTCCAGCTGCCCGAAACAAAATTTTAATTGATGTTTAATTGTGTCGAATCTACCCGAACAAGCATCACCGATAGTAGCTTCCAAATAGAGTTTAAACTAGAAAGGTGAATAATTGTAATGCTGCCCAATCAAATAGGGCGACCCATTGTGAGTAATTTCATCGAGAAAAAACTTCAACAAGCAATTATTAAATGGCCATTAAAATGGCCGGCAATTTTGTCGACAAAATTGATAAAGTCACTTAATTCTTAATTGGTTAAATGTACGGCCATGTTAAATGGGTAAATATTATACAGCACTTTTTATGACTACTTAATAACTGGGTTCTCTGATGAATTACTACGAATTAAATTTGAAACAAAATGGACATTCCGCACTATATCGAAATATGCTCTACTTAATTTTATTATAAATTATCACGCCTGAAATCCGTATAGGGTTAGGCAGCACTTATGATTAACCCTCTATGTCATTGTGTAGACTGTAGGCAACACATAGTGTACAAAAGCCTCAAAATTTAAAATAATTGTTTTCTTACCGTAATCGAGTAAGATAAGAAAACAACGAACTAGTACCAAAAATGCGACTATACTAAGACCAATAAGCAACAGTCGCTGTTTTTGTAATTTTGTTTTGTTTGTAAAAATATTAAAACCCAGAAGTAGGTGTGTTCAAAAGTGTCTGTAATGATCAAATTAAAATAAATGCTTTGAGTTTTTTCTTTTATTAAGTGGTTAGTGCCCAGACTAACGGCAAAGTTTTATTCGTATGATGTACATAAAAAGAATAGTCTATCTATTTATCTGATTTTACCAAGACATAATCCTGATAACTGTGCAATGCGAAGCGGAAATAACCCTCTTTCCATAAGCGATAATAATGTTTGCGTTGAAGAAGGAGTTCTGACCAAAATCCTTCGTCAAAACTCTAATCAAGTGTCAAGGGCTCTCTTTGATCCATAACTTTACTATGAAACCTTTTTTGACATTGAACTATGGACAATGGATGATAAACTTTGTGCTTAAGAAATTGTAGTTGAAATTTGTTTGTTGAATGATCGGCGGTTTTTAAAGTTTCGTCAGTTTAACGATAATGTGAGGATAATCTTTTTACTGATAGGAAAAAACTCATAGTCGGTGGGAGAAGTTTTTGATGATTTTCAGTACGCAATGTCAGACTTTTACTGACAAAAAACCATCTATGTTTCTTTATTTGCACTTTGTATTCCGAGACCACGGTATCTTTTTGGAACAACCCGCACCTCGGGTAAGCAGTGGCACTGGCAGCTCCATCTGTTTTGCTGACATCTCTTTGAGGCGCGCATAGCACACTAGACGGACGCGCGGACTAGACGGAAGGACCCATTACTCACCGTCCACAGACGCGCGTCTACGGTGACCGGGAGTCGCCTTGCGGCACCTGACACCCGAAGTCAATCAGCATACTAGTAATAACTTACCTTTCTGCACTACTATTCTGTGCTATATAGCAGGTTCCATTTCTTAAGATATTTTTTTACTTAGCAGATAAATTTCTAAGCAAGAAAGGTCGTTCTAGAGACCTGAAATATCCCAGATGCTGTCATTAATTTGAATAAACTATATGTTCCTGATTATTAACTTCTTAGTTAATTATATTAGTGATGATGAAATATTAGAAACAGTAGAGTTTAGAACTTAAACGTGATATATAAATACATTTTACTTACTATATAATTATAAAGCGTTTTTTCTAGTTCATGAAATGTTGATGAGATTCCCCTTTTCCTAAATAAAGATAAAGTTTTCATCTGTGCAAGCAAAGTTTAAACGAAGTTGCCAAATCAGGCCCTTTGTCGTTGCAGTGTAAAACTTTGGCCAACTGTTAGTTAACTCTGAACTGAACGGTATGATTCTGTTGATGGCAGAAACATAATACAACTGTTTCTAACTTCAGTGCAAGGTAGTTAAAACAATAATTGTGAAACTTAATAACAATGGTAGAAGGTTTAAAATCGCGCAACGTTTTTATTAACTGCTGCTTGTATCCTCGAATGGGTTTGCATATTTTCGAGTGGCAAATAGATTACCTACCTAGCCTTTTGGATGGGAACTGCATGCAACTGAATGCAATCTGACATTCACGATAGGTTTAAAGAATTTATTCTCATTAGAACAATACATAGGTTCATTATCAATGAGTTACAAATAATCGTAATAATTATATTTTACGTCCGATGCGTGTTGGTGATTAGCGGTACAACTAAATTTCATAGGTTTTCTTAGTTTTAATTTGAATGTGTTTATATTGTTACAATCTTTAACGTCATTTGGCAGATCGTTGAACAGCTGTGCTTCTTCGAACAATATGGTTTTTTACCGTAGTTTGTCCGACCTTGTCTTAGATGTAATTTGTTTTATTTCTTAAATTATGTAATACTAGCTTTCGCCCGCGGCTTCGCTCGCGTTAAATTCGGTATAACACACCAAGCAGACCTGCAGTTTTTGCTCTTGCGCCTGATTGATTTGTAATAGCAACGCTAAGTTTTCCCTTTTCTTCCCTCGTTCTCCCTCATATCCCACTTTTTTTAAATAAAAATTAGCCTATGTCCGTCTCCTGGTTCCCAACTATCTCTGTACCAAAATTCATCAAAATCGGTTTAGCCATTAAAGCGTGAAGAGGTAACAAACAAACAAACAAACAAACAAACAAACAAACTCACTTTCGCTTTTATAATATTAGTAAGGATTGTTTTCTTGGAGTTTTATTTTTTATATTTAGTTTGTGATATTTTTTTTTATTAGAATACAGCTACCACGATCCATTTATAGTCGAGTAATATGATACCCCTTGGTAAGACTGGGTGTCAGACTTTCGGGCCGCCTTAAAGAAATACAAATGACGGCCAGTAACAACGGCTTAATTTTTTTTTATTTATTTATTAAACTTTATGCACATGTAAAAAAAACATTGTACAAAGGCGGACTTAATGCCTTAGGCATTTTCTTTCTCAGGCACGGAGGTAACTTAGTATACAATGAGTGGTCACCCATCCACTGACCAACCTAGGTAAACGACCAAAGCGGCTGTAACTTTTTAGCCAGGAGTTTCTCAATTAAATATATGCTCGTTCATTTTATGTAACAAAGCATTCAGCTTATACCTGCATTGAAACAGTTGCAGTGTGATGGTATAAAGTGCTGGAATTATACGATACCGTCTTGCATATGTTTCCTACTGTAGGAACAACATTATTTTGCTGACTTTATCTTGACCAGTTCATATAAAATGTGAAGTAAATAGAGAATATATGTACCATCGAGGACACCGCCGCCTGACCACTTTTAAACCTTATTACTCAGAGCATAAGGGTGAAAAGTGGTCAGGCGCAAGTTCTACTTTTTCCAATATCTATCATCACTGATATAATTAACTGAGAGGTTATTAATCAGGAACATGTCGTTCTTCAAATTAATGATAGCATCTGGAATATTTCAGGTCTCTTCAACGAAAGGTCGATACTTAGTACTTTCTTTGTCGGCCTTGTAGATTCCTAGACGCTTGTTAACTTCTTATCTAACACTCCGTTTGGTAAAGTAAGCAATGACTTATTATCGGACCTACGATGTCGTCCCATACTTGAGTACTAACGCTGCAACAACAACATTGTAAAGCTAAATGATTTTAAAATAGTAACCATTGAGTTCCTTGGCGGGTTGTGTTCCATAGGAAACAACCAAGGCGAACCGTGCAAGGTGCACACGGTTCACGGTTCGGTTTGGTTGTTTTCCCGACATTCTATAAGGGCCCGTATAGGCCCATGTGAAATAAAAATATTTAAGGTTAGTTATTTTTTATATTAGTATTTTTTCTGATAGGTAAAAAAATATTATATGAATTGGATTCCTAGGCCGTTCAGGGATGATAGGTGTTATCTTGTATGTTATGTTCACACTATAGATTAACAATCTGTAGTATGTAACCCCGTCATCTTTGAATTCGATTTAATTAACTTTAACCATTTTACAAAACAAAATTAACACATACCATATGTTTTTAAAGAAATATCTGCAAAGATAAACAATTCCTCATTTAATAGTAAGTTATTAAATTAATTCAAAAAAATTATTCAGCTACCTTAAATTACCCGTTTAATCAACTTACAACTGTTCTTGTCTAACCTTTCACAGTTGTATCAAATGTTTAATCAAATCATATCTATATTATTTTGACGACACGGTTGGCGCAGTGGCGGAGCGATCGACTGCTGCGCTGCGTGTCGCGGATTCGATATTTTACAAATATTTGTTCCGTACGGGGGCAACATATTTATAAGGCTTACAGATAGTTGTTCCGGGTGTGACTGTTTGTGTATGTGAGTTTAAATATTTGTAAACGCGCCCACGTTACAGTAGTAATTCCTAGTGTGGGGCAATGTTTTTAATAAATAAAATAAGTTTATTTGTAAGAATATGGTCCGAGAAATGTTAAAATATTAGTTCTAGCAAATCCTGCCTTTCCATAAAAGTAATAATCAATACTTATATAAATAAAGAATTATATAGTAATCATGAATTATTAAATGACATTAATGTGTTGTAATTTAGACTGAAATTGTATTGTAGTAATTATATTGTTGTTATTGAACATGTAATTGTTGGAAATGGTAAAATTAGGGATAATTTTTTAAAATGTTACTTACGACTTTTACCTTTTAATTACAATACATAAAATTGTCGTGTTGTATTCAATTTGTAACATACTTCTGCTTTCCCAGACTGAACATTGCATCTGACTGTACTGTAAATCTATAAGCATTTAATTAATTATCAAATGCAATACCTTTGATTATGTGTGAGAGACAGAAAAACATTAATTTGTATAATGGATACTGCCTTTAGGCGCTAGACTCGACATCAAAGGGATTTTATAAATGTATTGAATTGAATCAAATATGTGTACAGTCACCAACAATCAATCAATCAAATCATTTATTTCAATTAGACCATTACAGGCACTTTTGAATGTCAGTAAAAAAAAATGAATGTACAGTCCCGGTCACAAAACATAATAACTTGTGAAAGTACTGTAGTTGCCCATTCTAAAGCGTTGATCTCTATGGAGAAGAATGGGCAAGAAACTCCATGGACACTCTTTTAATTTTTTTTTTTTTTTACAAAATCGTATTTACATCATTCGTGTTGAGATTATACAAATATGTGTACAACAATACTATGTAAACACGAAACTACTAGTAATAGTCAATTTCTCCTACTGTTTTGATTTTAATGCTATGCAGTTGTGGACATAGTATTCTTTCAGTCATCCAATCACGAAGTAGGCCTCATTTCCAAGCAGAAAAAGACCTTAATTTATTTTAATAAACTACGTAGTCTCTTTTAAGGATTATATATTATACAAAAAAAAAGTTTTTTTTTTTAATTTCAGCCCATTTAGTTGTGCTGTGTTATGGTATTCCACACAAGTGCTTATCGAGTATTCATTTTTCATTGCTACTAACGTAGGCATATCGTCCATTTACATTGAAAGAAAAAATGTGTATTGTAAAAGGTAACTCATAAATTTCTCTTGTCAAGTAATATTCGAGATTACAAAAATATTTTGAAAATCGGCCCACAATTTGCGAAAAAAAAAACAAACACAAAATAATTACAATCACAGTACAAAGCGACAATAAAACCCTTTTTTAAAGGATTAATGTAAGTAAACAGATATTTTACAAGAAAAACACTTTTGAATTTTTCAAAGTGTACACATATAATGGTCGAGACTGTACATTTTTTATTTGTTTGTGCATGGTTTAAATAATTACGAATTAATTTGTATCGATATTTTTCTCTCAAATAATTCATTTAATATGGACAACGCGAGTTTCCAATGATTTGGTATGTGCTAGAGTATTTTTAGGGTTCCCTACCTCAAAAGGAAAAATGGAGCCCTAATCAAAAGCCTGGAGTCAAAATATACGAGAACCCTCTACTCGGACCTGGCTGTTTTTTTTTTATTTAGTTAATCCAAACATACCACGCCCTAAATTGAATGTTTGTTTAATTTATATTAAACATATTTCATACAAATAATTAGTAGTATTTTACGGATATGTAATCTTGATAACAACCAATAAAACAATTTCAATGTTATATTTTGTAATTTTACTTTGTTTCTTTCTACCTAGTAGGTCGAAAACGACTATTATTGAGAATGCTAGGTTCGACTCCTTGGCAAAATGTTATAGTGATTTTCCTTAGCAAATTTTTGAATAGCAGTCTGGAGTTTTGCCTGGTTGAAGATATCAGGTTCGGCCTCTGTTACATAGCTCACAAACGTAATTAAGGAAATGTGAGTGTACTGACCGTCTCTGCTTTACCCTCTTTTTTTTTTCGGGTGGGAAATCATCAAATGACTTGCCCCGCTCTGGGCGGAGCGGGGGGGCATGTCAGACTTGTACTGACTAAAACCCACCCATGTTCCTTCTATTGCCTTTTACGTTCCGGAGCCGCGGTATCTCTCGAACAACCCGCAACCCCGGCAGGCGGAGGCTCTGGCAAGCCCCTCTGCTTTGCTGACATCTCTTTGGGGCGCGCGTGAAACACGAACGCGCCGTCGACACGGCCTTTCGTCAATCGACGGACGGACGGGGAGCTACTCTGCTTTAAATAAATAAATAAAAATAGCCTTTATTTTCTCCTATACCATATTACTATACCTTAAAATAAATACACTATTAGCTACAATTTTTGTTTTTGTGTAACATATATTTAAATTCTAAACTATCACTAGTATTTAACTATAAAAAAAAACTATAAAATATGTATCTACACTTAAAAATTAGAAAAATATAAATAAAAATGTTTTTCTTATCAGCTATCTTGCGACATAGGCCTCCTCAAGTTCCCTCCACTTTTGCCGATCCTGCGTTGTTCGCCTCCAACCCTTGGGAAAGTCATCTTCCCACCTTTTCGTCTGCCTTCCTCTACGTCTTTTCCCATCCCTTGGGTACCATTCAGTAACTTTTTTGGACCACTTTCCTGTTGTTGTTCTCATCATGTGACCTGTCCATTTCCATTTCAGGATACGCGTTTTTACTTTTACATCTGCTACTTTGGTCATTTTTCTTATTGTTGTTGCTTTCCTTTTGTCTTTCAGCCTTAGACCCATCATACTCCTTTCCATTCCTCTTTGACATACGCCCAGTTTGTGTTCGATCTTCTGAGTTAGCGGCCAGGTCTGGCAGCCATATGTAAGGCATGGCAGTATGCAGGTGTTAAAAACTGTTCTCTTTTCCGAAATGGGTACTGCTTTGTTTTTCATGACTTCCTTTAGGGACCAGTATCTTTGCCAGGTATTGTTCACCCGTCTTTCTACTTCTTTTGTTGATAAGTCTTTAACAGATATAACTTGGCCCAGGTACACGTATTCTGTTACGTATTCAATTTCGTCGTCGCCCACATAAATTTTAACTTCGGTCCTATTTGTCATCAATTTTGTTTTTGCCGTATTCATTGACAGACCTGCCTTTATACTTTCTAATGTCAGTTGTTGCAGCATTATTCGTAAGGTGTTAGGATCTTCTGCGAACAAAATGAGATCGTCTGCGAATCTTAGATGGTGTAATTTTTCCCCGTTTATATTTATGCCAAAGGTGTTCCAGTGTAGTTGCCTAAAGATGTTCTCCAAAACTGCATTAAATATCTTTGGAGACAGTGGATCTCCCTGTCTAACACCCTTCTGTATTTTGAATTAATCACCGATCTTTTCAAGTTGTACCTTCGCTGTGCTGTTGACATATATTTGTTTGATAATCCTTATGTATTTACTTTCCACTCCTTGGTCTTTTAGTGAATCCCAAATGTAATTGTGCTTCAAAGAGTCGAAGGCTTTATTGTAGTCAACGAAGGATAAGTAGTATGGACGGTCATATTCATTGCACTTTTCAATAATTTGTTTGACAGTATGTATGTGGTCGAGTGTTGAGAAATCTGAACGGAATCCTGCCTGTTCTTGTGGCTGATTACTGTCAAGGGTTTTAGTCAGTCGGTGTAGTATAATTTTGCTGAACACTTTGTAGAAATTCGGCATCAAGCTAATGGGCCTATAATTGTTAATATCATTTTTATCTCCTTTTTTATGCAGAAGTATTATTGTTGACGATGTCCATTGGGCTGGAATCTGTTCTGTGTTTAAAATTTCGTTACATAAATGTGTAAAGGGTTGTATTATCTCCTCCATTGTAGTTTTGAGTAGCTCATTGGTAATTCTATCATCTCCAGGTGATTTCCCTGTTTTCTGTGTTTGAATAGCTCTTCTAACTTCGTTCTGCATAATAGAGGGGATTGGTTCTGGGTTTGAGTCTTCATCTTCTATTATTCTACCTTCATATTTATTAAAGTTGTCTGTATATAATTCCTTGTAAAAATCTGTAGCTGTTTGTAAAATTTGTTGACGTTTAGTTGAAGTTTGTATTTTGTTGTCTTTATCTCTCTTTATCGTCTTAGGTATCCATGTTGAATGTTCTTTCAGTTGCTTTAACGCTCTTTTGATTCCCCCTGTTTTATTTATTTGTTCTCTTATTATCTTAAGCCGATTTGCTTTTCTATGGTTTCTAATTGCTTTTGAAATTTCTTTACTAATCTTAGCTATTTTGGTACGATTTTCTTTTCTGTTTGTTATCATTTCTTTTCTTTCGTTAATTTTTAACCTGGCTTCTTCCCCGAGCTTATCGTTTATTTCTCTTCTTCTACAATTGTTAATTTTTGATAGCGCTTCCTCTAAAACATTATATTTTTCTTGTACATTTTTCTGTTTATAAACATTGTGTAACGATAGTTTTAATTCTTTTAGGTTTTGTTCGGGAATATGTATTTTGGTCCTGCAATTTGTTACATGGAAGTTTTGCCTTTGTATCTTTGATTCTTTGCATGTTATAGTTCCTCTTACCATTCTATGGTCTGAATTGAAATTTAGGTTGGACACTATACCGACATTGTTAATATATAAAATCTTGGGCAGGTTGGTAATTACAAAATCTATTTCATTTCTGACTTTGCCATTTGGTGAGATCCACGTCCATTTTCTGTTATGTTTGTTACGAAAGAAAGTGTTCATTATTCTCAAAGCAGATTTGTTCAAAGCAGAAATTCATTAATCGTTGACCATTGTCGGTCCTCTTTCCCTGGCCGTATTTACCTATGATATACTCTCCAGTATCAGATTTAGTTCCTATTTGACCATTGAAGTCTCCTGTTAATATAATATTCTTATTTAGTTTCTGCATAGTTTCGGTGAGAGTAGTATAAAATGCATCTTTTTCGCTATCGTTTGCTTGATCAGTTGGTGCGTAAATCTGTACAATTGAGAACGGTGTTCTGAAGCCAGGTAGCTTTATGTTTACGATGCCGATTCTATCTGATATGCCGACGAATTCTTCTATGTTTTGTTTATATTCTTTTCTAACCAGGAATCCAATACCGTTTCTTCCTTGTATTTCTCCTTTATAGTAAAATATGTAATCTTTAAATTCTTTAATTTCTTCACCGGCTCTTCTAACTTCACAGAGTCCGATAATATCCCATTTAATAGTTTTCAGTGCTTCTTCAAGTTCGATTAGCTTTTCTTCTGTTCTTAATGTTTTTGTATTAATAGTTGCTATATGTATTTTGTTTATCTTGTTTTTACTGTTTTGGGTAGGTGGGGAGGTTTTTGAGGGTAGTGGTCGGTCAACCCCACGGAGACCAGCCGGGTTGGGGTTGGGGTTGTTCCGCTTCCGGTAGCTGATGTTTGATTGTTATTTGTTTGTTGACGGTGAGGAAGAGACTGAATTTGACCTTGCTCTCATTAAATCGTAAGCATTTGTTCTGTTTGTTTTCATGTTTGTAGCCGTATTCATTTGTTTTTTAGGGTTTGTATATGTTCCCGCGAGCCGCGGTATCTCTCGAACAACCCGCAACCCCGGCAGGCGGAGGCTCTGGCAAGCCCCTCTGCTTTGCTGACATCTCTTTGTGGCGCGCGTGAAACACGAACGCGCCGTCGACACGGCCTTTCGTCAATCGACGGACGGACGGGGAGCTACTCTGCTTTACCCTTATGAAATTACAGGCCTTATGTTATGCTACTAAAACATTACCTGTCACCTTTTTCGAAATATTTAATTTCTTACTTCATATTTGGTATCTAATAGATAACATCCACGGGAACTTATAATGACCTTTATCTTGAATATGAGCCGAACTTTGTGCTCCGAGGTAAAGCCAACAATAAATCTTTAACGACAAATTGATATTACCGCGAGCTGTCTAATGGCTAAAGTTGTAATCTAAATTTGTATTAGAACGTTCATATTTTTAGGAAATTCTGAAAGAAAAAGCTTTGTAATAATGTGATATTGAAGTCAATTTTACCAAAGATACGGGCAGTCAGCGCATGTTGACTAAAAACTTATTTTAACCCTCTCCTCCTCTCCTCCCTCGTTGGAGAACCCATAACAAAACTGGCCGGTTTTGTATGCGAATTTAAATGTTTGTAAACGCACCCGCGATACAGAAGAAATTCCTAGTGTGTGGCAAAGTTTTTATAAAAAAAAACTGTTGTCACATTTTAAACTAAAACTACTTTAAAAATCACTAAAATATCGTTTATTCCTGTCAAACGATATTTCCTCTTCTGAAATTGATTAAAATGACAGAAACCTTTTATATTTTGACAACATTAATGATAGTTTAGTTTCTCAATTTAGAGAAAATGGCAATCTCGATACGCTGAAATTGACGTATTTTTACCAAAACTAGTGATTTTCGAGCTAATTCGGACTATCTTTAATCGCTACTTAAATGGTGTTGAAAAAAATTTTGTAATTGTGTATGTCATTTTTATATTAGTATATTTTAATCCAGTGGTTCATCAGAATCGGCACTATACTGTCTTTAAATTGCAAAAATATAAACTCGTCTATGTGATACGTGAATCGACGGCAACTTTTCTTAGGCTGCGATTCAAACAATAATCACGTACCTATTTATAGTTACAACAGACGTTATTTTTAAGCTATTACATAGCTTCTATCGCGGGCCTTGAGCGTGGAGACCGAATCCAGAAATTTCGTAACGAAAACACCTAACATTACGAATACGGTCAGTTATTTTATTTGCGATTTCAATGTTCAATGAGCGTGTTTGGTAGAGAATCGGGTGTTCAATCAATATTACGCTGGATCAAACCTAAGGTCTAATTTTTCTTTTTGCGAATCCTTTTCGTTGGAAGTACTTTTTAAATATTATATTTATTATATATATTGCAAAAGTTAATAAAAAATGCTATACAATAGCTTTACCGCGGCAGTCCCCGAGTGCCACACGTATTTTTTTTAAACGTGGTGATTTTTTCCGTTTAACGTATAAAATTTACGGGATATTGACTCGAAGCTAAATTCTTTTAACGAGCCTTGCGACAACCAAGCGACGGGTAGTTAATCGGTTTACCCAAATACCTGCGGGTATTTTTAACCCAGTGGCTTTTGTGTAAGACTGGTTTGAGCTGAAAACGACTCGATAAACGGGTTTTTCTTGGATTAAGTTACATTTTGAATTTTGCTTTGGAATCTGAACAAAATGTTAGTAAGGATCGATTTTTAAACGTCTGAGTTGTGACTACACCATATAGAAAATACTATTAAAAGATCAAATCATACAGATACTTTTTTTTTAATTATTTATTTTAAAATTATACTTTTTATTCGAGATCACGCGAGGCCCAGCTATCCTACTTCCTACTAATCCTTACTAATATTATAAAAGCGAAAGTGAGTTTGTTTGTTTGTTACCTCTTCACGCTTTAATGGCTAAACCGATTTTGATGAATTTTGGTACAGAGATAGTTGGGAACCAGGAGACGGACATAGGCGGACATAAAAAAAAAGTGAGAAATGAGAGAGAAAGAGGGAAGAAAAGGAAAAACTTAGCTTTGCTATTACAATAAATTAGGTGCAAGGGCAAAAATTACAGGTAACTGGTATCTGCAAAGTCGGATGTGAGGGAGAACGAGGGAAGAAAAGGGAAAACTTAGCGTTGCTATTACAAATCAATCAGGCGCAAGAGCAAAAACTGCAGGTCTGCTTGGTGTGTTATACCGAATTTAACGCGAGCGAAGCCGCGGGTGAAAGCTAGTAGTATTATAAATGCGAATGTTTGTGAGGATGGATGGATGTTTGTTACTCTTTCACGTCAAAACGGCTGAACGGATCTTGATGAAATTTGGCACAGAGGTAGTCTGGAATAACACATAGGTTTTTATTTCGATATCACGCGAGCGAAACCGCGGAATCCAGCTAGTCCTACTAATATTTTAAAACCGTAAGTTTGTAAGGATGTAGGTATGTAATGTTTGTTGCTCTTTCACGCAAAAACTACCAAATGGATTAAATTCACAAAAATATAGTTTACTTATCTATATCATAAATATAGCTTACATATCAGAATAACACATGGGCTACAATTCATAAAGATATATTGTATATCCACCACCACGCGAGTGAAACCGCGGGGCTGCTAGTATGAAATAAAGGTATCAGCAATGAATATATCCAAAGGATTATGTAAATGTTTTGTAAATTGTACAAAAGAGAATATTATTTTCTAGATTCTGGAATATCTCTGTAATCTCAACTGGCTGGAAAAATAACTTAACATCACGCCTGTAAACTCCGAAGGGATGGGCAGAGATGTACCAAATAATACATTAAAAAAAGATTAAGGAGCTGTTAGTAAGTAGCATCTGTTATCAGTCTTACCTTGAGGGTATCACAGGATACGCAGTTATTATTTTTAATCTTATTTATAAAAAAAATGAAATTCCTAGTGTGGGGACGTTGCCCCACACTAAGAATTTCAATTTCTCCTGTATGTTAACAAACATTTAAACTCACATACACAAACAGCCAGATCCGAAACAATTATCTGTAAGCCATACAAATATTTGTTCCGTACGGGAATCGAACCCGCGACACGCGGCGCAACAGTCGGTCGCTCAGCCACTGCGCCAACTGTGCTGTCAACAGTAACAGTACAGTTATTGAGTCGTAGAGTCAGACAGGTAAAAAACTGGTGTTTAGCCGCTTGTTAGCCAGTTGTACTGAAAATCAATCTAATCCCTCCTTTCATCAAATAACTTCCCCCGTCTTTTCCTGACTTAATCCAACCATGTTACTTATTATGCCCTTTTATGTTCCTGGGCCGCGGTATCTCTTTCGAACAACGCGCATCCCCAGCAGGCATTGACCCTAGCAGGCCCCTCTGTTTTGCTGACATCTCTTTGATGTGTTGGTGGAACACGAACGCGTCGTCGACACGGTCTGTCGTCACTAGATGGACGGACGGTGAGCTACCCATTGTTCACCGTCCACAGACCCGCGTCTACGGTGGCCCGGAGTCGTCTCGCGATCTTATCCTTACTTGATAAAGGATTTATATATTTATGCTTAATCATCAAACTATCTTAAAAATAATTTACAGCCCGAAGGAAATAAAAACGTATATTAAAATTATGTGAAAACCAAATTGGTAAATCGTTTGTATGTAGTCATCACAAGCAACTGCTTCAATGGCCATTACTGAGTTGAAAGTTCAGTCGTTCGTAGTCAAGTTATGTTGAAAACTACGACGTGCCTGCAAGCCTAACTTTGCTTACATTCAGCAATTATTTGTTTAGTATTATTGTTACTAGTTATTACGGACGGTAATTTGTATTATTCACTATTAGTTGTCATAACAAAAATTATGACTAACTAGTCACCAAAAGCTAGCGTAGCAAGTCCTACTAGTTTCTTTGCTACACCAAAGCTGGCGTAGCAAGTACTACGAGTTTCTTTGTTACACCAAGCTGGCGTGGGAAGTACTCGAGCATATTTTTGCTACACCACTCCTGGCGTAGCAACTACTACGAGCTTCTTTGCTGCACCAAAGCTGGCGTAGCAAGTACTACGAGTTTCTTTGTTACACCAAGCTGGCGTAGGAAGTACTCGAGCATCTTTTTGCTACACCACTCCTGGCGTAGCAACTACTACGAGCTTCTTTGCTACACCAAAGCTGGCGTAGCAAGTACTGAGAGCTATATGCTACGAGCTTCTTTGCTACGACGTAGCAACTCCAACACTATTTGTGGACGAATATTAGTTTACGTGTTTAATATACTATTTATAACATACCTAGTTTCCTTGTGCTTCGAGCAGTACTTTAAGTCCGTGATCCCGGCTGTCATTTGAAGATCTGTGATAGGTTTGACTTTATTTCTTTAGGGGTACCCGTACCGGGGTTGCGGGTTGTTCGAAAGAGATACCGCGGCCCCGGAACGTAAAGGGCATTAGAAGGAACATGGGTGGGTTTTAGTCAGTAAAAGTCTGACACTCCCCGCCGCTTCGCCCAGAGCGGGAGAAGTTATTTGATGATTTCCCACCCCCAAAAAAGGGGTACCCGTATTACCCAGTGCTAACTTGGTTGTGGTAGTCAGATAGACAGTCGTTCCATGTAAAATACTGGTATTCAGCTACATCCGGTAACACTGGAAAACGTCCCCAATAAAGTTGGGAAAAGCTAGGCAGATGATGATATGTTTGATTTATTTTAATTTATAAATACAATGTGTCCGGTCATGGACTAGCAATATTCTAGATACTTATGTAATGTATTCATGTTTTAATATACTATTAAGATACACACTTGGGTCTAATTCACTTCCCCGCTTTTTGGCAGCTTTTTTGAGATATTCTCTATGCGCGTACAAAAATAATCATATCTCACAATGTTTTGGTCTTACTAAGACGAAAATAGGTTTATTCAGAGGGCAACAATATTGTCTATCGTTTAAATTAAGAAATGATGGGCTTTTTCGTAACTTAAGAAAATAAAGTCCAAAAAAGTCCAAAAAAATATGCAAATCAACGAAAGGTTTGTAAACATTTTTGTGAAAAAAGGATGGTAGTTTTTTTTTGAAAAACAATAAATTTGAGTACTAGAATGTTTGTTATACAAGTACATAGAATATCGGTAGTCCGTGTCCGGACACATTGTATCAACTTTAACTGACATCAAAAACAACGTTTCTTATTAAAAATAAATGTTTCTTTACATTTGCTACTGGCATATTCATGCGATGAAACGCCCACACAAGTCCGTGAGTTCACAAGTGAAAAGGTCATCCAAACGATACAGAGGAAAGTTTAAATATTTTCTCGATACGTCAACAAGCCAACGATATACACATTTTGATTATTTTCAAATGTTTGATGTGACTATTTTCTTGTACAATTGATATGGAATCGAAAAACCTTACAATTAAATATTAAATATATAATTATGCAGTATATTACAGTTAATATACTGCATAATTATATATTTTAGATATATATTTACTATATTAGTATTTATTTTTGTATGTGTATTATTTGTAAGTATTTTTATTATATAATTGATCATTTAAAATTTTCGTGTTTTGTCTTTTCTACACACTGTGTCTACATATCTCATTTAACTTTCCTCTCGTAGGTCTGCTGGAAGGGATTTTTAATGAAGTAAGCAAGACGTTTGTGCTCTTCTGTCTTAATAAACGAAAAAGAAAAAAATCAAGCGGTTGAAGGATTTTTATTTGAAACGTGGGCGGCCTAACGACTACCATTTGGTATTTTATCTAAATAGCGGCCACATATATGACCTGTATGAAACGAAAGCTGATATCAATACTAATTATAAATTCGACCGAATATTTTTTAATGCGGAGTAATCCTACTATGTATATATATGTATATAATAAATGCGAATGTTTGTGAGGACGGATGGATGTATGGATGTTTGTTACTCTTTCACGTTAAAACGGCTGCACGGATCTTGATGAAATTCGGCACAGACGTAGATTATAATCTGGAATAACACATAGGATACTTTTTATTATTTTTGATATCACGCGGGCGAAGCTGTAAGTGCCTGCTAGTGGTACAATATTTTAATTAGTATGTGAATAAATTTTACCTTGATTTATTTGTTTGAGATATCGTTCCGCGACACCCGGCGCTCGTTCCATACTCTTTGATGTAATATTCTCCTGAAGTAAACTTAATAATCACAATTACAGTCACGTATTCTTTATCACACTTGGACACAAATTGGACATGCACTTTAACTCAAAATGTCTTACATACAAATCTCTTAGTTTGATTAATTTGTTTTGCAAAACCTTGAGTAACCCCTATATGACACCCACTTCAGTCTTATAACCCACCTATGTAAATAAAAATCCTTACTTAATACTATAAAAGCGAAAGTGAGTTTGTTTGTTACCTCTTCACGCTTTAATGGCTAAACCGATTTTGATGAATTTTGGTACAGAGATAGTTGGGAACCAGAAGACGGATATAGGCTATTTTAAAAAAGAAAGTGGGATGTGAGGGAGAAAGTGGGAAGAAAAGGGAAAACTTAGCGTTGCTATTACAAATCAATAAGGCGCAAGGGGAACTGTGTTACCCCGAATTTAACGCGAGCGAAGCCGCGGGCAAAAGCTAGTACATAATAAAACCTTATATTACATTTATGAGACACTTAGTCTATGTAATAACCTGACTCAATTTAGCGTTAACCGCCAAGAAATGCAATAAACCCACATTTTATAATGTGGCTCCTATAATCCAACTTTAATACAACCTTTTTTTAGATTTTTATTCATAATATCTGTTTCAAAATTTTCTTTAATATGTAGGTACTGAAACGTGACCGCAAGTTAAGCAGAAAGAAAATTAATATTTTCACATAATTATGTAAGTATAGTGAAATCTGTCAATCTAATCAACAAAATCCCTGTTCACGACATAACGTGAACTTTTTAGATATAAGTATTTATCTTTGATTTGGATTTTATTTTTATTGTCTATTTTTGATGCTTTGCTGTTTTTTAGACCTTTTGTCTGTCATTATAATTTTCTAGACCGAATGGCTGTTTTTCTTATACCTGAAATATTAAGAAATCTAACTTGTAGCCTACGAGTCGGTTATAGTGGTCCTTCTACCGTTATTTAGCAAAGTGAACTAGTACATTCCACAGTTTTCCATCTTAACAGCCAAATATAAATATGGTTATCACGAGGTCAAATACGAAACTCGCAAAAAGTACACCAAATTTATCTTCCGAACCGAACCACGAGGTGGTTTCAACGCCTGTTACGTCGACTACGAGGCAGGATATAGTACAGGTACCTATAATCAACACGCGCACATTTTCTGCTGCTACGCACACTAGCCGCTCATCTGCGACCGTCATTGCGCAAAAATTAGCAGCAGAAGCGCAACATGCTCGTCACCTCGCACAACTAGAAATAGTGGAGATGGAGGCGACGATGCGAGCACAGATTCAGGGTAAGCAGGCTGAGTTAGAGCGTAAAGCTGCCGAACTTGCTTACCAGGCTGAGCTTGCCGCAATAGACGCGGAAAGTAAGCATGGTTCTCGCAGTGCCAGGAGTCGCGCCAGCGTTGAGCGATGGTTGCACAGCACTCCTCGCCCTGCCAAGATGCCAATTCAACAGCGGGAAGAACCAGGTAATTATTATTCGCCATCCAACAACGGAAATGAGGCAAAGCCTATTAATAACGTTACATGTTCTCAGGCAATTCCACTTCATAATGACGTCGTCATTTCAACGAATGTCGCAGTACCGAACCCTACACAGTTGCCTCAGCACAAAATAAGCGGGGACGACGGGGTCACTGCCACCGACTTTTGTAGAGAGGACGGCTCCGTTGGCGTTACACAACTGGTGCAAGCCCTGCAGTTGTTAAAAGATAATAGCTCTAATAAAAAAAACATAATTAAACTCCCCGTTTTTGACGGAAAAAACCCGTTAGATTGGCTTATGTTCAAGCGTGCCTTTCAGGACACTGTAGGAAGTTTTTCAGAGGCAGAAAACCTTGCGCGTTTGAACCAGGCACTGAAAGGTGCCCCGCGTGAGGCTGTGAGTATGCTTCTGGTGATGGCTCCTCGTGCATTTGACGTCATTGACGCTCTCGATCGGCGTTTTGGCAGGCCTGAGCAGATTGTACTGCAGGAGGTCAACGCAGTCAGAGCTCTGCCTAAGCTGGGTCAGGAGGTAAATGACTTGAATTTGTTTGCTTCTCGTGTGCGCAATTGTGTAGAAGTTGCTAAGTTACTGCAGCACAGCGATTATTTACGTTCGCCAGAATTGTTCGGGGCGCTGCTTAGCAAACTATCGCCATTGTTACGCACACGATGGCTAGATTTTGCTGCTAATCACGACAGTCTAGGTCAGGCCAGGGTGGAGTTGTTATCGAGTTTCTTGAACCGCGAGGTCGACTTGGTTATGAGGTTCGGCGCGGTTTCTGAGACGACGGCGACCCCATCTCAGCAACATCGGGCCCATACTATTTCAGAGTCAGGCGCGGGAGGAACCCCAAATGAAATTTCAAGGCCAAATCCTGAAAAATTAGGCAATCATCAACATCATCATAAAAATATTTGCTTATTTTGTGGACTGACACACCCACTGTCAATCTGTCAAAAATTTATTACTTTTTTAGTTGAGGAAAAATGGCGTTTTATCAAGGAGAATAAAATCTGTTTTCGGTGCCTCCAAAAAGTTCCGCATAATTTTAGATTTTGTAATAAAAATAAAACCAATTGCGCACATTGTAACCGAAAGCATCACACTTTGTTGCACAATGACAACTTTTCTGCGCATTTGAACGATCAGACCGAACAACCTGTGAATGCAACTGCAATAAATCGTGATCAGGTACTTTTAGCTACTAATAACTCTCCAGTTGATTCTACACTTTGTCCTTTATTAAAAGTAGTAGCAGTTACGGTTTCTGGGCCATCTGGGAGCCTTAACACGTTCGCTCTACTGGATGATGGATCAACAGCAACCTTTATAGACGCGGACATTGCCTCACAAATAGGAGCCGAAGGGCCAGAGGGCCGCCTACATTTAGATTGTATTGGAGGGTTGTCGAGGGAAAGCACGGTTCAGTATGTAGATTTTGAAATAAAAGGTCGGTCAGCTTTACAGAACTTTTTTATTAAAGGAGCAAGGTCTATCAAAAACTTAGGTTTACTATCACAGTCGGCTACTCGCGACAGCTTATGTACTTACTCGTACTTGTCAGATTTGGTTGAGGAGTTGTCTTACGACGTAGCTAAGCCTACGCTAATTATAGGAATCGATAATTGGCACCTTATCTCTGCGTCTGAAGTTAGGAAAGGTACAAAGTCACAGCCTGTTGCTATTCGAACCCCTCTAGGGTGGGTATTATTTGGTTTTTCGAGTAGCAAAACTAGACCTGTGGATAGTACCTACCATGTGACCCTGCGCGAGCGTAGCGAACTGGAAGCCCTCATTAAGGAACAATATAGGTTAGACGCGATAGGTATCACCAATCATGAGCCTCGGAGCTCTGATGATGAGCGTGCTCTCCATATCCTGGAGCATTCAGCACGGCGCCTTCCCAATGGGCGCTTCCAGGTCGGCTTGCTATGGAAGGCTGATGACCTTGAGGTACCCAACAGTTATCCTTTGGCATTTTCCAGGTTTAAAAACCTTGAATTGAAAATGACAAGGGATCCTGGGTACGCCGAGCGTTACCGGTTCAATATTCAGAACATGATTACTAAGGGTTACGCAGAGGACTGCACAGGCGAATTACCTACATCAGTGTGTTGGTATTTGCCACATTTTGGTGTGGTAAATACTAACAAACCCGATAAACTTCGTGTTGTCCACGACGCGGCCGCTAAGGTACAGGGCATCTCATTGAATTCTATGCTTCTGACGGGTCCTGATTTATTACAACCTTTGCTTGATATTTTGATGCGTTTTAGGGAAGGGAAAATTGCTTTGACTGCCGATATCAAAGAAATGTTCCCACAGGTAAAAATACAAGAATGTGACCGGGATGCGCAACGTTTTCTTTGGCGCAATGAACCTGCGGAACCGATAAAAACTTATCGCATGTCTTCGATGATTTTTGGGGCTTGTTCCAGTCCATCGACTGCCATTTACATCATTAACCGAAACGCATCCGAGTTTCAAGCTGAGTTTCCAGAGGCCGTACACTCGATCAGATCCGATACGTATATGGACGATTTTATTGGTAGTGTTGACGTTTCGGTTGAGCAGGCCGCGCGCTTGGCTTCTGATATCGTTGAGGTCCATAAGCGTGGAGGTTTTGAGATGCGTGGTTGGATCTCGAATAAGCCTGAAACTTTAAATCAGTTACCTACGGACTTGCTATCTGACCTCTCAGTAGTCGATAGTGGTGTAAATTTGGGTAGTTTACAATCATCTACTTTCACTCGAACCCTGGGTTTAATCTGGCAACCTTCCCAGGACGTTATTGGTTTCAACCCAGGGCTAAAAGATCATTCACCAGCTCATCTCACGAAGCGCGAAGTTTTGGCACAGGTTATGCGGATATACGATCCATTAGGCTTGTTAGCCCCCATTGTAGTGAGAGGTCGGATTTTATTTCAGAATTTGTGGCGTAAAAATCTTGACTGGGACGAAAGGCTGTCCGAGTCGGACCAAATAATTTGGCTTGAATGGTTTGAATGCCTCAAATCTATTTGGGAATTACGAGTACCGAGGTGCTATAATCTAAGCGACTATTTTGATCTAGAGCTACACGTGTTTTGCGATGCTAGCGAGCTGGCTCATGTCGCTGTTGCTTATTGGAGATTTGCGCTACACAACGGTGAGGTAAAACTTGCGCTTATAGCTACTAAAGCACGTGTAACTCCTCTGAAGCCAGTTTCAATTCCGCGTTTGGAGCTACAAGGCGCTCTAATAGCCTCTCGCCTCGCCACTAAGATTTGCGACGCTCATCGCCTCAAACCCAGTCGACGCTATTTTTGGTGCGACTCCATGACGGTTTTGGGGTGGTTGCGAAGCGACGCACGAAATTATAAGCCCTTTGTTGCGCACCGTATCGGAGAAATGCTAGAAAACACCAACATAGGTGAATGGCATTGGGTTCCAACTGAACATAACGTTGCTGACGATGCGACACGAGGAAAGTGCAGTATTGAGCAGCGCTGGTTATCAGGGCCAAATTTTCTCCTGTCGCCGGCCTCCGAGTGGCCATCAGAGTCCAAAGTCTCAACGCCAACAACTCTCGGACAGGAAGAACTCAAGCCATCTCTTAACAATCCTAAATTATCGAAACATACATCATGCACTGTAGAAATCATGAATTTTACCAACTCACATCAGTTACCTTTACCAGTAGTAGCTGATATCATTCATTTTAGTTCTTGGATTAGACTGGTAAGGGCAACAGCTAGGACTCATCAATTCATTGCCTCCATTTTCAAAAATCGGGATCATACTTTTCAAAATTTTTGGGTTGGGGATATTTGTTTCTCTTTAAACAAGCCTGGGCACAATTTACGGCCTAATATCGCCTCCGCCACTGCTCCTGCGCCATTGGATGTGGAAGACATCATCCGCGCAGAACGGCACATTTTGAGGCAAAGCCAGCTCAATGCTTTCGGAGAAGAAATTCACTGTCTAACTTTTGGAAGGGAGATCCCTAAGAAAAGTCGATTGGCATTTTTATTACCAGTATTAAAAAACGGATTATTACATCTAGCTGGTAGAACCTCTGCTGTCTCTGACAAATAGCCCATCTTACTGGATGGAAAAGAACCAGCAGTGCGCCTTCTGATTCGTCACTACCACAACAAATTCGCTCACGCTAACACAGAAACAGTCCTAAATGAGCTACGACAGGAGTATTGGATCCTGAGGATACGGAACGCTGTGCGTTCAGTGGTGCGTGGATGCCAGCTGTGCAAACTATTAAAAGCGCCGAGACTGCAACCACCCATGGCCGACCTTCCCGATTCAAGACTCGCCCATCATCGGAGAGCCTTTACTTACACTGGCTTGGATTATTTTGGACCCATAGAAGTAGCAATTGGACGAAGACGAGAGAAGCGGTGGGTGGCGCTGTTTACGTGCATGGTGACTAGAGCTATCCACCTTGAAATTGTTGCCAGCTTATCTGCAGATTCTGCTCTTATGTGCCTGCGTCGTTTCATTGCTCGTCGTGGTACTCCCAGCGAAATATTCTCTGACAATGGGACGTCGTTCGTGGGAGCAAACCGGCAACTGAGAGCTCTTTATGACGCTACAATTCCACAGTTTGCGGCGGAAAATAAAATTACTTGGCGTTTTGTGCCACCACTGGCACCCTTTATGGGTGGTGCCTGGGAAAGGCTCGTCCGTTCTGTGAAGACAGCCCTCAAGGTTACATTAAGAGAGCGGGCCCCGCGTGAGGAGGTTCTCGCCACCCTGTTGACAGAAACAGAGGCGATTGTCAACGCGCGTCCATTGACACACATTTCTCCCGATGCTGACTATCCGGAAGCGCTCACACCCAATCATTTTTTGCTCGGCGATTCATCTGGACACTCGTTTCCTAGCGAAGCCCTAACCGATGCGGCGTTGGTTGGTAGGAGCAGTTGGCGAAAGGCACTGCGACTTGCGGACTATTTTTGGCGGCGCTGGGTCCGTGAATACTTGCCCACCTTAGCTCCGCGGCGCGTTCCGGGTACAAACGTTGCAGTCAGGGTTGGGGACCCTGTGCTCATTGGAGACGGAGACTTACCAAGGGGCACCTGGCCACGTGGCGTGATCGCGGCTCTGTACCCGGGTCGTGACGGCGTAGTGCGGGTGGTCGATGTTCGCACCGCAGGGGGCACGCTCAAGCGACCATTAAAAAATATTGTTCCCCTGTAAAAAGGGGAGGATGTTCACGACATAACGTGAACTTTTTAGATATAAGTATTTATCTTTGATTTGGATTTTATTTTTATTGTCTATTTTTGATGCTTTGCTGTTTTTTAGACCTTTTGTCTGTCATTATAATTTTCTAGACCGAATGGCTGTTTTTCTTATACCTGAAATATTAAGAAATCTAACTTGTAGCCTACGAGTCGGTTATAATCCCCTTTACATAATTATATTTTTGTCCTCTTTGATTTAGTTTAATATAATAATAGCAAAACAAAAAATTGCATTAAGTAACAAAAGATACCAGTTACGAGGTACCTGGTTGTTTTTGTTATTGTTAAAATCATAATTTTACAATGACTAAAATTCTCTTGACAATCCGTCTTTTCGAAAAAGCAACCTAACCATATTGTGTAGTTAGTTTGTAAATGATTTATTTTACATTTCGATTATCTTCAAGCAACTGTGATTGCTATCCTGTAGAACAGCCAAAATGAAAATACATTTATCTTAAATTATCCTGAACCCAAAAAATAGTGTGTGTCTAAGTATTTATTCAGGACACCTTATCTTCTAAAATAACAAAAACAATCCGCCACTGAACTTATCTTAAAGAAATCAGAATCATTTTAACGTTATCAAAACGTTATTAGACCTAACAAATAACGTTTCATTTTCCTGTTTACCAACAATAATTCACTTAAACGTTGTTTACACTTCTGGCTTGAAAGTTAACCTATAGTTTTCTACTGAGCCACTCGAGATTTTTTCCAGTTAGACAGTTGCCGCAGATGACGACTTATAACATTTTGTTGACAACCCGCCACTGTGCGACAGAGATGCCACTCTAAGGTGTATTTATAGAGAAGATAATACCGGGGTGAATTTTATTTTTTTTATTTTTCAGGGATATGTTGAACAGAATCGCATGTTTGAAAAAAAAATAGTTTATAAAAAAACCAGGATGAAGAGAGAGAATCGATTTTTATTATGGAGGTAATTACATCTTACTTCATAATAAATGTCAATTTGAATGTTGTGTACGCAGTACTTTATCGCCGGTGGTTATAGCACCACAACACATTATTTGTAGGGTAAGAATGATATGACAGAGACTTGGCTAACTATGAATTGACATCCAAACTAAACACGATTTAAATTTAGATTCCCTTGAACCAAATTTTACTTGGGTCAAAGGGGACGATGGTTAACACTTATCATGAGAAGATTGCTGTCGACATTTTCTAGGAATCCTTTTTCGTAGATGCAACAGGCCGAATATCCTTTCTAAAAATACTAAAGAATATAATTAAAAGGAAATAGAAAATGTGCATTAACAACTCTGTATATTCTCCGCCCACCGCCATCATGTTTGGGGTTGAGAGCGTCGGTATAAGGGCTCGTGCGGCGCCGCAACTCTCATTCGCGTCCCCATCCGCGACCCGACAAGTTGGGCGCTGTCCGAACTACGGCCAATACTGCGACCGCGCGCGTATGTATCTTCAAAGTTCCTTATCAAAAAATCACTATCAATATTCTATCTTCCAAATTTAATTTCAAAAGTTTAAATATCTGTTTCTTTTTAATTTACCTTATTTTTTTAATGGATGTTTCCAAGTTTGAATTCTATTTGTTTTTCTATCTCCGTGGAGGTGCGTAAGTGTTCGTGTGTTGTGTGTGGCGAATTCGGTGAGTCGAAGTTTGAGTTTCGAATTGGTGGCTCGTCGGCTATTGGTGGAGACTGGGTTTGTTTAATTTTCAGCTTTCATTGGATGCCCAATTGTTATTTTTGGCTTCGAAATGTGTTTTTTATTAATATTCAATTCAATTCGTAAAATTTGAAAGTAAAAATATTTATGGTTATTGGGTTAAGTCGATATTGATATTGAAACGATATTGCCAAACAATATAAGCCAAATAGCCGTTACATCAATATTGTCCTTTCATAATCGTATTCCGGGCGTTGTTTGGCTGATTTTCTTTTAATTTTCACTGCCAGGCCCGATATGTTAATAAGTGAAAAATTCAAATTGAGCATTTAATCCAAATTCATGCATTTAAATGAGATTGGTCGTTTTTCGGACATCAATTGGATCGTTAATCGTTTTTCAGGTATTTTTTACTAGTTTCGTAAGCTGTTTTTTCGTACGTTCATTATTGTGTGACCTAATTAAGGGAATGGACTAAGGTTTTTTATGGCCTGGACGTTTTTATTCTCTGTCTGTCCTTCGACAGAACAAATCGATTTCTATGCTATGTTCGTGGCATTTTACGAGGAACTTCGTATTTACACGTTGTAAGATAAAAAGTACAGGAAACTGGTACCGACTATTCTTGGCACCAGATCCGTTTCACCTTTTTGGCATTGACGAAGAAGATAATTTAAAATGTTTGGCAGCAGTTTTGTTTTGCCAACAAGATAGGACTTTGTTCGAATTTCATTTTTAAATTGATTGGATAGTATTTTGAACAGAAAACAAATGAAAATCGGCAGTCAAGCCGCAGTAAATTATGGCTGTTGATAACAGTAACTACCAAATAAATCAGCTGTTGAATTACTTGTTAAATGATACCAGTTGTTTGTTACGACTGTTTGTGCACGGAGTACTTCGAAATCTCCAATATTCGTTGTTGTTTAGAGATAATTACTGGAGTTTCTTTAATCTGGAGATGTCTGGGACCAAGCTACACAAGTTTTTTAAAGAAAATAATATAACAGCTGGTACAAGTTGTTTAATAAATATATATGAAATATAGATTAATCACCTCGCCAATCAAATTTATAATATACTTTTATTTTATTTATAATATACTAGTTGTTACCCCGCTCCCGTAGGTAGTATCGTGATGTTGTAGCCTATGTTACTTACTGATAATGTAGCTTCCTATTAGTTAAAAATTTGTTAAAATCGGTTCAGTAGTTTTGGAGCCTATTGGATACTAACAAATCTTTCCTCTTTATAATATTACTAGCTTTTGCCCGCGGCTTCGCTCGCGTTAAATTCGGGGTAACACAGTTCCCCTTGCGCCTTATTAATTTGTAATAGCAACGCTAAGTTTTCCCGTTTCTTCCCTCTTTCTCCCTCACATCCCACTTTTTTCAGCAAAATATTAGCCTATGTCCGTCTCCTGGTTCCCAACTATCTCTGTACCAAAATTCATCAAAATCTGTTTAACCATTAAAGCTTGAAGAGGTAACAAACAAACAAACAAACAAACTCACTTTCGCTTTTATAATATTAGTAAGGATTATGGTAAGTGTAAATAATATTGGTATAGATTTTATAATAAAAATAATACTATCAGCACTATTTCTATTAAGTAATATGAAACGTAAACCTCAAAGGATTATGTTTACTCTGATTATCGAAACAAACAAGAACAACACCACATTGTTCTTCTTAAGCTCAAAATGGAAGGGTCCTTCACATCACTGTCAACAGGAATATTGCACAGAAGCCTGACAGTATTGCCACCGTAGATAATCCTGGATTTTTCTTTACTCTCCATTTATTAACAAGAGGGTTGCAAGCCTAAGCCAATGGTCAGGGAGATCAATGCGTTTGTATTGACAACCACCTTGATCAACAGTACAGAGACAAGCTAATCCTATTAACAACACAGGGTATAGGCTCGTCTGATCCGTCATCCGTTCGACAGATCTATTGAATTACGATTTAAACCGTTCACAGGCTATCGTACAGGGGTGAGCACAGATCTATGTCACCAACAAATCCTTGACGATGTCGTCAACCATGCCTTCTAGGCATCAAACTAAGTGACTCCTAAGTAACTCTACGCAAAAATTGTTGCTGAGAAACGACGACTTTTTTTGGGGGTGAAAAATCACGCTGCAAGGTAGAACTCAATGTTTTCAGTGCGTACTTTTTTTTCTGGCATCTCGCAGTTCAACCTAGGAGGTTGTCGTCTGCTTAACCGGGCGATTCTTGTGGATGCCTTAAAAGTTTAGACCTCCAGCCAGGGCAAAAAACTTCAACAAACTAAGCGACTACACGCTAAGGGCACCTCCTGTGGGGGTACGGCTTAGGGCGTCGCTGGGGGAGGACAACAAGGGGACAGGCTGGATCTGAGTGATATTATTTGGGGACTGATTTTAAGTTACTGGCTCAGCAGCGCGGGCTGGCTCTAGCAAGAGACGGGTTGGGTAGAACTCAATGTTTTCAGTGCGTACTCAAAATATTGTGGTGATATATATATGCATTGAAAAGTATGGCAGGCCAGGAGTTAAATAATAGAATAAAAAAAAGTTTTTGATCCGGGTTGTTTGAAGATTGAAGTTTGGTGTTTCAATTCTAGAGTGGAGACTAAAGAGGTGCAAAGGAACGATATGGAGTCGAACTTTGTGTGAGAGTGTCCTTCTGGGAAGCAGTTATGCTAGCGAAGGAGGTAGCCGGACGTTTGAGGTAGAGAACTTCAAACCAACCGAGGGGCGCCTCGTGACAACTACCGGCCACCGTAGATGTGGGTCTATGGACGGTGAGTAATAAGTCCGTCCGTCCATCCGTCTAGAGACGACAGGCCGTGTAGACGGCACTTTCGTGTTCCACGTGCGCCTAAAAGAGATGTCATTAAATCAGAGGGGCCTGCAAGGGCCACTGCCTGCCGGGGTTGCGGGTTGTTTGAAAGAGATATCCGGGGCCGTGGTATCTCGTATCTCATAAAAGGCAAAAAAAGGAACATGGGTGGGTTTTAGTCAATAAAAGTCTGTCACTCTCCCCACTCCACCCAGATCGTGGGAAGTTATTTAATGATTTCTCCGTAAAAAAGTGTGCTTTTTATGTCTACTTGTGTGTGTGTGCTTTTGTGTGGATAGGATGGTTTATAGAGTGTCTGTGTGTCTAAAGGGTGTGGAACGAAATCCTATTACTAGGCTTTTAGATAGAATGTCTGGGTGTCTGGCTTTTAAAGGGTTTATCTTTAGGGCGATGGCGTATGGGAATGTCTGAACTCATTGTGGCTAATGGAGTAAGATATTCAGTTGGTTAGACTGAATGAATCTTTACGAAAATATGTCAGAGATTTTTATATTTTAGTCTCAGTGTTTACAAGCACGGCTGGTCTTGAACGGGTTCGATTCCCGCGTAGGTCAAAGTATTATTGGTTTTTTTTTAACAGAAATTTCTCAACAGCAGCCACGGAGTCAGGATTTATTCCCGGTGAATGGCAATAGGGTCGCCCCAATAAATAAAATAAAAATAGTGACTTGGTCCGCGTGGCATAGTTACTTTGGGCTAACGCTAACTTTCTCTCCCCTTTACCTCCCTCTTTTTCCCCCTTTCCCATTTTTTTAAAATTAAACTATTTCCGTTTCTAGGGTCCCAACTATCTCTGTACCAAAACTCATAAAAATCGGTTTGGCCATTTCGGCGTGAAGACGTAACAAACAAACAAACTGACTTTCGATTTTATTATATTAGGAAGGAATTCCCATCCTCAAAAAAATAGTAATTCACAAAAGGTTTATCACCTGATACGACAATAAGGCTTAAGGCCAGCTCAATACAAGATTTATCTCTGACTACCTATTTCAGCAAAGTACGTTGGTAAAGTAATTTATGTATTCCAAGGAATAGGCACGCTTTATTCTGGTACAACTTTACATTAATTACGACTGGAAGAATAAGAATTTACAAAAGAGAAAGGTAACTTAATCTTTTGGTAAAGATGGAGTCAAAGTGCGACTTACTACCTTTAGGCACAAGCTCAGCTGAGTTCTTTTTTTCCACTGATGGGCTAAGGCCTGTCAACCAGAGAATTCATTGATCACCATGCTTGCCCAAGACGAGTTGGCGATTTCAGACTTATATCTTTCTACTAATAAATACGGATGTTTGTGAGGATGGATGGAAGTATGTATGGATGTTGGTTACTCTTTTACATCAAAACGCCTAAACGATTCTTGATGAAATTTGGCACAGAGGTAGATTAAGTCTGGAATAACACATAGGATCCTTTTTTCTATATCACGCAGGCGAAGCCGCGGGCGCCTGCTTGTTAATTATAAGTCCAGGTTGTTCACAATGTTTTCGTTCACCGATGTCTGTGATATCGAAGATAAACTTAGAAACAACATATGAATTGAAAAAATCATAGTGTTACTTGCTCGCATTGAACTTACCACTTCATGCATGAGAGACGAGGTATTAACGTCTCGGTCACACACTATTCACAAATAGAAGAAAAAAAATAGTTTAAAAATCAAGCTTTTAGTGACGTCATTTTATTTTTCGTATTCTTATCAGCAAACCCTTTCATCTGATACATACATGGTAATGCATAAAAAAATCTAGACCGCCATTTTTGGAAACCCGCCATATTGGATTTTGAATGACGATACTGCATGGTTAGCTAAACCATGCATTGACATACAAACAAAAAATTTATGGTCAATCGGGAAGTGGGCCCAATTTACCTTTTAAGATTTTTATACATAAAAGCGCTAATAAAAGCATTTTATATGATTGCGAATATGATTAAAAAACCAGATTAAAACTAAGAACCAAAGCCTCGAAAAAACGAGTAAAAGCCACATTTTTCATATAAAAGGCTGCTAAATCAAGCTTTAACGAGAGCAAAATAAGGAACATGAGTCGGTTTTAGTCAGTAAAAGTCTAACACTCCCCTCCGCTCCGCCCAGAGCGGGGAACTTATATGATGATTACCCATCCGTACAAAAAAAAACTTTTTTTTATCGTTTAGAAAATGTAAAGAAAAAGAAAAAAATATATAAATAACCAACCGCTGTGTGAAAATCAAAACACGGAATAAATTAGTTGGTTCGACAAAAAAAAAACGCGAATACCACACTAACTTACAATTTCAAACGTGTTTGTCTATTAAATTTTGTCTCGAAGTTTGTTTGAAAGTTACATGAAATAATAAAGCTTGTTTTGTAACAGAGCGTAATGAAAAAATATTTCTGAAATAGGTACTATTTTTAGTAATAAAAACTATTATACATCTGATTATACATCTAAAAGCTATTATACATCTGCTATCATAGATTGCGAAATTGACATACTTACACCCGAAAAGTGTACGCTAAGAAAAACCTTGCGGTAACGGGTAGCGCAGTGACTAAGCGATCGACTGCTGCGCTGCTTGTGGCGGGTTTAATCCCCGTATGCAACATTATATTTGTATGACCTATAGGTGGTTGTTATAGGTCTGGCTATTTAAGAATGTGAGTTTAAATGTTTGTAAACGCACCCGCGTACAGGAGATATTTCTAGTGTGGGGCAACGGTAATTAAAAAAAAAGTTGAACTCAATATTAACTGTTGAGAGATTGATCGACTTGATTTGAAATTAGTTTAAATTAATAGGCTATCAGAAAAAAATGTGGCATTAGTTATTTAACCTTCTTTCAATTGAACTAAAAAGCGCTCTAAAGTAACATTTTTCAACATAATTGTCAATGTTCAGTCAATACTGCTGAAATGCTCCGTGTTGCTAAATACCACCTGACTAATCCACTTACCACCCTGTGACGGGTCGGGTTTATTGGCCCAGCGACCCCTCGGTCAAGTGACTGACTTTAATTTAACTTACCTGCCCACACCTATCTACCTATCGACGGTAATTCGAACTGGTGTGGACTAATTGGCAGCCATAAATTGACGCATAAAGAAAAAGAGAATATAATGAAGAGGTTTTTTACCGGTACAAAATACTGGCAACATTGTCAGTATTTTTTTAGGTAGGTCCTTTTTTTAGGTTAGTTTTTAGTCATGTATTTAATACTAGCTTATGCTCGCAGCAAATGAAACACGGTGTCGTTCTATTGGGATTAAAATAATTCTGTGTGTTATGTCTGGTTATAAACAATTGGTTTTTCATTGTGTGCGAAAAAGTAACAAATATCTATACAAACTAACACACATGCATCCTCAAAAACTTTTTTAAAATATAAGTAGGATACCATGAAGTAACATTGAAATGGAAAAAAACGGGTGATTTTAATTTTAAAATTGACGTATTTCATAGTAACGTTAACGCCACGATCTCGGCAAGGGGCCTCAGGGCCCGGGGTTGCGGATTATTCAAAAGGGATACCGCGGCCCTGCAACATAAAGGGCAAAAGAAGGAACACGTGTGGGTTTTAGTCAGTACAAGTCTGACACTCCCCCACGCTCCGGCCAGAGCGGGTGAAGTTATTTGATGATTTGCCATACGCAAAAAAGGGCTCCAGGGCTATTACTATATATGCTCCAGGACATATTTTCTTGAAAATGCCATACTAGGACAAGAGTTACATATACAGGGTTATTTGTAAAACACCGACAACCTTGCAGGACTGTATTACAATCATCATAAACAACAACTTTTGTTCTATGATTTTTTACAAAATTTTATACATTTACCAAAAACAAATTTTCAAGATTTCGATGTCCTATCTAACACATTTCAACTCCGTATTTTGCTGTACCTACATACCTACACCGCCGCTTGTAGGTATGTTTGCTCCGCATAGATTTCTTAACATTTAGAGCGTTCAATTTCAATATTTTTATTTTTGTATGAAAATCTGATGAACTAAAATATGATAAATGTTTAAATGTCCTAGACCAAAAGTTGTTGATTATGATGTTAGTAACACGGTCCTGAGAGGTTGCCGGTGTTTTACAAATAACCCTGTATACTGAAAAGCGTAATATGATGTTTCCAAGTCAATTATATGTAAATATATCTATCTATGGTAGTTATCTTTTATTGTAATTAAATTATACGCCTTGCTAGGCAAAACATAGTGAAACAACACAAATTTTATTCGATATATCATAATTACCTATGTTTTACAAATAAATATCTTTGAATTTGACTTCTTCGCGTCTTTTGTTTAATAACCATTATCCCAAAACTAAGTTCCCGTCCACACAAAAAAAAATTCAGTCCTAGGAAGAAAAGCATAAACTTAATTGAAGTTTGATTAACAGAGACAAGTCAAATGGCTGTCGGTATTAGAGAAAAAAAGAAACTTCTACAGGAACTTGCCATATTTTATTCACTAACGCGTCTCTTTTGTCGGCGGGAAGTCTGGTTTCTATTCTGAAGCGGCAAACGACAGCGCTGCAACCTTGACATCCAAAAATAAAATGTACATTAAGGTTTAGAGCTGCGACGAAAGTATACCATTTCTTTTTATTTCGAGTCTTACATAAATACAGTCATTTATTTTCAAGTTTTCCGAGTAAAAATTTACGAAATACCTAGTCCTACTACCCTATCCTACAAATATTATAAATGCGAATGTTTGTGAGGATGTATGGATGTGTTTATGTATGGATGTTGGTTACTCTTTCACGTCAAAACGGCTGAACGGATCAGGCAGGATCGGCACAGAAGTAGATTATAGTCTGGAATAACACATAGGATACTTTTTTTCGGTATCACTCGGGTGAAGCCGCGAGCGCCAACTAGTTACATATAATGCAGATAGTTGTTGTAATGGCTTAGAGGTTAACAACTCGTCTCTTATGCATGAAGTTCTAGGTTAAAATCTGGCAAAGTTCTAATGTGACTTTTTCAATTCATATGTAGTAAGTAAGTTTATCTTGGACATCATAGATATCGGCAAAGGAAAACATTATGAAGAAATATGGATTTATAATTCATACAAGTTTAAGAATCGCCAAAATTGTGGTGTTCAGGGATAAGAAGCCTGTAGAGCCTGTGTGTTAGATTGTACAGTTGAAGTTAATTAATGTTTTAAATGAATATAATTATACCACGCCTTTTTTTAATGTGCTATCCCCTTTTTGGCGTAGACCTATCACCGCAGTGTGTATTGTGTTTATTATCTGAACAATTTATAAATCATATATTTTTTATTGTTTTTGACTAGTATGACCGCGTTGTTCTCGTATAATCGGTGCGATTTTTCAATTATATAATGTATTTTGGGTTATAATAAAAAACCCGATGTTTTTCAAGTTGTAAAAAGCAAACAAAGCAGGGGACAGTCACTAGTACGTGTACACGTGTAAGATAACTGTAAATCTTATCAGCTGAAATCGATATTTGTTTATCAAAGCGGTCTTGCACAGTGAGGAGAATTTCAACAAGCAAAACCGCAATAGCACACAAATTATGTAACATAACCCACTGGTATTAAAGTTCAAAGTTGAGGAGCAGCATCACAACTTGCTAACTCATCGCGGAAGCCTGGAGAATAACAATAAGAGTAATCCATTTTCCTATGTTGACTTTTACGGGGTTCAAAAACCGGAAAGGATGGTCGCCGCCGCCGGTGGCATTAGCCGGTTTTTCTGAGCGGACGCGTGACGGTTTTTGAGATCTTTAGAGCGTCATATGCTTGCCTTACCATAGATTTTCATTGTGTATCATCTTTAAGTGTCTTCTTGTCAATGGTTTAATTTCTGCTGTTGTTTGTTCGTTAGTTGGGACTTGTGCCAAATTAATAAATTTGTTTATTGTTTATTCATTTTGATCATGTCAAACTAATGGGCCATCATTGACAAATGTTACAACCGGAAAGTTTGACAACCTGCCTCACTAAGGGGTATCGCATTACCCACTTACCAAGTACTAACTGGGTTGTGAAAGTCAGACAGGCAGTCGCTCCATTTAAAATACTGGTAAACAGAAACATCCAGTAAAATTGTAAGCTACCCCAAAGAAGTTAAAAAAACACTATGCTAAAGATTTATTATTACTGAATGTGATAAAAGTGTACTTATCGCACTAAGCGAATTTCTGCAAACAAGATTTGGATCGGCCGAAAAAAAAGCCCGACATTTTAGTCAGTTCTGTCCATTTCTAAACCACTGGCCTAAAAAGATAGATCTCTACAGTCGCTGTCTACGGCACACAAAAATTGCAAGCCAGCCTGCCCGTTGCTAAGCCGACGGGGTAATCCGGGCGTCACACACGGTAGGGAAAGCCAATAGATCCTCCAAATGACAGGCAGCCATACTCTTTTATCCGGACATGGAAAAGCGGTGGCAATCGAAACTTTTATCACGAAATCTTTTATCGCATCAATGTTTGTAAACATTTCGTACGTGGGATTTAGAATCGAATCGTTTTTGTGCGAGGTTTTCGTGTCAATCTTAAGACGAGATCTCGAGATCAACACCAGCTCTATGATGATAAAATCGCTTTTTAAAAGTTACTGCTTTATTTGTGTTTTCGTTTAAGAGATATTCTAAAAGAATAGCAATGGTTCTAAAAGTGTTTATGAAAAACGAAAAAAAAGGAGTTAAGAAATCGTTAAGTACATAGAGTCATCATTATTTTCCAGTCCTTGTCCGAATCCATCTGGGGTCCATTGATTCCATCTGTCTGACAAAACAAATGTTAAGTCAAGTCATATGGAACAAGGGCAATTAAAACCGATTTAAATTGAGAGAAGAAAAAGAAAGAATATACAAACTGCTGCTCGGGTCGATCTTGAGGTTAAGCCAAGCTTTCCTAGGTTGGTCGGTGGATGGGTGAACACACTGACCACTCATTACATACCGAGTTTACCTACCTATTTTTTTCTTTATTTTTTCTGCTCTTCTGTCTTAATACATTACATTAAGACAGAAGAGCCTATCAAGTATTTTGTGTGTGCATAAATAACGGGTGTAAAATGACCCTCGGAAGAATTCGAAAGGAACTCGTTCTCCCCGTCATTTTCTTTCCTGGAAGCTTTCTAGTTACGGAAATATTGGGAGTAATAGTTTTTTATGTTTTAACCTTACTTTAAATACCTCTCACACTCGCGTACTATTCAATTTAACGGCACGGTTGGCGCAGTGGCTGAACGGTTGACTGCTGCGCTGGTCGCGGGTTCGATTCCCGCACGGAGAAAATATTTGTATGGCCTACAGGTAGAGTTTCCGGGTCTGGCTGTTTGTGTATGTGAATTTATATGTTTGTAAACGCCCCCAAGATACAGGAGAAATTCCTAGTGTAGGCCACGTTTAAAAAAAAGAAAGAAAGAAATAATTCATCAGCAAAAAGTTTTGCGTAACATTGAGTTCAAACTTAATATGTTTTTTTTTCATCCTACAAAAATAAGTCGCTTTGACGTACAAACTACATGGGTCACGGCTTCCTAAAAGGTTCTTTTCCCTGTATATAGTAAGTTTCGTAAAGATTATGTTTGTATTTTATTCGACCTTTCCTTCTATTAATAGAATTGATATTGATATCCAAGCGGCCCTAGGCAATACCATACGCAAATAAGCAACTATTACAATATAATTACATCATACCTTACTCCGCCGAACCAACAAATAAGGCAGAACTACCACAAACCCAATGTTTGTCAATATTTAGTGGATCATAATTAAGTTTGGATGTACTCCTAAATGAGATTATATCGCTGCTCATATCCTGGATTACGGCCAAACACACAAACTTCTCTGCGGTTTCATAAAGGTAGGGGTAATGTTATTATTTGAGTTCCAAACTGTATGAGTTTTAGCTTAGTCGGCTAGTACGTATCGTTGACAATTCTCAATACAAATATTAAACCAATATATAGCCAACATGTTGGACGAACTTTTGCTCCAACTTTTGTTCGAACTTTTGCGAGGGACATCGAGGCCAGCTAATTAACATGAAAATGAGCCGGCTTTCTCTGTAACTCGTTTGAATAACAGAAGGCTTTCAACGCTGTTTTAGTAAAGACCAATTTTATCTCTAACAGTTCGTAATTGTCAAGTAATGGGTACTTATTTGACTTTGATTTTAGGGACAATGCATTATGTATTTGTGTACCCTCTTGAACTTAGCACAGATGTTTAAAGGTCAAGCGTCTTAGCTCACATTAAGTAAAGTAAATATGCCATTTTTTTTTAAGAATAAGAGGTCTAGTTTGAACTTACTAACTAACTAGACGCTCTGGGCATCGCTCAGGGCGCTGCGAGACGACTCCCGGCCACCATAGACGCGCATCTGTGCACGGTGAGCAATGGGTAGCTCATCGTCCGTCCGTTTATGGACCACAGGTCCGATTGACGGCGCGTTAGTGTTCCACGCATGTCAGCAAAGCAGGGGGGACTGTCAGGGCTACTGCCTGCTGGGGTTGCGGGTTGTTCGAAAGAGATACCGTGGCCCCGGAACATAAAGGGCATAAAAAGGAACATGGCCGCTGAACCTCTCCGCCCAGGCTTGGGAAAGTTATTTGAGGATTTCCCATCCGAAAAAAACCGTGTGTTATTTTTAAAACAGATGTCATTTGTTTCGTGAATCGATATAGTGGTAATCGATTATTCATATAATTATATAGGAGTAGGTAGGATTAGTTTCTAAACTTAGATTTCTTCACGATAATAGCGTGCACGATAAGTCAGTCGTATTCAAGATTAACTTATAAAAAGTAAGCTTCATTAAAAAAAAAACAAAATCAAAATATTTTTATTTTACATAGGCCTACATGGGCACTTATAAAACGTCGAGAAAAGATGCACGGTTCGGGTTGGTCGTTTCCTATGGAGAAGAACCGGCAAGATACTCCATGGTTACTCTTTTAAAATCATTTAGTTTTACAATGTTGTTGTTGTTACAGCGTTAGTACTTAAGTATGAGAGGACAGTGAAGGCCCGACAAAAAGTCATTGCTTACTTTACAAAAAGTAAAATAAAATAATACGTTAACAAAAGTTCCACTCATTCACAACGAATTGGTAGAAAAGAATCTATATAAGAGTAAAAAAAAAAACAAGAAAAAAAGTTGTTTGTGCCCACAATATTCACAAACCTAGGTTTTATAAATGAAACTTTAACCTTAGATTTCAATTGAAAAAAGTCACAGAGTGTCGAACTCACATCCACAACCTTTAAAAGCAGTCTTGTTACTACTGAACCCTCACGCCAAAACCCTGCAAATTAGTACTTTATTTTCTGCTGACAGAATAAGGCATCCACAAACATTACATACCAAATTCAATAAACATACAAATGGGATCTTTGTTTTCATCCGTGTCGTTCTATTAATAGAGCGCACATTACTTGGACATAACATATTATGTAAATGTCTTATGTCAGTGAAGGAAACTTATCGCTTTTGATAGCTCAGACGAGGGTAGGTAGACAGTTGGGTTATGACGTCAGTTGTGAGTTGTGACGTCAACAAGTATGGAGTAGGAATTGTGAAGGAGCTATTTCAGTGCGGTTGGATTTTATAGATGTCTAAGTTCTCTTAGATGTTGGGTAGTGGTTTAATTTTTTTATGAAGTGTGTAACAAAATATCACGCCTATACTGGCTGAAGGGTTGGGCAGACCGGGGTTGCGGGTTGTTCCGGGGTTGCGGGTTGTTCGAAAGAGATATCGCGGCCCCGGAACGTAAATGGCAATAGAAGGAACATGGGTGGGATTTAGTCAGTAAAAGTCTGACACGCCCCCCCGCTCCGCCCAGAGCTGGGGAAGTTATTTGATGATTTCCTAACCCAAACAAAAAAAAAAAGGGTTGGGCAGAAGAGTACTTATGAAACCGAATGCTTTCGTATGTTTTATTCGCAGTCCTAGATCAATCCTGATGATGCTCCTACAGGAAAGCAATAAAACTTACACTCTTAAGAAATTCAGGCGCAAACCGCCGTCATTCCTCCTCGCCGAGGAGGCCCGTCGTGACGTCCCGGTCCTTACACCACCTGTCCCTTGCTAGAGCCAGCCCGCGACTTTTTTTTTTTAGAGAACAACGTTTTTCCAGTTAAGGGGGAAATATTCATTAATTTAATTTTGAATGAAAAGAAATTCAATAGAATTAAATAAACTGAGAGGATTGTACTAATAATTTTAATTATTAAAATTCTGTGCATGCATACGTGTTACGCTTGAAAATCATATTCTGTTCAACATAAAACCCGACACAGACGTGCTAATAGCAAAAAACTTCAGAAAAAAAATCTCGCGGTCTACGCTGGCACTTTTGGCGCTTTTTAATAGGTATAGGTAAGCCGACTTCAACATATTTGGGAAAAGCTAGGCAGATGAACAAAACCACTAATAAGTCTTGTACTATAATAGTCTCGTTTGGCGGTTGGATTAAGGGCCTGATTCAGAAGGCAGTACTCCTCGATACGGCCTGCATTATGAGGAGGTTCCCGTCTCTGGAGCCCTAACCACCGGTAGCTTGGACCCTGCTCCTGATACCGGCGGACCACTATTTTTTATCTAATATATAGAATTCCCGTGTCACAGTGTTAGTTACCATACTCCTCCGAAACGACTGGACCGATTTGAACGAAATTTTGTGTGCATATCGGGTAGGTCTGAGAATCGGCCAACATCTATTTTTCATACCCCTTAGTGAGCAGCGGGTGAAACCGCTGGGCACAGCTAGTATATATATATTTTTATTTTATTAAATATAGATGTAATACAATTAGTGAATAAACAAAATTACAATACCTATTTAAAGCAGATTAAACCAAACCATAAAATAATAATAATTCTATTTATATTTTATATAATAGTACTTAATTTAACAAAAAATAAAATTAACCATAAAACTTTTAACTCTTTAACAATATTAAGACAGTGTTCAAGTATGAGGTTATAAATTATTTAAGACATGTTATGTACAGGAACTTAATATGCATGGAGTGCATGGAATTACTTAGAAACCGCAGCTTCCCAAGTTCTATCTTAGACTACGCACACGAACTAAGGAATGTCTTGGAAATATTTACTTGGATTTTTTACTATATGACAATACTTACTAATATTATAATACCTACTTCCTACTTTTAATATTATAAATGCGAATGTTTGTGAAGATGGATGGATGTAACTCTTTCACGTCAAAACGGCTGAAGGGATCTTGATGAAATTTGGCACAGAGGTATAGGCTGGAATTACACATAGATACTTTTTTTTCAATATCACGCGGGCGAAGCCGCGGGCGCCAGCTAGTACTGTTATATTTAACCCGTTATTGTACATGAGGTTTTAACAAAAAACTCAATACACTTTCAAAAAAAAACGCTTCGAAAGACGGCACCAAATTGGTTGGAGGAATACAAAATTTTAATTAAAGTTGCAGCCCCAAAAAAAAACGAATAGCGTTCGAAATACAAAAGTCAATCAAACGTGTGCAAATAGAATGTATGAATTCCAAATTCAAATCTCAGGCCGCATAGAAAAGAGAATAACTGGATGTGAAACTTTTCTGTCCGAACTCGATGGTCAATGAATTCAACCATGAACCTCACTAGATCATCACGGTTGACCTGGTCCGCCTATGCTGATACCATTCAGCACGTCTGCCCCATTTTATACACAGATTTTTCACTTGGATATGATAAATGGCGTTATGTGCATTTTAGTGCGGAGGACATGACTGATAGCCGCTCCGATCCATTCCAATTTCGAATCCTTATAATAAACGGTGATATTCTAATTCCGACAACTTTTTCATGAGACGTTCGTCGCTCCAAATACGATCCTATTTATAAACGTTTTGACTAATGTTTTATGAAAATGTCGTATATTATGGTTTCTTTATTTGAATACTAGCTTTTGCCCGCGGCTTCGCTCGCGTTAAATTTGGGGTAACACAGTTCACCTTTCCTGGTTTGCAGGTACCTGCTACCTGTAGTTTTTGCCCTTGCGCCTTATTTATTGTAATAGCAATGCTAAGTTTTCCTTTTTCTTCCCTCCATATTTTATTAAAAAAAAAGCCTATATCCGTCTCCAGGGTCCCAACTATATCTGTACCAAAATTCATCAAAATCGGTTTAGCCATTGAGGCGTGAAGACGTAACAAACAAACTCACTTTCGCGTGTATAATATTAGTAATGATTATTTCCATATTTGAGTAAACCACTTTACTTAGGTTATTTTTTTGCAGTACACCGTCCCCCTTTACCCCTCTTTATATTTTATGTTATTACCCGTTGGTAAGAACATAAAACCTTTGGATGGACCATGGACCGTTGTCCATGGTCCATCTAAAGGTTCCGTCTGGAAGATATTGCTATCAGTGATAAGACCACCATTGTAACCAAGAATTAGCAATATTGGGAAACAGTTTTGTTTACATTTTGGTGTACATTAAAGCATTATTCTATTATAAAACTAGTTAACGCCTAACGGTACTAAATCAATACGATACCGATACCAAACCTATGATTGTTTTAAATAATGTGCGTATTATATAATTATCGCTTGCTTCGGTCAATGAAAACATCATGAGGCAACCAGCATGAAATAGCGGAGAAATATTTCTCGACGGTATATTAACCCAAGTTCGGGGCCAAACAAAGAAATCTTAGCATTTGCTTGAGAACTGATCCGGACCGTTTGTTTTTTTTGTTATTTGAATTTCTGTATTTAAATAATAATCTACAGCATTTGTGTCTACAAATTTTTAAATTCATTTCATTAACTTATAAAAGAGCTATGATCCCGTTTATTTCTTTGAAAATCGGCACCAATAATTTTGTATCTTTTGCCCCTCCGAGATTTGGGGCTTAATTGGTGATAAAGGCGTTAACTTTAACCATTATTTAGATAGATAGAATATTCTTTATTATGTACACCATACAAGTAACAAGAATAACACTAGACAACTTATAAATAGGGTGACACAATGGACGGTCTTATCGCTAAAAGAGATATTTTCAAGACAACCTTTGGATGGATTTAAAAGAGAAGAAACAGTAGTAGACATAACAGTACATATTTAATTAGTTATTACTTCTGGAAAGCCTCAACATTGTAGGTATTTAACTTTGTCTTGCATTCACTTATGAGGTCTAGGATGTTTGTCGTTAAATTAAATTTGATGGTGGTGAAAGTCTTTGGAATAAGGTTTCGTTTCTGACAATGTCATTAAATTGATAGACTTTAATGAAATTGACAGAAGTAAAAGCAGGATCCAGAATGCAAGATCTTGAGTCAATAAAAGCCTTTAAACTGACATGGTCACTTATTATTAACATTTGAGATTTGGGATATTTACCATGTTTGTTGGAAGAGGGTAGTTTGTTTTTTCTGCTCATGAACACCCACCCGCAATAACTTCAGTTCATCCGTGATCATGGCGTTTGCAATATCGCTGTAATATTGGGAACTCGAAATAAATAACAAACATGGTAAATTTCCCGTTACACGTGTTAATAATAATCTCGAGATAATGTTCCGTACACTATCTCATGGAATTGAATTCTGTATCCTCCATGTTAAGTGACAAAAAGTGTGGGTAGTTAATCTGCACGTGTAGGCGGCACACTAGTTAGACTGGAGGATTTATTTATGCTTTGGTATGTTTTTATTATTATATACATAATTGGTGTTTGCTAGCTGACATGTGACAATGAATGAATTATTTCTGAAATTTACTTTGTCGTAAACGGAATTGTATAAAATCTGGTTCTTCCAACTTGGAGTTTATTCGGACACTTCTTATTCCCAGCTAAAACACTAGGAAGTGGCTGGATGGTTCGCCCAAAATCACATGAGATCGATTATAAACGCTCACTTATTTCATTAGTGGAACTCGTAATGGCGTGCAGTCATTGTCGAAATGACCTGTATAAAAAATATTGAATAATGTTAAAATAACATTCAGGAATATACAAAAAAGAAAACTTTTAGTAACTATATCTATCAGTCTTACATAATGTTTTTGTTTTCGGTTTTTCCAACAAATAAGTTTATGCAGAAACTTTAATACTTTCAGTTTTCACATAAATAACACTCTCTGGGGTAAGTAGCTAAACAAGACACAAGAACATCGTAGTATGTGTAAAATATATCATTTTTATTCCTTTTATGTAAATGTAAAAATTTTACTTTAATAATTCCAGACAATTGTGATGCTTTTATCTAATTTATATATTATTTTCTTCACAACAGGAATCAAATAAAAAAACACTAATTTCAAAATACCGCAAAATAATACCCTCTTTTATAAACTGTTACAAAAGAATTCGTGAAATCTCTCTTATAAAAAATCTTCTATTGTGCTTTCATTTAAAGCCGTCATATTTTTACGATGCCCTTATAATAAGTACCCACAACCAACTAAAGCTACGCTTCCATGGGCATATTTTTTTTAAGAATGTCCACCATTCTCTTTTTTTAAATGCATGCTTTAATAAGCCAACATAGTGTTTAAACTTGTACCTAAAAGAACTTATGAACGAATGTTTAAACACCTATATTTAATTGATTAAACTATTTATTTACTTGTACATTTAAGTTAGTTACACTAAATTATTATAAATTCTATATTTGAAATTCATTTTCAATTATTTTATAAAATAAATCCTGTCCAATCCATGTGGGTATTAAATTTATAAAAAAAAATACCAAAATGGGGAAACTAACATGGCAACACAGCTTTTGCCTGCGGCTTCGCTCGCGTTAAATTCGGGGTAACACAGTTCCCCTGTCCTGATTTGCAGGTACCAACTGCCTGTAGTTTTTGCCCTTGCACCTTATTTATTTTAATAACAAAGCTAAGTTTATCTTTTTCTTCCCTCTTTCTCCCTCATTTCCCACGTTTAAAAAAGCTTATGTCTGTCTCCACTATCTCTGTACCAAAAAAATCATCAAAATCGGTATTGCTATTTAGGCGTGAATACGTAAAAAACAAACAAACTCACTTTTATATACAAATTCACTTTAATATTAGTGGGGATTAGTAAGGATTGCTAATAGTTACAACTAGCAAGTTGCTTGGTTCATTTTGTTGCTTGCTAATATACTTAACATAGCGTCGTGGTCTAGCAACAATATCTAATCTTAGGAACCAGAAGCGGATTATCTTAAAAAAAACAAAGCACTAATAACCTAAAAGTTATATTTCTTACAAAATATCTTCAATCAATCTCAAACACATATGTAAATATTAAATATAACAGAATTATATAACACGACCCTAATCAGCACTTAACATCCTTAGAATACGTCCGTCGCCTTCGGAAGTCAAGTAGAAAAAGAGACCGTTGACAGCACGCCATGCCTTTTTATGCACTTTTTCTCGGAGCGGGTAGGTTGGAAATGGAAACGTCTAAGACGGCCGTTCCTGACAGCGCGACGTCCTCGACCGCATCATCATTCCCATCATTCGCTTCAGATCCATTTTTCACAACCTGGCTATCATCATTATTTAGATCAACATTATTATCTGAAAAGACATAAGAGTACATGAGTAGTTAAATAACATGTCTTCTAGGGTTTGAAGCTTATTCATCCTGGAGTCATACGAAGAGTTCATAAATTTGACCAGTGTTACAGGCGCAAGCGTGCACTCAAGCGCCAGCAACAAAGACCACCAAAAGTGATTTTTAAAGTTGAATCAGCTTCCAACCCAAGAGATTCAATGTATTCCTAATGATGGAATCCGGACTTCCACCACTAGCCATACATTGTTATTGACAGAGGCCCAAACGTTCGCTTGTCGTTTTCACGAATACATAATAGAGGCCCAAAGGTTATGCTTATTATGCATTTGTGACACATCGCATCATTGTGACAGAGGCCCAAACGTTCTGCATGTCATTTTCACGAATACATAGTAGAGGCCCAAACGTTTGCTTACTATGCATTTGTGACACATCGCGTCATTGAGACAGAGGCCCAAAAGTTCTGCATGTCTCTACTATGACCGCGGAGCAGAGCAGAGGCCCAATCGTTAGCATGCTAATAACTCACCACTCTCAAAGAAAGCTGAGCACGTATCCGGCGTCCACTCGCCACGCCATAACATCATATGTTCGGCGGCGGCTTGAGTCTTTTTGCCATAAGACCCAGCTAGTAACTCTAGCTCATAGCGGTGGTGTGGCAGCACACGGACAACTTTATACGGGCCGCGCATGCCGGAGTCTAGTTTCCCCGTAGACTGCGCAACTTTGCTCACAAACACGAAGTCACCAACAGCAAACGTACGTGGTTGTCTTCGATCTTTATTTACATAAGCATCCTGATTACGCTGATTGGCTGTGAGGAGCTCAGAAGCTCGTTGTCTTCTTAAAGTTAACAAGGCTTCTCTGTTGGGATGAGAGTTCTCGAGTGCAACGTCTCGCACCAAGGATCTGATGACGGGAGTAGCCGCGTCTATGCCTACCAGCAGCTGAAGTGGTGAGGTCTGGGTGGTGGCTTGTCTACAGACGTTGAGGGTAAGCTGCACCTTCCAGAGCACATCAGACCATTGTGAGCCTTTATTGCCCACCTCGACCCGCAGCATGTTAAGAACGGTTCGGCAATATCTTTCCACTTGACCATTCTCGCGATGAATGCCTGGCGTGATAAAGTGTATCGAAGATCCCAACTCAGTGACCCAATTTTGAAAAGCCTTACTGTCAAACATCCTACCACGATCACATATTATCATAGATGGGGTACCAAATAGGGATACTGCGTTAGAGAACACACGTTTTAACTCATCAGCGTCTTGTCTATACAACGAGTAAAGTAGACAATATTTAGAAAAGGCATCAATAACAATCAAAACATATTTAAAACCATTTGATTCTGGAAGTGGTCCTAGAACATCAGTATGTACGACAGAAAAAGGGATTTCTGGTTTGGACCAGGACTGGATTGGCTGATAGGGAGCCCTAGGAACTTTTTTATGTGCCAGACATATAAGGCAATGACTTATATACTTCCTCACAAATGCCCGAAGGCTCGGAAACCAAAAATGACGTAAAATCAAGTCAGTGGTTCTGTCAGTACCAATATGTTCATGGTCGTCGTGGAAAACCCTTAACAGGCTGAGCCTATGACCCTTTGGGATAAAGCACAAAAGTCTCGGTTCTTCCCCAGTGGGTGTAAACTTGTAGTACAATAGATCGTTTTTGATTCTGTATCTCGTTGGATCTAATTGCCCTTCCCTCAATTTAGACATTAAGTCTTGAGTCTCTGCGTCAGCGGTTTGAGCAACTTTTGCCCAGTTGTTTGGATTTCGAATATGCGAGATATTATCGGTAGGAGGAGGGTTGCGACTTAAAAAATCTGCGTGTTGCATTAATGAGCCTTTCCTATAATCAAGAGTGAACGTAAAATCTTGCAAGTAAACCCACCAGCGCGCAACCCGGGGTAACAAATCTTTCTTTCGCTCCGTTAACTTTAAAGAATTACAGTCCGTCACTATCCTAAAGTGAATACCAATAAGATAGTGGCGAAAATGCTGGAGCGCGCGTACAACAGCCAACGTTTCCAATTCATAACTGTGGTACCGCGATTCCGCACCCTGAGTGGACTTACTAAAGTACCCAACAACCCTCTTTCTGCCATCGCTATGATTTTGGAGTAAAATGGCACCAAATCCAATAGCACTAGCATCTGTGTGAAGCTCCGTAAGCAACTGGGGATCAAATATTGCTAAAACCGGTTCAGTCGTTAGGCAATTTATAATATAGTCGCGAGCAGCCTCCTGCTCAGAGCCCCACGAAAAAGGTTCACCTTTCCTCAGCAGCCTTGCTATACTGGCTGTTTTCGAGGCATAACCAGCAATATAACGGCGAAAATACCCTGCTAGCCCAAGGAACTGTCGAACCTCTTTCACATTTGTAGGTTTTGGAGAACGTACAAGTGCATCTACTTTACCTGGGCTCGGCCGTACCTGACCATGTCCAATCAGTCGCCCTAGATACTCTATTTCTACGTCTAGAAAAGTACACTTTTTTAAATTTATGGAAAATCCCGCGGCTTTAAGTATTTGTAAAACTTTTCTCATTGTTTTAAGACCTTCATCTACCGAGTTGGACAGAATCAATACGTCATCGATATAGGTTAGAACCCTACCAATGTCAATGAGAGGTTTTAATGTTTTTGATATAATCCTCTGATAGACAATCGGAGCATTAGCAAGACCATATGGCATTTTTAAATACTCATACTGCCCTTCAGGCGTTACGAAGGCGGTTTTACTTATGGAATCGTCATCTTTCATAGGCACCTGATGGAAGCCAGTAGCCATGTCAAGGCTAGTGAAGATTTTGAAGCTACCAAGTCTATCTATGTGGTCATCAATCAACGGCAAGGGAAATCTTTCTTTAACAGTAATGGCATTAAGTGCTCGGTAGTCTACGCACATCCTATCACTCCCGTCCTTCTTTTTGACAAGGATGATAGGACTGGCGTAATCTGACTGTGATTCACGAATTATTCCCTTGCTGAGAAGATCGCTAACAATATTTCGAACCCTGTTTTTTTCATCCACCGAAAGCTTATAAGGACGGTGGGTTATCGGAATGTTAGACGTTAGTTTGATCTCCATACTACCAGTGTTCACTGTGGAGGTTGCCGTACCAGAAATAAACAAATCAGAGAACTCTTTGATGATTTCCAGTAACCGATCCTTATCGGTACCCACTAAGGAAGTTTTAATATGCTCATCGTCTACAGTGTTCATGAGTTGCACGGTTGACTGATTGTCCGACCTGGTAAGCCGTTGCTCACTACGTGTACGAGTGTAAATCAACCCGTTTCGATTTAGGACATCAGTTCCAATTAGGATAGGTGCATTTATGCATTCAGCAGGGGCAACATATAAATCAATTTCTAGTGACACTTCTGGAAATTCTACGACTGTTGTGATGACAGAGGTCGATTCGATAATCTGACTTCCTATCCCGCGCATCAAGCGATAAGCTGGTATACGATTAAAATTAAAATGTTTAAGTACCTTTTCCGAAATTAATGATATATCAGAGCCGCTGTCAATCAAAACATCAACAGGTATCTTCTGTACAACGGCTGAGATTACGTTTTTTTGTCTGGGGTCAATTCTGAGCAAAAATTTACTTCACTCTTATTCTTATTATTACTATCAGAGCGCTGCTTTTGGAAACACGAATCAATTGAGTGTCCCTTACGTTTGCAAAAAGTACAGCGTTGAACGGGTTTATCGGTTCTATCGCTTGATGTCGTTGGAGCAGACTTAGATGTAGAGGTACTGGTATCCTGAACCGAATTGGTATTTTTAGATTTTTTAGGACAATACCATTTTTTATGACCCGTTTTACCGCAATTGTGACAAGTAACATTGCTATTATGTAGCTTAGGGGCCTCACGTTTACGTTGGTTAGACGAGTTACTAGAGGAGGCACGGTCACGAGCAACAATATTGTCATATTTGGGTTTTACATAAGCTGATAAAAATTCTACCAAATCTTTACATGCTAGCTTGGCATTGGTTGTCGCAGCCTTAACTTGAGGGTCGCTGATGCCTCTAACAACAATGGCGGATTTCAACTCATCGGATAAACCTTGAACTATATTCAGACGCAGCAAGGATTTACGCGCGTATTCCGCATAAGTTGGGTACTTGTTTGAGTTCATACACATAACCTCAAATAATATGGACGCACTATCAATGTTACGGGGACAAAGAGATCTAAATTCAACCTTGAAGTTACTCCAGGATCTATCATTTGTCACCCAGTCATTTAGCCACGATCCTGCATCACCACGTAAACAGGAACCTATCCGTCCTAGGCATTCGCGATCATCCCAATTATTCTTTATTCGACCACGATCGACCTCAGCGCACCAGACATCAAAATCTTGGATACTTGGATCAAATGGTGATATGTAGAAGTTATGAGACTTTGTTTTTAAAAGCGCGCTTAAGGCACCAACAATACTGTTCGCTACGTTATCTTCGCTATGCGCATCTGTTACACGTGAGTTATTCTCTGCGGTAACCTCATCGGTTATTGCCTCGGTTGCGCGGAAACCTGGCTTACTAGCAGGGATTGGTACAGCCGGGAGAGAGGACAATAACTGGCTTTCACTAGTTGGATGCAATGGACCATCACTACTCAATGTTGTTGGCAATCTACGTTCAATTACTTCTAATCTCGTAATAATTCGATCAAGGGCAACATCGCGCGAGTTGTCGCGACAATCATACGAGTGTTCGCGATACCTACGACCACGAGAGCGACTATGTGGGCTATGCAAGACACTACGACGCCTAGACGACTTATCTCTACGGTCTGTAAGACTGTTTCGACCGTGGCGTGCGACGATCGGCGGCGTATTACGATCATCCGAATTGTCGCGATTATTTCTGCGGGAACCGCCACTAGATTGTCGCTCACGAGAGTGTCTACGTCCTCTAGATCGAGACGAACGCCCTGACATTTTGTAAGAAACAGAACTTAGGTACTTACGGTTTAGGAGTTTTCACACAATCACAACACTTCACTTTAACACCGTTAATGAATAGTTAAGTAAATGGCAAACGGCCTAAAACGCGTGGTTATCCCACTTCTGATCTTAGGAACCAGAAGCGGATTATCTTAAAAAAAAACAAAGCACTAATAACCTAAAAGTTATATTTCTTACAAAATATCTTCAATCAATCTCAAACACATATGTAAATATTAAATATAACAGAATTATATAACACGACCCTAATCAGCACTTAACATCCTTAGAATACGTCCGTCGCCTTCGGAAGTCAAGTAGAAAAAGAGACCGTTGACAGCACGCCATGCCTTTTTATGCACTTTTTCTCGGAGCGGGTAGGTTGGAAATGGAAACGTCTAAGACTAATGTAATCGAGCAAATTAAAAGGCCAGTGTGCCCAGCCTTTACGGAGAATTCATCTGAGGAATATTAACTGTTACTCAGCCGCGCTTTTACGACTCCCTTTCGTAATTATTGGACTGATAATGCCTTTATCGGGTTTCCTGGGTATACTGACTGCTTTTATAGACTCGTCTCTGATATACGATTAATTTTATTGGTGGTACTTGATCTTTTTTCGGTAAAATAATGTATAGTTCGGAAGTGAGGTTATTTTGGTAGGTATAAGAATTATGGGCAAGTAGCTGGTGCCTACGGCTTTGCCCGCGTGATATCGAAAAAAATATCCTATGTGTTATTCCAGACCTATCTACCTCTGCGCCAAATTACATAAAGATCCGTTCTAACGTTTTGACGTGAAGAGTAACAAACGTCCAGACATCCATCTATCCTCACAAACATTCACATCCTTACTTCCTTACTAATATTATAAAAGCGAAAGTGAGTTTGTTTGTTTGTTTGTTTGTTTGTTACCTCTTCACGCTTTAATGGCTAAACCGATTTTGATGAATTTTGGTACAGAGATAGTTGGGAACCAGGAGACGGACATAGGCTAATATTTTTTTGAAAAAAGTGGGATGTGAGGGAGAAAGACGGAAGAAACGGGAAAACTTAGCGTTGCTATTACAAATCAATAAGGCGCTACCGAATTTAACGCGAGCGAAGCCGCGGGCAAAAGCTAGTAATATAATATTAGCAAAATGGATGGACAAACGGTGGAGGTGCGGTTTCTTTCAAGCGAGCATAATAGTGTCTTAGAAGAAGTAAGAAATCGTACCCGAAACAGCACCTCTTTGAAACAACGAGCTATAATTAAATATAATAAATATATGCGAAATGTGGATAAACATGACCAAATGCTGTCATATTACAGGTGAACATACATCAAAATATAAAAAAGTAATAATTCACTTGATTGAAGTGTGTTTAGTTAATTATTTCCAATTATACAAATCAGAAAAAAATCTGAATATTAGTTTATACGACTTTCGAGTAAGCATTCTGGAAAGATTGTTGCCACCTGTATATCCCCATGAGGAACCTTTGGCAATTTGTCCAATACATTTCCCTAAACAAATTACTAAAGAACCAAATAGTCGGCGGGCAAAAAGGAAACAGTGCCGACAATGTGCGAAGAAAAAAAAACGTGTAGACACGATATTTTACTGCCCTAATTGCACTGATCAACCAGGGGCCTTAGTCTGCTATTACAATAGTGTCAGAATGGTCGATCACTGATCGCATAATGGTTGATTAAGACATCTACTACATACTAAACTTGTCAAAATCAACCATTATGCGATCAGTGATCGACCATTCTGACACCATTGTAATAGCAGACTAAGGCCCCTGGACTCTGTTTAAATTGTTTTAAGCCATACCACCGGTACTGATCTATGTTCAAAGATAGCCCTTTATGTATATTGTTTACGAGTTCTTTTTTAACCCCCGACGCTAATTCTATGAGAGATCTTTTTATGTAGGTACGATTTTAGTGTTATAATACAAATTTTGTATTATAATTACAACTGTGATTAAGATGTTAATTTGCAAATAAAAGTTAGTGATTTTTTTTAATTTGTTTTATCTTACTATGACATTTATTCATATTAAAAAAGAGCGCAAAAAGTTAATGACATGACTAATTTTAGTTATCTTTATAATTATTTACAAGAATTTCGACGTCATTCAGAAATTCCATCAGACGATTATCTGGCACATTCTCCACTAGGTGCCTAATGGAAATAGCTACCAATTTTTTTTTACAATTGCATGGAGGCAATCCAATATCTTCTTTAGTCTGGGTACTTGCATCTTCTGTTTGTCTGCTGCTAATCTTCTTCATCTTCGCTTTTATTAGTCGTTTGATTTCTTCCCTATTATTTTCAGTAATAAATTCAGTTTTACTGTCTGAAAAAAGAAAGAAATATTTCATATTACCTAAAATGAAACTCTTATATGATAAAAAATATATATCTTAATAATAAATTCTTTATTTTCAGACAACAAGATCCAACGTATTAGTAAAATAAAATTCTTATAATTAGTGTTAGTAAACAAATGAGTTATCTCTCTTATTATATCTATATTTCTAATATTTTTCTTAATTTAATATCTTTCTAATATCTATCTTAAATGTACTTACTAATTTAATGAAGTAGGTATACAAAAAAGTTGACGACACCTGACTTTATTACAGCTTACAGTTTTAATTACATTTTAGATTTCTTTATATAATAAATAATAGTTTAAAAAAACTAACAAAACACGCTTTTATAGAAAATCTAACTAAAAATTAGAAAATAAAATCTAAGAAATTCGGATTAAGAATAGTGTAAATAAGAAATAAATGTACATTGTTGTAAAAAAGCGTGGGGTGGGGTCGGTTACAAACATACATACATACAAACATACAAAGGATAATCGGATATTTTGATCGGATTATTGCATTGTCATCGATCCTTGACAGGTATGCAAAGTTTGAATTAAATCTGATAGTTCAAAGTAGGACAAAATCGAGCTCAAAGGGGTCGGTTACATACACACAAACATACAAAGGATAATCGGATATTTTGATCGGATTATTGCATTGTCATCGATCCTTGACAGGTATGCAAAGTTTGAATTAAATCTGATCGTTCAAAGTAGGACAAAATCGAGCTCAAAGGGGTCGGTTACAAACATACAAAGGATAATCGGATATTTTGATTGGATTATTGCATTGTCATCGATCTTTGACAGGTGTGCAAAGTTTGAATTAAATCTGATCGTTCAAAGTAGGACAAAATCGAGCTCAAAGGGGTCGGTTACAAACATACATACATACAAAGGATAATCGGATATTTTGATCGGATTGTTGCATCGTCATCGATCTTTGACAGGTGTGCAAAGTTTGAATTAAATCTGATCGTTCAAAGTAGGACAAAATCGAGCTCAAAGGGGTCGGTTACAAACATACATACATACAAAGGATAATCGGATATTTTGATCGGATTGTTGTATCGTCATCGATCTTTGACAGGTGTGCAAAGTTTGAATTAAATCTGATCGTTCAAAGTAGGACAAAATCGAGCTCAAAGGGGTCGGTTACAAACATACATACATACAAACATACAAAGGATAATCGGATATTTTGATCGGATTATTGCATTGTCATCGATCTTTGACAGGTGTGCAAAGTTTGAATTAAATCTGATCGTTCAAAGTAGGACAAAATCGAGCTTAAAGGGGTCGGTTACAAACATACATACATACAAACATACAAAGGATAATCGGATATTTTGATCGGATTATTGCATTGTCATCGATCCTTGACAGGTATGCAAAGTTTGAATTAAATCTGATCGTTCAAAGTAGGACAAAATCGAGCTCAAAGGGGTCGGTTACAAACATACATACATACAAAGGATAATCGGATATTTTGAGCGGATTATTGCATCGTCATCGATCTTTGACAGGTGTGCAAAGTTTGAATTAAATCTGATCGTTCAAAGTAGGACAAAATCGAGCTCAAAGGGGTCGGTTACAAACATACATACATACAAACATACAAAGGATAATCGGATATTTTGATCGGATTATTGCATCGTCATCGATCTTTGACAGGTGTGCAAAGTTTGAATTAAATCTGATCGTTCAAAGTAGGACAAAATCGAGCTCAAAGGGGTCGGTTACAAACATACATACATACAAACATACAAAGGATAATCGGATATTTTGATCGGATTATTGCATTGTCATCGATCCTTGACAGGTATGCAAAGTTTGAATTAAATCTGATCGTTCAAAGTAGGACAAAATCGAGCTCAAAGGGGTCGGTTACAAACATACATACATACAAACATACAGGTGAAGCTAATAAAAGCGTGTTAAATTAGCTAAATTACAAAGGTTTACATCATTTCGTTTCGTCTTAAACAATTAACTGAAAGTTATGACTTACCTTCAAGCTTCATTACTATTTCAGCTATTATCCGATAAAACTGTCACAGATTTGCCACAAATATCGTAGGAAACTGCACATACACGCTTTACGCACTGTAAGTGTACAGTACATGTAAACGCATGTGGACGTATCGCGAAGTTGTATGTAAATCGAAAAAACGGCCGAGTTACAATACTGTAAGGATATTATTACCGTGGTTTAGATCTTTCAACATTATTGGTAATAAGTTCTTAAGAGATTTTATTCGTCCTCGCTATGTTAATGGGCTCTAGGTTGAGTCTGGATGAGGCGCCATGCTTTTCCATGACGCCAGCCAATAAGCGTCCAGCTATCACCAATACCGTGCGCCCTCTCGGACGCGCGGCGAACTATCTGGCGGCTCTCACGCTTTAGAGTCAGCGCACACTGAACTGCAAACTGCTCGCGCTTGTGTACAGTAAATTTAGTCAAAGTGATGCCAAAATAAATAAAAATTGTCTCTTGCTGATAACATGGAACCCGTGCCGTCAACAAGTTTTGACATGTGTCAAAGACAAGATCACGATGAACCACTAGAAAATATATTATCTTCGATGTTTTCACCCGGGCACAACATGCCATCACCTGATTACGAGGTGCAGGAAGGCAGGCAGGGGCAGGAAGTTTTAAACGACGAAGACCTCTACGGTATATTATTAGGTGACTGCGATAATTTACTTAACGAGGAAATGGATGAAGATGAGGATAATCATCCCCACGAAGAAGATTAAGATGATACCATTGAACAGCCAGGTCATGATTGAAGTATTGGAAATCCACGTCGCCAAAATTTTCTTGATTTTCAAAAACAGACGGGTTTGAAAGTGGATATGATCAACAAAGAACCGATAGATTTCTTTTTTTTTAATAATGTATGATCTAATGAATCTCATTTTAAGATGTTCTAATCGGTACAGTCCCATTCTTCTCCATAGAGATCAACGCTTTGGAATGGGCAACTACAGTACTTTCACAAGTTATTATGCCTTGTGACCGGGACTGTAGATTAGTTTTGTTTCTTGACATTCAAAAGTGCCTGTTATGGTCTAATTGAAATAAATGGTTTTGAGTTTTGAGTTTTGAGTACGCGGACAAAATCACCAGTGGGAATCTCAAAAATTTTAGCAGAATGAAAAGCTGGCGCCCGTTAACTATGAATAAGTTGAAGCCTTTTGTAGGTCTCATAATACATATGGGGAATATCAAAATGAACAGGCGAAATGATTTTTGGAAGTCTCATTACCTCTTCAAAACAAATATATGTAGGCAACACATGAGCAGAGACGTATTTTTGAATATTTTGAGAGTTTTAAATGTACAAGAACAAGAAGGCAACGAAACTTTAAAAAAGGTCATAACTTTAATTTATGCGTTTAATGAAAAAATTAAAGAAATTTATTATCCAACTAGAGAATTGGCTATAGATGAATCATTAATGCTTTGGAGAGGTAGACTTTCATTTAGAAAATACATGAAATCTAAAGCAAGTTGTTATGGCATCAAATTTTATGTTCTCGCAGATACTTTTGGAGTGTGTCAGAAATTACACATATATGGCGGGTCGGGTGACCAGCTGGTAGGAGGTCGTGGTCATGCAGAAAAAGTCGTCCATTTGTTATTAGAAAACTACGTCGATTGTGGCCATTCTTTGTATAATAACAATTACTTTGCCAGTATCACACAACTTTTGGATAAAGCGACTTTTTATACGGGAACTTTACGTAAAAACAGGGCCGGAAATCCCAAAAATATTATAATGAAATTAAATAAGGGAGAATGTATAATACTACACAATAAACGGAATTAGGCACTTTGCAAATGGCATAGTAATGGAGAGGTTACAGTCGTGTCTAGTGAACATAACGCAGACATGGTTCCTGTCCAAAACCCCAGGCGACCACAACGAAGACTTCTAAAGCCCAATGCTATTTTTCAATACACAAAATACATGCGCAATGTAGATGAAATAGATCAAATTGCTCTCATACTACAACAGTGAACACAAACTTTAAAATGGTACAAGAAAGTAATCCTTACTAATATTATAAAAGCGAAAGTGAGTTTGGTTGTTTGTTTGTTACCTCTTCACGCTTTAATGGCTAAACCGATTTTGATGAATTTTGGTACAGAGATAGTTGGGAACCAGGAGACGGACATAGGCAATTTTTTTTTTTAAAAAGAGTGGGTTATGAGGGAGAAAGAGGGAAGAAACGGGAAATCTTAGCGTTGCTATTACAAATCAATAAGGCGCTACCGAATTTAACGCGAGCGAAGCCGCGGGCAAAAGCTAGTTTATAATATCAGTAAGATACCAGAACATAGGCAATCCCTTTTTAACTTAAGCCACAAAAATTTCCACCTAGATTTGCAGCTGCATCTATATATATATACATGACCGGAAGGCTGGCCTTTTTTGACCAAAGAATTAGCATTGCCATCCAACGCGGTAATGCTGCCAGCCTTTTGGGCACTTTTCCTGTTGACTGCAATGGGGACAAATTTTTTGAAGCCCTGTAATTCATTTGTATACATAATTTTTACAAATATCTTATTAAAGTACACATAAAACAAAAAAATACATATAATTAATTAATTTATTATGAATTTATATATATTTGTAGTTCGTAAATGACATGTAAATACCTGACTTAAAGTTTCTAACTACAAAAATATTGCATCGTACATATGTTCCAAAAATACAACTTTCTCAAACAAGATCGCTAAAAGCGCCATTAAATAAAGAAGTGTCGTTTAAAGTTTATAATGGCGCAGAAGTATAATGTTGCTGACAAACCGGTTACTAACTGCACGGCAATTCGTTTCACTTACAAGTTACAATTTACAGTAAGTTAAACTACCAACGATGACGTCAGTAGTTAAGTAAGTAATTGCTGAACTTAGTTACCTGTATTTTGAACTTTAGTTTTACGTTTACATACAAGTATAACTTGAATAGTATGTAGTTTTTTTCTCACTTATAAGTAATTAACTGCTTAAGCAGTGAATTCAGTGAATTCAGTGCAGTGCAGCAGTGAATTCTTCGTAGATCATGGTCCGATTTTTTAAATTATTTTTATTATCGAAAGGGTAATGTAGGAGTTATCTTTTATAATAAACTAGCTTTTGCCCGCGGCTTCGCTCGCGTTAAATTCGGTAGCGCCTTATTGATTTGTAATAGCAACGCTAAGTTTTCCCGTTTCTTCCCTCTTTCTCCCTCACATCCCACTTTTTTCAAAAAAATATTAGCCTATGTCCGTCTCCTGGTTCCCAACTATCTCTGTACCAAAATTCATCAAAATCGGTTTAGCCATTAAAGCGTGAAGAGGTAACAAACAAACAAACAAACAAACTCACTTTCGCTTTTATAATATTAGTAAGGATATAATTTCTAATATGCTAATAATACCTCTTAGTATATATTATATTTTACTATTTTTTTAACTTTACATTATTTTTGATTTGTGACATTTTATGATTTCATTATGATCTCATTAATTTAATTTTGTAAATATTTTCTAGTCTGTAGTTGTTTATTGTAAATGTGAGGGCCATGTGGATCATAACTTTTATTTACTTTGTTTGTTTTTGACGATTGTCTGGCAGTTTGAGTACTATAAGGGACCTACACAAATGTCCTTTTTTTGGTATTGTTCGTCGTTTCGTTGAGCTCCTTGGGTTTTGAGTCGAGCAACACGATAACTGATAAATGCTTGCACTGACTGGACAGGTCCACTCAATTTATGTGGTGCTTTCTTAAAAAGACCATTTCAGACACTAATCTGCATAGTCCTCATGTAAGTTGACCAAGATTTTTGTCTGGACCTTAAAAGAGACTATGACCTCTGAGTTTGTTTCAGCTGTTTCTTTTCAGAGTAGTCGGATACGAAACACCAGCCTCATCTGGTTTAAAAAAAAGACGTGTAAAAGTGTTTGTGAAAACCTACTTGCAAAATAAACATTATTTATCACATAGTAGCAATGAAAATTGACTTACTTTGAGTAGGTGGCAAAAAAAATCTATGAATCAAATACAAGTCACCAACTCACGAAAGTAATATATATATTCTGTATTTTTAGTGTTTTTCGGAAGTCGATTTTTTTGTGACTTTTCAGTATTTTTAAATCTTCAATCGTTCTTCTGCCCATAGCTCAATTAATTTTTGTTTATTCCATATCATTTTATTTATATACATATATGTATATAAAAAGTAAATTAAAAGACGCTATTCTTAATTAAACACCATTATCCCCTCGCCTGACCAAATCAAAATGCCCTAATTTCGAGCGGTGAACGGCAAACAGAACATGCGGACAATTTTAAAGGCATGCACATACAATACCATCGACAAACACGTGACAGACATGTGATACAATTACATGAACTGAAACCATGCAAACAGCGCCAGGAATTCCGTTAATTGGACAACGACACATATCGCGAATAACAAGCATTATACGGTGAACAACTTGCTGGTAAACGAAAAGCTGGACATCGTTTATTGAGAAACTTTTTCGGTAGAAGAAGAAAGAATGAAGAATAAAAATAGTTTAATATCCCCGTACACTTTTTAGTTGCCCCACACTAGGAATTTCTCCTGTATGGCGGGTACGTTTACAAACATTTAAACTCACATACACAAACAGCCAGACACGGAACATTTATCTGTAGGCCACACAAATATTTGAACCGTGCGGGGATCGAACCTGCGACACGCAGCGCAGCAGTCGATCGCTCGGCCACTGCGCCAACCGTGCTGACATTGAAACGGTTGTATTTTTTAGTATTCTCATACACAAACCCCAGTAGGTTATTATAGGCTCAGGAGTTTATTTTTCGACTCTGTCGGTTTTATAAATTACTAGCTTTCGCCCGCGGCTTCGCTCGCGTTAAATTCGGTATAACACACCAAGCAGACCTGCAGTTTTTGCTCTTGCGCCTGATTGATTTGTAATAGCAACGCTATGTTTTCCCTTTTCTCCCCTCGTTCTCCCTCATATCCCACTTTTTTTAAATAAAAATTAGCCTATGTCCGTCTCCTGGTTCCCAACTATCTCTGTACCAAAATTCATCAAAATCGGTTTAGCCATTAAAGCGTGGAGAGGTAACAAACAAACTCACTTTCGCTTTTATAATATTAGTAAGGATATCAACCGATAGCTTCGGGCGAGGTAAACAAAACACGGGAATCGTTAGACCCGAAGATCAACATAAAAGTTATGAGAGAAAATATTATATTTCCGTCGCAAATGCTTGGGGTCCGAAGAACAAAAGATTTGCTCAGCCATAAACGATAAAAGTTTCAGTAGTATATAATGTACGCGTAATTCTTGAAGTAGCTTTTATTGTTGGATACCTTTTGGGGCAAAAACCGGAGGACTAAACGAAGAATTTGGTACATTATTTTGAAATAAAATAACGGTCTATAAAACTCATTGTTTTAGATGAGTGTTTTTTGTAAACTGAGACGTTTTAACGGCACTTCGAGGAGTTTTGAGGATTATGAAAGGTTAAGTTACTTGTACTTAAAAGGTGTAATAATACAAAGTCTCTTTTTTAAACTGTTAAGCTTGAAATTTGTGTCTTTATCATTTTTTTTTATCTGTAAAAAAGAATAACGATATCACATATGGAGTAACGCGCGTCATCTTGTGCTCTGTTTTTTGCGCATGGGAAAACATCAAATAACTTCTTAAGGAACCCCACAATTTAAAACTATTCATAACATAGTACCAAAGACAAGAGGAACACCCTTGCAATCAAACTGCCGCAATAGACAAGACTAGGAGCTAGACTAGCAATTTTAGAGCACCCCCACCCTCACAGTGTAGTGCATTTAAAGCGGATCACTTGCAGCTGTGCATTTGCCATGCACATAGCTTAGGATTTGTATGTATTCAAGCAAATATTCTTGTACACACGACGGCAGGTCAACCTATTCTAAACTATTATAATAATAATATGAATTTATTTGTCAGATCAGTACATTATTGTTAGTAAACACATACACAACTTACAAACTAATGTTAGAACATATATACTTAGGTCAATTCATTGCATGTCAAAACTTATAATAGACTAGCTTTTGCCCGCGGCTTCGCTCGCGTTAAATTAGGGGTAACACAGTTCCCCTTGCGCCTTATTGATTTGTAATAGAAACGTTAAGTTTTCCCTTTTCTTCCCTCTTTCTCCCTCACATCCCACTTTAAAAAAAAATATATAGCCTATGTCCGTCTCCTGGTTCCCAACTATCTCTGTACCAAAATTCATCAAAATCGGTTTAGCCATTAAAGCGTGAAGGGGTAACAAACAAATAAACAAACTCACTTTCGCTTTTATAATATTAGTAAGGAAGTAAGGATACACAATAACAACACACACCCATTATTTCTGGCTACGGTTTGAAGGCAACACTAACGTCGTCGTCCAGTGTTTACAAATAACGCCATCAGTCCTATCTGCTACGGTCATCAAGAGACTGTTGGCGCTGCCACGCACCCGCCACATCAGGGATGCGATACGCTTTCGAATAATGGCATAAAAGTCATCAATATGTGCCTCAGCGAACATCCTAGATGCGCTGCAGTATCGCGGCAGCCTCAACAGTGCCCTGTATGTGTACATACACAACTTACAAACTAATGTTAGAACATAAATACATAGGTCAATTCATTGCATGTCAAAACTTATAATAGATACACAATAACAACACACACTCATTATTTCTGGCAACGGTTTGAAGGCAACACTAACGTCGTCGCCCAGTGTTTACAAATAACGCCATCAGTCCTATCTGCTACGGTCATCAAGAGACTGTTGGCGCTGCCACGCAGCCGCCACATCAGGGATGCGATACGCTTTCGAATAATGGCATAAAAGTCATCAATATGTGCCTCAGCGAACATCCCAGATGCGCTGCAGTATCGCGGCAGCCTCAACAGTGCCCTGTATGCGTTATGTATTGGACACGTAAGGCGCTGTAAGCCCTCTGCGTGTAGTCAACCCATAGGCTGCAAGTATAAAAAGCATAATATTAATATTCTACCTGATCTCTCTACTACGGATCTCACACCGCAGTAGAAATCAGGTTAAAATAGTTTTGGGTAGGTTGATGTGCCGTCGTGTGTACAGACGCCTGCACATCAAGCTACTACAATCTGTCAGATTTCTTTGATAGATTTTCGACTTTATTTCTAAAGTATTAGGTTCAAGGTTCATTGGGAAAAATTGACAGTTTCGGGTAGCTTGACCTGCTGGCGTCTGTACATTCACAGACGGCGTCTTAAGATGTCATATTAATGGTTGAGAACCGATTCTTCTAATGTTGTAATGCGATGAAATTTAGTGTGTTTGAAGAAAAAAACCAGCAGAGAGCACCGAGGGTTCCGTACAAACTTGTGACACAAACACTAAACAACCTTTTGACTGTGTAGTTTTAGAGGGGTGACGTACGACCATAGAGTTGAGTATATGGTTTTAATTTCAACTCGATACCTCCGCGCGTTCCCGAGATAGAGGATCTTGACAGACAGACGGACAACAAAGAGATTTAATAACGGTTCCGAGATCCAATAAGGGTTTTTTTCTTTTTGAGTTACGGAACCCTAAAAATAGACAGAACCATATTCTTTTAATAAATTAGCTTCACATTAAGGTTTTCTGTAAGAGAACCCAATTTGGGTTCAGTTCGCCATTTTTTTTTTTTTTTTTTTCGGGTGGGAAATCATCCAATGACTTCCCCCGCTCTGGGTGGAGCGGAGGGGCATGTCAGACTTGTACTGACTAAAACCCACCCATGTTCCTTCTATTGCCCTTTACGTTCCGGGGCCGCGGTATCTCTTTCGAACAACCCGCAACCCCGGCAGTTCAGTTCGCCATTGAAGACGCTTTAATATTAAATGAAATAAGAACTAAAAAGAAGTTTTGTTACAATGGCTCATAGGTTACGTTCTGGCCACCTTCCATCAAAAAGGTTTGAATATTTTATGCGAAGAGCAACTTATTCCTATACGCTAGTTTCGATTCCAAAAAAAAACTTGAGGGGTATCAAGGGACACCCGGATGGAACTAAGTTATAATTTATTATGTACAAAAAACCTGTAGATACTTAACAAAAATAATCGTTGCGACACCACACTGTTCAATGCGAAATAGAAAGACGAAACGAAAATAACTGGCTTGCTTTCTATGATAACACGCGCACGCCGCACGGCTTAAAACTATAGCAAAAAGTGTCGTTACAACTTTTGGTCTTATTTTTTTCCGTCTAGTCCCCTTTCGCAACGCGCAGTAAGAAACTTCGTTCAAAAAATATTACTCCGTCTTTTAGATTATTCAAAAATAAGGGACACGTATTTTTTATGTGTAAATTAGACCAACGTCAGGCGTTGCTGCATTTTTTCGCACCGAGTGACGTCACACGTAACTTTAATGGACTATATCTTGGTCATTTTTGGTCTAATCTACAAATAAAAAAAAACGTGTTCCTTATTTTTGAATAATCTAAAAGACGGACTAAATATAATGTAATTACTTTGACCCTGGAAGACCCTGGAGCTCGTGGCTAATTAATAGCAGCCGCTCGGGTCGATCTTTAGGTTAAGCCGCGCTTGCCTAGGTTGGTCTGTGGATGGGTGACCACCCGTTACATACCGAGTTTCCTCCGTGCCTCGGAAAGCACGTTAAGCCGTTGGTCGCGGCTGTCATTTGTAGATCTTTGACAGTCGTTACAGGTATTCAGTGTCCCGAAAGTCTGACAACCAGTCTTACCAAGGGGTATCGTATTACCCAGTACTAACTGTGTTGTGGAGGTCAGATAGGCAGTCGCTCTATGTAAAATACTGATATTCAGCTGCATCCGGTTAGACTGGAAGCCGACCCCAACATAGTTGGGAAAAGGCTAGGCAGATGATGATGACTTTGACCCTGGAAGCTACCCTATTATTATTTCACCTTTTGAACGCCAGGGCATAAAAGTTCCGTCCGTCTATTGAGGACAGGCCGTGTCGACGGCGCCTTAGTGTTTCACGCGCGCCTCAAAGAGATGTCAGCAAAGCAGAGGGGCCTGCCAGGGCCTCTGCCTGCCGGGGTTGTGGGTTGTTCTAAAGAGATACCGCGGCCCCGGAACATAAAGGGCAATAGAAGGAACATGGGTGGGTTTTAGTCAGTACAAGTCTGACACACCCCCCCGCTCCGCCCAGAGCGAGGGAAGTTATCTGATGATTTCCCACCCCAAAAAAAAAGAAGGGCATAAAAGTACGCGCATGGCTTCCACGGTCAGAAACACATTTTACCTACATTTTTGTCTCATGTCACATAATGTAAATGAAAAAAAAAAACTTTATTTGCTCTAACTTTGGCATTATATAAAAGAAACATGAAACTGTGGACGGAGATACACACATTATTTGACACATTTCATCTTCAAAAAATACTTAGGAACCTCGTGTGAACTAGCACAGCCTTCATATTTCTATCGTGGCAACATAATCTTTTAAAGATAAAATCTTTCTTTTTTACATTTATCTTTTTCACTGACAACACTACCGAAGTGTTTTATGATGAACGTAATGCATTTCGGAGTAGGAATACTTTACAGCTTCAAGAATTTTACGAAACCATTTCGTTAAAATTAAACTTAATGCAAAATGGACTATTTGAGATGTAATTTCGCATTTTATACTCATTTAAGGGGTATTTTCTTCTTGTTGTGCATCATGGAAATTTTTTCCTTACGTTTTAAATTAAATACATTTTCTGAAATTCTAAACATTTTCTTCGACTTTGACCACATTCATTTAAAATGCAAATGATTTGTGTATTTAGCTAGTCTTATTATTCATGGAAAAGCGCCTTTGTATACGATTTCAAGATCCTACTTCCTACTATAATAATAATAATATAATAAATGTGAATGTTTGTGAGGATGAATGGATGTTTGTTACTCTTTCACTTCAAATACTTTTTTTCGATCATCACGCGGGCGAAGCCGCAGGCGCGTAATGATCAAAAAAAGTATCCTATTTGTTATTCCACTATCACAAACTATCACAATCTACCTCTGTGCCAAATTTCATCAAGATCCGTTTAGCCGTTTTGACGTGAAAGAGTAACAAACATCCATCCTCATAAACATTCGCATTTAAAATGCATATATATGTGTAGGAAGTAGGATCTATAGAGCCTGAGCAAGTGAGCATACGATAAAAAGATAGCTGACCTAGGTTTTATTGAAAAGGATTTACAAAGAAAAACGAATAAACACAAAATAACGGTGACTAGTTTGTTTATATATTCAACCTAAAAACGGGTGTTAGAAATCGTAAAGAATCCTTACTAGATAAATATTCCGAAGAAATGGCCTGTAAACGTAACTATTAACTGCCATCCTCGTGGGCTACTATGTGTGGGAATGAGATGGCGCTAAACATCCTATATAGCTGTCCCTTACCCACACTGGAATGGCATTAAAACAATCCTGCTTTTAAGACGTCATAGTTACCTCAGTAACCGCGACCCCGGAACAAAAACGAGCAAATGAAGGAACATTGATGGGTTTTATTTAGTAAAAGACTAAAGCCCCGTTCCAATAAACAAAAACGACTCGTTTTGCTTACGGATGGTAGTATTTTGACATAAGTTCTATGAGACATGTCAAAATCCTACTATCCGTAAGCAAAACGACTCGTTTTTGTTTATTGGAACGGGGCTTAAGACTCCCTCCCGCTCCGCCCACAGCAGGGGACGTTATTTAATGACGTTTCTAACCTAAAAATAAATGTTTTCCCAGTGGGGACCTTATTTTTTACTCTTAGATATTTTACTGTCGTAATAATGGCCAGATTTTTATTGGTTAAAACACTATATATATATTCTATATCTATCTATATATATATTCACTTTGGTTGGTTGTCAATGAGCTGTGGGTTAAAATAGCCTTTATGGAGACTTGACACTACCAAAAAGTGTCGCGGCAGATCTCTCTTTCTTTCCTTGCCCAGCAGTGGGCACCGCACCGGTAACGCACGCTAATAGTATCAGTATCTTATGCCAGTTATAGTTAGATCTTCTCCCTACATTGGCCAATCAACTACAAAGAATCAGATGCGTCACGCAGAACCCTACCTACATTTCACAACATTTACTAGTCGTTGATAACTTATAAAGATCAGAATAAATTACGAAGAGTCTAATACTTATCCTTTGGGTACAAATTGCAAGATAAGCGAAATTCGAAGGTCCAACGTGTGATTTGCTCAAGGGCCCGTAACTTGCCGCCTCAACGCCCAAACTTTAGGCCCTTAACAAAATTATGTATGAAAGTTTTATACGGAACCAAAGAGGCTTATTCTAAACCACCCGGTTTCCTGATAGCGAAACCGGGTTGCCTTGATTTGATTTGTTTAAAATAAAGGGTTTCAATGATTTAATTTAGAGTCGTTGAATGGAAAAATGTTGTTATTTTGGTTCGTGACTCACATGAGAGAAATAAGCAAACAGGGAATGACTTGTTATTTTGATAACACAAAATGACTTTGTTAATTCTGATTATTAATCTAATTAGGAAACTGGTGTTATTTACAAACAAACTTTTATTAAGAATAAAAAAAATAAGAAATAATTTCTTGCACTAAATTCAATCAAAATACGACAGCGAAATACTTGACAGCCATGTGCTACGTTACCAATTTTCAAAATGCACCTTTAATTAACACAAAAAAAAGAATTAAGAAGAATGAAGAGTTCTTGTAGCTGCATATGCAGTAAGGAAAATAAGGCAGTTAACTGATGTAGATACAGCTAGGTTAGTATACTATGCTTACTTTCACAGTATTATGTCCTATGGCGTTCTCCTGTGGGGATCAGCAGCAGACGTCGATTCAGTTTTTATATTACAAAAGAGGGCAGTCCGCGCGATCTATAAAATGGGTCCTCGCGAGTCCCTCAGAGAAAAATTTAAAGAGATCGATATACTGACTCTGCCCTCACTTTATATCTTAGAATGTTTATTGTATGTCCGTAAAAATCGGGGGCTTTTCAAAATTAGGAGCGACTACCACAATATTAATACACGCAGTAAACACGAAATTGTAATTCCTAAATTTAGATTAACAAAAACTAGCAAGTCATTTCTAATAAACAGTATACGCTTTTATAACAAGTTGCCAAAATCAGTTATAGAACTGACAGATGGAAAGTTTAAAAACTACATAAAACGTGTCCTTATTAAAAACGCATATTACAAAATCAAGGACTACGTTGAAGATAAAGAAGTTTGGCTATAGTTCCTTCTGCGCATGCGGCTTCCCTGGTAGCTATAATCAGCACAAATTTGTGGATGTCTCTAACTATTCTCAATCTTATTTATTTGTGTGATCTCTTTAATCATTTTCTTTTTTCTTTTTTTTTGCAATAGTTGTCAAATCACATATTTATATCACCCTTGTTCTGAATAGTTACAGTACTGATAGCAACATCTGTGTGACTCGTCTTTTAGTTATTATTTTGTTTTTGCAATATTTTTTTATTTATTTTTTTACTTTTGTATAGATTCTTTTCTACCTATTAGTTGTGAATGAGTGGACATGGTTGGCCTTGTAGATTCTTAGACGCTTGTTAACTTTTGTTAACGTATTATTTTATTTTACTTTTTGTAAAGTAAGCAATGACTTATTGTCGGGCTTACGCTGTCCTCTCATACTTAAGTGCTAACGCTGTAACAACAACAACATTGTAAAACTAAATGATTTTAAAAGAGTAACCATGGAGTTTCTTGCCGGTTCTTCTCCATAGGAAACGACCAACCCGAACCGTGCATCTTTTCTCGACGTTTTATAAGTGCCCATGTAGGCCTATGTAAAATAAAAATATTTTGATTTGATTTGATATGATTTGTCCAAATTTAACAATCTCAATTTGTGTGACTAGAAGCAAGAAATTTCGGACAAGAACCGTTCTATACGGCATTTTTTTTCTCTCATAGTAATTTCTTTAAGTCAAAAACACCATCCCAATTACACCAAACACATAATGGAGGCCATTACAACCCCTACCAGTTTCAAGCCCCCTCCTACTCTAATTTACATTGACACAGTTTTTCAAGCTGTTCTTGAGTTGACGTTTCAAATAAGTGGGGGGATGCCTTTGTCAACGAGGACTGGCGGGAGGATGGACCGGATGCTCCAGTTTCCATGTGTCATGTCAGTCGGCAGGCTGTTGTTCTCTAGACGATTAAACATGGTTTATACGAGTAGTTACGGTTAGAATTGTTTGTTTGAAAGTAGGTACCTCTTTTTATTTTGTGTTTGATGTTTTATGTTAAATGGCTTGTGTGACCTTTTTACGATTTTATAATTGTATAATCTGTGGCATAGTTATTAAGTTATAGTTTTTACAACTCTTGTGTTGTTTTGAGTTCATATAAAAAGGTAATTAATTTTTTGAAAATAATGATCCGACAAATTCATCATTTGTGAAAACTTACTCAAAAAATACTCTCAGAAAATACTATTATCTTGCAACATTTTATTTAAACTATTTGCAACAAGCACATCCAGCATCATCTACAGATATGAATGCATTTCAAAAATTACGAAAATATTACATGTGAATGTGTATTTTAGAGGAGCTATATTTTCTTTATATCAAGGCCTCGAACTGAACACTTCATGAAACAAGGCATACGTGGAAAAAGAGAAACGCTTAAGTTAAGTGGTTTGCATAAAAAAAATACATTATATAAGTATGTAAGTATGACTTGATGTCATGTTACCTAATTTGTCCTGTTGAATTCACACAACAGTAATAAAATTAATCACTGTCAATTAGAGCTACCGTCTGTTGTACCAAAACGATTTGTTTGGCGCCACAGTGCCGCGTCACGAAGAGCCACAGAGCTTCACGGAGCGCCACGAGGGATTATTCTACCCTGGCCGACCTATTAGTGCCGCTAGCAGTAGTCGGGCAGTTGAATAAATAAGTAATAAGTTTGTTCAAACAAAAGAAACAACATTATCGGTGACCCACAAACTAAACAGCGCTTTTTATTAAACATACCTACCCTGATCTAAGCGGAGCGGGGAGGAGTGTCAGACTTTTACAGACTAAAACCCACCCATGTTCCTTCTTTTGCCCTCTGTGTTCTGGGGTCGCGGTATCTCTTTCGAACAACCCGCAACCCCAGAAGCAGAACTTGTATCTTGTTGCTCGAGAGTGCTAATTTTACAAAATAAAAATATTATCATTCAAATGAGGACACTAAAAATAACAATAAATTTTATTGGAATTAAACATAAAAGAGTTTCTGGATACAAAGTAAAAAGGAAAAAAAACAGGATTTAAAATGTTTAATCGTTTTGATGAAATGACTTGTAGGTACTTTGGCAGGTCGGAGAATTTGTGGATAACTAGCTGGCGCCCGCGGCTTCGCCCGCGTGATTTCGAAAAAAATGTATCCTATGTGTTATTCCAAACTATAATCTACCTCTGTGCCAAATTTCATCAAGATCCGTTCAGCCGTTTTCACGTGGAAGAGTAACAAACATCCATACATTTTTAGAAACATCCACATTTTATAATAGTAGTAGGATATATAATATTTTAAAAGCGAAAGTTTGTGACAATGTTTGTAAGTATGTTTGTAGCTCTTTCACGCGCTCTTCTTTGTTTGTTACTCTTAACAAACATCCAAACATCCTCACAAACATTCGCATTTATAATATTCGTAGGATAAGTAGGATGTTTCGTATTTGTAACAATAAATGACATAAAAAATCAGTTTTTAGGGTTCCGCACCTCAAAAGGAAAATACTGAACCTTTATAGGATCGCTTTGTTGTCCGTCTGTCTCTATGTCAATACCTTTAATTTCGTGAACGCGCGGTGGTTTCGACTTGAAATTAAAACCATATACTCAAGTCTGTGATATCTTGGAGCCAACGAACGACGGAGCCAAGAAACAACCAACACTCACTCAGTCTACGCAGTCAAAAGGTATGGCCGTTACAACTGTTTGTAGGACATAAAAATATTTTTTCCATGTGGGAATCGAACCCGCGACACGCAGCGCAGCAATCAAACGTTCAGCCACTGGGCCAACCGTGCCTTTACATATTAAATCTCTTTGTTTCTTCATATATTAATATTCTCTTAATTCTAATACTTGTAACAAACCGATGCGTGAGACAAAGTTGTAACGTGTAAATTTTCAGTTCATTTCATTTCATTTCTTTGTCTGCACGTCCTATGTGGGGCCCAAAATAAATGGTTTTTCTTTCTTTCTTTTACCAGTGGCCAGAACTGGAGCAAATTGACAGGGCAGAGTGAAATAGATCTCCACGTGCCACGAAGCGCCACTTAGCTGCAGTATTGCTAGTCATTCAGTTTATTATTGCGAATGCCCAGTCTACCGTGTGATTCACTGGAGAACTATTTGATGCTTCAACCTCTATTAGCTGGATAACTTACTTTGATTTATTGACAGTAATATCATGCGAAATAAGGAAGAGCTCGTGGCTAAATAATAATAGCCGCTCGGGTCGTTCGTTCGGTTAGGTTGGAGTCACCCATTGGGTGACTATCCAACTCATGGTGTGTTTGCATGTCATGCTTACTCACAAGTCTCGCTGATGGGGGCGTGTGTCGGATCATTTAGTTGCCTTCAAAAAGGTTGAGTCGAATGGTGCTGATCCGTACGTTATGTTCGTGAACGGGCGCTGTCAGTTGTGACTGGTCATCTCTCGGTTGTTTTTTTTATTGCCATTTTTGTCCTTACTATGGACACTAAACGTGCACGTCTTTCTACAGGGTTCTCACATAATTTACCAACTCAGAATGAATGACGTAATCAAGATTTTGTAACAATATTCTGATTGAAAAGAGTGCCCATGGAGTTTCTTTTTCATTCTTCTCCATAATGACCTACGCTTAGGAATGGGCAACTACAGTACTTTCACAGTTATTATGCCTTGTGACTGGGACTGTAGCTTCATTTTATTATTGTCATTGTTTCGACAGTTCAAAAGTACTTGTAACTGGCCTATTTGAAATAAATGATTTTGATTTTTGACGCCTTTGATTTTGTTTCGATCGTGCCTAAAAACACGTTAAGCTTTTGGTCACAGCTTTCATTCTTAGATGTTTGATAGTCATTACAAGTAGACTAAAAGTCAGGCGTCTTTGAAAAATCTGAGTATTTAAAAAAAACTTCATTAAATTTATGTAAGAGTCTTGTTTGAGATAAATCAGTTATCGTTTAAGGATCGCAAAAGCTTTTGCAATTTATTTTTTATTTTTATCAAAACGTTGTCTCACACTAGGAATATCATCGGTATCGTGGGTGCGTTTACAAACAATTAAACTCACATACACAAACAGCCAGGCCCAAAACAACTATTTGTAGGCCATACAAATATTTGTACCGTGCGGGAGTCGAACCTGCGACACGCAACGCAGCAGTCAATCGCTCAGCCACTAACACATCAATTAATTTATTTGCGCCAAGGGTTCTCTGTAGTCATTTAAAACTATTTTGCTGAAACCTAAATGACCACAGTATCGTTTAACTTCAACTTCTGCCATTTTATGAATACGCTAGGGTGCTCAAAACATGCATAAAGTAATTAATGTCTAGTTTCACACAGATTCTCTACAACCGCCTTCACTACCCTTAACTACCTTCCAAGATACCCTTGGGATGCATTGAAACAACCTAAGAGTCATAAATAAGTTTCAACATCACTTCAAATAACATCAAATATGACGTGGTTATGGTCAGATCTTTCCCAAAAGAATACAACTTTGGTATTTAGAACTTCGTTCAATTTGTCTTTGAACGATCATGCACTACATTCATACATACGTACATAAACTTGTTCCTTTCTCTCAAGGGGGTACACTGAAACTACAAAACGCCACACCTTATATATCTACTACTTAATCTACATCAACATCTGCTTAGAACACAAGCTGGAAAGAAAACCGACCGAAATAAAAAAAAAACTATAAGCTATTCCATACGTTTTGATTGTGTAGGAAACTTCTGTTATTCTTTTTTTAAATTAGGTTTAGGTTTAAAGACATTTATTTCTCAAAAAAAGACACAAAGTCACTCACTTGAGAAACAATATTTACCTTTATATACTAATAAGCTTAAGATTAAGTTCGTCACTGCGTGATGTTCACCCATTCAATGCATTTAGTTTTTATTAGGTAATAACTTACATATAATTATTTTGTATAAATTGGGCTAATTGATTCTTGAATGCATTGAATGAAAGTACATTCTTTATATGTGAGGGTATTTTGTTATACAACTGTGCTCCTTCAAATGTTAACATTTTTCTGCCGAACTTAGTTCTCATCTTCGGCAAGACTAGAAAACTAGCTCGACGAGTGCTACGTTGTGTAATTTGCTTTATTTTGGTAAACGTCAAGTTAGTCTGTATTTTATTGTTGAGAGCCTTACGGATAAAAATACATGTGTGATAAATATATAACTGTCTAATATTCATTATTTTTGTTTGTTCGTAAACTGTGCTTGTTGGTGTTAAATATGGGTAGTTGAAAATCATTTTTATTAATTTGTTCTGTGTCACTTGTAGGTTGGCTAACTTTGTCTTGGCTGCACTGCCCCAGACTTCTATCAGATACAATAAGTGGGGTTTTACTAACGCATTGTAGATAGTATGACGTAATCTTCGAGGAATACATCGAACTATATTTCGCAGGGACCCAAGTAGTGATGAGAGCTTCGTTTTTATGTAGTCTAAGTGAGCATTCCATGACAAAGAACTATCCAATCTTAGGCCAAGATATTTTTCGCAGGTTTTTTGTTGTAAAGGAACATTATTAATATTTAATGGTACGTGTGGAGGGATCGTTTTATTTTTAGCTTTAAATAGTATATAGCATGTTTTGGAGACATTAATTGTTAATAAATTATATTGAAACCATGAAGAAAGGATGTTTAGGTCTTCTTGAGCTTGTGAAATTAAATCATGAATAGATGGCCCAAAATAAAACAAGCAAGTGTCGTCTGCATATAAAGTAAGATGACCATGTAGTTTTAGATCCTGAATATTATTAATATAAATCAAAAAAAGTAAAGGACCCAGAATAGATCCCTGGGGAACTCCACAAGTTATAGGTAATGGGTCACTTTGACAGTTATTATCCATTTTAACTAGCTGTGACCTGTTTTCTAGGTAAGACTTGAATATATTCAAAGCACTGCTGGTAATATTTAGTGCTTTTAGTTTTTTGAGTAGCAATTCGTGACTAACGGTATCGAACGCTTTTTTAAGGTCAATAAAGATACCAAGAACTATATTTTTATTATCTACATTTTGTTTAATTTTGGTAACAAGGTCGACCGTAGCTGTTAGTGTGCTACTGTTTGATCTAAATCCATATTGTCGGTCTGAAAGGAAGTTGAAGGATGTTAAATGTTTGTCTAATCGGTTGTACATAACTTTCTCTAATATTTTTGATAAGACAGGCAACACTGAAATAGGCCGGTAATTGCCTGGGTCTGTTTTAGATCCAGATTTATGAATGGGCGTTACCTTTGCCTTTTTCAAGGTATCGGGAAAATTGCCATCAGCCAGCAGCTTGTTAAAGCATTTGGTCAGAGGGCTCACTATTATATTTTTTATGCATTTAATTGCCTTAGTACTAATTCCATCTAATCCTGTACTGCTGTTAGAGTCTAGATTTGATATGATTTTGTCAATTTCTGTTGCGGTACACAGATCGAGAGTGGAAAGCATTGGTGTATTGTCAGATTGAGGTTTAGGTAAAGCACATGCATGATCGTCATGAAAGTGTCTGGGTATATCGTTTGCTAGAAGAGGTCCTATTGTGGCAAAGTACTCGTTAAAAATTTGGCAGATATCCTTTGAGTCTGTAATATATTTTGAGTTGATAAGTAGCTTTGAAGGAGCACAATTTTGTTTTATCTTATTGTTTGCTAAAATATTTACTAAATTCCACATTTTCTTTGGTTTATTAATACAATTGTTAAACTTTTTATAATAATAAGTATTTTTCGTATCTTGCATATGTTTGGTTACACGTCTTCTCTTTGTAATAAATTTTGTTTCCAAGTAGGTGTCATTCGGATTCTTCTTAAGCTCTGTCCATAACGCGTTTCTTTGGTTGATGTCATCTATAATGTTTCTATTTATCCAATCGTTTCGTGGAAGGTTTAAAATTTTTAAATTAAAATCAAATTACCAATGAATAATGATTCGGAGTTCGAACCTAAGGCACGCACCACCGTAGATGCGTGTCTGTGGATTGTGAGAAATGGGTAGCTCACTTTATGCCCGTCTAGTGATGACAGGCCGTGTCGATAGCACGTTCGTCTTCCAAGTGCGCTTCAAAGAGATGTCAGCAAAGCAGAAGGCCTTGTCACGGCCACTGCTTGCCAGAGTTGCAGGTACTTAGTTTAAAAGAGATACAGCGGCCATAAAGGGAAAAAGTAGAACATGGATGGATTTTAGTCAGTAAAAGTTTGGCACTCCCTTTCGCTCCGCCCAAGTTTTTTGATGGCATCCCAAACCAAAAAAAAAGATGTAGAGTACCGACGAACTTAAGCTCATGATTAATACGGGATTTCAATTTGTCAAATAATAACGTCTTTGCAAAAACTTGAACAAAGTTGTACACTTCTCCATGCGACTTCACGGCGACATACTTTTGTCCGAACAACAATAAACCCGAATTATGTTGATACTAGTCGTTACCGGCGACTTCGGAAGCCTTAAGCCGCGATTTGTTTTTTTTGTTCAGGGGGCTCTTAATTAAATTTTTTGTTTACATTCCTTACTTCCAGTATAATGGCTATAAAACAAGGCTGCCTTGCCATTTGTTTCATTCATACATGTCATGACATAATGCAATATTGCTTACCCCCTTTGTTTATAGCGTAATAATATATAAATAGTCTATGTCTTTTCGTAGGTTGAAATCTTTTTCCTTGCCAAATTTAATTATCCGATTAGCCATTTATTTGTGAAAAAGTTACAAGCATACAAACAAAACCAACGTAACGATAAAGAAACAAGGCACAAATATACAAAGATTAACGATACAAAAAGACAAAATACAAAGATAAACATATGAACATACACTCAAACAAACCGAGTTACTTTCACGTTTATACATTAGATATGACGACATGAACATGACTTGCATGTGTTTGTACATCACAAACACATGCAAGTTATGTTCATGTCGTTCCAAAACATTAACGAACACGTCAAACGTAAAGCCTTTTGCAAACAAAATGGACCGTGCCAGCTATCCGTAAATTGTTGGCATTTTTCTCTGGAACTGCTAAATCAATTTAAGTGAAGCTCTTTCGCTATTGTATAGGTGCTTTGAAAGTCAAAGGTGAATGTTAGCAAAAAATTTAGGAACTTTGACTTTTCAAAACGCGCTAGAATGTAGGTTACACAGTAGAATGTAGGTACAGTTTTAATCCTATTGGGTTTTTGCTCAGGTTTTTAAAGCAGACAAACAAGTTTCAGTTTTAAGATAATTAATATCGTTTAATAAAAAAGTTGCGGACAATTGGTAGTATGTTGATAAATTAAGCTTGAAAATTACGGTTTTTCGCCTTGCTTTTGGTCTCTCTACTGAGCCCTAATTGAGTTTCAACTACGTTCCTGATTACCTGAGCATACTGCATTTTTAAACAGATTTAAGTTTTGCAGTGTTTCATTAACAGGGCTTTTAGGATTTTTACTAAGAAGTTTGTAAATAATTATGAGATTTATGAAGTACATACATTGTTTATCAAATGGTTGTATTAAAATAGTGCTCATGAAATATATGTATTTCGTTATGCAGAATACTTCAGTATTTTGATGATGATTTTACTGAAATAGCATTATATTTCTATACAAACATGGAACAAGGATTCCCAATAAGCAATGCTGATTGCCAAAATATATTCATTTTTAAAGTATGTACGAGTATGTTAACTAGTCAAAGAGTTTAATAAATGTAAAAATAATTAATTTCCAACTTCGTTATATTTTTAGTTAAATAAACACTCCTTAATTATTTAAAACTAGCTGGTGCCTGCGGTTTCGCCCGCGTGATGATCGAAAAAAAGGAAATAATGTGTTATTCCAAACTATAATCTATGCCAATTTTCATCAAGATCCGTTCAGCCGTTTTGACGTGAAAGAGTAACAAACATCCATACATCCATCCTCACAAACATTCGCATTCATTATATTATTAGTAGGATTGCTTAACACACATAAATAAATGATTTAGTCTAACCGCGCATAATAGAGCAGGAAACATAATTTAATATTAATTAAACACACAGTCATGTAGTTACCTCAAAGAGTTTTACGTGGTGAGGCAACCATGCCCTGATCCCTTTAATAGCATACTTAATTCAAACGGAATTAATTTTCTTTTAAGTCGCATCCACTCTATGGACACAGAATAAATAGTTACAGAAAAACCATATCACAACAAGCAGAAAAAAAAGAAAGAAAAAACATTTATTAGTCGCAAATTACGACGAAATAACAAAAAAAAAATTCAACATGCAAAGCTTCACAAACATTTACAAATACATATATGGAACAATTTAAAAATAGCTTGTACGTCGTGACTGCGACAGGTAGGTCACCACTCAGCATGATGCTGTGCCATGGGAGCCCACAGCACAGCGCACAAAAAAACTGGAATGAACAATGAAAAGCGAGTATGGTTCATATACATACAACCTTTGTTCTGAATAGTTTGATGGCAGCATCTGTTTCACTTGTTCCATATAGTTTTTTTTGCAATATTTTTTCTATTTCTTGTGTAGATTCTTTTTTACCAATTATTGTGAATGAGTGGACATTGTTGGCTTTTAGATTCTTAGACGCTTTTTAACTTTTGTTAACATTTAATCTTTTTTTACGTTTTGTAAAGTAAGCAATGACTTATTTCACATGGGCACTTATAAAACGTCGAGAAAAGGTGCACGGTTCGGGTTGGTTGTTTCCTATGGAGAAGAAACGGCAAGAAATTCCATGCTTACTCTTTTAAAATCAGGTTTTACAATCTTGTTGTTACAGCGTTGAACTTAAGTATGAGAGGACAGCGTAGGCCCGACAATACGTCATTGCTTCGTTTTCATTATAACTTTACTAGCGCTCTGTAGAATTTGATGTTAGTTCTTCTATTAGGGTCTTACCAAGTACTCAAATGAAGGGACTCAAAAATAAGATAATAGTAATTTATAATAGATAAACAGTAATTTATTTTAGGTTATGCAAACAATGTCTAAATTACCTAATTTAGAAGGTGATCACGGCGTAGTGTAAGTGACTGGCGAGACGCGCTAACAAATTGGTTACGGATGGATGGATGAATTCTGCATATTGCGGTAGCCAAGCCCCTACAGTAGGGTTGCGGGTTGTTCGAAAAAAATACCGCGGTCAGGTTAGTCAGGAAAAGTTTAACACTCCCTTCCGCACCAAAGCTGGAGTTCCTCTGAGAGGGGGGGGGGGGGGGCGCAGCGGAGTACTTCTAAAAGTTGAGCATGACGAATTTAAGTTAGTCAGTTAAAGTCTGACACTCCTTTTCGCTGGAGTTTATCTGGGGGGGAGGGTAGTGCGGGAAAGCTTCTAAAAGATGAGCATGACTAATTAAAGTTAGTAAATTAGTCAGCAGTTAATTGATGAAATCAGATCAGTTGTATGAAGTGGGCATTCTGTTTGTTATTATTCTGTGACTGTAGGTTGTCAACGGCGCAATTTCCGACCGGACTTTAAAGTAATTTGTCCGGGTTGATCCTCTCAGATGCGACGGACGCTACATATTAGGTTAACTTGCTTAAATGAAAATGTAAATTCAATATGGGTAAATAAGGTTATGTGCTTATAAAATTAATGGTCGGCTACCTACATACATTATAATATTTATGGAGTAAAATTATTAAGAAGCAAAAGATTTTGTTATTTATTGTTCACATTTTTCTTTTTTCGCAAAAATGGTTGATTTTAGTGTTTTTTTTTTGCATTTTTAGTTGTAATATCCTACATGAATGATTGCCATACATTAACATACAATTTTTAATAAAACATGCAATGGTTATCGGCTTCATCATCTTCCTGCCCATACCCCATTCTATATACGTGGTCGGCACAAAACCTTTTCTTTTCCCATTCTCCTCTGTCAGAGGTTACGACATTATTTATTCCTTTCTCCTTCTTATAATTCCTTACTGATGCGTTTTTGAGTGCAATGAAACAACGACTGTCCGGTACAAGGTTGTTTTATTACTAACTAGCTTCCGCCCGCGACTTTGTCTGCGTGGCATAGTTATTTTGAGCTAACGCTAACTTCAACCCGCGTGAAAAATCTTTCTCTCCCCTTTTCTTTCCTCTTTCTCCCCTTTTTCTCACTTTTTTTAAGCCTATGTCCATCTCTAGGGTCCCAACTATCTCTGTGCATACGAACAAATATACAAACAAACAGAGTTACTTTCACATTAATAATATTAGTCAGGTTTGGTCGCAAAGGATTCCCTAACTAAGTTTTATAATTTGAAAGTTAAGTCAAGCAAAAAATTGAATCATAAAATCAAATCAATCAAGGTTTTTCAGGCAATCTCATGGAGATAGCCTGAAAAACCAGACGCGTTAATTGTGGTAATAATTTTCTAAATTTAACTTACAACATTCATTCTTATTTACTTTCAATTATTTACCTTTAGAGTTTGACATCTTTCGCTGTTTGTAAACACCTTTAAATACTTTTGTTCTGTATAGTTGTCATTTTGATTTTGTTTTTCTAATTCTTGTCTTTAAAATAACATTTTATAAACTCCGTACAATAGACCGGTTTACCCTCAACAAATTATATTATTTGCAGTTGTTTCATTGTTTGTTCATTTCGATGTCATGATTGTCAAATCTGTCTGACATCGGAATGAATGTCATAATGACATTTTAGTTGATTGGATACGTTCTCGAAATTAAGAGATTTTGTTTAGTGCTTGAATGGTGCGTTCCGAATGTTATGTTATTGTTGTAAACTTGTCCATATTTCTATACTAATTTTTTTTTGATGAAGTAGGTACTTAATTGTTATTTTTATTTTCTTTTTTTTTTCATTGTGTCTCATTGTCAGTGTTTGTTAACACAGTGTTTTTTATTATGATGATGTTAGCTGGCGGGTGGTGCAGAGTTGCAAGCGCCGTACTAGTTTCTCGTGTAGTTCTTGTATTTATTCATTTTCATTTTACTGATTTCCTTTTTTTTTATTATTATTTATTTGTTTAGCTATGACAACCTTTATTGATAATGAATCGTTTTTTTCTGCCAACGAATCTACTGCTAGTTCTGACGATAGTTTTTGTTCCGTTACTGACACTCTTGGTGATCTTTTACGTCAAAGCTTTAACCAAAATCTTGGCCGGTTACTAAACGTCTGTCACATCAATGCTCAAAGCATACCCAGCCACTACAATGAACTGTATGACACTTTTTCGAATGACAACGTCCATGCCATCCTGGTGTCTGAGACTTGGCTAAAACCCGATCTTTTATCCATCACTTACCCTCTCCCTGGATTCGTTCTTCTACGTAATGATCGTATCGGTAAGAGAGGGGGTGGTGTAGCAATTTATCTTCGTGCTGATTTTTCTTATAAAGTTCTTGCAACTTCTTCCTCTACTAATTTGGCTGAGTTTCTTTTTCTAGAGGTTTGCGTAAAAGGAATTAAAACTGTCCTAGGAGTTGTGTATTGTCCGCCTTCCATTGATTACTTCACCGAATTCGAATTGGTCTTAGAATCTTTGGGTTCAGAGTATACACATCACATCGTCATGGGGGATTTCAACACCAATCTCCTTGCCCACACCTCCCCTCGATCCCATAAACTCCTACATCTGGTTGAGTCAGCTAGTCTGCATGTGTTGCCTCTCCAACCAACACATCATAATACTGTTGGTGATGATACTTGGCTTGACTTGATCATCACTTCTAATCCTTCCTTAGTCTCCTCACATGGTCAACTTGTCGCTCCTGGCTTTTCCCATCACGACCTTATTTTCCTGTCGTATGTCCTAAAACCTCCGAAATCCAAACCTATGTTCCTGAACAGGCGTGCTTTTGGGCGAATGAATACAGAAAAACTGATCCAAGATGCATCCAATATTGACTGGACACCCCTGGAGGAGGCCACTTCAGTTGATGACAAAGTAAGTTGTTTCAATTGGGCTGTACTTAAGTTGTATGACACTCACGCTCCCATTAGAAAAGTCAAGCTAAAGCGGCCACCTGCGCCGTGGATGAATAAGGGAGTTAAGATGGCTATGCGTCGAAGGGATCGTGCGTTCCGGAAGTATAAAAAGGATCGGTCTGAGGACAACTGGACTCTCTTCAAAACTGCTCGCAATCGGTGTAATCAGATGATACGCAACGCTAAACGCCGCCACATTCTTGATAATATCACTTCTGCTTCTCCTGCTGATATCTGGAAATTCCTTGGAACTCTAGGTATCGGCAGATCGCGGCATTCAGACCTTCCTAAGACATTTGGTTTAGACGATCTCAATCGTCATTTTTCTGTTGTACCTACTTTGGATAGTCTAACCAAATGTCAAACCATTGACTTCCTTGCTGGTTTGGCGCGACCCAATATTAATCCCTTTGTCTTCACTCCAGTCGACCCGGGAGAGATCAAAAAGATTATCCTGTCCATTAAATCCAAAGCCGTGGGCTGTGATAACATAAGTCGCCACATGATTGTGACGGCTCTTGACCAGCTCCTTCCTGCAATCTCCCATATCGTTAACTTCTCTCTTTACTCCGGTGATTTTCCTTCTCTATGGCGGAAAGCCCATGTGCGACCTCTACCTAAAATTCCTAATCCCACTCTTCCTAGTCATTTTCGTCCAATTTCCATTCTTCCTTTCTTATCTAAAGTACTTGAGGCCTGTGTACACAAGCAATTTTCCTACTTCATTCACCATAACTCCCTTATCAGTCCGTTGCAATCCGGGTTCAGGCCTGGCCACAGCACCGTTACTGCTCTCCTTAAAGTGACTGACGATATTAGGCGGGGAATGGAAGACACTAAAGTCTCCGTCGTAGTGTTGATCGACTTTTCCAATGCTTTCAATACCGTCAGTCATGAAGTCCTTTTATCAATCCTCTCCTGTCTCATGGTCTCTCACGAGGTTTTGAAATGGTTTTCATCCTATCTTCAGGGACGTCAGCAGTCAGTTCTCGCTGGAGAATCTTCTTCCAGCTGGTGTAATCTTGTAACTGGCGTCCCTCAAGGCGGCATTTTATCTCCACTTTTGTTCTCTATTTTTATAGACCTCATTACTACCCAGCTTCAGTGTTCGTATCATCTTTACGCTGACGACCTACAGCTTTACTGTCAGGCAAGTGTTGACAACGTATCGGATGCGATTGCTGAGTTAAACCGGGATTTAGCAGTTGTTAAAAACTGGTCTGATCGTTTCGGTGTGGCGGTAAACCCAACCAAATGTCAGGCTGTTATTGTTGGTAGCCCCCATAGCGTAAGAAGGCTAAATAGCTCGTCAGTGCCACCGATTGTCTTTGACGGCACAGTCATTCCGCTTAGCTCCGACGTTAAGGATCTGGGATTGTATGTGGACACTTGCCTTGACTGGCGTAAGCAGGTCGCTACTGTGAGCAAGAGAGTCACCGGAACGTTGCGTGCGCTTTATCGATTAAAGAATATTCTCCCATCACACATAAAGGCAACGCTTGTTCAGTCCCTTATTTTCCCTTTAATTGACTACGGTGATGTGTGTTATTATGACCTGAATGCAGATCTACTCAACAAACTTGACCGACTTCTGAATAACTGCATTCGATTCGTATTTAATCTTCGTAAGTATGACCACGTGTCCGCCTATCGGTCACTTTTAAAATGGCTTCCCATCCGACAGCGCAGACAGTTAAGGGCCTTGACAACACTCTTTTCTCTTCTCAATAAACCCACTTCCCCTTCTTATCTAACTTCACATTTTAAATTTTTATGCTCTGCGCACAGTAAAAATCTTCGTTCTTCCCATAACCGCCTTCTGCGATGTCCTTCTCACCGCTCTGGTTTTCTCAAAGCTTCATTCCCTGTCCAGGCGGTCTTCCTGTGGAATGCACTCCCTCTGAATACCAGGATGGCCACCAATCGGTTCACTTTCAAAGTGAAAGCTCGGGAACATTTGCTTAAGAAGCTGGCAGATTCGTCTCCTAATTAAATGGTTGTAGTTTTTTCTTCATATATCTTTGTATTTTGAACTCTCTTTTTGTTAATTTTTTTTGTATGTATGTATTTAAGTATTTATCATTATATATATTTTTTTTTTTATTGTAAATATTACTAATTTTTTTCGGTTTCAATCTTTCTGCACCTTGCACCTACTATGTTTTCTCTCTGCATCACCCTAAGGTAGACTGGTAGAAAATGCCCAAGGCATTAAGTCCGCCTTTGTACAATGTTTTTATATTTGTGCATAAAGTTTAATAAATAAATAAATAAATAAATAAAATCTGCTCATTGCTTTTTCAAATCAGCTTAAGATAAATAAGCCCTAAGATTATTAGAATAAGATTCAGTCAACCGTGCACCGTACAGAAAGTTGGCAACAAAACTTGGTGTAGCAACTAATGCAACGAAACAGCTTCTCTAAAGCCGATATCGGCCGCTTCACTTTTTGTTGTTCATCATTATCTGAAATTTGAAATGTCTGACCACAAAATTAAATAAAAACCGAAAAATAATTTGATGATTTCTGAAATAAAAAGAACAAATGATTGTCATTTTAGCCAATAGTAGGTGAACTTGAAATCTTACCAATATTTAATCCTTACTAATATTATAAAAGCGAAAGTGAGTTTGTTTGGTTGTTACCTCTTCACGCTTTAATGACTGCACCGATTTTGATGAATTTTGGTACAGAGATAGTTGGGAACCAGGAGACGGACATAGGCTAAACGGTCTTGACAGACCAACAGACAGAAACGGTTCCGCTTTTTCCTTTTGGACACGGAACCCTAAAAACAGACAGACAAGAACAAAGTTATCCAAAAACTGTGTGAGTAAAATGTTTAAATTCCCGTTTCAAATTACAGATCAAACTTGCTCTTCTACAGCGTCGAATCTCATGAACTGGGGTCCTGAAATTTAGGCGCCTTGTTAGTACTCTTTTCAACGAAGTTGGTGAGAAGAGCTTCGTGAATCTGATATGAGATGTATTCTAGAGAACGGTTCACTCGTGTGAGCACCCACTTTTATGTTTAACTATTTTAATCCTGCTGTTTTGCCCGCTTAGTTTTTGGTGATTGTTTCACGGGATCGCATTACCGATTGTATTATATTATACATAGTAGATTTGCGTGCTGGTGTAAACAAAAGACGTTCATACATTTAAAAAAACTTTTGCATTTATAATTTTACTAGCTTTTGCCCGCGGCTTCGCTCGCGTTAAATTCGGGGTAACACAGTTCCCCTTGCGCCTTATTGATTTGTAATAGTAACGCTAAGTTTTCCCTTTTCTTCCCTCTTTCTCCCTCACATCCCACTTTAAAAAAAATTGTCTATGTCCGTCTCCTGGTTCCCAACTATCTCTCTACCAAAATTCATCAAAATCGGTTTAACCATTAAAGCGTGAAGAGGTAACAAACAAACAAACTCACTTTCGCTTTTATAATATTATAGTAAGGATACTAGCTGGCGCCTGCGGCTTCGCTCGCGTGATATCGAAAAAAAAAGAATTTTATGTGTTATTCCAGACTATAATCTACATCTGTGCCAAATTTCATCTAGATCCGTTCAGCCATTTTGACTTGAAAGAGTAACAAACATCCATCAGCCATCCATACATCCTCACAAACATTCGCATTTATAATATTAGGAGGATATCTTAAGGCGCAGAAAAACGACTTTTAATGATTTTATATTGAACATCACGTCTAAACTTGTAGTCTTATTTCTTTGAAAAAAATATATGTTATACTAGACCATTTTATTCATAATTTGAAATGTAAAAATGTGAAATTATATTTTAATAACATAGTGTAATTAATTTGTAAAGTATTGTCTAACGTGGACAAAAATCGATAATCACGCAAAAACTATGGGGCGTATTTACATGAAACTTTAATCATATAAAAGACAATTTAATGACCCATATTTTAGTATACGGCTTTTATTTGTATTGTGTTTGATAAATCAAGGTGGGTTGTTTTTTCAAATAATCTTGGTGCGCGTTGAAGCGGGGCTCTGGCGGGCGACGGGCGGCAGTGTATGGCTGACTACTGTCACGGTTAGACGCAGTTAATGTCGCCTTAAGATAATCTCAAAGAATGTAAGAACAAATACAATTACTCAACTTTAGAGTTTAATCGGTATAAATGGAGTTTGCTAATGTCAAATAAAATCGATTTAGATTATTATTGACGTAAAAGGGTTAGATCTCCCGAACAAGGACACTCAGCCAAGATTTTAAGACTCTTTAATACTCTCTTCATTTGTTCGGACTGATTTTGTTTGGTTTCTGCTGTATGTATAATCAGCCATACGTCCCCAGCTGGTGAGACACAAGTGGTAAATGGTGTTAATTTTGTAAATAGATTTCTACAAACACATTTTTTTTTAACTAGATGAGGCCGTTGTTTCGTACTTGACCACTCTGAGAAGTAATAACCGGAAAAAAAACTTAGAGGTTGAAGAGGTTGCCTTTTATTGTTTTTTTTTTAATGTGTCCTTTAAAGTCCACACATAAACTTTGTCAACTCACATAGGGACTTAGCAGGGAATTGTCTGAGAAGGCATTTTTAAGAAATAACTCGAAAGAGATACCGCGCCTCCGGAACATAAAGGGCAAAAGAAGGAACATGATGTGTGGGTTTTAGTCAGTAAAAGTTTGACACTCCCCCTCACTCTGCCCAGAATAGGAGAAGTTATTATTTGATGATTTTCCGTCCGTAAAAAAAGACATTTGTGAAAGTTGCTTAAAGTAGGTACTCAAAATGCCAGATCCACAATAAGGTTCATGTCTCCTTTCAATGATAAGGAGTACTCTGTTATCAATTACATGGCGGCACTGTGATAACATTTTATCTTAATTTTTTTTAGTAAAGGGAATTCCGGTTTCCTCATAATATAAGACATTTCGGGGAGTGTCCTTTGGTATTGCACAATCAAATTCCCCTAGACCCATTCTATCATCAAACGAGTAGAGATACGGTGAAGCGTACTCGTTATGTGGTTGAAGTTCCACGAATGAAGCGCTATGCTTCCACATTTATTTATCGTTCGATCTGTCACAGCTTCTTTGTTCCCTGATAATTAGTGTGAGTCGGTTTTAATAGACAAGCATTGGGTCACTGTCCATCCGTTTAGTGACGACAGGAGGCTTACCATCAACTGTTATTGCGATTCAATTCATGGCCTAAAATAAACTGTTTTGCTATTTCATACCACAATAATCCTTAATACGATCCAGTTTAGGCAACGCCAAATCAAGTCTACAATTGCTTCGAAACTGTTTTCGTTCATTCATTTTTCATACCATGACGTGACCTATCAACCTGTAAAGGATAGCTTATGTGTCAAAGTAACTAATTCAAAAAAAGTTGCTATTTCTTGGCGTGAAATGAGTCATTTTGTTAATAACTTTATAAAACTTGTGATAATATACGTAATTCAAGGTATTTCAGCCATTATTTGTATTACTTATTAATATAACTTCAAATAATACTAATAAAATTAAGTAAAGAACTCACAACAATTAAAAGAAGGATGGTCATTTCGTACCAGACTACGAAATGATGGCGTCCCAACATGCCATATATGTATATGAAAAATACCGGTATTTTTTAAGGTATTAAAATACACTAGAAACATCTTTTTAAGTAGCCACAAAAAAAATTATCTATTTATTTTAGTTAGTAGAATAGTTGTTGACTGCAATTGAATATATAGTGTGCAGGCATTAAATCAATTAATATACTGATTTTTATTACGGATTCTTGTCATAAAAAATAATTATGTAAGATCAACGTTTTGTTCAACTACGTATAACAGAACGTCATTTGTCATCGACAGGTTAATTAGTCTGTGGACATCGACATGAAAAAATGGTTTATCTGAGGACATGAAAAAAAAAAGTCAAATCCAGCTTCTATAGAAATTTGGCCATTGTTCTTTCAAAACTGACAAAAGTGGAGGTGCGTTCCTAACTTTTTTTAATCAATTTATTTTAACAACAACACTAAGCAAACCTTTTATATTTCTTAAGAAAATAATGATATAAACTACTATTATTTAATGAGTACTAAATATGGCGTAATGGTATATAATTTGAAGCTAGAAAACGTAATTTGAAAATGTTTTTGTTGTAATTTTATACAGATTTTTAGTTTCGAAACGCAACGCATATGGTGCGAGTAAAAGAGACATACTTATGCAACGTCTGTATAGCGTCATCTCTTTCTCACACTGCGGACCACAGACAAATTTCGATCTTTCATTCAGTCCGTGAAGATTCAAACTCCTGTCAGCTAAAGGCACTTCATGGTACGAATCTGCGCGATTTAGTTTAGGTACTTATACTGGATTACATCGGAAGTGAATGGTTAACTAAAAGTTGATGGTAGGCCTACAGGCCGTGTTTGTGCTCCACGCGCGCCTCAAAGAGATGTCAGCAAAGCAGAGGGGCCTGCCAAGGCCACCGCCTCCCGGGGTTGCGGGTTGTTCGAAAGAGATACCGTTGCCCCGGAACATAAAGGATTAAAGAAAGAACATGGGTGGGTTTTAGACAGTAAAAGGCTAACACTTCCCCTCCCCCGGTCCACCTAGATCAGGGAAAGTTATTTGAGGATTTATTGTCCGCAAAAAAAAACAAATAAGCGTGTTCCATCGCCATCAGGAGAGTTGCGTCCAAACGCTATTCAGTAATGTAAATGATGTTTTCTTAAACCATTTTAAGAGCAGTAGCGACCTACATTGCATTATAAACTTCAGTTATCCTTACTAATATTATAAAAGCGAAAGTAAGTTTGTTTGTTACGTCTTCACGCCTAAATGACTACACCGATTTTGATGAATTTTGGTACAGAGATAGTTGGGACCCTGGAGACGGACATAGGCTATTTTTTTTAAAATGAGAAATATGGGAGAAAGAGGGAAGAAAAGGGAAACCTTAGCTTTGCTATTACAACAAATACGGCGCAAGGGCAAAAACTACAGGTAGCAGGTACATGCAAATCAGGAAAGGGGAACTGTGTTACCCCAAATTTAACGTGAGCGAAGCCGCGGGCAAAAGCTAGTTTTATTTAAAGTTGTGTGTTGTTAGTTGATGCAATAAATTGTCGATATTTGCTGGCAATAGAGCGATCGTAAAATTTTAGGGACGCGAACTATTTATTGATTTAAACCCAGTTCAACGAGTGCTTTGTGAACGGGGTTAATTGGATATTGTACCTACCAATATTTTTGACTTTCATGAGGAATACAAGCATTTTGTTCGCTTCATTTTTGATGTTTGACGGCACGTTTAGCTCAGTGGTTGAGCGATTGTCTGCTGCGCTGCGTGTCGCGGGTTCGATTCTCGCACGGAAAAAATATTTGTATGGCCTACAAATAGTTGTTTCGGGTCTGGCTATTTGTGTATGTGAGTTTAAATGTTTAAACGTTACAGGAGAATTTAAAATTCTTAGTGTGGGGCAACGATTTTTTTTCAAGTGATGTACTCTAGATTAATAGTCTTATCACAAATGAAAACTAACAGCGTGACCAGAGGGCTGGCCTTTATTTTGGTCAAAGAATCAGCATTGCCACCGAACGTGGCAATACTGCCAGCCTTCTGGGCACTTTTCCTATTGACAGCAATGCAGATGATTTTTTAACGCCCTGTATTTGTTTTACCCTTTTTGTTACTTGTACACATTTTAGTTAGATACACTTAATTATTATTATAGGTTGTATGATTCTCATATAGATATGATTAAAATTAAAATTAAAGATATCAAAACTAATATAAAATAACTTTACGCCTCGTTATCCCCACAAGGTTAGACAGTAGTGTATCTAAAACAATACACCCACATTCAGTCAGATATTTTCAAGGTCCATCTACGGGAGCGAACCTATTGCCATCAGACGGACTCAATAGGCTAGTTTCCTAAAAAAAAATAGCGTCTTTTAGATTATTAAAGTAACGTGTGACGTCACTTGTTGCGAAAAAGTGCAGCAACGCGTGACGTCACACGTAACTTTAATGGCCTATATCTTTGTCATTGATGGTCTAATTTACAAATTTAAAAAATACGTGTCCCTTATTTTTGAATAATCTAAAAGACTGACTAAATAGAATGTAGTTACTTTGACTCTAGAAACTACCCTATTCTAGACTTTGTGACAGCTTCTGATAAAATCCTGATGGAAAAACCCATTAACACCTTGCCCGTCCCGGGAAACGAACCCAGAACTTCATCTCAACAGTTGCTTGTAACCACTAGATCAACGATGTGTAAAAACTAGTTTGCATTATAAAACAAATATGCCTATATTCGGTTAGGCATAAATCGCCAGTGACAGAAATTTTGTAGCTCGGCTTAATACCAAATTGATGTGAATTGGACTGTCCTAATTGACATTTATTAATGTCGACAAGTGTATGCAATTTGAGACAAACCTAATTAAAGCTGATTATATGTAGTGATTGTTATAGACGGCTTTTTAGTTGATTATTCTTACTCTTTATTGCAACAAAAACATAGAACAATAAATTTAATGTACAGTGGCGAAGAATTAGGTTTTTTTTTACAGCAAACCTTACTTAGAGAAATTTGCAAATTAGTATTAAACAAATGTGCATAAACAGTACACTCCACTACATTTGACGGGCCTGTTGGTCTAGTGGTTAGTGGCCCTGACTGCTAAGCCGGAGGTCGTGGGTTCGATTCCCACCCAGGACAAACTTTGTGTGATGAGCTATAAATCACACCCAGACACAGAACAAACAATCATTGTTTGTTCTGTGTCTGGGTGTGATTTATCTATAATATGTATGTATTTATAAATTATATAAGTATGTATATCAGTTGTCTGGTTACCATAACACAAGCTCTGCTTAGCTTGGGATCAGATGACCGTGTGTGAGTTGTCCCAAGATATTTATTTATTTTTATTTTTTTATTTTACATAGTATAAAACAAAAAGTTGCTTACCGCTGTATGTGCCTATGTATGCTTAGATCTTTAAAACTGCTCAACAGATTTTGATGTGGTTTTTTTTAATAGATAGAGTGATTCAAGAGGAAAGTTTACGTGTTTAATATTAGTATTTATAATTGCACACGAAGCCGGGACTGGTCGCTAGTAAATAATAAGCGTGTTTTTTTTTATTAATTGGATATCTTAATAAGTGTGTCTGACAACATAAACCAATTCATAATTAACATTGTGCACACTCAAAATGGTGCAACCCTAACTTTTATTACAAACAACCTCTTTTTTTTAAATAAAATTACCCTAACTCCTTTTTGCTAAACCATGCGCAATAACAAATTACCTACTTACAACTTTTCAACAAACTTCGCGCCCTCCGTCAACCCCACGATTACGTCATGAAAACAAAAGGGCATCACTCAACTACCCCCATATAAGTACACCCCCTCCGCCCTCACCCCGCAGCGCTAATCCTTCACTGTCTGTGTGAATTCAGTTACGAGTTCCCGCGAGTCTCCTTTGGTCGGCTCTGACTTGGTCTTCAGAGGCCCCATGTGATGTCTCGCGATTGTCTTAATGGCGTCTGTGAAGTCTTTGAGGAAATTCTGGTTTATTTTGACAGAAGCTAGTGGTTATTTAGGTAATTGGATTAGTAAATGTAGACACAGATTTTGTTAATTTGCTTGAAATTATTTACTGTGTTTTCTCGAGCTTAGATCTAGTCAACTTTCTGCCTAGTATTTCTCCAACAACTTTGCCTTTGACGAAACGGTTGGTGTAGTGGTTGAGCGGTCGATTGCTGCGCTGCGTTTCGCGGGTTCGATCTCCGCACGGAACAAATATTTGTATGACCTACTGGTAGTTGTTTCGGGTCTGGCTGTTTGTGTATGTGAGTTTAAATGTTTGTAAACGCACTCGCGATACAGGAGAAATGCCTAGTGTAGCATAACGTTTTTCTTTAAAAAAAAATACTATGTTGAAGTCAAATTCCAGTCTTACCTAATGCAGCTCATTAATAGTCTTTTCATACAACAACTGCCTGTCTTACTTCCTCGACCCCGTTAGTACTGGGTAACAAAATACCACTTGTTGAGAATGTTAGTCAGACTTTCCGATCACTTCCTACCCATAACGACTGTCAAAGGTCTACAAATGACAGATGAGACCAACAGTTTAAAGTGTTTTCCGTGGCACGGAGGCAATTTTATAGTTATAGATCTCTATTACTCGTTAGTAGTCATCTCCTTTCTAGCCGTCCTCCAGAACATTTTTCTATGGTATTTTTGGACCTTTTGTATCCATTCATTTCAACATTTATTGTCTATTTATAAAAGAAAAAATCACTCACTCACTCATTTCGAAATTTCAGAAACTACAAGTTTTAGGACCCTCACATTTTGCATTGAGATCCTTTTAGAATGTAGGTGCTTATTAAGACGGGATTTTGCAAAATTCAACCCCTAAGGGGATGAAACAGGGTGGCAAATTTTGTATGGGAGAACGCGATTCCTTTGCCGGATTGACTTGAAGTTTTACATAGGATATTAATAACTAGGTATATAACACAACAATACGACACTAAGTCGCTGTGCAGCGGATGAAACCGCTGGGCACAGTTAGTTAGGTATGATTTTAAAGTTTCATCAAATAAAGTTCATGTCAACATAACATGTATGAACAAACGAGTTAATAGCCTCATTCCAATTATGATAATTAATTACTTTTGTAGTAAAATTCCAAAGCCATGATCAACAGAAATTCAATTAAACACCCCTCAAAATAACTTACTAATGGCATAAAGGAACAACATTTTCATAAATTCTAATAGCCTTGTGCGTGTAATATCGCGGTTAATTTATTTTATGTGCGCCCCAGACTTGCCCTATAAAAGGAACAGAAAATTCTGGAATAAAATACGTAAACGTGTCCTTGTAAGGAAACCCGGTTCGCAGCGTATCGAATTTATTCACAAGGAATAAAAGTAGTAAGATACATGTAAACTTATGTCCATAGGTACCCTTTTTTGCGGATGGGAAATCATCAAAGCATTATCAGAGTTGTACTGACTAAAACCCACCCATGTTCCTTTTGTTGCCCTTTATGTTCCGGGCCGCGGTATCTTTTTCGAACCCCAGGAAGGCGGAGGCCCTGGCAGGCCCCTCTGCTTTGTTGACATCTCTTTGAGGCGACACGGTCTGTCGGCAATAGACGGACGGACGGTGAGCTACCCATTGCCCACCGTCCACAGGCCCGCATCTACGGTGGCCGGGAGTTATCTCGCGCCGCCCGACTCCCGGAACGTCTCCATGGGTCCCGTCCATAGGTGCGCTTAAAAGAGGTTTTACTTAACATTGTTTGTTGTTCTGAAGCAGCTTCTATATAAGAACGTACACAAAACTGCGATGCGGCGCCGCATCGTAAAAATCTACGAGCTTGCACGATGCGTTGTAAGAACTTGCGAATTGATTCGCATCGCACATTCCTGCGATGTTGCGTCGCACTTGTTGACGTCATTTTAGCCCACTCTGAGAGAGCGTGTGGGCAAAAGAAGATAATGAACCCATGCTTATCCTTACTAATATCATAAAAGCGAATGTGAGTTTGTTTGTTTTCCATCCCGTTTTCAAAGGTTAAACTGATTTTGATGAATTTTGGTACAGAGATAGTTGGGATAGTTGGAGACGAACATAGGTTTTAAAGTGAGAATTGAGGGAGGAAAAGGAAAGAAAAGGGAAAACTTAGCTTTGCTATTACAATAAATTAGGCGCAAGGGAAAAACTACAGGTAGCAGGTACCTGCAAATCAGAAAAGGGGAAGTATGCTACCCCGAATTTAACGCGAGCAAAGCCGCGGGCTAAAGCTAGTTTTTAAATACTAAAGAAAAGGCATTGGTCGGTTAAAAAAAACATCTTAATTGAAGTATTAATAAGTTAAAAACTAAATCAGAATTCAACAGAACTTAACACTTTTCGTCCCTCATAGCTATTCCTTTGTAGGGATCAGTACCACTACAAAAAAATCTTGGTCAACTTACATGAGGACTATGCAGATAGCTGCATAGTCCTCATGTAAGTTGACCAAGATTTTTTTGTCTCGACCTTAAAAGAGACTATGACCTCTGAGTTTGTTTCGGCTGATTCTTCTTAGAGTAGTCGGGTAAGAAACACCGGCCTCATCTAGTTAAAAAAAAACAAAGACGTGTAAATGTGTTTGTGAAAACCTACTTGCAAAATAAACATCATTTATTACTAAAAGAAAGAATGGAACCCTTACAGGATCACTTTGCTATCCGTCTATCTGTCTGTTAAGACTCTTTATCTTGGGAACGCGTGAAGGTATAAAGTAAAACCATACTTAGAACTTATATCCATTGACTTGAGTAGTCTGTGGTCCCTTAGAGCTGTGAAAAAATCAACCCTCTAAAGCCCCGTTCCAATAAACAAAAACGAGTCGTTTTGCTTACGGATAGTAAGATTTTGACATAAGTTCTATGAGACTTATGTCAAAATACAACTGTCCGTAAGCAAAACGAGTCGTTTTTGTTTATTGGAACGGGGCATTAGTCTACGCAATCAAAATATAAGGCCGCTTATGTCACAAGTTTGTGCGGAACCCTAGCCCGCACTTAGCCGGTTTTTTGTAGACAGTAAAACTTTGTTCAGTTTCCCCGAAATGAGTCGCCAGCACTTTCTAAACCAAAATTAGTATTCCTTCGGGACTCTTTCAAAAATAGGTAAAAATGCTATAAAATTTGTAAAGATGTCTTTTATTCAGAGTTTAGAAAAAAACCAACATAGAAATAAATGCTACGTATTTCCACGAGTCCTTCGATCGATGTATACGGCTCGCACATTTTATAAGAACACTAACTTTTGCCCGCAGCTTCGCTCGCGTTTAATTCGGGGTAACACAGTTCCCCTTTCCTGATTTGCAGGTACCTGATACCTGTAGTTTTTGCCCTTGCGCTTTATTGATTGTAATAGCAAAGCTAAGTTTTCCCTTTTCTTCCCTCATTTCCCACTTTAAAAAATAAATAGTAGTCCGTCTCCAGGGTCCCAACTATATCTGTACCAAAATTCATCAAAGTCGGTTTAGCCATTAAGGCGTGAAGACGTAACAAACAAACCACTTTCGCTTTTATAAAATTAGTAAGGATTTATAACAAGAAATAAATTTCATAAAAAAGGTGTCTGATTGTCAAGTCTGTGAATAAACTGAAATAAATGAGTTCGTCGTAGAAGTATAAAGGTTCTGATAATATATTCGTAGGCTGAAGGTAGCCTAATTTGAGCAACAGTTTTCGCTAGAATTTAATACATAAAATTCTCGTATCACAGTTCTAATTGGCATTCTTCTCCGAAACGGCTTGACTGATTTTAATTTAATTTTATACATATATTCGGGAGGTCTGAGAATCAGTCGTTATCTATTTATCATACCCCTAAGTGATAATGGTGGCCCTTCTCAGAAGGGGGCCCTTCTCTTCTGAGCAGTGAGTGAAGACGCTGAGCACAGCTTTTTTTTGCGGATGGGAAATCATCAAATATCTTCCTTGCTCTGGGCGGAGCGGGAGGGAGTGTCAAACTTGTACCGACTAAAACCCACCCATGTTCCTTCTACTGCCGTTTACGTTCCGGGGCTGCGGATCTCTCTCGAACAACCCGCAACCCCGGCAGGCGGTGGCCCTGGCAGGCCCCTCTGCTTTGCTGACATCTCTTTGAGGCGCGCGTGAAACACTAACGCGCCGTTGACACCTGCGTTGGCACCGGCCTGTCGTCAATAGACGGACGGACGGTGAGCTACCCATTGCTCACCGTCCACAGGCCCGCATCTATGGTGGCCGGGAGTCTTCTCGCGGCGCCCGACGCCCGGGGCGTCTCCCGCGGCGGCTGGGTTGGTTTGACGTTCTCTCCCTCGAACGCCCGGCCACCTTCTTCGCTAGCATGACTGCTTCGCAGAAGTAGGTGACCACTTCTGATGCCCTCTCGCTCCGGACCATGGACTGGACCAGGGCCGGACAAGAGAGATCGCCGCCGCCAATCGCCTCCACGAGGTCACGGCGGTGCTCCGCCCAAGCTGGGCAGACTGCTACTGTGTGCTCCATCGTGTCGCTGGGCACAGCTAGTAATCACATTAGTCTTAATCGTAATCGTAGTAATCTTAGAAAACTTCTGCAGTCCAGCTTACAAAGACACACTACACTAGCACATGGGCGCGGCGTTGCTCTCGTAAAGTTTCGTCGATTAAAAATATTTTTTAATCTAGGTTATAAACTATCTGTGTTTCAAATTTTAACCAAATCAGTTTGGCCGTTTGAACGTGAAGGAGGACAAACATTTACACACACATGTACACGTATTTTGTTTGTTCTTAGTGTTCCGTAGATCAAAGGATTAAACGGAACCCTTTTAAGATCACTTTGTTGTCCGTCTGTCTCTCCTGTCAAGACCCTTTATCTCGGGAATGCGTTGAGGTATCGAATTGAAATTACCATTCATTATCATAATCTGTAGTTTCTTGGAGCTGTAAAAAAATGAACCCTCTAAATCTACGCAGTCAAAAGATATGGCCATTTATGTCGCAATTTAGCACGGAACCATCGGCGCACGAGTCCGACTCGCACATAGCCAATTTTTTCATTCTGTGCTTTAACAATTGTTAGAGCACTTAAATTACGACTCGTAATATATTTTGAAGCTACGCCACTGTGCAGACAGTACATCTATGTATGTATATATACTATGTATACTTCTTTCTATTTTTCTTCTATGTATATCACATACCCAATAACTCTTTTCATGTGTTATTTGCACCCCATTCTATTAACAGCCGATAGAATGCTACGGTGCGTGAAAGAAAATAAACAGAAAGGCAGCGCAAATCGTTCCAGTTCGCACATCTTCGATCAACTTCGCGGTTCATTTGTTCAGCTGACAAAAAACGGTCTTGAATGATTAAGTAAATGAAAGAACAAATTAGGACCTCTTTTTTTGCATGGGAATATTATAAAATAGGAAAAAAAGAAAGAAAAGAAAATTGCGTTTATTCAGCGTTATTAAATAAAAAAAAACAGGAACACCTTAACATAAAACAAAATAAATATATTTTTATATTTGACGGCACGGTTGGCGCAGTGGCTGAATGTTTGACTGCTGCTCTGCGTGTCGCGGGTTCGATTCCCGCACGGAACAAATATTTGTATGACCTGCAGATAGTTGTTTCGGGTCTGGCTGTTTGTGTATTTGAGTTTAAATGTTTGTAAACGCACCCACGATACAGGAGAAATTCCTAGTGTGGGCCAAAGTTAAAAAAAAAAAGAAAGGGCCTCACCTCAGCATAATGCCAGATGACAACACAAGGCCGCCACTTGACGCTGATTTTCTACATACTACAAATAATACACATTGTAAAAATAAAAACTGAGATAGTTAATATATACCTAAAATATACGATAGTTTTATCTACCCGAAAATTCTTTTCGTGTGATCTTTGCATCCCTTTCGTTTAACAGCCAATGGAGTACGGTGGACCGTGAATAAGAGTAAATAGAAGGGCAGCGCAAAGTGTTTCAGTTCGCTCATCCTTAAGCAACTTCGCGGTTCATTTGCGCACGGCTGACAAAAAATAACGGTGTTGAATTTGTTGCCACGGCTTATTTGAATTAATTATGTATTTTTGTAATTCTTTTTGTATTACTATGGGCACTTTTAATGTGCACGTCTTGCTACATCGTTCTCACATAGTGTACCATAATAACACGAATGATGTAACCAAGGTTTTGTAACAATATTCTGATTTAAAAGAGTGTCCATAGAGTTTCTTGCCCATTCTTCTCCATAGAGATCTACGCTTCGGAATGGGCAACTACAGTACTTTCACAGATATTATGCCTTGTGCCTGGGACTGTACTTTCATTTTTATTGTTGTCAATGTTTCGACAGTTCAAAAGTGCCTGTAACTGGCCTACTTGAAATAAATGATTTTGATTTAGTAAATCAACAGCGATTTGTACTAGTAAACTGGGGGCAAGGAAATTTGCTTACCTGATTCTTGCATGACAAGAATAATAATTTGCACTGACTGATTAAAGTGACTGCTTCGTTGATCTAGTAGTCGTTAAATATCAAATAACTTTCCCCGCTCTGGGCGGAGCAGGGGAAGTGTTAGATTTTTACTTACTAAAACCCACCCATGTTCCTTCTTTTTCAGCTTGAAGCAACCATGGAGTTTCTTGGCGGTCTTCTCCATAGAAAACGACCAACTTGAATCGTGCACCTTTTCTTGACGTTTTATAAAAGATCATGTAGACCCATGTGAAATAAAAATATTTTTATTTCATTGATTTGACTTTAACTAACCAATCACAAAACTAACTTAGCCCAAGTTGTGTAAAAGAACCATTACTTAAGAGATTGATTAGATTCACACTCACCGTTTACAACGAATCCTCATCTCAAGTTAAAACGCAGTCTAATACAACAACACAGAAGGGTCACCGCCTGCCGGGGTTGTGGGTTGTTCGAAAGAGATACCGTGGTCCGAGAACGTAAAGGGCAAAAGATGGAACATGGGTGGGTTTTAGTCAGTACAAGTCTGACACTCCCCCACGCTCCGGCCAGAGCGGGGGACGTTATTTGACACATTGATTTAATTGTTTTAAATACAAATAATTATTTTATTAGTTGAACATAGGTGAGTGTATAGATATTTTTGACGGGCCTGTTGGTCTAGTGGTTAGTGGCCCTGACTGCTGAGCCGGAGGTCGTGGGTTCGATTCCCACCCAGGACAAACTTTGTGTGATGAGCATGATTGTTTGTTCTGTGTCTGGGTGTGATTTATATAGAATATGTATGTATTTATAAATTATATAAGTATGTATATCAGTTGTCTGGTTACCATAACACAAGCTCTGCTTAGCTTGGGATCAGATAGCCGTGTTTGAGTTGTCCCAAGATATTTATTTATTTATTATTAATTTTAATGAACGCTATGTCTAGCCGTGATCGGCGTACAAATATTTTTGGCACAAGCATGCTGATTTTAACAAATATTTGATGATTTCCCATCTGCAAAACAACACTGTCCAGAAACGCGCGAAATAGTAACTGGACCTATCCAACATAATGTACATTTAGCAGGCCACTATAAACAAAGGCTGCAGTCCCAACTAATCTAGGCGACAACGTACAAATCAGACGAGTGGGAGCGCAATCACTGCGTTGTGAAAACTCGTTCGTGTGTGCGCACGAATTATGGCGGGTCCCATTCAGTGTAGGCTTCAAATTCATTTGGGGTTATTTTGAAATTCGAATCGGGGTTTTGCTATTTAGGGCAATCGGTACGATGTTCTGAAATTAGTTATGTTTGGATAAAGTTGTTTAGATTAATGCGAATATTTGTGAGGATGTATGGATGTTTGTAACTCTTTCACTTCAAAACGGCTGAATGGATCTTGATGAAATTTGGCACAGAGGTAGATTAAAGTCTGAAATAACACATGGAATATTTTCTTTTTCGATATCACGCGGGCGAAGCCGTGGGCGGCAGCTAGTATTTTATATAAACGCGAAAGTTTGCTCGGATGTGTGGTATTACTGTTTCACGCAAAAATTACTAAATGAATTTCAATGAAACTTTACAAAAATATAGCTTATAGATCAGAATAAGACATAGCCTGCAATTTATAAATATATATTGTATATTCTATTACCACGCGAGTGAAACCGCGGGGCGCAGGTAGTATAATAATATAACAAAAGATGTACAGATTTGACAATATATCAAAAACTAACTTTAATAAACCACGCTTTAATATTATCGTGACACAATTTGTCATCATTATAAAACCAGCCATTGTAAATCAACAGAACACTCCTGTCCATTTCTGTGACATAATCCCTTAGACATTTCCTTCATTGAAGTACTTTGCAAACTATGCCAATTAAAGGCCAAGGGCAATTAAAGTTCTGATCATAATCTAATTGAGTCTAGAGCTGCGTCAACATAATCTAACTTGGATGTCGGTCTTATATGTAGTGACGTCAATGCTAAGCACTTATCGCCTAAGTACTTACGCTTCTTGCTTGTCCAGTGTCGTTAATTGCCGGGTAACTTAAATTGGCTTGGAAGTTTTTGATAAGTTTATTTGATGACATTTGCAGGAAGGAAGAGGAGTTCTATTCTAATTTAGTCAGTTAGTTAATGAATCCTACTCGTATTATAAACGCAAAACTTTGTATGGATGTATGTATGTTTGTTACTATTTCACGCAAAACCTACTGAATGAATTTTATGAAACTTTACAGTAATATAGCTTAACACGTTCATCGCCATGGTGGGTCAAAATGACCGGCACTTGATCTAGCCATTTGGGCCATGGGGGGTCAAAATGACCGGCACGCCAGACCTACCTTTGCGAAGCCCGTTCGCGCCGCAGAATGCAAAAGCTGTGTATTCAACCATACAATGTGACCGGCGCGGCCCCAATGAACACCTGTAACTACTTGGTTTTTTGATTTTTTGATGGCATACCTGTTTTTAGGACTTAGAGAAAAAAGTTAATGAAAAAACATAGGATTTCGAATCATATATTTTTATTTCTGTTATAAGTTGCATTTATGCATAAAAATGAAAAGACAACAGAATATTATTAATTTTAGGCATGTTTTTATCAAAATTTAAGAAAAAAAGAAAGACAATAGAACAAAAAATATTAGGAACGTTTTTTATCAAACCACAATTACAAATCGTCATACGAACAACAATCAAACTAAAGATTAATTCAACTCTAAATGGATATTCAAACATTTTAGTGGCATTTGTCAAAACATTGACGACATAAATGGGGATTGCCGGGACAAATAGTGCAAAACCAAGAAACCTTCTTTGTTTTGTTCTTGGCCACATTTCTTCCATGCAACTCAACATTTGATTTGTAACAATCACGACAAAATTTTCTTGTTGATACTGCTGCACCTTCTTTTTTCTTAAGCTCGTGTTTTTGTCTTCTGGGTCGTGGTGTGGTCAATCCCGTATTTTCTTGACTACCCTCAATCAACTGCTTTGCCAACAGTCGCCTAAAATCGACGACAGATATCTTCTTCTTCGTTGTACTTTCATATAGTACTCTTGCATTTACTACAGCAGTATTGAGTAATAATTCGATACCGAGCTTCTTATACCACTTTAACGTCTTTCGCAATGGACTCGAATAAGCACTCATTTGGTCAGACAAGTCAACGGCTGCTTTGGCTTTATTATAATCAATCACAATTTTCGGTTTAATTGTTTCAACCCCTCTTTTGTTCTTTTTTTTTGTAAAACCAATTGAATGTTTGGTTGACAACAAACACACGTCCCTCTTATCCTTCCACTTCATAACCGTGACTCCGTTTTTGTTTTCTTTTGCCATAAACTCACCCGGTTTCAGATTTCCAGTCATGACGTCCTTTGGTAAGTTCTTCCTGTTTTTTCGTAGGGTCCCTACTAAATGAGTATCGTGTTGAACTAACTTCTCAGCTAGATCTAAGCTTGTATACCAATTATCTACGAACATGGTATGACCTTTTCCAAAGTAGTTACGTGCTAAATTCAAGACAACGTTGGTTGGAGTATTATCTTGTGAATCTAATGTCTTTCCTCCATATACCTCCACCTTTGTCGTATAGCCAGGTGTAGTACACAATTTAAATAGCTTGATGCCATATTTATGTCTTTTCGACTTATTATATTGACGGAAAATGATACGCCCACGAAATGGTATCATACTTTCATCGACGCATAAACATTCATCGGGAGTATAATGAATTGAAAATGTTTGGTTCAATATTTCAACCAATCTTCGTATTTTACCCAGCCGGTCATTTTTTGGAACTTCTTCGTTGTTGGAAAAGTGGAGCATTCTAAGCAAAACTTCGAAGCGGTTGCGACTCATAGTCTTTTTTGCAAAAGATTGACCCAACATTTCATCATTAGACCAATAGTCTACGATTTTTGGTAACTTCACTATACCCATCCAAATAATCACGCCTAAAAATCGTTTTATTTCTTTTTTGTCGGTTGGCGTCCAGAGCCGTAGTCTCGACTTATCTTTAATGCCACCTTTATCGATACTTTGTTGGGCAAATATATTCGTCTGATGTGCTATATTTTCAAATAACTGGTCAGTGACTAAGAGGGAATAGAAATCAACAGGTGTAGCATTGGCTAGTTGATTTCGAAGTGGGTAAGGTTTCAGTCCCGGTATTTCGGTAAAAGGAATTAAACGAGGCTGCTTACCACGTGGCTGGTACCACTCACATTCAGGTGTATGGCCGGATAAAGCTGGAGATAAGTCACGGTCATCTTCTTCACTGTCCGACAAAATAACTCGACGTTTTCTGGTACGTGGAATATTTATCACTTCATCACCCTCACTTATGACATGGTCAGTACTGCAATGTGACCTCTCTAAACTGTCAATTACATGTAATTGTTCTTGTGTAAACTCAAAGTCAAAAAAAGTGTCCATTTTAACAATAAAACTATTTTTTCTGCTAAACAAAATCTTAGCGTGCATTTGATGACCAAAACAAATGCGAACTAACGAAAACAATCCGTGATTGGCTTGAGTCATAGGGAGAGGTGAAAGGGGTGAAGGGAGGCGGGAACAACAACCGCACGCACGGTGTACTCCCGCGCTAGCATCCATTAGGCGCGCGGTACCCGTGCGTAGTAGACGTGTCTATAACGTTTGTAAGTACGCTGACCGGCATTGTGACCGGCAAGGCCTGAATGTAATAATTATTCCGTTTAGGCCGCGCCGGGTCGTAATGACCGGCACTTAAAAAAACCCTAAAATAAAGCCAAAATAAACAAATATCACTGTAAAACTTTTATATATGAACAAATAAACCTATAAATAATCATAAAAACCAATGACATTTTTTTATGATTTTGTAAAATAATAGTCGGCGATGAACGTGTTAAACATCAGAATACATGGGCTACAATTCATAAAGATATGAAGGGCAGGGCGTTTTTGTGGGACTGTCTCTTGTAATGTGACGTTCAAAAAGTGCTGATTATCAGCCTTATTGACGGGTTAAATAAATGACTTTTGATTTTGATATATTCAATATTCTATCACCACGCGAGTGTAACCCCAGGGAGCAGCCAGTATAAACATAATGCAATATTGCACAGTTGCCTTTTTTATTAGCGTAATAAATTGAAATCTATCTCTTTTAAAAGTTTCATTACGATCTGATCAAATGTTTAGTCGTAAGCAAAGGTACTTTCACATTTATGATATTAGTATGCAAGTACGGACTTCAAGTGAAACGAGTAGTTTTTACTTTCAAACATATCATATAAATTTCAGTTTTATGGTCTCGGGATTTTTGATTTTATAAATGCGATACGGAAATAGGAAAAACAAAACACACAACCTCCCTTTTGGGAAGTGATTCCAAATAACTAAATGTTAAGAGTACTGCTAAGTGTTCTACCTGAATACAACCAGGGGCCTTAGTCTGCTATTACAATGGTGTCAGAATGGTCGATCACTGATCGCATAATGGTTGATTTTGACAAGTTTAGTATGTAGTAGATGTCAAAATCAACCATTATGCGATCAGTGATCGACCATTCTGACACTATTGTAATAGCAGACTAAGGCCCCAGTTCTCACGTTTTTGTTATATGTGCTTTGAAAGCCTGACAATTCTACCGCCAGTAATGAAGTCTTTTGACAGCAAAACTGATAATGCGTGCAAGAATTTAGCAACGCCTCTCAAAGATACAGAGCTCTCATCTGCAATCGCAAAGTTGCAGATTTATGGTCTCATTACTTTGACGCACAAGTTGGAGTAGAGAAATTATACATCCCTTGTAACTTGACTAAAACTGAGATTTTCTTTATTATAAACTAGCTAGCGCCCGCGGTTTCGCCCACGTGATGACCGAAAAAAATATCCTATGTGTTATTCCAGACTATAATCTACCTTTGTGTCAAATTTCATCAAGATCCGTTCTGTAGTTTTTTCGTGAAAGAGGATCAAACATACATCCATACTCACAAACTTTCGCATTTATAATATTAGTAGGACTAGCCTAGCCTGTACCTAGCGGTTTAATACGCTGTTCAGCTCATAAGTGTTGTAGTGTATGTTATTTAGCTTTCCTAGATAAATGCGTCTCCAAAAAACACTATGGTAGTAAAATAAAGTAAATTAAAAGAGGTTTAAAGTTGGCTTAATTTATTATAAGAGCGTGTGTGTGTGTGCATATGTGAGTGCGCGTGTGTGGGTGTAAATTAAATGATCACAAACGGTTTTCTGGATAAATTTTACAAAATAGAAATAATTACCTATATTCTCTGTTTAGCCATATTTTAGCGAAAGTAATGATTCTAATATATACTTATAGATACTTTTTTACTCGGCAAGACTATCTCGTGGGACAGTTACCAAACTCTATGCAGGCAAAGTCGCGGGTATAAGCTACTATTTAATTCATTTACATGTAGAATATCTAAATAATAAAAACATCCATCTTTGGCCAAAATTCCTCTAGCAATTATAGAGCCACAATTAATTTTGTGTTCACACTGTGAAATCATGAGCACATTAAACTTACGTAACATGTACCTAACGTGCGAATTTCCCTCGTTGCTCTGAACGTTGTTTTGGAATAGTTCGGTTTAAATCACAGACAAAGGCAGAATTCCCGTGGAAATGTCTCACGTTTATGTGACCACAGCGTAATATGATGAATCATCTCATCTATTTATAGACATAGAACAAATCGTCCCTGTATGTGGATTCGAGAAACAAATGACATCTGTATAAAAAGTTCACGCTTGACCTTTTGTGACAAAAAAGGTTCGCCACCAGACGGAATTTCTCTATCTGTTCTGTCTTAATAAAAACTCTGTCGTGTTAATTTATGAAAAGAATTTTTCTCGTCTGCCTAGTCTTTTCCCAACTTTGTTGGGGTCAGCTTTCAGTCTAACCGAATGCAGCTGAGTACCAGTATTTTACATGGAGCAACTGCATATCTGACCTTCACAACCTAGTTAGTACTGGGTAATACGATAACCCTTGGTACGACTGGTTGTCAAACTTTCGGGACACTTACTACCTGTAACGACTGTCAAAGATCTTCAAACGACAGCCGGGACCAACAGCTTAATGAGTTTTCCGAGGCACGGAAGAAATCGGTATGCAACGGGTCACCCATCCATAAACCAGCATAAGCAAGCGCGTCTTAACCTTAAGATCAACCCAAGCCGCTTCTATTATTTAGCCATGAACTCTTTATTGATTAATTTTATTAAAGAACCTCGGAATGGGTTCTTTATTTTACTAAATATGTACTTAGTTACAAAATCATTTAAGAACAACAGTAAATTATATTTTAAAACTTGCTTTAACACGCCGATACCAAATTTCGAACACAAGTTGTTTCTTTGGGCCCGTGTGGATCCCGTGCAACTTGAAAAAAACTTTTCGAAAAATATTTTACATTTAAGCATGACACGACCTAAGCTTAAGTTAATATTAGTCTGGTATAACTTGCAAAGTTGAGTCCTAACCATAGACTGGCACGTAAATCTTTTATTAAGTGTGAATGTACTTTCTGCTACAGATTCTTAGTAAGATTGTTGCGGCTTTGTCTTGTTCGTATGAAGTTTCTATGTTGACGAAGTTTAGATGGTTAGAAACTGAAGCTTTTGGCTATATTTTCATGCCTTTGGGTTGCGGGTTGTTCGAAAGAGATACCGCGGCCCCGGAACGTAAAGGGCAATAGAAGGAACATGGGTGGGTTTTAGACCGTAAAAGTCTGACACTCCCCCCCGCTCCGCCCAGAGGGGGAAGTTATTTGATGAATTCCCACACAAAAAAAAGGCTATATTTTCATCATGTTAAAAGGTATAAAGTTGACATGAAAACCATATAAACTGTAGTCTCTTAAAGCTATGAAAAAAAATACGCTCTATATTTACACTGTCAAAACATGCTGTTTATGTCGCAAGTTTATACGGAACCTAAGGTGCGCGAGTCCGACTCGCACTTAACCGGATTTTTCTTTCTTTAATTCATTATATTATTCACACAGTACGGTACAGCACCATCCAGTATTATCTGTAACGGTGATAAAGCTTAAAGTTTTTAATATTATATTAGACTAGCTTTTGCCCGCGGCTTCGCTCGCGTTAAATTCGGGTAACATTCGGGGTACCGGGGTTTGATTTTTAATAGCAAATCTAAGTTTTTTCTTTTCTTTCCTCTTTCTCCCTCATATCCACTCTTAAAAAAAAGTTAGCCTATGTCCATCTCTAGGGTCCCAACCATCTCTATACCAAAATTCATCAAAATCGATTTAGCCATGTAGACGTGAAGACGAGAAGTAACAAACAAACAAACTCACTTTCGCTTTTATAATATTAGTAAGGATTTATATAGCAAGCATAGCTGGTTCCCAAATTAGAGGAGCTCGTGGCTAAATAAATAGTAGCCGCTCGGGTCGATCTTTAGGTTAAGCCGCGCTTGCCTAGGTTGGTCTGTGGATGGGTGACCACCCGTTACATACCGAGTTTCTTCCGTGCCTCGGAAAGCACGTTAAGCCGTTGGTCCCGGCTGTCATTTGTAGATCTTTGACAGTCGTTACAGGTAGTCAGTGTTCCGAAAGTCTGACAACCAGTCTTACCAAGGGGTATCGTATTACCCAGTATTAACTGGGTTGTGGAGGTCAGATAGGCAGTCGCTCCATGTAAAATACTGATATTCAGCTGCATCCGGTTAGACTGGAAGCCGACCCCAACATAGTTGGGAAAAGGCTAGGCAGATGATGAGCTGGTTCCTAAATTTGTCAACGTTTAAAAATCTGTATTTATACACAATTTATGTTTAATCTTTATAACATAACATAACATCACACATTTAATCCCCGAAAGGTTAGGTAGAGCTGTACTTTATAGTACATTCACATTTCGCTAGTTATTTTTAAATGTCATGTTATAGAGCCCAAGGCTATTGCCATCAACAAGACACGAAGTCAGACTCTATAGCTGCTAATGAGAAATCCCTAATCGAAAAACCTAACAACACTATGCTCGACTTGAGAATTGAACGCACGCAATGCGACCACACTACCAACGCCAGCCTTTGTTTCTAAACACAAGTTTTGTGTCGTTTAAGTCTTTGTTTGCGAAAAACAGGGTAAACCCAGCAAACATTACAACAAACTTCCTTCAACAATGGTGGTATTTGATATCTTTCTTGTTGTGAAATACGAAAACCTTTTGACAGTCTCCCGCTTACAGTAGTATCAGATTTACAGGCTCTCTCAAATCTAATAGGATATGAAGCAGGTAAACTCGAATGCTGTACTATTGAACCGTCTATCACTCTTTATTGAAAACTAGCTGGAGCCCGCGACTTAGCAAAAAGTATTCTTTATGTTTCCAGACTATAATCTAACTCTGTGCGAAATTCCATCAAGATCCGTTCAGCCGTTTTGACGTGAAAGAGTAAAGTAAGAGAAACATCCATACATCCATCCTCACAAACATTTGCATTTATAATATTAATTAGGTTATTATAAATGTTAAATTGAAATATTAAATTAAAATATTACATTAAAATATTAAATGTATTAATATTAAATTACATATATATTATATTATAAGCAGGATAATCCCTGTTGGTCTAGTGTTCGTGAGCGCGACTGCTGGTCATAAGGTCTTGGTTTTGATTCCCAGGTTAGGGAACTGTTATTGGTTTTCCTTCTGAAATTTCTCAGTAGCAGATATGGAGACTGGATTTATGTCTTGTTGATGGAAATAGGCTCGCCCCCTATTACATAGCAATTAAAAATACCTTTTTTTTAAATAAAATTATACATTAAAATCAATTCATTCATTAAGGTCATTTGGTTACTGAGCGTAAGTGCCTTTGTTACTTAATACAACAACAAACTCGCGTTTAAAATCTAACTAGTTCGCACATGGTTTCGCCCACATATTTGGACTAAAAGAAAAAAGGACTCTTTGTGCTAATTTAGGTTGTAAACTATCTGTGTATAAAATATCATATAAGTCCGTTCACCAGTTTTTGCGTGAATGAGTAATAAACATCCATACAATCACAAACTTTCGATTTTATGATATAATTACCAGCTATGCCCCGCGGTTTCACTCGCATGGTGATAGAAAATACCATATATCTTTATGAATTGTAGCTTATGTGTTATTTTAATATGTAAGCTATATTATTGTGAAGTTTCATCAAAATCCATTTAGTAGTTTTTGCGTGAAAGAGCTACAAACATACTAATAAATTATTAAAAAATATTATTATATCCTACTACTATTATAAAATGTGAATGTTTCTGAGAATGTATGGATGTTTGTAACTCTTTCACGTCAAAACGGCTGATCGGATCTTGATGAAATTTGCCACAGAGTTTAAGTATAGTCTGGAATAACACATGGTTTTTTTTATATCACGCGAGCAAGGCCGCGGGCGCCAGCTAGTATTATATATATTAGGATTAAGATCTAACAGTGTCCTCCCATTTCAGATCATTTAAGATCCAGTGACATCTCCAAACGGCATCACGTACCTACCTTCGAATTTGTCACGTACGTCTTGAGATGAATTAATTATGTGAATTGTTAGTCTGTTGTAATTAATTCAATCGCTCGAGTTACATTGTTTTGTTTGCTGGTTCTTGTGTGTCAAGGTTCCAATGTTTTTTTTTGTTTCTGTTTATTTACTAAATATGGATGTCGCTGTCGGAGGACCCAAATTAAACCAAATTGAATTTTAACTAAGTTTAATAAAAAAAAGGTAAAACTACAATATTAATTATTATAAAATGGAATTCTTATTCCGATCGATTAGTTACAGAGTAAATGCCAAATCGCAGAGTGAATGTGAATGTGTGAGTGAATATCAATCCAATATTATTAATTATTGCTAAAAAAACATTCAAGTCCGGTAAACGAAGGCATCGTATGATGAACGTCACAAGCGGCGTCAGCGCTTTGGTAGTAGGGCACGCGGCTGTTTCTATGCGCGTTACCTGCTGATGCATTCTTGCAGTTTTAGGTGTTAGTACGTACTATAACATACTCCATTGGTCTCGGTCGCAAGCGCGACTGCTGAGCACGGGGTCTTGGGTACCATTCCCGGGTAGGTCAAAAAGTGTTATTGGGTTTATCTATTAGGGATTTCACAGTCATCATCCTCATCAGGCTATATTAGTCCACTGCTGGACATAGCCCTCCCCTAATGAGCGCCATAGCGCCCTGTCTTCAGCTTGCCGCATCCAGCATCTGCCTGCAGTCTTTCTTAGATCGTCATCCCACCGTCATTTCACAGTAGCAGCCTTTTATTTGGAATTTGGCGGTAGGATACCAACGTACCTCGTAAAGCACGTTAAGCCGTTGGTTCTGCGCCTGGTCTCTCTCCAATCGTGTCAGATTGCCGACCCATCGGTCTATGAAGTTGAGGTAAAAGAGAGTGCACTTGTACCTGCGCACACACTTCTGCACTATAATCTCCCGCACCGATGGCTACTTTTTTATCCCGGTTTAGAGTGGAACCGCGGGGCTCAACTAGTAGATCATAAACATGGCAAATATCCCGTTTCAAATGTTATTAAATATTTAATGTCAAACAAGTAATTTTTAATTTTCAAACTGACATGTTTACGTTACGTTTACAAAACGCTCTCTTGTCTATGGCATACAAGATTTTCTGCGCTTGAAATATTGTAAAAGAAAGCCGTTGTCATTTAAATAACCACACATTCTCTTAAACCTATTGACTTTCTCCAACCTACTTCTTGAGAAATAACTCTCAATAAAAAGTCACGTGCCTTACTTTATTGCATGGAGTCGTCGCTACTTAATTACTTTCAGTAAAATTGCAGTTTCTTTTTGTTCACGTTTGCAGACCTTAGTAGTGCAATGTTCTTTGAGGAAATTGGATTTGTTTTTTTTTTATACTGGCTGACTAGTCGGTCAGAATGGCTTTTATTTGAAGTTGGAACAGTGGTTGCCATTGTGTTCTCTATGTGCTTATTGGTGAGTTTGCACTTTTCTTTTTTTCAAAGAAACGGTGATAATATAATGGAGACAAGGTGAACCCACGTTTTTAGGGACGGACTGCCATAACATTCCTTCCAATATTCCAAAAACAGGTATAGCCTATGAAGTCACAGATATTTGTTTGTGACTTGTAAATCGATTTGTAGTATGTGACACTTACCTCGACAATAATATAATGTCTGTACCAATACAAATAATCAAACAAGCAACTAAGACATACACATTATATCAAAAAATACAGTTTCTATGTCAAGGTCAGGAATAAAGTATCTATATTTATCACGTCATCCTTCTGCCAATAGATTTTTTTCTGTCAGAAATTCAGTAATAATGCTTTATTTACCAGTTTCTTCAAGTCTCTTGTTATAGCGAGGCATCTTCCAAGCACTTAATTTAGTTGCCGCCGATATTAACACAATCGTAAGAATATAACCTTAAATTGAATTAAGGCTGCCAACATAATCCACCTTAATGCTGTCAAGTTGGTAGCTATTTTTAGCACTGGTAGCACCGAATGGGTTTGGCTCCGCGCCATCTATTTGAAACTGGCCTAAATAGACTGAAGCTAGAAAATTAAATATAAAAAAAGAGAAAACTGCTAAGTTTGATAATAGTCACCGAAACTGTTATGAAAAGGTTTTATTTTGGTTGCCAGTTATTTAATCAAAGGGAAATAATTATATAAAATAGTTGCCCATTCCAAAACGTCGTTCTCTATGGAGAAAAATGGGCAAGAAACTCCATGGACACTCTTTTTAAACACAATCTTTTTACAAGATCATGGATACATCATTCATGTCGAGATGTGGTTAAACGTGCACATTAGGAGCGTCTAGAGTGAAAGTGGAAATCAATAATTCAAAAATAAAGTAATTAAGGTAACCATGGCAGCTCAGCGACGACCAGTCCCAACTGACAGCGGTATGTTAAAGTATGTCCGAAGAATCAAGGAACTTATAACGCAATCATCATATCAATAATTCATATCATCATTTTGATTCACCACATTGTAAATTCATCTTAACCTAAAAAACTTATATGACATCTGATAGCACTACACGACTTCATTCAAGAGAAAAATAAATGGTTAAGAACGATACTCTTAATCTGTAGCTTTGAGCGTTTCATCTCAAACGTGAGTTCGAAAACCGTCCTAAGATCCAGGGGAAAATAAAAGGGCGATCGGAATTCGCTGATCGAACGATCGGTCAATGAAGTTCTTAGCTAATAAAAAGGTCTATAACTAAATCAACAGAGGCCATCGATCATTGCCAAAGTTCAAGCAACTTGTTTTTCGTTCGTCGTTTGTTTTCAATTAAGTTGTGAGATAGTAGGACATCCTTTGTAATTGATGATTCTATCATTAAATGAATTAGTTTTTGTTTGCTTCTTTATTTAAAATACAGTAATATATTAGTAAGTGTCTATAGAGCACGTAAACCGAGGACTCGCGTTGCAGTTATCCACTACGACAGCGTAGCTCCGTAGCATCTATCTGCTATGGCAGCGTAGCTCGCGTAACATCTTTCTGCTAGATAGCGTAGCTCCGCAGCATATATCTTCTACGATAGCGTAGCTTGCGTAACATCTATGTGCTACTGCAGCGTAGCAAACGCGAGTTATTCAAAACTAGCTTTTGCTCGTGGCTTCGCTCGCGTTAAATTCGGGATAACACAGTTCCCCTTTCCTGATTTGCAGGTACCTGCTAACTGTAGTTTTTGCCCTTATTGATTGTAATAGCAAAGCTAAGTTTTCCCTTTTCTTCCCTCTTTCTCCCTTATTTCTCACTTTTTTTAAAGCCTATGTACTTCTCCAGGGTCCCAACTATCTCTGTACCAAAATTCATCAAATCGGTTTAGCCATTTAGGCGTGAAGACGTAACAAACAAACACACTATCGCTTTTATAATATTAGTAAGGATTATGTGTTCTACATGTTGATACTTTCACTCAGTTTTATTTTCTTATATCAAATTATTTTAATATAAAATGCCGTTATATAACTTTTACCTATTTGCACAGCTTAAAAGGAAATTGTTACCTGAACACTCGACTTTAACAAAATATTTATCCCAAAATTCGAAATGATTTGAAACTCTTCCCTTTTTCCTATTTCCCCTTAAGGTAAATGTTTATTTTTTACCATTCACAGATCCACACGGCTTCCGGCGCCGGCTATTTTCACTGGCCGTTAACTTGTCGGGCCGTTTTTATTAACTTTGGGAGCGTGTGTTTTTGTATAAGGGTTTTTACGAAAGTCGACCGTATTGGGTCTGATTAAATACATTATTAGATTTTCGGGCCCTTATTCACTCGACATTTCGGGGTTTTGAAAGCAACGCTCTTCAATCAATATTGTCTGTTACTCGAAGTTTCGTGGAGTTTCTTGAACCCTGTTGAGATAGTTTGCTTGCGTAGTACTTACTTGTATTTTGTCGGAATAAATTAAACTGTGTTTGTGAACAAAACAGTCACTTCAACTGCTTTCGAGTTTATAATGACTAAAAACAATTATAATTGCGAAAGTTTGTGATAATGGATTGATGGATGGATGGATGGATGGATGGATGAATGGATGAATGGATAGATGTACGTTATTCTTTCTCTCTCAAACGGCTGAACGGGTTTGGATGAAATTTGGCACACTTTTAATAACCTAGATTGTCACAAAAAGGTTTTTATCCCGGTCTACGCCGTTGAAACAGCAAGGCAATGCTAGTGTAAAATAAGTTTCAAATGGAAACTGAAATTTATTAAAAGCAATTACAAAAGTTGCACCATCGAAACACATTAAGGAAAATTTATTGTTCAGCGTAGTTTTCTTTTTGTAACCGTTACTAGTTTTGAATTTATTGCTCTAAACAACGAAATAGCAACAAACAATTTTGAACTCAATAGGCATAAAATTAAAGATGAAGTTAGATTTATCTTTGATATCAAAATTTTCAGAAGCTCTGAATATCAGATAACACATCACTGTTTATAATGTACTAGATGTCACTCACGACTTCGTGTGCGTTAAGTTCACGTTTTGCTTTTCCTTATAGCTGTTATATTGCAATGTATATCATTCAAGTTGTCAGTAGTCTTACAGCTCAGGAATCTTTAAATAATGTAAAATTACTCACTCTTCTAAGTTATTATTAGCGTGATAATAAGTAGCCCATGTCCTTCTTAAAGTTGAAATCTATCTCTCTCTTTCTGTTAAATTTCATTACGATCCAATTAGCCGTTTAGTCGTGAAAAGGTAACTTACATACAAAAAAAAACAGAGCTACTTTCACAATTCTAATATTAGTATGGATATTGTGATGCTGAATTATCTCTCTTCCTATAAATACATCCAAAGGTTGTCTTGAAAAGAATATTCTATCTATATACCCAATTAATTAATTCATACATGCATGCAAGTGTTACTATGCCTGAGTTGATCCATAGATGGGTCTACCAATAACATATCGAATTTCATCCGTACTTTGGAAAGCACCATAAGCCGTTGGTCTCAGCTGATATTCTGGTTTCCTTATTCTTTGTCCATGCGCTTTTCCTGTGAAATGCGCTCCCTCTGAATATCAGGACGGCTACCGGTCGATTTACATTTAAGGTAAAAGCTCGCGAACACTTACGTAAGAAGTTGGCAGACTCATCTCAAAATTAATGTAATGTCAGTATTACATCATATTTAGTTGTTTTTACCTCTCATTATTTTATATTTTCTATGTATGTATTTATTATTAATAAAACTGATATTTCCTGTCACATTGCACCTACTATGTTTTTGTCTCTGCATCACCCTAAGGTTGACTGGTAGAAAATCCCCAAGTCCGCGTTTGTACAATGTTTTTTTTAACTTGTGCATGAAGTTTTAGTAAATAAATAAATATTCGAAGATATTTGGCAGTCATTACAGGTAGTCAGTCACCTGAAAGTCTGACAACCAGTCTTACAAAAGGTCATCGTATTACCCAGTACTTACTGGACAATCCAGTAAGTACTGGGTAATACGATAACGATATACGATAAAATAACGATATTCTATTTATTCGCATTAAATTCGGGGTAACACCGTCCCCCTTTCCTGATTTGCAGGCACCTGCTACCTGTAGTTTTTGCCCTTGCGCCTTATTTATTGTAATAGCAAAGCTAAGTTTTCCCTTTTCTTTCTTTTTTCTCCCTCAATTCTCACTTAAAAAAAAATTGCCTATGTCCGTCTCCAGGGTCCCAACTATCTCTGTACCAAAAATCATCAAATTCGGTTTGGCCATTTCAGCGTGAAGACGTATCACACAAACTCAACACGGTAGGTCTGAGAAACAGTCGTAATCTATTTGGCGGTGGCCCTTCCCAGAAAAGAATCTGAGCAGCGGGTTAACAATGCTGGTTTTATTCTTAAAAGCCTGCCAATTGTTCTCATCGTCCCACGCGAGCTGCAAACTCAATTAAAAGAAACGACTGCTTAACGATCTACACAGGTAGTAATTTGTGAGCAATCACTGAATCATTATAATTGTCACCTCATTAGTGAAAAGAGCTCTGAACTTTTCTGAGGCTTTGATTGCGAATCTTCAAGAAATACTTTGAGCCTTGTGTGTATGTATTGATATAATATATATGACGGTACTAGAATCATAACATCTTATATGTAGTTTCATTTATTTCGATTCAGGTAAATGAGACAAATTTTAGTAGATTTGTTTTTTTTTGGGGATGGGAAGTCATTAAATATCTCGTACCCATGTTCCTTCTTTTGCCCTTCCTTTGCCCGCGGTATCTCTTTCGAACAACCCGCAACTCCGGCAGGCGGTGTACCTGGCCCTCTGCTTTACTGGCATCTCTTAGACGCGTGCGTGGAACACGAACGCGCCGTCGACACGGCCTGTCGTCATTAGACGTACCGACAGTGAGCTACCTATTGCTCACCGTCCACAGACCCTCATCTACGGTGGCCGGTAGTCGGCTCGCGAGTGCCAATTGTTCTCATCGTCCCACGCACGCTGCAAATTCAATTAAAAGAAACGACTGCTTAACGATCTACACAGGTAGTAATTTGTGAGCTATTACTGAATCATTATAATTGTCACCTCATTAGTGAAAAGAGCTTTGAACTTTTCAGAGGCTTTGATTGCGATTCTTCAAGAAATACTTTGAGCCTTGTGTGTATGTATTGATATAATATATATGACGGTACTAGAATCATAACATCTTTTATGTAGTTTCATTTATTTCGATTCAGGTATATGAGACAAATTTTAGTAGATTTGTTTTTTTTTGGGAATGGGAAGTCATTAAATATCTAGTGTCAGATTACGTTATTGAATAAAACATGCCCATATTCCTTCTTTTGCCCTTTCTTTGTCCGCGGTATCTCTTTCGAACAACCCGCCACCCCGGCAGGCCCCTCTGCTTTGCTGACATTAATTGGAGGCGCGCGTGGAACACGAACGCGCCGTCGACACAGCCTGTCGTCATTAGACGTACCGACAGGGAGCTACCTATTGCTCACCGTCCACAGGCACCCGCATCTACGGTGGCCGGTAGTCGGCTCGCGAGATGAGTGGTATGGGTGTGTAAATGTGTGATTCTATGTTTAGGTTGTTATAATCATGTTTTGAGTATCATTATAGTTTTAATTTATTAGCTAGTCAAAGTTAGATACGACACGGTTAGCGCAGTGGCTGAGTGGTCGAATGCTGCGCTGCGTGTCGCAGGTTCGATCCCCGCACGGAACAAATATTTGTATGGCCAACAGATAGATCTTCCGGGTCTGGCTGTATGTGTATGTGAGTTTAAATGTTTGTAAACGCACCCACGATACAGGAGAAATCCTAGTGTGGGGCAACGTTTTTTTTTATAAAAAATAATAATAATACACCTACATTGCATTAGTTAATGCCAGTTTTTAGTCATTGAAACAATACATTTTTTCAAATGATCAAAAAGAAATCATGAACTATGCAAAAGTATTTTTCCGCCGCATAGAAGAAATATTGTCACATTCAGTCGGCCACGTTTCGCTCATATTTCATAATTACGGCCCCCGAGTCATTAAATTCAGGACATTACGCTGAAATTTATTATGGACATGTCCATACTTTAATAATTTAACAAATTAAAAGTTGAAGTATGTCTTTTTCATAGAGGCTTATATATTTTGAGTACTTTTGCAGACGATGAGTGGTTTGAAAACTAGCTTGGCGCCTTCATTTTAAAATAAGAAATCAAATTTCAAGCTAAGATAATTAGATATCCTGTGTCGCGTGTCCGATTACCGCACGGAACAAATATTTGTATGGCCTACAGATAGTTGTTTCGGGTCTGGCTGTTTTTGTATGTGTGTTTATATGTTTGTAAACGCACCCACGATACAGGAGAAAATCCTAGTGTGGGGCAACGTTTTTTTACGAAAAAAAAAAAGAAAAAATAGATGAAATAATTATTTATTTTTGCGAGGAGCTTAATAATAGCAGCCACTCGGGTCGACCTTTAGGTTAAGCCACGCTTGCCTAGGTTAATCTATAGATGGATGACAACCCGTCACACACCGAGTTTTGTAAATCACGTTAAGCTGTTGGTCTCAGCTGTCATTTGTAGATCTTAGACAGTCGTTACAGGTAGTCTGACAACCAGTCTTACCAAGAGGTATCGTATTATCCAGTACTAACTGGGTTGTGGAGGTCAGATAGGCAGTAGCTCCGATACTGGTATTCAGCTGCATTCGGTAATACTGGAATCCGACCTGGATATAGTTGAGAAATGAGGCTATGTAGATTTTTTTTTAAACAACGTTGCCCCACACTAGGAATTTCTCCTGTATCGTGGTTGCGTTTACAAACATTTAAACTCACATACACAAACAGTGCAGCCTCAACAGCAGATAATGTTTTTATTATTTATTGAAAACAATTTAACACAGTGTTTTCTACTTGATTATGTAAAAAAAGAAAACCGAATCAGGTCACACGTGACATTCACAAACCAGCACAGGGCACGTGGTCGATTCGGTTTATATATTTCTCAAACGAATATACATAGCCCACTTAAATATGAGAAACTTAACAAAAATAACTTATACTAGCTTCCGCCCGCGAATTCGTCCGCGTGTCATAGTTACTATGGCCTAACGCTAACTTTAACCAACGTGATGATCGGAAAAAAAATAACTTTCTCCCGCCTTTTCTTCCCTTTTTCTCACTTATTTTAGCTTATGTCCGTCTCCAGAGTCCCAACTATCTCTGTACCAAATATCATCAAAATCGGTTTAGCCATTTAGGCGTGAAGACGTAACAAACAAACTCACTTTCGCTTTTGTATAGTAAGGAAATAAGGATTAGTATCTTGTTATAGATAAAGCAAAGAGAACAGCAATTAATTTGCTCAATATAAGCGCAGGGGAAAACTAATATACCTTGGCAACAATGCCATAGGAAAAAACGGAAATTAGAAATGTATTCACTTCCTGATTAATTATGAAAGTGCTCCAAAAATAATCACCCTTATAATGTAAGTGCTCTTACCTTTTCCAAAGGTCACAATTTTAATTACAGTTACATATTATATATTTAACTAAGGTTTATTGACTGCCTATTATTTGTGTGTCCTGACATTAGCAGCTGTTTAGCTTTTTCACAATAGGGTAGTTTTAAGGGTCAAAGTAATGCTGATGTAATTCCACCGGTTTTAAATATGTAAAGAGGGTCATAAAAAACGCGTGTGTTACCAAAGCAAATAGTTAAGTTATAGTCCATACAAATTCCATAACAGTATTATTTGCCATTTCAAATTTGGAACTGATCGCCGCCGCCGCACGACTCCAGCTAGTGAGCAGCGCACTGTTGCTATTCAAATTTCGAACAAATCGCCGCGCGGCGCCAGTCAACAGTGTGCATTCACAGATTGAGTTTATTTAAAATGTTTTTTTTTCTGTTTCCTCGCAAATGTGTTAAAAAACGTCGTACGATATACGTGCGTATTGGTTATAACATGCTCGGCTCACTTACGCCCTCGCCTTCGGCTCGGGCTGAAATTCCGACTCGCGTGTTATAACCATCTTAACGCACTAATATCGTAATGTACTATTATACCATTCTCGCCAACCTTTAAAAAATAATTTAATGATTGAAATTACATTATAATCACCTATTGGACATTTACAAAAAGGGTTATAATATCAACTTCATGCATGCCTGTGATTTGTCTAATTACTTTTATGATAAACTAGCTTTCGCCCGCGGCTTCGCTCGCGTTAAATTCGGTATAACACACCAAGCAGACCTGCAGTTTTTGCTCTTGCGCCTGATTGATTTGTAATAGCAACGCTAAGTTTTCCCTTTTCTTCCCTCGTTCTCCCTCATATCCCACTTTTTTTTAATAAAAGTTAGCCTATGTCCGTCTCCTGGTTCCCAACTATCTCTGTACCAAAATTCATCAAAATCGGTTTAGCCATTAAAGCGTGAAGAGGTAACAAACAAACAAACAAACAAACTCACTTTCGCTTTTATAATATTAGTAAGGATTGATAATTACATAATAGTAGGCTTTGTGTGGTTATGCATTTAATGTGTTTATTATTAAATAAAAACACAATAACGTATTTAACGTAGTTTATACTACAGTATAACTTGGAGTACGTTGTAACTTAGACAAGGAGCCACCTGCTTCAATAACATATGCAAAAATAACCTGAGCAAACGAAGCGAATGATTTGTTCGACATCACAAACACTTAGCCTCGTATCAAGTAACCATAAAGTTGCTTAACGTTTCGCCTTGAACAAACAGACGTCATACAGTCTGTGTGTGTTTACAGTGTAGTCTAACCGATGTCTATTTTTGTAACATAAGTGATATGTAGGACGGTATTTGCGAGTAATGGCTACAACTGTTTTTTTTTCTTTCATCACAATCATTTATTTCAATCAGAACATTACAGGCACTTTTGAATGTCAAGAAACAAAATGAAGCTACAGTCCCGGTCACAAGGCATAATAACTTGTGAAAGTACTGTAGTTGCCCATTCCAAAGCGTTGATCTCTATGGAGAAGAATGGGCAAGAAAATCCATGGACACTCTTTTTTTATTATAATACTAGCTTTTGCCCGCGGCTTCGCTCGCGTTAAATTCGGGGTAACACAGTTCCCCTTGCGCTTTATTGATTTGTAATAGCAACGCTAAGTTTTCCCTTTTCTTCCCTCTTTCTCCCTCACATCCCACTTTTTTTTTAAATTAGCTTATGTCCGTCTCCTGGTTCCCAACTATCTCTGTACCAAAATTCATCAAAATCGGTTTAGCCATTAAAGCGTGAAGATGTAACAAACAAACTCACTTTCGCTTTTATAGTATTAGTAAGGATTATACGAAAGTGGTACCCGTAGGTATAGGTGAGAAAAGTGTGTTTAAGGGATACTCATTCCTGCCGGGGTTGCAGGTTGTTCGAAAGAGATACCGCGGCCCCGGAACGTAAAAGGCAATAGAAGGAACATGGGTGGGTTTTTGCCAGTAAAAGCCTGACACTCCCCCCCGCTCCGCCCGAAGCGGGGTAAGTTATTTGATGATTTCCCACCCCAAAAAAAAGGGATACTCATTAGCCCCTATGGTATTTGAATACTCTTAGCCCGCATCGATAAACATTACCGACACTCAAACACGTCCCTTATCTAACACATTATCCCGTAACGAAAAAGGCCTCCACTCTTCGCTGACGGCAAACTTTGGAGGCCCCAATCAAAAAGGCCATACAAACGAAGACGAATCAGGGAACAACACGTGGTCCTCCCACGCGTTAAATTGCTTGTCTTATTTAACGATTCTACCTTTTATTGCGCCCCGATTGTAAAAGTAATGTCTTTCAAGATTTCTGCCCCTATTTCAATGTTCCCAATTGAGTTGGGGAAGTATTTTAGGAAGCAATATAAATGAGGAGTAAGTTTTATTTTGCTGTTTGCGAAACTGGAGTTGTTTGTGAGAGCAAAACGAGTTGCTCCACGTGGTTTTAAAGGTCGCGTTCGTGAGTCACGTTTGAATAATATTATTAATTTGGTGTTTTTATCAAGGGCTTGTAATTTCGTAAGGGTACTTTTAGGGAGGGAGTGTGTTTTATAAGCCTGCTGGTATTTTAATTCTTAATTTATACAAGTCATAATTTAACGCGTTCCTAACTTTGTTATCTAGACCTCTTTTAATAGGCGATATAATGAAAATAAGGAAGAGCTCGTGGATAAATAAAAACTGCCGCACGGATCTACCTTTGAGGTTAAACCGCGCTCGTCAAGGTCGGTTTGTGGATAGATGACCGTCTATTACAATACCGAGTCTCCTCCGTGGACTAAAAACACGTTAAGCTGTTGGTCATGGCGTTTCAGGTAATCAGAAACTTGAAAGTCTGATTAGCAGTCCATACCAAACGGGATCGTATTACCCAGTACTAACTGGAGGTCAGATCGCTCCATGTAAAATATTGGTATAAGATGAATCCGGTTAGACTGGAAGCCGACCCCAACATAGTGAGGAAAAGACTCCACAGGTGACGATTATGTGAACTGGAAATACTCTTTAAAATAGTGATGTCTATCACGGTATGGCATGGTTGGCGAACAGGTAGTTGTTTCGGGTCGGGCTGTTTGTGTATGTAAGTTTAAATGTTTGTTAACGCACCCGCGATACAGGAGGAAATCCTAGTGTGGCAACGTTTAAAATTATAAAAAGAGATGTTTGGGGATAAATATTCTGAGGGTGTGATTTTTGTTGTAATTGACTTGGTTTGAGCATGTGCTGCGGAGGAATGAGGAAAATGTCATAAGGAAATTCTTGAGTATGTATGTGGATGGGTATAGTAAAAGAGGAAGACCAAAGAAACGATGAATGTACTGTGTGAAGGATGATATGGCAAGAAAGGAGGTGTCCGATGTAATGACGAATAATAGGGGAGTATGGAAGAAGAGTTATGCTACATACAAATAACTTGGGATAAGGGCAGGAAAATGATAATAACCTAGTCCTAGTAATATTATAAATTCGAATGTTTGTGAGGGTGGATGGATGTATGGATATTTGTTACTCTTTCACGTCAAAACGGCTGCACGGATCTTGATGAAATTTAGCACAGAGTTTGATTATAAAAATAAATAAAATAAAATACATTTATTGCAAGCAACTTTGGCTCATAATATGGGAACACACAGATAACATATAAACAACAGACACAATATTATAAGATACATATATACGTTAACCGGCCCTGCTGACGGCAACATGCCTATCACAGCAGTGCCGTATATATAGGCAGTCCATGCGGTCCGCAATCATCGCCAGGACAGCATTAGAGCTGCCCCACACCCTACGCACCAACGACGCGCCCCGCTTGCGCATGGTCGCGTAAAAACAGTCAGTGCGCGCCTCCGCGAACATACCTGAGGCGCTGCAGTAGCGAGGCAGCCCCAATACTGCCCTAAGCGCGTTGTTGAACTGGACGCGGAGGGCCCCGTATGATGCACGCGTGTACCTCGCCCACAGGCTGCACGTGTAAAGGGACGTGCAGTATGCCCTGAAGAGCGCTATCTTCACCTCCCCTGAACAGCGCGCAAACCTGCGCGCGAGCATGTTCGCCCTCACCGACAAGGCCCTCCGTTCCCGCTCCATGTCGGCATTGTCCTTGAGGTCGGTTGTAACTACATGGCCTAGGTATTTAAATTGACCCACCCTTTCTAGTGGAACACCGTTTAGAAGAACTGGTGGACAATTTTGCAACTGTTTCGTACCGGCCTCAAAGACCATGCATTGACTTTTGGTCACATTATATTTTAACCCATGACCAAGGGCATACTCCTCACATGTCCGCACCAGCTTTCTGAGGCCACAGACCGACGCGCTCAGCAGCACCATATCGTCTGCGTAACTGATATTATTAATACAGATTCCACCTACATGGCAGCCGACATGCTGGCTGCTCAGCGCGACGATCAAGGCATTCATGTACAGGTTAAAGAGGGACGGGGAAGTCAACCCCCCCTGCCTCACCCCGCACTGCAGCTGATACGGCTCCGACATTGCACCCGCCCACTTAACGCTGTTGACCTGATGGCTGTACCAGTATTTAAAAACGTTAATAAATTTACGTGGTAGGTTTATTCCCTCGAGTTTAGCCCACAGAATGTCGTATGCCACCAGGTCAAAAGCCTTAGACAGGTCGAGGAAGCAAGCGTGCACAGGCGTCTTTCGATCTGTGTAGTATCTGACGGTATGCTTAAGACACAGTATCGCACTCTCAGTAGACAGTCGAGGTCGAAACCCAAACTGATTATCGTGCAGATCCAGGTACTTGTCTAACTGTGTATTAAGCAAACCGTCAAACACTTTTGCAATAATCGTTGCAAGAGAAATCGGCCTGTAGTTGCTTTTGTCGGCAACATCTCCTGTTTTATTTTTCACTACCGGGACTACTACGGTTTTCATGAAGTCAGGTGGCAGATATGAATGGCTCACGCATAGTGTGTAGAACATTGCTAGTACCCTATTTACATGTGGGCCAGCGTGAACTAAGTGCTCAATGCTGAGGCCATCGTGGCCAGGGGACTTGCCCTTAGATATGTTATTTAAAGCCTTAGCCACATCTTTGGCAATGAAGCAAGACCCCCCGTCCCCGTCAGGTATCTCAACATCGAGCACCACCTCCGCTGGACCCCGTGGGGATAGTACGCGGAAATGGTCCCTAAAGATATTGGCAACATCCCTAGGGTCACTCACACCCTCGACACTGACTGGTAGTCCAGGTCGAGCGTTTAATTTGTTGGTGCCCTTCCAAAAGCTACGAAAATGGCCTTTCCTGTGTTTTTCAGCGAGGGCATCCATTTTTATTTGATCCTGATGGTTTTGGCACCATTTAAGTCTAGACTTGAATATTTTACGACTTTGGAACATTTCGTCATATACACAGCCAGACCTTGGCTTACCACACATCGCCCACTCTATAAACTTCGACCTAGCCACCCGGTGGGCCTCGCTGACATGCTTATTCCACCCAGCAATGCGTGGGCCACTCCTACCCCTTCCTGCACGAGTACCCCCCCGAACCGTCGCTGCCGCCATTGCCGACTCTTGAAAGGCAATCACAATGTCAGAATAAAGCCTGTCAAGAATATGCCCATGGTCCGAGTTATTACAGTGTTTATGTGAGTATTATAGTCTGGAATAACATTAAGGATACGTTTTTTTTTTCGATATCACCCGGGCGATGCCGCGGGCGCCAGCTATCCTACATCCTACTACAATATTATAAATGCGAATGTTTGTGAGGATGGATGGATAGATGGATGTATGGATGTTTGTTACTCTGTCACGTCATAACGGATCTTGATAAAATTTGGCACAGAGGTAGATTACAGTCTGGAATAACACATACGATAATTTATTTTTTCGTTATGACGCGGGCGAAGCCGCGGTGGCCTAGCTGGCCATGTTTTGTTATAAATGGAAATCATAAATTACTAATAACACAGACCAGTCATTTATATAATACCTCTGTAATTCATAGTTTTAACGTTGGCTGTATTTCAATAATTTTCAATTTGTCCTAATAATATATATGAACTTTTAGGTAATTATACATTTCTGTATTGTAAAATGTCTGTAATTAGGGAGGTCAATCAAAGCTGATGCCGCGACCATGGTCTAGGTCTAAATCTGACCAATGAGCTCACACACTGGTCACACAGATATTTTCAAATATAAATTGACATTTACAGATTTTTAAACGATGAACGACGAACCAGCTATGCTAGCTATTTTAAAAACTAGAAGCTATATCACCGTTACATGTAATACTGTATAGTGCTGTATTAAAGAAAGAAAAATCCAGTCAAAAGCAAGTCAGACTCGCACCAAGGGTTCCGTACAAACTTGCAACATAAATAACCATATCTTTTCACTGCGTAGACTGAGAGGGTTAATTATTTTACAGCATAAAGGGACCACAGAGTTGAGTAAATTGTTTGATTTCAACTCGATGATACCTCCACGCGTTCACAAGATAAAGGGTCTTGACAAACAGAAGACGGACAACGATGTGATGATTACGGAATTCTAAACAACATTAAACCTTACTAATCTATCCAAGGTTTTTATCTCGAAGATCAGATATAGTTTCGACAGGCTACCAAAATCGCATTTCGTAGCAGCAAAGCGTTGCCGCTGCGCTACGTGTCGCGGGTTCGATTTACGCACGGAACAAATATTTGTATGGCCTATTTATTATTCCGGGTCTGGCTGCTTGTGTATGTAAGTTTAAATATTTGTGAACGCATGCATACTACCAGATCAATCAAAAATGGGAAAGTTTATAAAAGTGTGTATAAATGGTCGTGGCTCACGAAACAAACCACGTACCTCAGATCTAAACTGAGACAATTCAACTGAGAAAACGTATCGCGTACGAAACGTTTATTTTCTAGAAATATTTAAAGTTTTAAATACTGTGGGCAAACTTTAATACGTTTTCAAATGAGTTTGTGTTATTATTTTTACTGTTATTTCACTGTTTTTGAACCATTTCTAAACAAGTTTTAATATTTATTTTATGAACAAGCCCAGTTTATTTAAAGTTTCAGTAATCCGCTTTGACCAGACTACACGACTCTAGACTAACAAGTACAGTTACCTTTTTTTAACAAACCGCAAACGAGAACTTAAAGTTACTAGTTTATTTAAAGTGGGAATACTTTGCCTTATTCTAGAAATTTCTCCTGTATCGTGGGTGCGTTTACAATCATTTTAACTCTCTTAGACAAAAAGACCCGGAACACTACCTGTAGGTTATACAAATTTAATTCCGTGCGGGGATCGAACCCGCGACACGTAGCACAGCTGCAGTCAATCGCTCAGCCACTGCGCCAACCGTGCCGTCAAACTAAAGCCGTTATACTGAAATAACAATGCTTATGTTCTACGCATTTATAATATTACTAGCTTTTGCCCGCGGCTTCGCTCGCGTTAAATTCGGTATAACACAGTACCTGCTACCTGCAGTTTTTGCTCTTGTGCCTTATTGATTTGTAATGCAACGCTAAGTTTTCCCTTTTCTTCCCTCATATCCCACTTTTTTAAAATAAAAATTACTTACGAATTCATCTAAATCGGCTTAGCCATTATGCGTGAAGAGGTAACAAACAAACAAACGCACTTTCGCTTTTATAATATTAGTAAGGATAAGGATAGTAAGGATTAGGATACTAGAATTAGGATATAGATAAAAATAAATAGGACACCTTTAACCCCAATAGAATGATCTCATGAGATAAATAAAGAATACATACCCATATCAAAACAACCAACTACCACACAAACAAAACAACCATGAAATCAGTTGGTATTTGCAAAATACAGAACGCAAATCCTATTCATGCAAGCAAAGTCCCAATCCACACGGAGTGCGAATCTCATTGGCAATTGTAAAGCAAAGGGTGTTCAAATGAAGCTATCATACAACCTCCCAACACTCTCATTTGGCCCACCGCGTGTGAACACGGCTTAATTTAAACGCCCTATTTTAGGCTCACATATATTGCTAGGTAATATCGTTTATTTGATACTAGCTTTTGCTCGCGGCTTCGCTCGCGTTAAATTCGGGGTAACACAGTTCCCCTTGCGCCTTATTGTTTTGTAATAGCAACGCTAAGTTTTCCCTTTTCTTTCCTCTTTCACCCTCACATCCCACTTTTTAAAAAAATAGCCTATGTCCGACTCCTGGTTCCCAACTATCTCTGTACCAAAATTCTTCAAAATCGGTGTAGCCATTAAAGCGTGAAGAGGTAACAAACAAACAAACTCACTTTCGCTTTTATAATATTAGTAAGGAAAGGATAACCTATGTATTTAGTTATGTGTGTTACTAACAGTTTAGTATATTTTACCTGTTAGAAACTATGAAGAGTCTTGGCTGAATAATAACTTCGGCTTGAATAGATATGTAGGTTGAGGCGTTGTACAAAGCAAACACTTTGTAAAACGTCTAGATTTTCGTCGCAAAGTTAGCCGTATCTGTACATATGTCAAGGCAAAAAATACAGTGTAATACATTAAGAACAGACTTAAACAAAACAGTTTACAAAAGTAGTCTAGTACTATGAAAAAAAAATGTTTAAATATACCACGAAAAAATTTTTTTGTCTCAAAATTCTCAATTTTTTCAGCGACAGCCATCATATTTTTTATATCTATAACAAAGGAAATTTCATAGTCTAAAACACGGAACTGTATTTTTTTAAGCTCTAGAGCACCAGGGGCACAAAAACGTGCCAATAAACAAGTATTACCGTTGAGCCCCGCTGGCACAAATTTGTGCCACCAAACTCCGACCGATTTAAAACTGTATTTGTAGTAAAGATAAGTCTTAAAATCAGATTACGCTTACGATAAGAGCCCGCCCGGTGGTGCTTGACGGATAGTTGACGTAATTAATGGCGGTCCTTGAGAGGTTAAATAATCAATTAAAACTGCAAAATGACTTACATTTTGGCGGACATGAGATTCAAATAAAATCAAACGCCGAAATATTTTCGACCTTATTTCTCTTCTTTCGTTGCACTACTGTTGTATACTTGTGTCAGTTCACGTCCAGTCTGCAGCTAGCCTCACCGCCACGAATACCTAAAGATTAGCTTCTTACCGCGGCTTAAGCCGCACATGCATATGTATACCGAATTTCTTCTGTGACAACCGTTGGTTTCGACTGTCATTTGAAGATTTTTGGAAATTGTTATATGATCAGTACCCTGATAGTCTGACTAGTAGTCTTAGCAAGGGGTATTACTCTGTACTATTTAGGTTGTGGAGGTCAGATAGGCAGTCGCTCCATGTAAAATACTGGTGTTCAGTTGCATCCGGGAAGACTGGAAACCGACTTTAACGTGTTGAGTAAAAGCTGATCACAGATAAGTAAGGACTTGGTTGGATATTTCAATAAAATGCGCATATATCCTTTTAAGATTACAATTTAAATTATATTTTAAGTTACATGTCACACTTTTATTTCATTTTATTCTTCTAATATCTTTTTCCTAAGTTCTATCTTTAAAACGATCTGAGTATTTGAACGTTATGGTCAACCAGCCAGCATTAATTAGGTTATAAAACCTCTTACAGTACTTATTAGAAACACAACAAAAAGTTTGTCAGAATTTAGGGTCACTGACTTACCTGTTACAAATGTCTGAAATACAGCAGGTTAATATGAATATAACTAGCTGGCGCCCGCGGCAGCACCCGCAAGATCATCGAAAAAAAACTATCCTATGTGTTATTCCAGACTATAATCTACCTCTGTGCCAAATTTCATCAAGCTCCGTTCAGCCGTTTTGACGTGAACGAGTAACAAACATTCATATATCCATCAATCCACCCTAACAAACATTCGCGTTTATTATATTATAATGGATGGTATTTAAAAGTACTTCAACTTATTCCCATTTCATTTACCTAATTTTGCCTGTGTTGCACCAAATATACTGAATGTGCACCAAAATATGTTAATTAAAATATGTCATAACGAGCATCAGCGCACTGCAATAAAAAGTGTTATATCTTTATCCATTTTCTATTAATGCAAGTCGTTACTGGCACTCGCCGGCCGCTGCCGCGGCACCGCTCGCTCGGCTCGTGCGTAGGGGGTCACAGTTTTAACCTAACCTAACCTACGCATTTTTTTAACATTCAGGAAAGATTATTTGGTGCACGATCAGTATTTTTGGTGAACACAAAAATATTATCCTATTATAATAAGTAGGATTAGACCGATCTAATTTACGGTACATACTGATTGCCATTGAATACAGTTGATTTGACATACGTAGGTTTGACATTCGTTTCGTTCGCGAGTTTTGTGAAAGGCTGTGTTGAATGATAAACATATACGGAAAATGGAAATGTCATTACATTTATGAACGAGAGGAAAACTTTCCATTGTCGTAACTTTTCAAATTTGTTTGGCTGTGAAATATCTTTTATATAAAACTAGCCTTTGCCCACGGCTTTGCTCGCGTTAAATTCGAGGTAACACAGTTCCCTGTTACCTGTACCTGCTACCTGTAGTTTTTGCTTTTATTACAATAAATATATTGTAATAGCAAAGCTAAGTTTTCCTTTTCTTCCCCCACGCCCAGGGATGATTTAAAGAAATATTTTTCCGATTTTAATTTATTTCTCTTTTGTTAAGGTTCATTCAAATCAAAAAAGTGACGATATGAAAAAACTATCTACTAACTTGACTCTAGGCATGTAAAACGTTACTAAGTAAAGTTATATGCCGACTATGTGGCTTAATGCTGGCTCATCCATCACATTGACATTTATTTCTCCGACACAGCCTTTTTGGGGCGGGTAACGACTCTTAGATCTTTTTATATAGCATTAAAAGATACACTAGTGCTTACAGCGATATTTTCGCAAATATTCACACGAAAATCGCCTTTTAAACCGGAGCATTAACCAAAGATCTAGTATACTTAGAGAGTTACTCGAGTTTGCCAATATTTTATTTTTATTTAAACGGCTTTTAGCCACAGTGGTGTATTTCAACCTTATTAAACTTACTAATATTATAAAAGCGAATGTGAGCTTTTTTGTTTGTTACCTCTTCACGCTTTAATGGCTAAACCGATTTTGATGAATTTTGGTACAGAGATAGTTGGAAACCAGGAGACGGACATAGGCTAATTTTAAAAAAGTGGGATGTAAGGGGGAAAGAGGGAAGAAAAGGGAAAACTGTCAATTACTATTTTGTTATTTATTTATATATTATTATTACTACTGCTAGGTACGACAGGGCATGTCAACGGCGCGTTCGTGCTTCACGCTTGCCTAAAAGATGTCAGCAAAGCAGAGGGGCCTGACAGGGCCACCTCCTGCCGGAGTTGCGACTTGTTCTAAAGAAATACCGCGGCCCCGAAACATAAAGGGCAAAAGAAGAAACATGGGTGTGTTAAAAAAAATGCTAAAGTCAGCAGAAGTCTGACACTCCCGCTCCGCCCAGAGCGATACCATATCTTACATTCAAATTTTCACATTGAACAAAAAATACCACACTGGCTTTTGCGAAACGAATTTTCAAAGTGATTAATATTAAAAAAAAAACCGTCGCTAGGGAATAATCCTTTGGGTTTTTACCATTAAGGAAGGCCTATTACCGGGAGACTGCGTTGAAAGATAAGGCTGTTATTAATATTGTTGGGTAAACTGCGTTAATTACAAAGACCTTACTCCTAAATGAGTTTAGAGACCTCGGGCAGTCTTAATTCTATAGACACTTTAGGAAAATTAGCTGAATATTACTTTACATAAGCAATATAATGACTTTTTCATTATTTTTTTACTGGTTTGACAACAATATTTTCAACTTTGTCTGTCAAATACTATCGTATCATTATTGGTTTGATTAACAGAGGCCCAAGAACAAGTTCGCGAGTTCGATTCTTATTTCTATTATACCCGGCCTGGGATGTAACGGATGGATGGACGAATAGTTCGAATAGGAGGGATAAAACAGATGTTAATTTAAAAGTGATAAATGGAGAGAGGAATGATATGAAGGAGAAAGGAATAAATGATGACGTGACGTCTAACAGAGGAGAATGGAAGAAGAAAACGTGTTGAGCCGACACCGAATGGAAAGGGACAGGGGCAGGAAGGTGGTGAATTAATTACCTATCCAAACTTCTATGCAACAATCAAAGAAAAGTGTTCCACACAAGATCCTTGGTCTCAGCCTCAGATGTTATCTAACCTCAATTGTTCCCGAGCTGTCACACATTATTTAGTGGAACAGATAAACGAGTTCATTTCTCGCACTGTAGCGAGACTTCTTGCTTTATTGCTCGATAAATATCTTAGAACTTCGTCTCTGAATAAATCGTCTTTTGAGTAAAATTCATATTGTAGACACACTATAAGAAATATTTCAAGGATCTGACAGCGTTTTTTAAAAGTGTATAATATAGTGTAGTGCACAGTTGGCGCAGTGGCTGAACGATTCGATCCCTGTACGGAACAGATATTTGTAAGCCCTACAGCTAGTTGTTCCAGGTCTGGCTGTTTGTATATGTGAATTTGTGAACGCGCCAATACAGAAGAAATTCCTTGAGTGGGGCAACGTTTATAAAAAAAAAAACTTAATCTACGGTAAAAATGGGTGGCAACAACTTTTTTTTTCATTGTTTAAAACTCAAGTCAAAAGCTATTAGTACCTACTGACGAGCCTAGGCTTTTTCCCATTATTTGGTCGGCTGTTAGTCTTACCGGATGCAGCTGAAAACCAGTATTTGACATTGAGCGACTGCCTATCTGACTTCTACGACCTACTTAGTACTGGGTAATATGATACCCCTTGGTAAGACCAGTTGTCAGACTTTCGGGACACTGACTACCTGTAACGACTGTCAAAAATCTACAAATGACAGCCGGGACCAATAGCTTAACCTGCATTCCGAGGCACGGATAAAACTCGGTATGTAGCGGGTAGTCACCCACCCATGGACCAACCTAGGCAAGCATCGTTAAACTTGAAGATTGACCCGAGCGGCTGCTATTATTTAGCCACAAACTCTATATCTCAAATACATCGTAATAATTTTAATTAGTTAGTTAAACTAGGCAGGTAACTAGCACAAACTTTGAACGGTAATTAGTTAATATCTTTGTGATGTTAATTTGTAGTTAGTTGCTTTTCAGGTGTTTGTTTCAAGGCTAGACTAAAACTAGAATAATAAACTCATCATAATATATCCAGCCTTTTCTCAATTATGTTTGTTAATGAAACACGGTGGCTAAGTTTGTATGGGAGGAAGCGCTTCCTTGGCCGGATTGACTTCAATTTTTGCATGGGCATTCTTTCATGAAATTAATAAACTATGTCACATCACGCTACAACATTAAGGAGCTGAGCACTGAATGAAACCTGGGCACAGTAAGTAAGTAAATAATTGTGTGATTTTTGGTAATACAATAAGGTCTTGTGTTGGGTATGGGAAATCATCAAATAAATTTCCCCGCTCTGGGGAGTGTCAGACTTGTACTGACTAAAATCCAGACAAGTGCACATGAATGCGCAGTGACATAGTGCAGTGAAGTGCTACTAACATAGTTGTTAAGGATTTATTTACTAACACAAATTGTATTAGCTATATATATGTTTATTTGTAAGGTATTTATCTATGGGCCTAAGATGCCTATAAATGATTTATTATTATTATTAACTTAAGGATCGACTCGAGCTGTTGCTTCTCATCAGAAAGGTGTGATTGAAAGATAGGTTACGGTATCAGCGGATATGAACAAGATGATATAACCATAGACTAAAGATTACTGATACTCACTTAATCGCTTTATAATAATCCGATAGTCGTACCGTTTGTATCGTTGATGTCAGTGTCTATGTATGCTTCACGTTGAATTAAATAAAAAATGTTATAAATACAACCGAAGTCGTTGACTTTTGTTTGTTTGATGATTTATTTTTGCTGAACTACTGAACGGATTTTGATTAAATTTTCCACATATATAAGGCATATCCCATTTAGTGTATTTCTTATGTTTGCTTTTTTTCTTAGATATTTTTTGAATTGCGTATTTGAATTGCGTATGTTTTAAAAATATTTTATAGTATTGTGTTTTAATTTACAATTATCCTACTTCCTGCTAATATTATAAATGCGAATGTTTGTGAGGATGTTTGGATGTTTGTTTCTCTTTCACGTCAAAACGGCTACACGTATCTTGATGAAATTTGGCACAGAGGTAGACTATAGTCTAGAATAACACATAGGATACTTTTTTTCGATATCAGGCGGGTGAACCATGTTACTCTTTCACGTCAAAACGGCTGAACGGGTCTTGGTGAAATTTGGCACAGAGGTAGATTATGGTCTGGAATAACACATAAGATACGTTTTTTTATATCACGCGGGCGAAGCCGCGGGGGACAGGTATCTTACTAATATTATTTAACTCTTTCACGTCAAAACGGCTGAACTGCCACGCAACGGCCAGTGTTATCACAAACCTATTTTCAGGAGTAGAAAATCACAGCTTGAAATAAAATAAGTTCTGATAAAAACTTCAACTTCATCTTGTTTCCAAGACATTTCTTTCTGTTTAAATTTTCCTCTAAAAGGAAGTCTCCAATAATCCGCTGTTCTTATCGCCCCAAGCTATAACACGCAAATTAATTTTGGCGCGATAATATTAACTGTAAACCAGCCAGTTTACAGTCTATAATAAAAATCCATTTTAATTGACTTGTTAAACGATACAAGAATTTTATTCTGCTGCACTAGAGAATAAATAAGGCTGCGGAGCGCTTCTTTATCTTCTATATTACGATCAAGTCCTAATCTACGAATGGTCTCTAAATCTAGCCCAGTGGTTTCACCCGCTCATAAGTATTGTAGCTTGATATTACATAACCTATTGCTACGTCAGCGCCGCGCACGGAGTTAGGAAGTTCTACCCAGAACTTACATGTACTGCTCAAACTGTTGGAATGAATAAAGCCGTGAATTTTATGCAATCCTAGTAGTTTTATCATAAACAATCTGGCCAAGGATTGGCCGCCATACAAACTTTCACCCCCTCAGTGGTTGAATTTTGCAAATCCAGTCTTAGTGAGCACCTACGTCCTAAAAGGATGTTCCATGCAAAATTTGAGACTCCTTACACTTGCAGTTTCTGAAATTTCGTAATTTTTGGGTCAATGACCTTCTCTTTTATTTTTAAACTAGCTTCCGCCCGCAACTTCGTCTGCGTGGCATAGTTACTTTGGGCTAACGCTAACTTTAGCCCGCGTGATGATCGAAAAAAAAAATATCTTTCTCCCCCCTTTTCTTCCCTCTTTTCCCGCTTTTCTCACGTATTTTAGCCTATGTCCGTCTTCAAGACCCCAACTACCTCTGTACCAAAATTCATTAAAATCGGTTTGGCCATTAAGGCGTGAAGACGTAACAAATATACAAACTAACATTAGCTAGTCCAGCGTTTTATCCCGCCGCTACAAAGTATTGTAGCGCGATTTTAAACAGCCTATAAGCTGCGCCCCGTGGTTTAATCCAGGTAGTTCGGGATAAAAAGTAAGTAGGTTTCATCTAACACTTGATAATATTGAACTTGTATGTAAAGACCAAACTGTTGGAATTAATGCCACTATGAATTTCATGCATTCCTAATAGTTTTATCTTCACGCAGTAAGTTCTAACAAGAACATGCATATAGTAGACAACTATTAGAGTAATACTACCGAGAAGCCTTGTAGATTGATAATAAAAGTCAACCCGGGCAAGGAATCTAGTGCCATATCTTTCTTACACTGGAATAGTACTGCTTGAAGATGTCAATGTAACTCATGACGTCACGGTCGCCATTTGGAGCGGAAAATAATTTGTGGAACGGAGGACTTTAATTTGACTTTATTGTGACTTGTAAATAAATAATACAAAGACTAGCGGTTAAAATTTCTAGTGTCAACGAAATACTAAAACATTAAAGAAGAAAAATAGGTTGTCATAACAAACAGCTGCAAGATAAAAGCAAGACCAATCTAAAGATTTATCAGTAGCAATATTTTCCACGAAAAGCCATCAAAACCGCGCCAGCAAATCCGCACATTTCGATTTGAAAACCGATTCAGATATATCGTACTTCGTATTCCAATCGCAAACAAATAGTCCAAAATATTGGATGCAACATGCATATGACCAGTTTGGCCACAACTGCCTGTCCATAACCACTGGAGCCAACATTTGGCGGTCAGAGCATAAATGGACTGAACGAAGTTCATGTGAGTCTGGCATATATTTGCACCAACTTTGGCTCAAACAGCAGACTGGAGTACTGCACTGATATTTCGAAATCGAAACGACAGTAGATAGGGTAAAGCAAGCTTTAAAAGCAAATCGCTTCCAGTATACAAGGGTCCCATTTCCATCTGAATTTCATAACTGGTGGCCTGTCATTCCAATGTAAGAAAGAGATAGAGATAGACAACGTGGATAGCTCTATCTCTTTTCCACATGGGAATTTCATAAAAACAATACTACCTTAAGACAGAGTAGGAGTATCACTCAGATCCAGCCTATCCCCTTGCTGTCCTCCCCCAGCGACGCCCTAAGCCGAGGCTCGTACCCCACAGGGGGTGCCCTTAGCGTGTAGTCGCTTAGTTTGTAAGTTTTTGCCTTGGCTGGAGGCCTTAATTTCAAGGCATTCACAGGAATTGCCCGGTTAAGCAGACGACAACCTCCTAGGTTGAACTGCGAGATGCCATTCATACAAGAAAAGAAGGAGTGTCAAGCCATCTGGTAACATTTACACTGCATACTTCACAGCTTCTGTATCCATTGTTTAGCCTCTATACAGGAGATCGAAGATTCGAACGGAAAAGTTTATTTATTCTGCTGTTAGAAGCAATAAACAGATTTATTGGACTGTTGTATAACTTGAGTTCCGTAGTTTTGATGTTCAACCCGTTGGTATTGTGAAATTTATGCTTTGTATATTTGTGTAATAGATTGCTAACGTTTTTTTTTTATGTTTGTCGTTGACTTTATCCGGCTTTGAATGGAATATTCTTCTATTTTATTTGATCCAGTATACTGAAGTAACCAAACGCGAGTTTTTGTGAAAACAGGCATTCTGAAAAGGCAATCCTGTTTAGTTTTCTAGATAACTACAATGCTATGAAAACTATTGACATTTGTCTAAGCTATCAAACTCACACACAAAAAAATATTTCAATTAGTCCACTACAGGCACTTTTGGATAACAAGAAACAAAAGGATGAAACTACAGTCCCAGTCACAAGACATAATAACTTGTGAAAGTACTGTAGTTGACCATTCCATACGGTTGACATCTTTGGAGAAGAATGGGCAAGAAACACTTATTTACTTACGGACAGACAGACTGACAGTCGGATAACAAAGTGATCTTGTAAGTGCTCCAGTTTGTTGCGGGTTTTTGGAAAGAGATACCGCAGCCCCAATACCTACCTACATAAAGGGCAAAAAAGGAACATGGGTGGATGGGTTAGTCAGTAAAAGTCTGAACCCCCTCCCCCCACTTCACCTAGAGTGGGGGAAGTTATTTGATGATTTCTCATTCGTTAAAAAAGGGCTCCATTTTTCCGTTTAAGACACGGAACCCTAAAATTGTATAAAGGAGACCAAATACTAACCTCCTTTTACAAAAACCTTTACCAAAGATGCCTGAAGGTTTTACTTGAGAGGTTTTTATTAGTACTAGCTTTTGCCCGCGGCTTCGCTCGCGTTAAATTCGGGGTAACACAGTTCCCCTTGCGCCTTATCGATTTGTAATAGCAACGCTAAGTTTTCCCTTTTCTTCCGTGTTTCTCCCTCACATCCCACTTTTTTTTTAAATTAGCCTATGTCCATCTCAAATTCATTCAATTCATCCTAAATTCATCAAAATCGGTTTAGCCATTACAGCGTGAAGAGGTAACAAACAAACTCACTTTCGCTTTTATAATATTATTATAGTAAATAGTAAGGATCAGGTTGTAGCAAAATTGATACGTATAGTGTATACGTCCTTTCGTGAGTCGAAGTGTTTAATTAAGTGGCTGCGCGGAGCCAGACCTTGTTCACGTTATCAAGGCCTTTTGTTCGGCCATATTGAAGTGCTTGATGTGGCGTTCGACAGCTCAGTACGATGATAGACTATAGGACGATGAAAGGTTTTTGTATAGTTGATTAATGGACACCATTATATTTGAGCGATTTTTTTTATTATGGACTGACGTTAATTAGCTCTCTTTTATACAGAGTTACCTTATTTCATTATTCAAAAAAGAACCAAAGAAGATGACAACAAAGAATAAACGTGACGAATGCACTTTTATGAAAAAAGCAGTATTTTTGTGCTTTTCTGTCTTAAGGCGCTCCCTACGAAAAGAGTTTGAAAATATACTTTTTCAAATGGTACCTAGTACCTTTAAAAGGCTAAAACATTTTTTTATTAGAATTTGACAGACATTTATGATAGTTTAGTAACTCAATTTATAGAAAACTAGCTTTTGCCCGCGGCTTCGCTCGCGTTAAATTCGAGGTAACACAGTTCCCCTTTCCTGATTTGCAGGTACCTGCTACCTGCAGTTTTTGCCCTTGCGCTTTATTGATTTGTAATAGCAACGCTAAGTTTTGCCTTTTCTTCCCTCTTTCTCCCTCATATCCAACCTTAAAAAAAAATTGCCTATGTCCGTCTCCTGGTTCCCAACTATCTCTGTACTAAAATCCATCAAAATCGGTTTAGCCATTAAAGCGTGAAGAGGTAACAAACAAACAAACTCACTTTCGCTTTTATAATATTAGTAAGGATGATAATCTCGATATTCTGAAGTTGACGTTTGACACCAAAACTAGTAGTTGTCAAGCTAAATTGGAATATCTTTGATCGCGACTTAAATGGTTTGGAACAAAGAAAGATGTCATTGGGTATGTTATTTTAATCATAGTTAATTTTAATTCGGTGGTTAATCAGAATCAGTACCATTGTCACACTTTCCTCTCAAAATGAAAAAAAAAACATCGCGAACCGAGGGTTCCCTAAAAATTTATGTCCTAAACAGCCATATATTTTGACTGCATAGACTTAGCGGGTTGATGAAGGCGCTGCACAAACGTGGACACTTCGGTGTCTTGTGTCGGATACAAGCTCCCAAATTCTATATCCTTATCCTTACTCCTTACTAATATTATAAAAGCGAAAGTGAGTTTGTTTGTTTGTTTGTTACCTCTTCACGCTTTAATGGCGAAACCAATTTTGATGAATTTTGGTACAGATATAGTTGGGAACCAGGAGACGGACATAGGCATAATATTTTTTATAAAAAAGTGGGATGTGAGGGAGAAGAAAGAGGGAAGAAAAGGGAAAACTTAGCGATGCTATTACAAATCAATAAGGCGCAAGGGGAACTGTTTTACCCCGAATTTAACGCGAGCGAAGCCGCGGGCAAAAGCTAGTGTTACATATAGCTGAGGATAGGTTTTTAGGTGAATATCGACTCATACGCAACGAAAAAAAAATGGGAAAATTGACATAGACACATATACACAGGTATACATGGGCAATTATAAAACGCCCGGGCAAAAGCTAGTAATATAATAATAACCAGTATGTAATCAGCTGCTACATTAAACATCTACTACTACAACGCTATAGGAATCGGTAGCTTGTATCCGACACAGGACACAAAAGTGTCCACGTTTGCGCAGCGCCTAAGACACAGCACAAAGGAATCATAGAGTTGAGCAAACGGTTTTAACTTCAACTCGATACCTTCACGTGTTCCAGAGATAAAGGATCTTGACAGACCGACGGACAACAAAGTGATAGGTACAACAAGGGTTCTGGGTTTTCCTTTTGAAGTACGTAAACCTAAAAAACTACCCACAAATTTAATCCAAACTAAAATAGCGGCACATAAATGCACAACAATTGGAATACTTACATTACAAGTACTTTCAAATACAATAAACAAAAAGTTCTTTTCAAGAAACAAGTTTCCTTTAGAAATACTTCCTATATTTGTGCTTATAAAATGCTGCAGAACTCTTTCTTGTAACTTTTACTTTATAGCAAGAAGGTGTAGCTGTTAGCAACTGCAAGCTGGTAGTTGACATAATGTTGAATTCAAAGGAACTCGGTGACCTATGTATTGCAAGTTCGCGCCTCGAAGCCTTGCCTATAACGTCACTGAGTTTAACTTGTTTTTCTAGAGAGGTGTTTTTTGAGACGGGTTAAGTTTGGTATTAAATGAACATATTATGATGTTTATTTTGCAAGTGAGTTTTTACAAACACTTTACGGCACATCAACCTACAACACCATTTTAACCTGATCTCTCTACTACGGTGTGCGATCCGTAGGAGAGAGATCAGGTTATAATATTTTGAATAGATTGACCTGCCATCGTGTGTACATTATTTAGAACATACAAATATACCTAGATTTATTATAAATATATTTACTAGTAAAAATAATTACAGGACAAATTCTTAGAAATAGGAATTATTTTATGTTTTAACTAGCTTTCGCCCGCGGCTTCGCTCGCGTTAAATTCGGTATAACACACCAAGCAGACCTGCAGTTTTTGCTCTTGCGCCTGATTGATTTGTAATAGCAACGCTAAGTTTTCCCTTTTCTTCCCTCGTTCTCCCTCATATCCCACTTTTTTAAAATAAAAATTAGCCTATGTCCGTCTCCTGGTTCCCAACTATCTCTGTACCAAAATTCATCAAAATCGGTTTAGCCATTAAAGCGTGAAGAGGTAACAAACAAACAAACAAACTCACTTTCGCTTTTATAATATTAGTAAGGATGCTATTTTTACGGAAGGGTAATCATCCAATAACTTCCCCCGCTTTAGTCGGAGTGAGAGTGTCAGATTTTTAATGACTAAAACACATTCATATTCCTTCTTTTGATGTTCCGGGGCCGGGGTATCTCTTTCGAACAACCTGCAACCTAGAATGCTGGCATTACCCCGTTGGATAGCAATGCTGTATTTTTAATTAGTTAATTTATTTATCATCACGCGTGTTATCCTCTAAGTGTTAAACAGAAGTAAACCTAATAAGTTCACATACATTTCGCTAGTTAGATTAAGTCCCATTAGTGAGAATGAGGCAGAATAATTTCGGCAGGAGGCGATAACTCCTGAAACTTGTAATTTGATGACGCAGCAAGAATCTTAAAGCACAGATTGTACGAACACTTAATTAGAATTTCCAAATTCAGTGGTTTTTAAACTTGCAATGTATGTTTGTTCGGGTGAAATCTTGCAAAGCAATTTTGAAGCAGATATCTTGAGCCGATTGAGCAGAAATTATGTAAACACGTGCGGTTTGGATTACAATGCATGTTTAACTTTGTGATGTTATTCTTGATTCAACATGGTGGCATATCCAAGATGGCGGACTAGTTATTTTAATGCACTTCTACAATATGTGTGTCAAACGAAAGGGCTTGCTGAGAATAACACAAAAAATAAAGTGACGTCGGTGTAAATCCAATATGGCGAACAAGCTTTTATATCATACTAGCTGCGCCCCGCGGTTTAACTCGCGTGGTGATAGAATCCTTACTAATATTATAAAAGTGAAAGTGAGTTTGTTTGTTTGTTTGTTACCTCTTCACGCTTTAATGGCTAAACCGATTTTGATGAATTTTGGTACAGAGATAGTTGGGAACCAGGAGACGGACATAGGCGTAATAATTTTTATTTAAAAAAAAGTGCGATATGAGGGAGAACGGGGGAAGAAAGGGGAAAACTTAGCGTTGCTATTACAAATCAATCAGGCGCAAAAGCAAAAACTGCAGGTCTGCTTGGTGTGTTATACCGAATTGGGCGAAAGCTAGTATACAATATTTCTTTATAAATTGTAGCCTATGGATTATCCTGATGTATAATCTAAATTATTATAAAGTCAAATTAAAATCCATTCCATAGTTTTTGCGTGAAAAAGTAACAAACATCCATACATCCAAACTAACTTTCGTGTTTATAATATTATATATTAGTAGGAAGGATAAATTATGTAATGACGTTATGAGTAGCTAATAAAAGTTTTAAAGTATTTTTTTGTTACTTTAAAGGAAAGCGGACAGAGCTATCCCATTTTCTAGAAATTGTTCTCCACAGAGAAAGTTCAATTATTCTAATTGCAAAATGGTACCTGTAAAACCTTGTGTTTTTTTATTCAAGTACGCGATAGAACCGCTCTTGAATCTGAGGAAGTTAGTGAGGAACGATTATGCTTTTAAGATAAGGTTAGAAACTTGAATTACTTTGTTCGGGGAGGTGGTTTTGGATTCGTAATGATGTCGGATTTAACTTGTTTTTTTTTTAATATTTAATGAAAGATATTATAAATGCAAATGTTTGTTTGGATGGATGTATGGATGTTTGTTACTCTTTCACGTCAAAACGAATGAACGGATCTAGATGAAATTTGGCACAGAGGTAGATAATAGTCGGGAATATCACATAGGATACTTTTTTACTCGATCATTATGCGGGCGAAGCCCGTCACATTCGGGGTAACACAGTTGCCCTTCCCTGATTTGCAGGTACCTGCTACTTGTAGTTTTTTCCCTAGCGCCTTATTTATTGTAATAGCATAGCTAAGTTTTCTCTTTTCTTCCCTCTTTCTTCCTCATTTCTCACTCTTTTTTTAAAAAATAGCCTATTTCCGTCTCCAGGGTCCCAACTATCTCTGTACCAAAATTCATCAAAATCGGTTTAGCCATGTAGGCGTGAAGACGTAACAAACAAACTCACTTTCGCTTTTATAATATAAGTAAGGATTTAAAAATCCGTTTTTACAAAACAAAAATAAAGCAATACCGCATACCTATCGCTCCGTAACAGGTATGTATTATTATCTTCTATTAAATAACGGTATTTATAACCGACGGGCGTCAGATATAAACAGCTTATTTGCCGTCTTATTGCGGAATCATAAATTATTTATTAGTTATAACAGGATCTAATTATTAATATTTATTTCTTACGTTGTTGCTAAGGGTGCGTTCATTACTAAATATTGGATTGGATTTCAGATATTATGTAGTTGGAAGTTGATTTTAAACTACTTCAAAAAATTTGGTACTGAATTCGTCAAAACGCATGTGACAAAATATGAATGTTGATGGATGGAGAGTGAAAAGAAAGCCAAACAAAAGATGGATGGATTGTGTAAGAATTGATATGAAGGAGAAAGGAGTAAATGATGCCGTGACAACTGACAGGGGAGAATAGAAAAGGAAACGTTTTGCGCCAACCCCAAATAGAATGGGACAAGGGCAGGAAGATGTTGAATTCGTCTTCTTTGCATGTTCCCCGATTACTCAAATTCATCTTTACCGAAAAAAACCTTTTCTATTTGAAAAGGCATACTTCCCGTGTAGTGAAGGAGGTCATGGCTAAATAATAGCAGCCGTTCGGGTCGATCTTTGGGTTAAGCCGCGCTTGCCTAGGTTGGTCTGTGGATGGGTAACCACCCACTACATACCGAGTTTCCTCCGTGCCTCGGAAAGCACGTAAATCTGTTGGTCCCGGCTGTCATTTGTAGATCTTTGACAGTCGTTACAGGGAGCCAGTGACCCAAAAGTCTGACTACCAATCTCACCTAGGAGTATCGTGTAACCCAGTTTTAACTGGGTTGTGGGATCGATAACTTTCTTATTTAGGGTCCGATTTTGAAGCTGTTTTCAGCCATTTTAGACAAAACTAGGCTTCCGCTTAGTACCTGACCGGTTTGCACCCTATTTTACGCACCCTTGAAAAACTTCCCTTAGAAAACCTACATTTTTAATAATTTTCATTTTAAAAAGTCAAAATCTACGTTGTTTTCAAAATTTTTGTTATTGTCTCAGTAGATTATAGCGTCAATAGTACTCATCCTTCATCCCTGAAATTTGGTCCGCGATCCGTGTACCCAAATTCAGGTTGGGGGTTGATTTTCGAAATTTTTTGCTCAAAAACCTGGTTTTTTGACCAAAACCCAAAATTTCGAAATTTTCAAGCCCGCGCGGAGACGCGTCTCTGGACACCTCGGTCGAGGGCCTAGCTCGAAATAAAAATCCCCGCCCACCCACCCTATAGTGTATAGGAAGGCTGGGGTGGTCGGCAGTCATATTTTTATTTTATTCAATTTAGCTTCTCTAACATCTGTTTTATCTGTTTTTCGCTTTTAGATAGGTTTTTAAGGGTAAAAGGGCTCAAAATCGACATATTATTATATTTTTGACCTAGCTGCTAAGGCTTTTTTAGTTATTAATTGACAATATTTATTTAATTATACAACTTTGTGTTACTTGTTTTGTCTTTAAATTCTTATTATATTTCTGTGTTACCCCCTTTACAGGGACACAGAAATACCAAGTGTCCTGTTCTCTCTGTTTTTAAAAGATATTTTTACTTTGACCTCCTCTCTACAGGGGTATATTTTTATTCGTTTTGAATATGTTTCGCACCCCATCTAGCACCGTAAAGACTCTTAGGTCGCGTAGCTCGTCGCGTTCGTCGGAGAAGGTGGGGCCTTCGTCTGCTTTTGCGAGAAGGAGAATCTCCTTCGGAGACGACACTCCTTCCGCCTCGCAAGAGGGCTCTGCTGTCCCGGCGACGCAACGAGCTACTGCGGATTACTCTCGCCCGCTCAAGAAGTCTGAGGCCGGGTACCCCAGTCGCACTGCGGAGGCGAGAGCTTGCCTGAGTAAGGCTAAGGTCAACTTGGGCAACTCTCGCAACCTCAAGGCCGAGATTAAGACTGCGGTGCTCGAAGCCATAAACAGGCTTTTTGAGCTGGTGAAAGAGTCTGAGCGGGACAGGGCCCCTCTCGCGCCTTCAGCCGTACCGGTTCCCGCGCCTGCTGCTGACCCCAGTCCCCAACCCATCCCCACCGAAATCCTTGCAGGCCAGGCTGAGCTCCTTAACACTCTAAAGGAGCATATGTCGGAGTTAAAGGACAACTCCGAGAAACTCGAGAGACTCCGAGACAGTCTGACCAGCAGGGAAAGTGTTGGAGAGACCACCTACGCGAGTGTTGCGGCGGTCACTAAGAGCCACACCGGGGCTCAGGCCCTGGAGCATACGACGCTTCACTCCGTGGTCGTCTCCTCAACACAAGAGATGGATACGGCGGACGAAATTCTGGAAAGGGTGAGGAAAGCAGCGGACGCGAAGGAGGGCTGGGTGCGCGTTGAGAGGGTCAGAAAGGCTCGAGACCAAAAGGTCATAATGGGGTGCGCGACAATGGAGGAGAGGACGAAACTGAAGCAGCGCTTAAAGGCGGCCGGAGAAAACCTCGTCGTCGAGGAAGTAAAAAATCGAGACCCGCTTCTGGTTCTTAGGGACGTGCTGTTAGTGCACAGTGACGAAGAAGTGCTGAGAGCCCTTAAGAACCAGAACCGGGAGATATTTCACGGCCTCGAGGACGAGGACCACAGACTGTGCTTAAAATATCGGCGAAAGACCCGAAACCCGCATGTGAATAGCATTGTGTTGAGTGTTAACCCAGAAATCTGGAGAAGGGCACTCGAAGGAGGCAAGCTTCGCATTGACCTCCAGAGAGTGCGCGTCGAAGACCAGACGCCTCTGGTGCAGTGCACCCGCTGCTTGGGATACGGGCATGGCAAACGCCTGTGCTCGGAGCCAGCTGACCTGTGTAGCCACTGCGGCGGTCCACACCTCAGGGCGGACTGCCCGGTTAAACAGGTCGGCGAAGCAGCGGTGTGTGTTAACTGCACCAGAGCCAAGCTGGGGGAGCACTCACACAATGCTTTCAGCAACGACTGCCCGATACGTAGGAAGTGGGACGCATTCGCTAGAGCATCAATAGCATACTGCTAAAGTTGTCGATGCGCCCACTTCCGCGTACATAGAGATGACCTCTGTGATGCCACCAGATACCAGATGCATTAAGCGAGCCACTAGGGATGGCTCAGTGACGAACAATAACTGGAGTCACCTTCGTGAGAAAATGACTGGAGTTAAGAGGAGCAATGAGTCATCTCTGGTGGTCTCATCTGGTTGTGACGATGCTGGAAATTCTCTTTATCTAGAAACTCTTAAAAAACAAAGAAATACAAATATAATTTTTAACAACTTAGTCACTACTTGATATTTAATAATATAGTATATTATATAGATTAGATATCAAACTTTTAACAATGTAATAAAATATAAGCCTTCTTTAGGTAAATAAAGTAATAAAAGATATAATATGAACAATAGAAAAAATTTATTAAAATCCACAGAGTTCAGGCATGCACCAAAAAAAGGGTTTATCATAGATATATAAACAGTTTAGTAAAATATATAAATAGTATATCGAAAACAGTAGCGGAAAAGTGAAAACATTAATATGATATATATATAAGCAAAAATAAAAGCAGTCAACACTTACAAAGAGACAATTTAGCAGTTTTTTTGAAATAGTAAAATAACTTAAAATGATAAAGAAATTGCACATAATGTGGCTCTCCAGCCCTAAAATACGTAATTAAGATAAAAGCTAGATGTAAAGGACTCTGATTACGTTAGAGGGACACTTGGAAAGGCAGGAGTGGTTTTTAGTCGGTTCGAGTCCGACACTACCTCGACTGTCTCATAATCTGTGAGGCAGTCGAGGTGTCCGTGGGGATTTCCCACTCCTGCCACAAAAAAAAAAAAAAAAAAAAAACTGGGTTTTGGAGGTCAGATAGGCAGTCGCTCCAAGTAAAATACTGGTATTCAGCTGCATCTGGTGAGATTGGAAACCGACTCCAACACAGTTGGGAAAAGGCTAGGCAGATGATGACTTCCCGTGTGGTACCAAGGTCCTCAGGTCAGGATCTGATGATGGGATCCTAAGAGAAATTGAGGGAACTCTTTAAATTTTAAAAGTACACTTGAAGTAATTTGCTTTTCTTTTATAGTGACGTTCATTTGTTTGTAAATGATATAACGACTAAACATGAAAAAAATGCAAAACATAAAACTGATTTCAAACTTCAAAAACCTAAATTAAACTAACAAAATTCACCGACTGTTGAAGTTCAACCTGTTTTTTTAAGTCGATTAAATAGTTTGCGAAAACGTTTTGAGTGAAAAGAATTAGATTCCTTCCTATTTTGGGACTCACAGCTTTTTGTGTTGTTGAAAGGGTTTACCTTTTCTGATAGGTTAACCCTAACTAAAGTGTTAAGTAGCCTAAATACGGAATAGGATCAGGGGTTTTCTTAATGGTGCACTGTAATAAATTTCAGGAAGATTACAAGAATTAAAAAAAAAATGCCCAACACTAGTATGTGGGGGATCCACAAACTTTTAAACTCACATATACAAACAGCCAGACCCGAAAAAACTACCTGTACCATACAAATATTAGTTCCGTGCGGGGATCGAACCCGCGATATGGAGCACAGCAGTCGACCGTTCAGTAGGGTTACCGTGACATCTTATAGCAGTTCTTATTTCTGTGTGAGAAAGAGATGGTGCTAGACACCCTGTATAGCTCTGTCTCTCTCCCTCAGTGGAATAAGTTCTGCTTAAGACGTCATGGTAGGGTTGCAGTTATTTAAAGTAAGTAGATAGTAGAGATCAGGCGGCACAAATAGACAAAACACAAAAAGTTATGAGTATCTACCATTTGCTTCATATGTTTCCTATTATTTTAAAATACAAACAGACACTTTGATTTTATTTATTTGAATAGTTATAGCTACAAAACCAAATTGATCCTTCAAAATACTTCACCCGTAAACTGATTAGCAACGATCCATTTTTAATACAGGACCCGTTATCAGTGAACCTTTATCAAGTTTAACTACGCTAGGAAACGGACGGTAGGAAGCGTATCCTTAGATATATAGCCATCCTTCCCACTTCATCATCATCAGGCTATATTAGACCACTTCCACGTTAAAACACAACCCTTACCCCGGGACCCTTACCCCGGGACCCTTTCCTTTATACCTTACAAGGGAAAATGCGACACAGTAACCTTAGTTTAAAGGGTTCTACAGTTCGATGTCGGTTTTAGCATTTTAGTATAATAGTGAGAGGTAATTTAGGAGAAAGCGTGTAGCAAAATATGATCATGAGGTTAAGTTGCGCTTGCCCAGGTTGGTTCGTAGATGGGATTACCCATTTTTTTTTTGTAAACAACTTATACTGTTAACACCACACATACAAGTTATCAGTTGAAGATAAAGCTTAAAAATCAAGAAAATTAAATACAGTCACAATTAAAATTAGCAAAAATAATAAGGAAATTGAATAAAAACAAATCAGAAACAAAAAAAATTGCTTTAAAATTACTTATTTAATACTATTTCATACCAAGTTTTTTACTCTATTCAACAAAAGATAAATTGTTGCTATCCAATTATACAAAAATAATCATAACAATATTTTAAATTAACTACCTATACAAATTAATTACCAAAATAGATAGTCAAGCCAGGAATTGCAATTAATCACGCTTAACCAAGCTCATCGTAAATCTGCCATCTGCAATGTCTGACAGATATTTTGGGGTACATTTCTACCCCAGCATTGTTTCAACGCAATTTGATTTATAACGTTATAATTTCATAATAATAATGAAATATAGCTCGAAATAAAATTTCAAGGGAATTTGAATTAACAGGAGGTAGAATTAAGTGGAAATAAGCGTCTTCAGTTATAACAAAAGGATTTTGATGTAGGACTTGTGAACTTAGTATAAGATGGTCTTTTGTTGGTATTATAAGATAGGTTTTATGCCTTACTAAAGAAAAAAAAAACCGGCCAAGACCGAGTAAGACTCAGGATTCCATACGATCTTGCGACATAAAGCATATCAGCCATATCTTTTGACTGCGTAGACTTAGAGGGTTGATTTTTTTACAGCACAAATGGACCACAGATTTGAGTATGTATATGGTTTCTCCACGCGTTCCCTAAATTAAGGTTCTTGACAGACAGACAGATGGACAACAAAGTTATCCATTAAGGGTGCCGTTTTTCTTTTTGATTTACGAAACCTTCAAAAGAAAAAAGGTATATTACAGGAATGCCAAAAAAAAAAGCTCTTTTTTTTGACCCACTCAACTTCGGAGTTGTGGGGAAAATCAGACTTTTACTGATTAAAACCCACTCATGTTCCTTCTTTTTCCCTTCGTTTTACGGGGTAATAGTATCTCTTTGGAACCCGCAAACCCGGCAGAACTTTTTATCCATAACAAAGCCTTGTCTTGTTTTTATAAGCTAAGCATGTACACACGACGGCAGGTCAACCTATTCTAAACTATTATAACCTGATCTCTCTACTACGGATCGCACGCCGTAGTTGAGAGATCAGGTCAAGTAGATAGATGTGGTTTTGTGTAGGTTGATGTGCCGTCGTGTGTACTTATTAGTACTCCCATATTTCGCCAGTTATTTTGTAGTCCGATGTAAAAGGGGGCGAGCCTATTACCATCAACCGGGCACATATCCAGACTCCATAGCAGCTATTGAGAAATTCCTAATGAAAAACTCAATAACACTTTGTCTGGCCTGTGAATCAAAACGTGACAGCTTAAAACAAAGTTTGAAAGTAACCTAAAATAAAACTCAACTTTTTTTTAAATACGTTGCCCTAAACTAGGAATATCTCCTGTATCGTGGGTGCGTTTACAAACATTTAAACTCATATACGCAAACAGCCAGACCCGAAACCACTACCTGTAGGTCATACATAATATTGGTCCGTGCACGGATCAAACCCGCGACACGCAGCGCATCAGTCGAACGCTCAGTCACTGCGCCAACTATTCCGTCAAAACATTCAGTTGTATATTGTCCAGTCTAAGTCGTCTTACTTTTAAAAGAAAATGACAAAGACATATTGAGATTTATTGATCACTTTTGTTCCCTCTTTCTCCCTCATACCTCAATTTTTTTTAAATAGCCTATGTCCGTCTCCAGGGCCCCAACTATCTCTGTACAAAAATTCATCAAAATCGGTTAAGCCATTTAAGCGTGAAGAAGTAATAAACAAACTCACTTTCGCTTTTATAATACTAGTAAGGATTTGTAAACGTCAAGTTTTATGAAAATGACCATAGACTATCATCCCAAGCTGTTTATCATTTTATTCAAGCTATAAGTCACTGTTGATAAGAAAAGAGTTGTTTGCGTTGTATCGGATGGTAACAATTTATCTTTTGTTGAATAGAGTTGGGAGAATATTTTAGGAAAAAAATGTTAGTCTATATTTTTGATTTATATTACTATGTCAGGGCACGATTTGCTTTTGTTGAACAAATAGTGGATACAAATGCCCGCCTGTACACACCCGTTGTAATAATTTTATCTAGTATTAGATCTAGTCTCTGTTTATGTGTAAAGTAATATATTTATATATACATATTGTACAAGATGTATATATAGCTGCATATATAGCAGCTACCAAATTTTATCCAAGTCCGTTAAGTCTTTCGAGCGTGAAGGAGTAACAAACACACACGTTCTAACTTTCACCTTTATTATAATACTAGCTTCCGCCCGCGACTTCGTTCGCGTGGCATAGTTACTTTGGGATAACGCTAACTTTAACTCGCGTGATGATCAAAAAAAAATATTTCTCTCCCCTTTGGCTCTCTCTTTCTTTCCATTTTTTTTTTAATTAATCTATTTCCGTCTCTAGGGTCCCAACTATATCTGTACCAAAATTCATTAAAATCGGTGCGGCCATTTAGGCGTGAAGACGTAACATACAAACAAACTCACTTTCGCTTTTATAAAATTAGTAAGGATTAGATCGATACCCTCTAGACTAGCCATCGGCACGGGAGATATCATAGTGTACAAGTGTGTTCACAGGCCAGGATATTACTGATAAAAAACTAAATAAAGGTGTACCCTTTATTTAGTTTTTATCAGTAATATCCTGGAGTTTGGAAGTATTATAGCCCGTGCCTCAGATGTTCTCTGAAGCCGTTGGTCCTGAGCTTGATCTCTCTCCGGTCGTATCGGATTGCCGTCCCATCGGTCCATGAGAGTAAAGGAATACACGTATTTATATTGTTTTACATTATTTTCACAGTTATTATGCCTTTTGGCTGGGACTGTAGCTTCATTCTATTGTTTTCAATATTTCGACAGTTCAAAACTGTAACTGGCCTATTAATTAGAAATAAATGATTTTGATTTTCTCATCCAAGAACACAAGGCTGCACAATAACAATGTCTGGAATATTTTTCTAATGGAAAATAACTATTACTAACTTATTTGTTATTCCAGAAAAAAAAACTACAGAACACAGACAAACTTCTAAGTTCAAAACCCCGACAAAATTAGTATTTTGCCGCAAATAGTTTGCCAATTAAGTAGCCATGATTTCACGCGCCAATATACCCAATTGAAGAGCACAGAAGCAATCAAAGTTGGCCCAACTATTCTCTTTGAAGGCGGTTTGGCAATATTTTGGCAATTATTTGGCAATGATTGTTGTTGGTGACATGTCGATACTGGATGTTTGTAAACAAATGTTTGACGAAAACTTTGTAGAAAACGAAATACAGCATATTTAACACAACATATTTAATATTATAATAATAAAACTAGCCTATAACTGGCTCACTGCTAGGCAAGTCCTCTTCTCATACAGAGAAGGCACAAGCATTAACCAACACGCTTGGTCAAGACGGGTTGGCTTTTACAGAATTGTGAGTCCAGGTTTCTTCACGATGTTTTCTTTCACCGATGTCTTTGATGCCTTAGATAATCTTTAAAAAGTATAAATGAATTGTAAAAGTCACATTGGTACTTGCCCGGATTTGGACCCACAACCTAATGCATGAGAGGCGAGGCGCTTAACCTCTGGGCCATCACGACATTAGTATAATATTTACATCTATAAAAAAATTACTTTATACGTATTAAGACATAAAATTTAAAAACAGTATACATATATATCCACAAACACACAAACATGTTAAAGTTTAGAAGCACTATCCTATACCACAAAACCCATACATTGTCGACATTCCAAAACAAAATTTCTGATCCAAAAGCTCACTCACATATCCACGGATCGGCCGCCATATTTATTTTTTATACGGCATTGTTTTTCTCGAAACGTATCGTGTCACATGACGTGTAACATTATTCTTATGAATACTTGAGTACATGTCACTCGAAGGCAGCATTTTGAGTGTCACACTGGCAAAGTTCTATTTATTTAAATTGGGTTCTGGAATTTTCGAAGTTTAATTGTTTTCTTTTTTTATTATATTGTGTGTTATATTTCTTGGTTGACTTCTAATGTTTTTAGATTTATTTCACGACATAATATGACGCTTAAAATTTTGTTTTTTGTATAAGAGTTGGTAGTTTCTTTTAATTTTAATTTGTTGAAAAATCAAAATGCATGTTTCAAGGAAACAGATATTATAGAATAAAGAGATAAACATAATTTTATTATTATTAATAATAAAATTTATATTAATAAAAATATTATACAGCAAATAGTTGAACGCGTTAATCTCAGGGACTGCTATTTTGCATTGTTTTTTTTTTATTGTTGGATTGCCTATTTATTGAGCATTTATTTTAAACCGCTTTGTTTTGTTGAAACCGCTGGACACAGATATGGCAAATTATGTCTTAGAGACGCTTCAAGAGGTAAAATTCGATTATCTAGAGACTGCTCAGAGCTCACTTATCTGTCGATGTACACAAAACAAGGAAGAATTTATAATAAAATTTAATATTATTATATAACAAAAACGATAGATTCTTAAAGTCAGTATATTTGAAATTATCCTACTTCCTACTATCCTTCCTTCTATTCCTACTGTCAGGATGGATGTATGGATGTTTGTTACTCTTTCACGTCAAAACGGCTAAACGGATCTTGATGAAATTTGGCACAAAGGTAGATTATTGTCTGAAATAACACATAATGCATATATATATAGGGCGAAGCCGCGGGCGCCAGCTAGTAAAAATATTTGTTAAAATAAAAAGTAATTCGGAAAAACGTGCACGTCATAAGAATGGTCAGCAGTGACGTCTGTTTTAATAATTACTGTAATCTAAAATTAATCCGTTTCCTAACCATAGCTCCGTTGAGCTTGTAGTTAATTTAATTATTATTCCAATCTTATTAATATGAGCATCTGATATTGCCATAAGGATCGGAAGGATAATTATCAAGATCTAATCTCGTAATACTCTTAAGATAGAGAAACAATACGATATATCATCATTTCGATATATATAAGCCGGGATAATTATGAACGTAGTTAGTATAATTAATCTGGCAATCAAATCAATAAGATAGTCTTCTCAAAGGTTTTATTATAGCAAACAATCTTATTAAACGGATTTTCATGTAATTAAGTTCATAGTTGTTTATTAGTCTAATCTAATACAAAAAATAATTAAATTTATTTAATTCATTTACTAAAAACCCATATTACATTATCAATCAAAATAACCCTTAAAAGAATATATTAAATTAGTCAGCCAAAATACTTACTAATAATATAAAAGCGAAAGTGAGTTTGTTAGTTTGTTTGTTACGTCTTTACGCCTAAATGGCCAAACCGAAAAAAAAGTGAGATAGGGAGAAGAAAGAGGGAAGAAAATGGGAGTGAAAAACACATTTTTTTCGATCATCACGCGGGTTAAAGTTAGCCCAAAGTAAATATGCCACGTGGTCGAAGTCGCGGGCGGAAGTGCGCTAAAACAAATCAATGTCAATATAATGTTAAATGGTTTAATTCAGCCACAATCAACTTAAAACTAACTCAGTTACTTATTTAGAATCTACAGTTCCAATATTCTTGAGTATCTAACCAAGTTTCCACTCGAAATCACCAAAATGGCAACCTGACAATTTATACATCTGTTACGCTCCATATCCAACGATGTTATCAAGCCTTTCTAGGCAATAAAGCCGGACCGCTTGTCTTACGTTGCCATGGTTACGAGTTAACAGGCTAAGGGGCGGAAATCCGACCAGCAATGGCGCGAAACGGCTTTAATCGCCTCGTAGCTCGTAGCAGTCTAAAAGCGTAGCGATGTAGCATGTTGCTACGTGATCTTTCGTAGCGGGTCTACGAAGATGGATGTGTAATAATTCACCCCTTTTTCATCTTCTAAGTATTATTTAAAGGCTTCAAAAGTAAGGATGGACAAAAAAAATGGCGAACAGACTGTATGAAAGATGATGTAGTGTGATATTTGAGAAGTGTTGTAGGTGAAAAATGTTACGGCCCCAAAACCAAAACAATGATCATCATAATGATCATTTTTTTGGTTTTGGGGCCGCAACATTTTAATTTTTTAATACATCAAATTAGTGTCATAACACTAATTTGTATTATAAAATGGATAGTATTTAAGTAAGAATACTTGTTGAGAACAACATTATGCAATAAATGAAATTAGTATAATTCCAATAAATGTGGCATCATGTACGCTTTAACAAAATACAGTTATTTTAATGACACTAATTAGTTTGTGAAAGCAATACTTACCAACATTTATTTATGCAAACTGCTAAATGAGCTGTGTGATTATTAAAAAAAAGTGGGATTTGAGGGAGAAAGAGGAAAGAAAAAGGAAAACGTAGCGTTGCTATTACAAATCAATAAGGCGCTAGAGGAACTGTGTTACCCCGAATTTAACGCGAGCGAAGCCGCGGGCAAAAGCTAGTTTATTAATAAATCCTTCCATAATTATGTAGTTTCTTTTTTTTTGGGGGTTTGAAATCATCAAATAACTGCCCCCGCTCTGGGCGGAGCAGGGGGGAGGGTCAGACTTGTACTGACTAAATCCTACCCATGTTCCTTCTTTTGCCCTTCACGTTCCGCGGCCGCGGTATCTCTTTCGAACAACCCGCAACCCCGGCAGGGTAATTATGTAGCTCACGTCATCTTAGTAGTCACCTTTTTTGTTTTCTTATTACGTGCTTTAAGGGTTTTATTTTAATAAATTTGCAGAAATTAATACCAGTTATCTTTTAAACAGCAGATAAACAATTTTGAATGAACGACAAACGTATTTTTTAGTTGGAATCACAAATATAATAATCACACAGCTCATTTAGCAGTTTAGTTTAGCCATGCTGTTGATTCGCAATCCCGTTGCTTCTTGTCAAACGATGAGCGGGAGCAATGAGTTGCTTTGATTGGTTGCACTCAGCGATGAAGCAAGTGCCAGAATAGCGGTATATTTAAAATAGGTGAGGACGGAAGGGATTGGGACACATCCCAAAGCCACTTGTTTACTGGGTAATACGATACCAGTTGGTGAGACTGGTTGTCAAACTTCTTCGGGCTTCAGCCTCAATAAATTGTGTCATCGCTAGGTATAAATATGGTAGATTATGATGTTGTTTCCGATTATATCTTACAGTATTTATTCTGTTTCTTTTTTTCGTTAGTATTTGCTGTCGTAATTTCGATGTTCCCTTTTCCATCGATCAATTATTGCATCACACCTATCGTGTTCAAAAACAATATCTTTGAAGGAAACGCCACACACAACAAGGAACTTTTTAAGGACTTTCCACTTTTTCTTTTTTAAAATAATTTTATTGTTACTTTTGGCCGCCAGACTTAACATGAAATATTTAATAACACAATTTGGAATAAGGTGGAATTCACCGACCATAAAACGGTTACTAAACCACGTTTTCAGTAAAATTTCGAAGTTTTATTTTTAAATTATTAAATAATAAATAGTCAGGGAAAAATAAAATCAAAGGATAAAAATAACCAGACAGTTTCTTAAAATCCATGAATATTTTTAAATGAAGTTAAAATTTATTTGATAAAAACCAAAAAGTTTATCAAATAAATTAAATTTTAGTTGAAAACATCCATCGGTTTCTACGATAAATTCAACATTCAACAAGCGTGGGTACTCATATATTTTGCTAATTGTACTAAATACGTGGTAACTGTTTAAGAGTCAGTATCTTTTCTTTTTAATTTAAAATATTTTTTTTTCTGAATAAATGATCACTGGCGGTCAAATCCTCATTCCCTATAAGGCACGACCACACTAACCTGCGTTCTATTCCAGACACACAGCGGTAGTCGCGTGGGCAGAATGCCGCGCGCCGGCGCACTCCTGCTGGCGATAGCGGCTGTCCTACTCGCCGCTGAGTGGGCTCATGCCTCATACATCGATCCCGGTAACGTATACTAGTTATATAGAGCTATCGCGTGACCAACGAAGCAGACAGCGCGACTGATGTGCAGGTCTTGGGTTCGATTCCCGGTTGGGCCAAAAGTTAGATACCTATAGAAAAGAATAAAAAATAGAAATAGCCTTTATTCTACCACAATAAAATTATTCACAAAAATTCAAAAATTCACATTCCTAAATACTTAAATTTATAGTTTTCCAATTAGTTAAAACTTGATATTGTTATTTTGTGTATAAATAAATTAAAATTAGGATTGAAATTATTAATTAATATTATCATATAATCATACCATGCATTTTATTTATTTTGTGGAAGTCGCCTCTTTGGCGTAGGCCTCCCCCAGCTTCCTCCAGCTATGTCTGTCTCTTGTTTGTCTTCTCCAGTCTGGTCCACATCTTTCCTTGAATATGTCTTCCCATCGTTTTCTCGGTCTGCCTCTACTTCTATGTCCTTCTCTTGGTACCCATTCTGTCACTTTCTTAGTCCATTTGTCGTTGGTCATCCTGAACACATGGCCTGCCCATTGCCATTTTAAATTCCTTATTTTCTCGAGTACATCAGTTACTTTAGATTCCTTTCTTATTGCTTCGTTTTTGATTCTATCCGATAGAATCGGATAGAAAAGAATAGAATATATTTATCCAAAGATCAAACAATTGGCACTAAAAATACAATTAAAATCCTAGAAATAATGTTGGTATAACAAAATTCGATGCCTGTACTAAGTTAAATTAAAACTGTGTCACAGGCGACATTTAAAATAACTAGTGTTAGGTTTTTTTTTTAAAATAAGAGTTGTTAATGTTATTATAATTTCCAAATCTTCATAACCTTGTGGCAATTATGTTCATTTAATTGTGTGCATTTAAGTGCGATATATTTAGTCCGTGATATTTGACCCAGGGACAAAAAGTAGATTAGATGGTAGATTTACTTAATTTGATGTACAGAATCCTTGGTGGACGGCTTCGCGAAGGGTCTGTTTACACCCTGTTTTTTTTTTAATATTCGGTGCCCGACACTAGGAATTTCTCTTGTATTGAGTGTGCGTTTACAAACATTTAAACTCACATACACAAACAGCCAGACCCGGAACAACTATCAGTAGGCCATACAAATATTTCTTCCATGCAGGGATCGAACCCGCGACACACATCGCAGCAGTCGATCGCTCAGCTACTGCGCCACTGCGCCGTGTCGTATTTGAAACCAGAATTTTTATTATGAATAATAAAAATTCTTAAATCTTTTCGGTACCTTACCATCTGTGAAAAACAAAAAAAAAACAAACGAATGAAAATATCTGTTTGGAGAAGCGAAACTGACTTAACGTAAATTACGGACTTGAGAATCACCCACTTTTATATTTCTGAACGTTACGGAAACACTTGAAAGAAAGCATGAAAAGAATTTAAGGAAAAATATCATTGAGATGGAAAAATAAACTTAGTTATCTTGTCGAATGCCAAACATGATTAAAGGATCCCACAATGGAGACAAAATTTCGTCCCAATGAATATTTTATGATGGAATATTTTGAAATGAAATTGCTCATAGAATATTTGGCTTAGAGCTTGTTCTTCTTAGCGTGTGAATGGCAATCTAAATTGAGTCTGCCCGAAAAATGGCGACGTGTTTGGCGTTTTCAGTAGCATCCATCGCCTTTGATGTGCAAACAACAGGACAGGCAAGACACGGTGTCAAGTGTCCTATCTTCCCAATCTGAAGGGGCCAAACGCCTCCTGCCGTAGGCTCTATGCCGGAGTCGTGCGGTCCATGGCCCTTTACGGGGCCCCGGTATGGGCGCGTTCTTTAGGGCGGCGCGCCGCCCACTACCTGAACGCGCCCCAAAAGGTGGTGGCCATACGGTTCATCCGGGGCTACCGCACGATCTCCGGCGAAGCAGCAAGCCTCCTTGCCGGACTGCCACCGTGGGATCTGGAGGCGATAGTCCTCGCGCGCCTGTTTGAGTGGCGCGCGGAGGCACTACACCGGGGGGAAAACCCGCTGCCGCGGCAAGTTGCCGCTCGGCGGGCGGACCTCCGGTGCGATCTCATGGTGGCATGGAGAGAGCGACTGTCACAACCCCGTGCAGGGCACGCCACAATAGTGGCGGTAAGTCCCCTCTTTGAGGACTGGCTGGAGAGGCGTCATGGCGTCCTCACCTACCGCCTGACGCAGGTCCTCACCGGACACGGAAGCTTCGGGAGGTTCCTGCACATCATCGGGCGGGAGGAAGCGCCCGGGTGTCACCATTGTGACGATCGCCCGGAGGACACGGTGGAGCACACAGTGGCGGTCTGCCCAGCTTGGGCGGAGCACCACCGTGCCCTCGTGGAGGCGATCGGCGGCGGCGATCTCTCGCGTCCGGCCCTGGTTCAGGCCATGGTCCGGAGCGAGAGGGAATGGGAAGCGGTCACCACCTTCTGCGAAGCAGTAATGCTAGCGAAGGAGGTGGCCGGGCGATTGAGGGAGAGAACATCTGCCCAACCCAGCCTCCGCGGGAGACGCCCAGGGCGCCGGGCGCCGCGAGACGACTTCCGGCCACCGTAGATGCGGGCCTGTGGACGGTGAGCAATGGGTAGCTTACCGTCCGTCCGTCTATTGACGACAGGCCGTGTCGACGGGGCGCGTTCGTGTTTCACGCGCGCCTCAAAGAGAGTCAGCAAAGCAGAGGGGCTTGCCAGAGCCTCCGCCTGCCGGGGTTGCGGGTTGTTCGAAAGAGATACCGCGGCCCCGGAACGTAAAGGGCAATAGAAGGAACATGGGTGGGTTTTAGTCAGTACAAGTCTGACATGCCCCCCCGCTCCACCCAGAGCGGGGGAAGTCATTGGATGATTTCCCACCCGAAAAAAAAAAAAAAAAAAAGTGTCCTATCTTTTGTGTAGCAACACTTTACTCTCCAGGACAGAGTCATGCCGGGGTCGCGGGTGGTGTAGAGGTTACGGGAAGTTGGAAAGAAATACCGCGGCCCTGGAACATAAAGGGCAAAAAAGGAAAGGGTGGGTTTTAGTCAGTAAAAGTCTCACACTTCTCCCCGCTCCGTCCAGAACGTGGGAAGTTATTTGACGATATGACATCCGCGAAATAAAAAAAGAGCAGAGTCATCTATAACTCCCTACTTGAACAAGTTTTCCTTGTCCAAGTCTTTTTAAAGCCTTCAAGGTAAGCCATGGCAACTCATTCACTTTCACTCATTTCAGTAAGTGGTATGAATGGCTTCGGTAGGGACATATTTTCTCTCCACAGTTTAAGAATTTCCTTAGAGCATTCGATAGTGAACGGGGGACAAACAATTAAAAAAACTTTAACGGCTTTTTAGCCTCAGGTTTGCTTATCCAATATGAAAATTAGGATAGAAAGCTACCAAAAATAGTAGTAGTTTGATGTTAAAACATTAATCCTTACTAATATTATAAAAGCGAAAGTGAGTTTTTACGTCTTCACGTCTAAACCAACTGGCCCAACTGATTTTGATGAATTTTGGTACAGAGATAGTTGAGATTCTGGAGACGGCCATAAACTAATTTAAAAAAGGGGGAGAAAGAGGGAAGAAAAGGTGAGAGAAAGATTACATTTTTTTCGATCAACACGCAGGTTAAAGTTAGCGTTAGCCTAAAGTAACTATGCCACTCGGACGAAGCCGCGGGTGGCAGCTAGTTTACTATAAATCGGCATATACACAGGGAGTAACATAGTAAACACAAGACCTCTAGTGGGGTGTTCCAGAACATGAAAGTGAACAACTTTTTGAAATACATAACTATTTTAGGATTGTCCGTCTGTCTGCTTTGGCCATTTATCTCGGGAACGCGTGAAGGTATCGAGTTGAAATTAAAACCATTGAAGTTAAAACTTAAACATTAAAATACTCAAGTCTGAAAAGCGTTAATTATGTTACAACTTATATATATTTTCTAGGACACAGGACTCCGATCTCCGAGAGAAACTTTCTCATGCTGTCTCAACTTAATGACAAAGAAAATTTCTAGACAAGAATTTTACACTCTTCTTTACTGAAACTACAGGCCAAGAGCGTCTAAGTACTTAAGTGACTACCTGAAACTCCGGTCTTCATGTTTAAGTTAAAAGTTTAATAAAAGTAAAACTAAAACAAAGCGTTTTGTCAACAGGAGACGACGATGTTGAAGTAAAACTGTCTGATTACGGAGAAGATCCTGCTGATCTGCAACTGCTGCAAGATGTTGGAAAGTGAGTTTTATACCACTATACAGCGTGTTGTTTTGCATCCTCGTCAAATTCAAGGACGTAACTATGCTAATGATTCTCGACCCGAATCGATAATAAAATAAGTAGGTTTTTTTTTTTTACTTTTTTCGTATTTTCAGAAATCGGTAAGTGCACACAGGTGCGTGCATGCCGCTGTATGATACGTATGCGCCGACGCTCACGCACACTGTTCTGTGTGTTCTGTAGGTGATTCTCTACTTTTGAAGTGAAATATTCAGTAATACTGTTAAATTTAAACACACAGAGACAGATCATAAAAGCGCCGTATATTATTATTGATATGATTGCAGGTACCGTAATTTTCATTGATTATTTATGACTTTTACTAGCACCTCCTAAATTTTGACGAGGATGCAAATCAACATATTGTATATAGGGTTCAGAGTTGAACATTTAAAGTGTTCAGTCAAACAATGTGAATCTTGGGAATTGTTAAAGAGGCAAGTCGTTGTGATTATAACGTTATTGACAATGTCCCAATCAATTAGTACATTTAAAATTACTAAATAATGATCAATAAGCATGTTTTGCAATACCTAGGGATACTTTTATTAAATTGTATCTTTCCCGATACGTAAGAAGCAGTGATCAATCTTGAATTGAATATATTAACTGCTTAAAAATATGGTCCCATATTATTTTAGATTTTTCATAATGTGTAAAACCGACAATGACAAATACAACAACAATGAAAAGTCGAAGGTTTTTTTGTGTTAAGAAACGCCTATTCTGGGTTATACTCGCTGTTGTACATAAGATTTATAATATAATTGATTTAATATCTTTAAAGTATAAGAAGGGAAGCCGAATGCACTTCAAAACGAAGTAAAGAGCAATGAAGTGAATGCATGCGTACCCGCATAGCATTACCACGGACACAAACTTAGGTTAGCGTTCACTAATGTGTTTTCAGACGATCGTCGCTGATCTACGTTTTCAGGCGCGCCTGTGTGAAGCGAGGGGGCAACTGCGACCACCGGCCTGGGGACTGCTGCCACTCTTCCTCCTGCAGGTGCAACCTCTGGGGCTCCAACTGCCGCTGCCAGCGCATGGGGCTCTTCCAGAAGTGGGGGTAGGCCTCCGCCCCACGCTCCGACTCCCCTGAAGCGGCGACCAGCTCCTACCAGCCGACTTGACCGCCGCTCCATCGGACGACAACATCTGCATTTTCAAACGGACCCGTTTTGTTTCGTTACCATATTTCATTTCTCTACGTTCCCCTCTCTAGCACTACCTTCACTTATCGCTTAGGGAGATTCGAATTGAAAACAGGGACCTAGATTTTAGTTCGGAAATATTTTTGGACCTTTTATGATATACAACATTTATAAATGGTATTATTTCTCTTGTTAAATTTCAGTTTCTTGGTTTAGTTGTCGTATTTTTTTGTTATCTGATTTTCCGAGTGTCCGCTTACGTGGTTGGGCAATCACCCAGCCTTATTGCCCAATCAGTACGCTACGACGCTAAGCTCGGCCAATCAGACCCCGGCAACTGCCTCTGGTGACGAGTCCTCATGCGTCCCGTTTCGTTTGAAGTTTTGGTTTGGACGAACCGACCCGTCGCCTCTAAGGCAGTTCACCTATTCTATTACAATGTATGTATGTAGAGTTAAGTAAGCTAATCGTAGATGGATAAAGCAGTAGCTGCTAAATTGATGGTAAACTTATGTCAATAGGAAGTAGAGATCACTACAAAATAGAAAAAAAATATAAATGTACTTTTAAACTAAATGTTCTAGTCATTTTAAGAGAGTATCGGTAATGGAAAACTTGGTGAAAGACGCTATTATAAGCCTTTATATAACAACGCCATTTGTACTTGCGATTGGCACCTTAGATTTTTAAAATATCTATTATTAATGTGTCAATACATAATTCATATAATATTTATAAAACGAATCTTAATGTATTGTATGCGACTCTCGGACAGGAGTATATATGGTATTGCAACCAAGTAGATTCTCTGTATGTATGTAGCTTCTTATGTATGTTCCTGATTGTGGAATATGGTAATTGTATTAATACTAATATTGGAATATGGAAAATGATAAAAATATATTAATAAATGTTTATGGACGATATTGGTGTTGTTATTTATCTCATTAATTTTAGAATAAGCTTTATTCAATTAAAAAATCTATGCCACACACAAGATTTTTTTGTTCCGCCACTGCGGCAACCGTACCACAAATATTTGTTCCGTGCAGGGATCGAATCCGCAACACGCAGCGCAAGCAGCCACTGTGCCAACCGTGTCGTCAGTACACCCACATTTCGTCAGTTATGTTTTAGTACCGAGTAATAGAAGGCGAGCCTATAGCCATCAACGGGGCACAAAACGAGACTCCGTAGCTGCTATTGAGAAACTCTTGAAGAAAAACCCAATAACACCTTCCCCGACCCGAAAATTAAACACAAAACCTCATGACTGGCAGTCGCGTTTGATTTACGACCATTTGAGTAACGAGGCAAACATCTACCACGACGTCTCAAATAATCTCTATGAGGTAATTTGAAATGTGATTATGTGGAATAACTGGGACCCTAAATAATGTTCCATACATTGTTAAGCCAGCAAGCATGTGACATCAAGTATTACAATCCGACAAGCCGAAGCAATAGGCGTTAAGAAAAAAAAGTAAGTATATAAGTATATTTTTCATTTTTTTTTAACTTTGCCCCACATTTGGAGTTTCTTCTGTATCGTGGGTGCGTTTAATAGAATTTAAACTCAAATACACAAACAGCAAGTCCCGGAACAACTGTCTGTGAACCATAGAAACATTTGTTCCGTGGGGGGATCGAACTCACGACGCGCAGCAAAGCAGTCGATCGCTCAATCACTGCGCCAACCGTGTCGTCATTTTGAATTTTTTGTCAATCGTCGCTGTGACACCCGTGCCGTCATAATAAGCAAATACTTATTCCAAAAACTTCCCTTATAAGAACCTACGACTGATATGATCAAAAAAATACCCTGTTTATTTACTTAAATGAGGCAAAATTACAGTCTACAGTAACAAAGCATTGAATTATTTTTAGGAACTCTATAAAAAAATTCAACGCTTTCCGGACCCTACCCAGTTGTGTATTTATTTCACGAAACCCACATTCTGCCCACATGAAGTCCGGTTTCACGAAATAAATCAAGTCAACACGACGTTTAAAAACATGAAGTTGATTTCTGAACGCTTCAAAAAATCTGGTTCGAATTGAGAAAATATTTTAGTGTTGGATATCTGATTTATCGAGGCAGCTTATTTTTACTAATATTATAAAAGCAAAAGTGAGTTTGTTTGTTTGTTACGTCTTTACGCCTAAATGGCTTTTGATGAATTTTGGTACAGAGATAGTTGAGACCCTGGGGACGGACATAAGGTGGACAGAAAAAGAGAAGAACAGGGAAAACTTACCTTTGCTATTACAATAAATAAGGCGCAAGGGCAAAAACTACAGGTAGCAGGTACCTGCAAATCAGGAAAAGGAAACTATGTTAACCCGAATTTAACGCGAGCGATGCCACGGGCAAAAGCTAGTAGGCTATATAACATCACGCTAAGACATTAAAGAGCTGAGCAGCGGGTGAAACGTTGGGCACAGTTAGTTATTCATAAAGAGCACACACACACTACACACTCGCCACAGTAGACGAAACAGGATGTCATTTGTCTTTTAATTATATTTACACATATTTTTCTTAGTAAAAAAAAAACAAAAAATCGTAACTCACCGGTATCGGGAACAGGGTCCAAGTTACTGGCGGTTAGGGCTCCAGAGAAAGAAACCTAACAATACGAGCCGTGTCCAAAAGTACCGCTTTCTGTATCAAGCCCTTGATCCAGCTGCCTAACGAGAGCCACCATAGGTATTGGTGAAGGCTCTTGGCAATTAAGCCATCAGCAGATACGACTATCGGCACAATAATCGCGTAGTCCACATCCCACATGTCGACAACCTGGCGAGCCAAGTCAATATACTTGATTTTCAGCAACTTCATTATTAGTAAAGTTCGGAACAACTTTTTTATTCGTTTCATCAATCAGTCCTTTTACCCCCCGCTTCGAAACGAAGCCTTTTGAGACAAAATTAATTATTTCACTTTTCAAATTGTTTTACTGTGTAAGCAAAAATGGACGTTTTGGGACTTTCCGTTGTATTATTCACTGGCTTGTTCCATTTTGGTCACAAAAGGTACCGTGATTATGCCATGACGGTTCGTTTTAACACCAGCAATGAATGCTCTCAACTTGGATTAGTTTACTGATGAACAGATTATCCGTTGTTGGGGGGTAAGAAACAAAAGAGAGGGAGGAAATAAAAGCCTTTAAAATAAAAAGAAAATCTTATCTTATTTATTTAACAACTCTTTAAATTAAAATTAGCCTATGTCCGTCTCCAGGGTCTCAAATATCTCTGTACCAAAATTCATCAAAATCGGTGTAGCCATTTAGGCGACTACTCATTTTTAAACAAACTCATTTTCGCTTTTATAATATTAGTAAGAATTGTCTATTTGTTTAATATAAAATAACCTTAGGGTCGGTTTACCCTAACCTCTCAAGAGGGCATTGTACTCATCATTGTTATGTAGTCCAGTTTAATAATGGAAAAACTACTTGATACGTAGAAAAGCTCATCAAGTAATAATAAGCAATAAAGGCAGGCGGCCACACAATCTGGGAACCGCACTTAAAGCTCAAATACATTCGTAAAAATATTCTCAATAGGTAGGTCTTGATCAAACTACGATAAAAGGATACCACATTTTTTTTAAGTTTACGTTTGGCTGGAATATTACGATTACAATCACATAAAATCAGAACTTAAAATTTTACTAGTTTTTTTTATATTATAAAGCTCTGTAGTACTTATCTAACTCTGAATCAAAAAGTCACCACGGCAAAAAATGTTCTTCTTAAAAAGTAATCCATATCATATGCGTCTTAACGCTAGTAGAATATGCTAAGGCAGTTTTGTTGCTGCGACTAAAGTGGCCTATAAATGACCATTCAAATATTGACTATGATAAGATGATGGTATGACAGAACGGAATCCTTTGTGCGCGAGTACGGCTCACACTTGACCAGTTTTAAACAATAATCTCTTTCTGCCAAGAGCACACAAGATAAAATCTTAAGACCGACCCCAGAATAAAGAATAATAACCCGAGAAAGACCCAAACATCTCGGGTTATAATCGAAGAAAGAGAGCATCAAAATAAAAGTGCACTTATCGTCCTTGTTTTCACCCCGAACCCTCCCTAAAAGGACAAGGGACATAACTATAGAAAAATGTATAAGAATGACCTACAAAAGGAAAATCCCTCATCTATTGTGCGCCCTAATGTAAAAACTCCTTACAAAAATATAGGAAGAATTCTTATTGTCACGTATGGGACTATATTAATTCGGTTTGGACCGCATGTGTTGGTATAAATAAACAATAAATAGTCTTCCTGATCGAAATCCCAGTATTGAAAGTTCGAGTTTCTTCCGGGCAAGCGTCTCTAAACTCGCTTCACATCAGGAGATTGACAAACTCAAACTGAAAGCATTTATTTGTTATTTAAACCGTTACAGGCACTTTTGAATGTCAAAAAACAAAAAGATGAAGCTACAGCTAACTTGTGAAAGTACCGTATTTGCCCATTCCAAAGCGTTGATCTCTATTTAGAAGAATGGGCAAGAAACTCCATTGATACTCTTTGTAGTCATAATATTTTTTTAACACCCTTGCTCGTAAAGCTGATGTAATTCCACCGGTTTTAAATATGTAAAGAGGGTCATAAAAAACGCGTGTGTTATCAAAGCAAATAGTTAAGTTATAGTCTATACAAATTCCATAACAGTATTATTTGCCATTTCAAATTTGGAACTGATCGCCGCCGCACGACTGACCAGCTAGTGAGCAGCGCGCTGTTGCTATTCAAATTTCGAACTAATCGCCATTTTAAAGCAACCACGAAAGCAACAGTGTGCATTCACAGATTGAGTTTATTTAAAATTAAAAAAAAAAACAGTTTATTCGGTAATTTAAAAACTTGGCTGCATGCTCTAGTGAAGTCTAGTGTCTTTGCCAACATGTTCACGCAGCCACGGCAGAAAATAATCCTCGCGCCATTTTTCTCAAATTTTCTTTTCTTTGTACTTGTATTGTGAAATGTTTTTTTTCTGTTTCCTCGCAAATGTGTTAAAAAACGTCGTACGATATACGTGCGTATTGGTTATAACATGCTCGGCTCGATTACGCCCTCGCCTTCGGCTCGGGCTGAAATTCCGCCTCGCATGTTATAACCATCATAACGCACTAATATCGTAATGTACTATTACAAAATCATGGTAACATCATCAATTTCAATCTCAGCGGAGCCTAGCCTTTTCCAACAACATATATTGGGGTTGGTCACCAACCTAACCGCATGCAGTTGAAAACCAGTAATTTAAATGAAGCGACTGCCTATCTAACCTTCATTATTAAGGAATTGGGTACGTAATAATTAAAAAAATTCCCTCTGGAAAGACTGGTTGTCAGACTTTCGGGTCACAGGCAACAGACAAAGATCTACAAATGACAGCCCAGACCAAAAGCTTAACATTGCATTCTGGGCCTCGGAGAAAACTCAGTATGTATTGATGGTCAACCATCTGTGGACTGACCTTGGCAATCGATGCTTCACGTTGAATATCCAACTGGACGGCAATTCAACAAGACCAAAAACTGTTCAAATGAAGTACCAACAGCTTATCGAACTTTTCGAGATATGATCACACCGCTAACTACCAAACTGACTGCAACTCCTAAATTCATAGTTAGAAAATTCAATAACGTTTTGCCCAACATAGGAGTCAAACCTATCAAGTATCCACGCTCAGCAACCGCACTACTGGTAGCGCTCTCGGGGTCAATGAAGAAGTCAACTGAACAATCATAAGCCCAAATTCTCACCAAACTCCCGATAAGGGATAGATTTGCAAAGAATCTTATTAATGTTTCGAAAGATTCGGATGACGGGTTGTGGTCCGTGATAATATTTCTTATGTGTGCGAATTCAGATATTAGATAGTGATAGCCTATTGCATGAAAGGCGTAAGGGACTTACATAACCAGTTTTCATAACCTTTATTGGATCACTGTGTCCGTCTGTCTGTCAAGACCCTTTATCTCAGGAACGACGTTGAAATTAAAACCATATACTCAACTCTGTGGTCCCTTTGTGCTTAGAAAAAATAACTCTCTTAGTCTACGCAGTCAAAAGATATGACTGTTTATGTCGCAAGTTTGTACGGAACTCTCACTGCGCGAGTCTGACTCGCTTTTGGCCGGTTTTTTTATGTACTAGCCCATTAAAGTTAAGTTAAGTTTCTCTTCTTTTTAAATCCATCAAAAGGTTGTCTTGAAAAGATCGCTTTTGGCGATAAGACCGCCCATTCTGTCACCCTATTTATAAGTTGTTTGGTGTTATTCTTGTTAATTGTATGGTGTACATAATAAAGAATATTCTATCTATCTATCTAAAGTTACGTATGACGTCACGCCTTGATGTATTGTTTCACAACGAGTGACGTCACACGTAACTTAAATGAGCTATATCTTTGTCATTTTTGGTCTAATTTACAAATAAAAAAATACGCGTCCCTTATTTTTGAATGATCTAAAATACTAAATAGAATGTAATTACTTTGACCCTGGAAACTAATGTATTACAAGAATAACAGTATACAACTTGTAAATGGGGTGACACAGTGGGCGGTCTTTTCAAGACAACCTTTGGATGGATTTAAAGGAGGAGAGACAGTACTGTAGATAGTCTCATCATCATCTGCCTAGCCTTTTCCCAACTATGTTGGGGTCGGCTTCCAGTCTAACCGGATGCAGCTGAATATCAGTATTTTACATGGAGCGACTGCCTATCTGACCTCCACAACCCAGTTAGTACTGGGTAATACGATACCCCTTGGTAAGACTGGTTGTCAGACTTTCGGGACACTGACTACCTGTAACGACTGTCAAAGATATACAAATGACAGCCGGGACCAACGGCTTAACGTGCTTTCCGAGGCACGGAGGAAACTCGGTATGTAACGGGTGGTCACCCATCCACAGACCAACCTAGGAAAGCGCGGCTTAACCTAAAGATCGACCCGAGCGGCTGCTATTATTTAGCCACGAGCTCCTCACTACTGTAGATAGTCTTTAATATAATATATTCTGTTAATAAATGGCAAACACGGAACTCTAAAAAGTATCTACATAATTATTGATTGATAACTATTGGCTTCTAGTACATAACTCAAATGTTCGTCTATATGTCATTAATCATTTATTTGTATTTTTAGCAGAAATAAAGTAAAGAAAATTTCTACTCATCCTAATTCCTATTCCTACAAATATTATAAATGCGAATGTTTGTGAGGATGGATGGATGTATGGATGTTGTTACTCTTTCAGGTCAAAACGGCTGAACGGATCTTGACGAAATTTAGCACAAAGGTAGATTATAGTGTGGAAGTTATTCCACAACAATCCGTTTTAAACATAGGATACTTTTTTCCTATATCATGCAGGTGAAACCGCGGGCGCCAGCTAGTATTTAATAAATAGGCGGTTGGATCAAGAGCCTGATTTTAAAGGCAGTTCTCAAAACGGCCCGTAATCACCGGTAGCTGGGACCCTAATCCCGATACCGCTTGAAATCTATTTTAAATGAATCCAATTTAAACAATAAGTGTAAAAGTTAATAAAGAAAGCTAATGTATTTAGACATTTAATAACAATTATCTTAATTACTGTGTCACATATATATTTCTCAGGCTATATTTTCACTTTAAAAAGAATTAAATATCTATAGGTACTGAACTAGACAAACGCCTGTATTTCAGATATAAACACCAATCCGACAACCAAAAAGGTTTATACAAAAAAAAACGGCCGTAGGTAACGAAATACGAAATAAGGGAGATTCGATTAATAAGACTATTTAGAATAACATTACGTGAGTGGTTGTTAGAGAAATGCTATTATAACTTACTAGCTTCTGCCCGCGACTTCGTCCGCGGAAATTTTTTTGTTTTAACATAAGATTACACTCGATTGATATTACTGTATTTAATTTTATTAGTAAAATATTTTTTGGAATCAGATCAGTAACTTCAAAGATTACCGATTTACCGAAGTTCTCTTTTCTGCTCAAGGTAACTTAACCCTTAGTCGCCTTTTACTTATTTTATTTATTTAAGTTAGGTATCTATTTAATTTGAAGCCTCTCTATATACAATGTTTGAGGTTGTTTTATTTTCTGGTAACAGAATAATCTGCTTTTCGGATGATACCACTCTTGATAGACCAACATATAATTGCCACGGGCCCGCGACGTCCTCACATTTTGGCTAGCGAGGCGCTGTGAGCGCTCGGAGCTAGATTCTCTAGCGCGTGCTTGCGAAATAATTATATTCTCTATTTCTCGAGAGGCGCTGCTTATTTTCAGGGGCAGATTCTTTCGTACGGCGTACTCGAGCGGCTCTTGTCTGTGATGTCTGCCGGGACAGTTGAGATTTCCTTTTAGGCATGCTCTCAACAAACTACGCACAGACTTGAAGACAATTATGAACAAAGGGAGAGCGACTCGAACACCGTCCGCCTTTACAAAACAAAACAATTGTAATATCGAATAACTCGTATCGATTATTACGATAGAACGAAGTACGAAACTACGAACATACAAAACAAACGTACAACGAAATTACGATATTTTCGATTATGAGGTATCTATCAACAACAACAACCATACGAACGAAACAATAAGCAACTGACATGTAATATTTAGAGGAGCTCGTGGCTTAATAATAGCAGCCGCTCGGGTCGATCTTTAGGTTAAGCCGCGCTTGCCTAGGTTGGTCTGTGGATAAGTGACCACCCGTTACATACCGAGTTTCCTCCGTACCTCGGAAAGCACGTTAAGCCGTTGGTCCCAGCTGCCATTTGTAGATCTTTGACAGTCGTTACAGGTAGTCAGTGTTCCAAAAGTCTGACAATGACAACCAGTCTTACCAAGGGGTATCGTATTACCCAGTATTAACTGGTTGTGGAGGTCAGATAGGCAGTCGCTCCATGTAAAATACTGATATTCAGCTGCATCCGGTTAGACTGGAAGCCGACCGGCCGACCCCAACATGGCCAACATAGTTGGGAAAAGGCTAGGCAGATGATGTAATATTTAGAATTCCAACTAATGACAACGTGGGCATAATAATTCGAGAGGGTCATCAATCCACGGAAAGTCTTAACACCGCGATTCAGAAAAATGACGTAATTGCAGAACGCTATCTATGGGCAAATAGGTAAAACGTCTGGGCATTTCGCGTTTTAGTAATTTTATAATATAGTATCTCCGAAACTGTATGACCAATTGATATACTGTAAATGGCAAATCTTATCTGTATGATGTTCTTGTGATACTAAAATAATTTATTGTCATAAGAATTAATATTTTGTTGCTCAAATAATCAACCAAACGTAAGTATGCCGAAAAAAAATATTTTTTTAATGCAATAAAAGAAGTATAAAAGACAAAATATGAAAGATAGAGATATGGTATTGATGACTTTTTTGTAGAAATAATTAAGACAAACCAGGTAGCCATACATTGTTTTTAATTTTAAGCAACTGTTTAGGCAGCGCGCGCAAATAATTCTGTTTCATGAGGTATTTTTTTCCGACTTGCTAGACAAAAGTTGTGATAGCTCGGTTAATATACATGTTATAGAAACAATTTATAGCCTATAGCACTCAGGAATAATGTAGCTTTCTACCAGAGAAGAAAATTTTAGAATTGGATTATGAGTTCCAGAGATTACCCCCTACATACAAACTTACAAACTTACAAACTTACAAACTTACAAATTTTACCTCTTTATAATATTAGTATAGGCAAATAGGTAAAACGTCTGGGCATTTCGCGTTTTAGTAATTTTATAATATAGTATCTCCGAAACTGTATGACCAATTGATATACTGTAAATGGCAAATCTTATCTGTATGATGTTCTTGTGATACTAAAATAATTTATTGTCATAAGAATTAATATTTTGTTGCTCAAATAATCAACCAAACGTAAGTATGCCGAAAAAAAATATTTTTTTAATGCAATAAAAGAAGTATAAAAGACAAAATATGAAAGATAGAGATATGGTATTGATGACTTTTTTGTAGAAATAATTAAGACAAACCAGGTAGCCATACATTGTTTTTAATTTTAAGCAACTGTTTAGGCAGCGCGCGCAAATAATTCTGTTTCATGAGGTATTTTTTTCCGACTTGCTAGACAAAAGTTGTGATAGCTCGGTTAATATACATGTTATAGAAACAATTTATAGCCTATAGCACTCAGGAATAATGTAGCTTTCTACCAGAGAAGAAAATTTTAGAATTGGATTATGAGTTCCAGAGATTACCCCCTACATACAAACTTACAAACTTACAAATTTTACCTCTTTATAATATTAGTATAGATATGACTTTTTTAATGACAAGAATGACTTTTTAATGATTATAACCTAATGGTGACATAAAAATGTATTAATTAATTAATTATCTAATGAAATTGACTAGAAATGAAAATGTATGAATGCCAATCAATATAATATCTTAAAATGATTTGGAGTAAAGCTTATGACATAGTATTTTTCAATCGCAATCTGTATTAAGTAGTATAAATCAATTTAAATGACATACCCAATATTTGTATACCTAGTAATGGTGAAACATGTTGAACTTTTCATTATTGTATGTACCATCCTCGATACCATGTTTTTGACAAATAAATTACTTTGACTTTGAAAACATAATAACTTATAGAAGAATCTACTAAATTAAAATAACAACAAAAAAACACACTGAACATTTTTTTACAATGGAATAAAGTATCATAGTAATCGGCTTTTAAATATCGATTTTCAGAGCTTACCAATAAAAAAATTGGTAAGAGATTTATTTTATGTTATGATAACGTCCAATATCTGTACATATTCATGAAAATTCGGCCCAAAAGGCAACCTTTTTGAGCCAAACTACTGAAGTTCATTGAGTCGGTCATAATCTGTTAGTATTTACTAGTGAGCCACGCTTTGCGCTTCAAAGGCTTTACTTAAATAGCTTTAGGGTAGATTTTAACGCCACTTTATCGTTTAATAACTTAATAGGATTATTGTAATAATACATAACTTCATGCTTATGTGCGGTTTTTATAGAAGTTAAAAAAGTAACCATGGAGTTTCATGCCGGTTCTTCTTCGAAACAAATACGTACCGTGAATCTTTTAGCGACGTTTTAGGTGCCCTTTGTAGGCCTATGTAAAATCAAAATTGGCTTTTGAGTATATCGCAAGTTTGAGACATGTTCATTTTCTCTATATTAAGTTATGTTTTTTTTTTTTATGAAAACGTTGCCCCTCACTAGAAATTTCTCCTGTATCGTGGGTGCGTTGACAAACGTTTAAACTCAAATATACAAACAGCCAGACCCGAAACAAACTGCCTGTAGGTCATACAAACAAATATTTGTTCCGTGCGGGGATCAAACCCGCGACACGCAGCGCAGAAGTCGATCGCTCAGTCACTGCGCTCACCGTGCCGTCAAAAGTTTAAGTTGCTTTAGTTTTATTTACTTATTATAATTGCTTGCAGTTACACTACTTTTAAGCTTAAAATCTAGAATTTAAAGTGAATTAAATACCACATTCTGCAGTACAAACACCTACCATGTTATTTTTAACTGTTACGCTGGTCCCACGGTCGCAAAGGCGATTGCTGTGCACGTAATCCTGGGTTCGGGATGAGGGTTTTTTCATAGGGAATTCACAGTAACAGCCCTGAGTTTGGAAGATTGGAGATGGCAGTAAAATACCCCGGAAAGTATGTTAAGCCGTTGGTCCTGCGCATTGTCTCTCTCCGGTCGTGACAGATTGCCGTCCCATTAGACTATGAGAGTGAGGGAACAGAGAGTGCATCTGTGCCTGCGCACACTTGTACCTCTCGCACAGATGGTCAGGAGGACTATTCTATATGTTACCGCATCCCGTCGCACGATTGTTTACAAAAATGTAGGGTAACAATGTATGAAACTTTGCACCCGTGTGCAAACTTTGTCGCGCGAAGGCTTAATCCATATCTAAAGAAAAACGCATATCCTTACTTTAATATTATAACAGCGAAAGTGAGTTTGTTTGTTTGTTACGTCTTCACGCCTAAATGGCCAAACCGATTTTGATGAATTTTGATACAGAGATAGTTGGGACCCTGGAGACTAACATAGGCTAAACAAGTGAAATAAGGGAGAAAAAGAGGGAAAAAAGGGGAGAGAAAGATATATTTTTTCGATTATCACGCGTGTTAAAGTTAGCGTTAGCCCAAAGTAACTATGCCACGCGGACGGTCCCGGCACACGAGTCCCGGGCGGAAGCTAGTACTTTACAAGCGAAACAATTTTGCGTTTAACTTACAAAATATCCTGACAGAGTTGGTAACCTGACCTTAAAATTAAACTAACAATCATTCACAACATCAATTACGTTGGTTATGAAAACATAAATTAAGTACTCGAAAATCAATCACAATTTCATGTCAATTAATTAACAATTCAAACCTCAATTTACCCGTTTATTGTAAGTGAATTTGGTACAAACGAGCAATTAAGACCTTATAAGGCCGACATAAAGTTGGTACGACTTGTTGCTGCAGAAGCCGCGAAAATCTTTCCAAAGCCAGTCTTTTATGATGTCACCGAGGGTTTATCACGTCATTGTAACCCTTGACACCATATAGGCACATACAGAAGGCCAGCGTTATACATTATCTGCCTAGCTAGCTTTTGAATGATCAGTCATCATCTGCCTAGTCTTTTTCAGTCTTTCTAGATTTTCTTAACAAGGAATTTCTCCTGTTTCGTAGGTACGTTTACAAACATTTAAACTCACACACACAAACAGCCAAACCCGGAACAACTATCTGTAGGCCATACAAATCAAACTACTTCCCCTGCTCTGGGTGGAGCGCGGGGGAGTGTCAGACTTGTACTGACTAAAACCTACTCATGTTCCTGTTTTTGCCCTTTATGGTCCGGGGCCGCAGTATCTCTTTCAAACAACCCGCAAACCCCGCAAGCGGTGGCCCCTCTGCTTTGCTTACATCTTTGAGGCGCGCGTGGAACACTAATGGACGGACAGTGAGCTACCCATTACTCACCGTCCACAGACCCGCCGCCTGGAGCGTATCCCGCGGCGGCTGGATTGGTTTGAGGTGTTTGCCATGCTTGGCGATTCATTTTCGTTCGTTAATCAGATTTGACCTTCTGTCCAATTTATGTTCTGTGACTTTGATATCGAGCCTCATATCCACACTGTATTAAAACATGTAATTAGATTTTGTAAGTACAGTTTTGCTATATGAAAAGAGAATGTTTTGTACGATGTTAATTAAAATGATGTAATAAAAGGGTTTATTACGTCGTATATCAAATTAATGACTGTCAAAGAGTTTTTGATGTTATTAATTTATATCAGGAAAACAAATATTTTTCATGTAGGGCGACAGAAATATTGTAGGTAATAAAATGTCGCAGTGATAAGCGGGTATGTGAGTCTATAACAATATTTTAAACTTGATAGGTACCTAGATATTCCAAACTGTCAAAAATGTGCTGTAACAAATTCCCTCGAAACTTGTCTACTAATACAGTTTCTGAAGCGCATCAAGAACGCACTTTAAGTAAAGCAAGTTCATAAACTTTCACCAGCAAGGATATTCAATACCTGCCAAAGCCTCTAGGGGTACACGTCACATTTGCCCTTACATCCTCTCCACGACTAAAAATAACTCCCTTAACAACTTACTCCCTCAACCACAACCTATAAATACATGATTTATAACTCGTTCGTGTATTTCAATACGTCCCAACGAATCCTCAGGGAATCTTACGTCTAGTGGTCTCATTATATACCAAGGAAGAGTCGTTGAGATTTTATCCCTATACATATGTATGTAGGTATATAGAAGGGAAAGTTATTTGCGTGCCAATTAAAATAAAAAAATAACCGCGAGGGCTTCCTCTGTTCGAAATTGCTAGTTATGTAGGTTGTACTTGATCATGAGCTTGATCATCCGGAGCAAGAGGAAATGGGAAGCGGTCACCTTCTTCTGCTAAGCAGTCATGCTAGCGAAGGAGGTGGCCGAGCGTTTGAGAGAGACAACCTCAAACCAACCCGGCCGCCGCGGGAGACGCCCAGGGCGTCGGGCGCCGCGAGACGACTCCCGGCCACCGTAGGTGCGAGCCTGTGGACGGTGAGCAATGGGTAGCTCACCGCCCGTTCGTCTATTGACGACAGGCCGTGTTGACGGCGCGTTAGTGTTCCACGCGCGCCTCAAAGAGATGTCAGCAAAGCAGAGGGGCCTGCCAGGGCCACCGCCTGCCGGGGTTGCGGGTTGTTCGAAAAAGATACCGCGGCCCCGGAAAGTAAAGGCAATCGAAGGAACATGGGTGGGTTTTAGTCAGTACAAGTCTGACACTCCCCCCCGCTCCGCCCAGAGCGGGGGAAGTTATTTGATGTTTTCCCATCCGCAAAATAACTTTGTGGGGTGTCTATCGGTAGCTTTCCAAAAATGATATCGTTTTCTCAGATGCCTTTTTCTTAAATCAATGGATATTTGCATCTGAGATCTTGAAAATTGTGTATTGTGTAAATTCTAAAGTAAGAGGAGGGAATTCTGACGATTTCCCAACCGCAAAAAAGGGGTTACTATATATAGTCCTCCCGACCGTTTTCGGCCACGGATGCCAATCTCAGCAAAGATTAGCCATCGGCGTGGGAGAGGTGTACTCTCTGTTCCCTTACCTGAGAGTAAGAGTAGAGTACGATGAGACGGCAATCCGACATGACATGAATGGTGTAAATACGATTTTGTAAAAATATTATAATTTAAAAGAGTGTCCATGGAGTTTCTTGCCCATTCTTCTCCATAGAGATCAACGCTTTGGAATGGGCAACTACAGTACTTTCACAAGTTATTATGCCTTGTGACCGGGACTGTAGATTCATTTTGTTTCTTGACATTCAAAAGTCCTTTTTGGTGCAATTTTGAGACACACACCCACTAGTGGGCGACCTTAATAAATATATGTGATGTGTCTAAATGCCTATGGGTCGATTTAACTCAGTCTACCTTACTTTTTTTTTAATGTGTTTACTTTTTTTCTGTGTGATGTTTTTTTATTTTAATTCTTGTATTGTGTCTTTTGTTGCATCAAATAAATGATTTATCTATATATCTATCTAAAAGAGCCTGTAATGGTCTAATTGATATAAATGATTTGATTTGATTTGACCGGAGATATCAAGCGCAGGATCAACGGGTTAACGTGCTTTCCGAGGCATTGGAGTATCGTACCGCCAACTTCCAAATGATTGAGAAATTCCTATTGGAAAAACCCAATACCACTTTTCGCCCGACCCGGGCATACAACCCAGGACTCCGTGCTCGGCATTCGCGCTTGCAAAGACCAACGGAGCAGATGAGCAGTTACCATACATATATGTTGACCAGCTAATCGAACAACACGTAAAACTAAAACGCGTAAAATTAATGTCTAAAAATCAGAATAAAAGCGGAACAATTTCATGTTCTCGAACACCACATAAAATGTTTTGCATTTTTTTCTGCATTCTGTATATACAACTAAAGTATATTTGCATTGAATTTTAGCTCCGAGTCCGGAATGCGAGGGAATTCCAAAACGACCGGAAATCCCAAATGAGAAAAGGAAAATACAGTACACCAAAATGTTTGCAAAAAATAGAATTCAAGAGTCTTGTTCTTTTCATAACAGCTTTTCACAGAATAAATAAGAATTATATAATTTATTAATGTGTAAAACTTATACATCAAGCAACAATTAGGCAAATGTATCAGAGACAACCAAATTTTCTTTTTTTTTTGCAGATGGGAAATCATCGGGTGTTAGACTAATCAAAACCATCCATGTTCTTTCTTTTGCCCTTTATGTTCCGGGGCCGCGGTATCTCTTTCGAACAACCCACAACCTCGGCAGGCGGTGGCTCAGGCAGGCCCCTCTGCTTTGCTGAAACCTAGATTGCTTACCTGTGTATTTGGCGTTACAAATTATTTCCAAACAAGATATTTAAACTTTAAATCTTTGTTTTGCAAAAGTTTTTGGCAACTTTTTTTCTACTCCATCGTTATTTGCTTAGCCTTTTCCCAACAATGTTTGAGTCAGCTTCTTGTCTAACCGGATATCAGACACACTCCTTAGTGTTTAATAACCAGGCCTGTGGACTGTGAGCAATGGGTAGCTCACCGTTCGTCCGTCTATTGACGATAGGCCGTGTCGACGGCGCGTTAGTGTTTCACGCGCGCCTCAAAGAGATGTCAGCAAAGCAGAGGGGCTTGCCAGGGCCTCCGCCTGCCGGGGTTGCGGGTTGTTCGAAAGAGATACCGCGGCCTCGGAACGTAAAGGGCAATAGAAGGAACATGGGTGGGTTTTAGTCTGTAAAATTTTGACATTAAGAGCGGGGAAAGTTATTTGATTTTCCACCCAAAAAAAAGTGTTTAATAATTATATGTATGTAAAATCAATATTTTAAATAAAGCGATTGCCAATCTTACCTCCCAACCCAGTTTATAACTGGGTATTATAATACGATACTTTTTGATAATACTGGTGGTTAGACTTTCGGGACACTGGCTACCGTTAAAGACTGTCCTACGGCATGGAACCCGGGACCAACGGCTTAACGTGCTTTCCGAGGCACGGAGTAAACTCGATATAATATAACTCTTCTTAACCCCATTTATAATACGTTGCCCCACACTAGGAGTTTCTCTTGTATCGTGGGTGCAGTTACAAACATTGAAACTCACATACACAAACCAGACCTGGAACAACTACCTGTAGGCCATACAAATATTTGTTCCGTGCGTGTATCGAACCCGCTACACGTAGCGCAGCAGTCATACGCTTATTCACTGCGCCAGCCGTGTCGTCAAATAAAAATATTTATAAACATGAGGTTATGACGTTATACTCGTGATAAGCCCTACCAATAGGAACTATTTATATCTTTTTTATAGCCCCGAGGCAGTTAAGTCTTCTTATCTTGTTGTTTATTTGCTCCGGAATGAGCAAATAAATCCGAATGAGTCCTTCATTATTAGAAATCGGCCAAACTAAAGTCATAAGTCACGGTCTATAGCAGGCGCCATGATCGGGGTGACTATCTTCAGTTTAACTTAACTTAATAACTTGAGAAAATCACGAAAGATTTAATATCTTAACTATTTAGACTTTACTTTTTTTGCGAATGGGAAATCATTAAATAACTTCCGCGCACCGCGCACGGACTAAGATACCGCGGCCCCGAAACATAAAGGGCAATAGAAGGAACATAGGTGGGTTTTAGTCAGTACAAGTCTGACACTCCTCCCCGCTCCGCCCAGAGCGGGGGAAGTTATTTGTTGATTTGCCATCCGCAAAAAAAACTATCAGTGTCAAAATACGTGCTTTATATTAATTCCGTATGAAGACGAGGAAACAAAAACTTACATATTTTATTAAAAAAAACATGGTCGGGTACGAGTCGGACCCGCACGAAGTTCCGTAGCATCAAACAATATCTTTAACGTTCATTTTATAGCTAAGTTCACAGCAAAACTAAATTTGTTTTTCATAGTATGTTAATGAAAAACAAAGTTACTGCTGCAGTTTAACGACAAAAGTCCCATGTCTTATAGACTAAGTAACAATCTTGTTCAAATTATTTTTGTTAAAAGTTAATTTAAATGCTACAAAAACATTTTTTTCTGTCTTAGTTTAGAAATTACTTATTACAGATGGAAAAAATATGTTTTTTGACACCTCTATGTATATCATCTTTTAAGAGTTGTCGATCTTGTTTTCAACCATCAGTTACATTTATGAAGAGAAACCCCTTTTCAAACCCGACTTCAAAGGAGACGAAGGTTTTCAATTCAACTGTATTTTGTTTATTATTTTTTATTTGTTTTATAATTTCATACCACTTTTGTGTATTAAGCCTTCCGTAGCTTCCGTAGCTTGCCGTATTGGTGTTAAATGACTGTGTCAATCGGTCAGACAGACGAACACTCAGACAGGAGTAGTCTATACGGATTCCTTTTTAGCCATTTAACTAAAAAGAACCAGCCAAGACCGGGTAAGACTCACACACCGAGGGTTCCGTAAAAACTTGCGACATACACAACCATATTATTTGCCTGCCTCCGTAGACTTAGAGGGTTGCGGTTCATTTTGTGACAGCACAAAAGAACTAGAGAGGGTATATGGTTTTAATGTCATCTCGATACCTCAACGCGTTCCAGAGATAACGCGGGTATTGTCAGACACACGAACAACAAAGTGATCCAATAAGGATTCCGTTTTGGAACTTCGACGGAAAAAAGTAGGACCAAAAGTTGTAACGACACTTTTTGCTATAGTTGTAAGCCGTGCACCGTGCACGTGTTTCTCTGTCTGTCTCTCTCTCTCATATAAAGCAAGCCAGTTAATTTTATTTCGTCTTTTTATTTCGCATTGAACAGTGTTGTGTCGCGACGATTATTTTCGTTGAGTGTAAACAGGTTTTTTGTACATAATAAATAATAATTTCATTCCATACGGTCCCTTGACACCTCTCAAGTTTTAATTTTCATTTCAGACAGAATTTTTCTGTAATAATTGATCTTGCTGACTAGTCGAACGTGCCAACTCAAAATAAGTTCAGTGTCGTCACCTTCCAGCTCAACACGGAGTGCCTATAAGAGGGCATATTTCTAGAACTACGCTCAGTAAGGGATAAAAATATCTACCAAGGAATGTAAGCAATTTATTCAGAAACTTTATTCTGTCCTAGCTGACCCAACCTACGTAGTTCTTCATTCTTTATACAAACAAAATCTACTTTTAAATATTAAAATAACAAAATAAAAAAGGCAACTGGCATCGGGAATAGTGTCCATGCTACCGGTGCAGCAGTCACGGCAAAACAATACGAGCCATGTCCAAGAGGACCGTTTCTGTATCCTCGATATTTTGTAAAAATATTATGATTTAAAAGAGTGTCCATGGAGTTTCTTGTCCATTCTTCTACTACTACTTACTACACAATACTACTTCTAACACAATATCCCTTGGTAAGACTAGTTGTCAGACTTTTCGGGACAAGGACTATCTGTAACGACTGTCAAAGATCTACGAATGACAGCCAGGACCAACAGCCTAACGTGCCCTCCTTGCTTTGCTTATCTCAAACGTCAAATATATAAACACCTAACCTCAACTTTTACTGAGCATAGACTGAAAACTGCACCACATTCCCACATCTACTTTACCACATATACTTTATCACCGTTTCCATCCCCCAGGGCAATGTAAATCGTATTATTGAAAGGTCGGCCAACTTGTGTAGGATCGGGTCGAGACAAAAACGACTCCCAGCAACATGTGCCTTGATTTTCTAAAAGGAGCCGTGACAAGAATTTATAATGCTTTTTTGATAACCGACGTAAACACATTATATATATAGGTATTAGACATTTTATATTTTGTCTTTGCGCCTGTTTTGGGAAAAATCGTGATTAGAATTTTGATTTTGTACTTTGAAAGGTTACAGCTGTTTTGATTGTCAAAGGATTTTTAACCTTTGTGCTAATTAAGTAAATAATTTCTGGTATTAAAGTAATTTTACGAAAGTCCCGAAAGTCTGAAGACAGAAAGACGGTGAATTTCTGTAACGGCTGCTAAAGATCTACAAATGACATCCAAGACCGACAGCTTAACGTGCTTTCCACGACACGAAAAAAACTCAAGCGCAGCTTAACCCAAAGGTCGACCCTAGCTGCTATTATTTAACCATGAGCTCCTCTGGCTTAATAAGCTGGCTCTCTTAGTTAAGACACCATTATTTTGATTAAAAAGTCCGATTTTGATTTAAGCGAGGAAACTTTCTCATTGCGGCCGAGGTCATTTAACGGCCGAGCCACCAGGCGAGGGTATTATAGAGCTGAGAACAGCAGCGACAAATTCTCACGTGAATCAAACGACGTTTTTCAATACACTTCCGGAGAAATTAAAGCACAGATCAAAAAGTACAATTTATCAGTAATCAACATGACACTATGATTTAATTTGTATTTTCCCGCGCTATGTCTTCTCAAACTGACGAGAAACAAAGGTGACGCCGCTAAACAGCCTAACATTAAAAAGAAGAAATAAAAATGTATTTGAATTTGAAAATTCAATTTCAAGCATATAATCATATTTATATATTTTTAAGGCCTTAATAACATAAGCCTCCTTGCTCTAAAGCAAAACACCGCTGGCTATAGGGATTTGTTTATCCGTGGTGAAAACAGAAAAAACCAAAGGCCTCGTTGCGATAAATTAGGAAAAAGCACACGTGTGAAATACATTGCATGTTAAACCTAAACGTAGGGCAATAAGTGTCAGTTTTCGAGAAAATGTATTGAAAAGTATTTTCAAAGTTAATATCGAAAACTCCTCAGCAAATGATGTTTTTCTCACTCTCATATTTCGATCTTGCGAGTTAATAATAAGTGGAGTGGCAAGCAATCGTTAGGCTGCTCATTAACTAATGAAGATACTTTGTATATACACGTATGTACATATATTATGTACAAGCCACTAACATCATTTATCAAAGTAATGATAATAAGAGCGGCGAGGTTATTTTCCTTATGTTTTCTCCAACATTTCTTATCTAACCTTTGGGATAAAATTAACTTTTATCATGAAAAATGATGAAGGTTCAGCTGTCTTTTACGAATTGATGTTCATATTTAGCTATATAAACAATGCTTTTATACAATGATTGAAAATATACCTTGTTTCTTTAAAGCTTAACCTCAATTTTCTACTTAGTTCTTTTTAGAAATTCTCTAGGTTTTAATGTTATAGCCAAAGCAGTCTATCTATCTACGTTTTCGTTTTTTCAATAAATCTAAATAACGAAAATGAGAAAAAGTTAAAAAAAAACAAGCACATAAGTATACAAAAAATACACTCATTCACTCAAATCATTAATTTTGAGATACATGATTTGCTAATTATATAGTAACAATGGAAAATGACTACTCGATAAAAATTATGTGATATATCATTGCACCAAAACTAAAAATGCTGAAACAAAAACCTTTTTTGTAAAAAATAAAACCGACTTTCAAAAAAAAACTGAAAATAACTTTATTTCCGGAAGTCGGTGACTTTTCTTGGTTTCGTTGACTACTCGTAAAGTTATTTGCCACCTTTTTTTTGGAAGTCGCTGTTATTTTCTATCGTATTTTGGTAAACACATTGTACCAAACCTATTCTATTATTATTTATTTTGCTATGTCTATGTGTATTGACAAAGTAAAAAGCTAAAATTGTATTCGCCAAACTCCCCAAGAAAAAGCAAACACATTTTCTTGGATAAACACAATTTGAATGCTCCTCCCGTGTTGGTTTTTTCTCCACTCTGCATTCGGCATCCAACGCTACTTCTGTTAGCATTTTTTGTAATGCAACCGGAACGTGTACGAAATTGTAAAATGGAGGATATAAATGCATTGACGGCTACAACATCTGTCCCAGTCTTGTTTTATTTGTTTGTAAATTGAGTTTGAGTGTTGATAAAATTGTTGGCTCGTGGCTAAATAATAGCAGCCGCTCGGGTCGATCTTTAGGTTAAGCCGCGCTTGCCTAGGTTGGTCTGTGGATGGGTGACCACCCGTTACATACCGAGTTTCCTCCGTGCCTCGGAAAGCACGTTAAGCCGTTGGTCCCGGCTGTCATTTGTAGATCTTTGACAGTCGTTACAGATAGTCAGTGTCCCGAAAGTCTTACCAAGGGGTATCGTATTACCCAGTACTAACTGGGTTGTGGAGGTCAGATAGGCAGTCGCTCTATATAAAATACTGATATTCAGCTGCATCCGGTTAGACGGGAAGCTGACCCCAACATAGTTGGGAAAAGGCTAGGCAGATGATGTTGATAAAATTGTTGGCAATGAACGAGTTCGGAGTTATTGTGAGACATGATTTTTAAAGATCGTTATTTGAAGGCTTCCGTACCTCAAAAGGAAAAAAGGAACCCTTATAATAACACTTCGTTGTCCGTCTGTCTGTCTGTCTGTCCGAGTCAGACGCGAGCACCGAAGGTTCCTTGCAAAACGTCATAAATGGCCAAATCTTTTGATTAACTAGACTTAGACAGTTGATTTTTTCACAGCTCCAAGGGACGATCGACTTCGTGGAGGCGATCGGCGGCGGCGATCTCTCGCGTCCGGCCCTGGTTCAGTCCATGATCCGGGGCGAGAGGGAATGGGAAGCGGTCACCTCCTTCTGCGAAGCAGTAATGCTAGCAAAGGAGGTGGCCGGGCGTTTGAGGGAGAGAACCTCAAACCAACCCAGCCGCCGCGGGAGACGTCCCGGGCGCTGGGCGCCGCGAGACGACTCCCGGCCACCGTAGATGCGGGCCTGTGGACGGTGAGCAATGGGTAGCTCACCGTCCGTCCGTCCGTCTATTGACGACAGACCGTGTCGACGGCGCGTTCGTGTTTCACGCGCGCCTCAAAGAGATGTCAGCAAAGCAGAGGGGCTTGCCAGGGCCTCCGCCTGCCGGGGTTGCGGGTTGTTCGAAAGAGATACCGCGGCCCCGGAACGTAAAGGGCAATAGAAGGAACATGGGTGGGTGTTAGTCAGTAAAAGTCTGAAGTTATTTGATGATTTCCCACCCCACAAAAAAAAGGGACCATCGACTTAGGTATATAGCTTTAATTTCAACATCAACTTGATACCTCCACGCTTTTCTGAGATATGAAGGTCTTGACAGATAGACAGACGGAAAACAAAGTGATAATATAAGGTTTCCATTTTTTTCCCCAAAATATTAATAAACAATGAAATATTCTGAATTTCTTAATGCTAATAGAAGAGTCTAAAAATACGACCAACCTTACTCAACCGATACTCTATTCAACCCAAAATAATGGGCGCTACAATCTGGCAATCCGAATAGAATAGATAATTATCTAGTCTAACAATAGTTCATGTCGAAATAGATATTAATCTATGGATTACCACTGGAATCTGTCTAGAACACGTAGGCTAAATTCGTTTCAACTAATTTAGTATTGAGGTAGATTTTACTAGCAGTTACTCGCGGGTTTGCCCGTACAATTTCGGGTTGTTTAACGGGATCCTACTACCGGTATCTACAAGTATCGTATATGTTAATCCAGGTTATAAACTATCTATATGCGAAATGTCATAAAAATCAGTAGTTTTTGCGTGAAAGAGTAACAAACATCCAGACATCTTGACAACCACACGTACTCACAAACTGTCTCACCTAAAATATTAGTTCTAATATATATATATTCTATTCTATTAATATTAATAATGCGAATGTTTGTGAGGATGGATGTCTGGATGTTTGTTACTCTTTCGTATCAAAACGGCTGAACGGATCTTGATTAAATTTTCTTTGGCACAGAGGTAGACTAAGTATACTCTGTAATAAGACAGGATACTTTTTTTTCGATGATTACGCTGGTAAAGCCGCAGATGCCAGCTAGTAGAAGATAAATTAAAAGTACTTTATATTTGAGAATTTTCTCAAAAGTACAATTCAGATTTTAAGTAAGTATACAGAAAATCCTGAAAAGTTTTTATCCATTTTCCTAATTCCTATATTAGAACAATTGTTTTAACATTTTAATTGTTGGTGCTGCTAAAGCAATTTAATAAATGCGCTCAACCAGCCATTGTCGAAAGATGTGCATGCGCAGTCAAACTAAAACTGCGCAGGATAACCGTGAGTTTGTGGCAGCCCAAAGGTACAGCTTTCAGCGCTCAAATATTTACATTCTAAAGCCACCATTTTGTCATGTGTCAATTGCAAATGAACCAACCAATAGTCTTGCAGTGACGTGTGTGTATTCTATGGGAGTCGATTCTGCATGCTAAAACTGTAATGCATAACCTGTCTATGGCCAACTTTAACTGAACTCCTAGTAACGTTTCATCAATATTCAGAATATTAATCACTATTTTGTAAAAACTACAACGTACAATATACTCACTACCGTCGCTGCATGCATGAAACAGGAGAAAATGTGTAGTACAATTACCTATGTTAGTTATGTAGTGTATTGGCTTGGCTCGCGAGGTTGTCGACATGTGGGATGTGGACTCAGCAATCATTGTGCCGATAGTCGTTACAGCCAATGGCTCAATTGCCAAGAGCCTCGACCAACACCTGAGGAGGCTCTCGTTAGGCAGCTGGATCAAGGGTTTGAAACAGAAAGCGGTACTTTTGGACACGGCTCGTATTGTTAGGAGGTTCCTTTCTCTGGAGCCCTGACCGCTGGTAGCTTGGAAATTGTTCCCGATACCAGTGGGCTACTATTTTTTTTATATTTTAAATTTTTATTTTTGTTTTTATTAAGAAGTATTTAAAAATGTAAAATTATATCTGTAAAAATCAATAAACGAAAGAATAATACTACTACGAATTATTATTGAAATTTACCTCACATAAACCTTAGGTATGCATTCTCTAAAATATTTTGTTTACCATAAAAAAACCAGCCAAGTGTGAGTCGGACTCACCACTGAGGGTTCCATATAAATTTTCATAAAAATTGTCTGACTTTTAATAACTAAAAAAACATGTTCCTTCTTCTGCCCTATGTGTTTCAGGGCCGCGGTATCTGTTTGGCTCCCCCTCAGTAGCCCTGTCGGACCACTCACTGTTGCAACTTTTTAACATCTCTTTAAATGGAACACTCGCGCGCCCTCGACACGGCATGTCGTCACTACGGACGGACGTTGACCTACCCTTTGCTCAACGTCCACAGTTGCATAGTTAAGCTGTATACACGAGTATATACAATACTGCACATGTGAAACTTATCATCTATGGCGGGCTTTAACCCTCTGTCTGATGCAATTTGAACAAACACAAACTTCTATGTTTTTTTTCTCCGACGGACTCATCAAAAACCAAAGCATGGAACAGACAAGGCCCACAAAGGCTAGTCGCTCCCAAGGGATAGTCAACTGGGTTGCTCGCTGCAAAATTTTGTTTACCCTTGTTATTTAGCACGTTGTTGAAACATGCTTCCGTCAAAGGCAGATACCACTGGCTATGTTTTTTTAGTGACAAAATTATGATGTTTAGCTTGTCAGATCATGTTGGTTTTACAGGAATAAATAAACTAGGAATAGTCTTAGCCTTAGGTCAGAGGTGAGTGGGATATACAATACCCCTTGGGAAGACTAGTTGTCAGACTTTCGCGACACTGAATAACTCTAACGACTATCAAAGATCAACAAATAACAGCCGGGACCAACAACTTATCTTGCTTTTCCGAGGCACGGAGGAAACTTGGTATGTAACAGGCACCCATTCACAGACCAACCTAGGCAAGCGCGGCTTAACCTTAAGATCGACCCAAGCGGCTGCTATTATTTAGCCAAGAGCTCCTCTGTGGCAATGTGTGTCATTTTGAATATATAAAATATCAAAACAGATAAAAGGTAATGTATATGTTTGCATGTCGAACGGTGAAATGTTGCTGAGCTTTGATGTCATAAAAACTATTGTATATTACACATAATTGCAAAATAAAACGAATAACTCAGCGGTCTACCGCAATTATAGTTAAAGAGTCGACCAAGAAAAATAAATTTTCAAAGCACTATGTCAGCGCTTGAAAACCGTCACTTTGCACTTTCAATCTTTTAGAGCAGCAACATATTACAAAACGTGACTTTGAACACTGCCAATACGTTCTACGTAGAGTGTATCTATTGTTTTTCTAACCATGCGGGAAAAGACAGCGGTTTTGCAAGCAATATTTTTGCAGCTTGCACTGAAACTTTACAATTTGCGCAAAATTGATTGCATAAATAGTTGTGTAAGCTTGTTTACTGCATCGTCAGTAATGAGAAGTTAAACCCCAGTGGTTCCCTACCTTTTTGCCTGAAACTATGATGTTAAACATACTTGTGTGCAGACTACAAACTATGTGAACAAGTATGAACAACTGCGTCAGCTATGCTAAGCTGAACTAACTTAGCTTAGCTCTAGGTCTGCAACCCACATAGTGGAATGCATGAAGCATTTTGATTCAAATGGAAAAACTTTGCCATTGTAGCCGAGCTGGAATTCACATTTTTCAATACATTTAGAACTAATTGATACAATAGAAATATATTGACCCTTACTAATATAATATTATAAAAGCGAAAGTGAGTTTGTTTGTTTGTTACCTCTTCACACCTCAATGGCTAAACCGATTTTGATGAATTTTGGTACAGAGATAGTTGGGACCCAGGAGACGCCATTAGCCATTTAGGCTTGAAGACGTAACAAACAAACTCACTTTCGCTTTTATAATATTAAAGTATGGATTACATATAGATCGTTAACCGTCCCTTGACACTATAAACCAACAGCTGCCAGTAAAAACAAAACTTCTCGTCACTGCGAAGGATAAACCAACACAAGACAAAATAAACTACAGCTTCTAAAAGACTGACGATGTGTTGAAGGACCGTTTTTCCATCCCATAGCATTAGTATGCAGTCAGGATGATCAAAATTATGCCATCCAAACTACCCTACACTTGTGGGAAATTGCGACATGTGTACCAGGCTTTAGGTAGGCTCGTTCCGAGTGACTCAGGATTGTATTAACCGTAGGTATACCCTTGGGACCTTAATCTACTGAACGGGAAGGCGGCTCGCGACTCGGAACGATTTATAGCTATCTATTTATCTGTTAACCCCTCAATAAGTGGAGGATTTTTATTGCGATTTGGGTCAGCGTGACCGCGGTTGATAAGGGTTATATTTTTGGTTGTTGGCGTTTTGGGTGAAAGATTCTTTATGTATGGGTTGTTTGATTCTAGAAAGATTTCACAAAAAATACGTCTTGCGACATTTTGTTTTTGTTAAATCAATCATGACGAATAACTATTCCAGCCCTCTTCTTTACTAAAAAGTAAGAGCAACTAAGTATCCTGAAATGGAAATTGACAGGGCACATGAAATTCACATGATGAGAATAACAACAGGAAAGTGGTCCAAGAAAGTTACTGAATGGTACCTGGTAATGGTGGAAAAAGACGTAGAGGAAAGCAGACGAAAAGGTGGCATCTTCCCAAGGGTTGGAGGCGAACAACGCAGGATCGGCAAAAGTGGAGGGAACTTGAGGAGGTCTATGTCGCAAGATAGCCTGACCTGGTAGCTGATAAGAAAATTAAATTTAGATATGCAGTACATATAGAAGAAATAAGTATAGATACATATTTTATAGTTAAATAATAGTGATAGTTTAGAATTTAAATTCATGTTACACAAAAAAAATGTAGCTAATACTTTAAATAGTGTATTTATTTTAAGGTCAGAGAAAATAAAGGCTATTTTTATTTTATATTTAAGAGCAACTAAATCTATATCGAAAACAGTAGTTTTCGCTGTAGCATGGTATAGGTGACATTAGATGAAAAGACATGTTTTGTGATGCAATCTATTGCTATGCTATGCTATGCCTATAAACAGTCATGATCAGAAATCAAGGTAAAATTACAGATTGAAGAGGAATGGTACAATTAACTGATGTCATCCGCACTATGCTACAATGAAAACAGTATAAAGTATGTTACTAAAAACAATATGTCGGTATTGAATTTAATTCAACAAAAACAAATACTTTGTTAACATACATACAAATTATAACACCATTTTTTTCCGCACAAGTGCCACAATGGTCGCTCCCCAGACACTTTCACCTTAACTATTCGTCCAAAACTTAACCCTGAATAGTTTCAACACTTTTCCCACGTAAGCTCCGATTCAGCCTATCGACAGACATAAATAACGGGAGAGGAGTCGCAAAGCTGAGCGGATTACCTACACGGCATCACTTTGGCACTATGCGCCACAAGGTAAGTAGATACAGAAGGTCGAGTGTCCGCACGCACATATTTTGTGAACTTGTGGTAAGTGTTACAATAGTAACAATGTCTCAAGTACTTAAGTAAACAGTAAACGAAACAGAAATACGTTTTGTGTCTCTTTGTTTTTATTCATATAAGGAATGATTTATTAAAATAATTACTATTTTTTAAATTAATTTCTACATACAAACTAAAAATAGACACAAACTAATAATTACAGGGCGTCAAAAAATTCGTCCGCATCGCAGTCAACAAGTAAAGTGCCCAGAAGGCTGGCAGCATTACCGCGTTGGATGGCAATGCTTATTTTTTGTGCAAAAAAACAGGCCAGCCCTCTGGTCACGAGAAGAGTCGACCAACCGCTTCGCGATTTCTCGAAATACTACATGGGCACTCAGACCCCATGGCCCTAGAGTTTCAACCCCAAACGGCTCAAAAACATAACTACTAATGAAATTGTGATATTTGCGCCGTTTAAGGTTTTCAGCACCTGCAGCAGTAGCTCCAGCGCAGCGCACCGTGCTAGGAAGATGGGATGGTGCAAGGGTGTCGACACAAGTTACATTGTCTCTCTTTGTAAATAAAATAAAAGTTTTTTCTCATTGAACCCAAACAAAACGAATGGAAACCATTACCCGCCACAGACACCGGATTATTCAGATTCAGATTTCAGACGAATGTAAAATTTGTTAGTTTTTTTTTTCAAAATGTACAAAGTTTCGAAAAAACAAAATGTACCTTTCGCAATATTCAACGCTAGTAGCGACGTGTAGATTTTTGCGTGTCTGCGTGCGTGCTTCTTTTTCCAGATGTTGTATATAGCCGACCTTCTATACTTATCTATTTTGACTTCACGCTCTATGGCTCACGAAATTGAGTCGACAGTCCGTCGGCCCTACTTGGGGAATTTAAGTAAACTTTCCGGTTTACCGAAGCATATTTTAATGGGTTAATGGGCAGAGTTGATTGATTTTGGTTGTTCCGCATCCAAATGGTGTAAAGCTTACACTGCATGTCACTAGATGGATGGATGGATGGACACGAATGGGAAATCATTAAATAACATGGCATTTTTTTTCAAAACTACCGGCTCTTTTGTTTCGTTTGTTATGCCAAAATATTAACATAAACAATAAGTTTTAGTTAAACAAGTACCTAATTAACTACGCTAACTGCTTCATTACTTATTTGCAACCTTTAATTAACTTTTTCTCTGTAAGTGAATTTTGTAATTCTTTAAAAAACAAATATATTATTAACCGTAACTTCAGGGTCCGGGTCTGTCAGTCTGTTGCTGACTAAAACCCATCCATGTTCCTTCTTTTGCCCATTGTGTCGTGTTTTGACCACTGTGCCCGGGAACCCACAACCCCGGGAGGTACGCATGTCACTGTCTTATAACTTACTAGCTTTTGCCCGCAGCTTCGCTCGCGTTAAATTGGTTCCCCTTTCCTTATTTGCAGGTACCTGCTACCTGTAGTTTTTGAACTAGCGCCTTATTTATTGTAAAAGCAAAGCTAAATTTTCCCTTTTCTTCCCTCTTCCTCCCTCATTTCTTCTTTTTGATTAAAAAAAAAACAATTTATTCACTTTTTTTTAAATTAGCCTATGTCCGTCTCCTGGTTCCCAACTATCTCTGTACCAAAATTCATCAAAATCGGTTTAGCCATTAAAGCGTGAAGAGGTAACAAACAAACTCACTTTCGCTTTTATAATATTAGTAAGGATAAAGATTAAAAATGATTGGCCTGGAACCCGTGTGCACACTGTTCCAGTACCGCACCAGAAGGCATTCAAGCCTTTTTATAATAGTGTTTAAGAAACTGCTGGCGCTGACACACACTCCATGCATCAGAGAAGCAATACGTTTGCGCAAAATTGTTTTAAAACAATCGGTTTCAGCCTCGGCAAAAATTCCTGACGCGCTACAAAAGTGAGGCAGCCCTAGCAGCATCTTAAAACCATTTTTTGAGTTAGGAAGATAATTTATTGTTGAATGAAATATTGCTAATATGATGGCCACTTTAATAGTTCACCACCCTTCTTGACTAAATCATAAAGCTATTTCGTACCAAAATATTGTTCAAAAGCCTCCAGTTTAACTGTTTCTTTGGTCTTAATTCGTTTTAGCAAAAATCACTGATCTGTAACGACAAGCGAACTTTCTCAGGCTTGTATACAAAATGGATATTAAGGCGCCACCCCGACCAAAACGCCGCGCAAGCCGTTTTTGTACAGTTTTCTAGAGCTATCTACTTGTTATTTAAAACGAACTAAGTAACAAAAAAAAAATACATTAAATTTCTTTACAATCTTGATTCCATTATTGTAGATTTAGTTTTTATTTTTATTGAGTCATTATTTAGTCAATCTCCTTACAACAAAGCCCCAGAAATGAGAAAAATATCAATAATATGCATCTCCTCGTAAAGTAAACATTGTTTAATTTTGCTACTGACACTAATGGATACACAATTCTATAATGAACATTTTGGTAGAAATAATTTTTTCTAAAAACCCAATACTTAATTTTATATAGATTTTATTCCAAAAAATAGGCATTATTCACTACTGCTCTCACTCACTCACTCCTGCGCGGCAAAGAGGGAAGCGAATGCTCAAGGTTATTTGCGTAGGGTACGGCCTTAATGGAAAGTTATAAAGTTTGCTTTCGCCTTTAGCTTAATTTCATTTAAGTCGGTTTCTAGAACTTAATTTTAAAAGCCCTGAAATGTTTAAGCAAAATATCTTAATAATCGTAACGGTAAAATTTGAATAACACTATATTAAACGGTTATTAGAGTAACTTCTATTTATTCAATACTTGGTTTCGCAATTACAATTTTATTACAAAATTGAGTTTCGAATTATTCATCATCTGCCTAGCCTTATCCCAAGTATGTTGGGCATTTCTCTTTAAAATGGATAATTATTCAACACTCAAAAATGGTAGTTTCGTGAATAACATAATTTTTGTTTCCATGTGCGATATGTTTAAGGACATGATCTGGCATGATCAAAATTGCTTTAAGATCCTCAATCATATGTTTTTAGCAAAAACTTCTACACCTCCAAATCTAAAAAATCACAACCCAAAAAGTTCTCATCAAAAAGTTTCCAGTTTCATCTTAAAGTGCAGGGAATAAAACCTCTTCACACTTTAGATAGTGTTGCCAGCGTGAAAAAAATTGCCGCCACACCAACTCCTCAAAGAGATTATCTGGCTCTTGGCGCGATGCCAACGGATCTCTATTTTCTTTTTGAATAAACTTTCTTCATTGAACAATGTGTTGCCTGTTGGAGTAACTTTTGAACAAAAGGCGGAATGAAAAGGAAGATTTTATTTTTAGTTTTGATAGGTGCTCTGGTTTTTTAAATCAAGCATTTGTAAAGGAAGTAGCTGTCTCAAATCCTTTATGTTTGTGTGTTTCTTAGTTCATTGTAAATAAGGTTTGAAAAGAAAGATTTACTTTTCTGAATGCGAGTTCTTATTACAGCTAGCATACCGGATTGCGGAACAAACTGAAAGCGTCATAATTATAGCAGAGAGGACCGCGAAGGCCACTGCCTGCCACGGAGGCAGGTTGTTGGAAAGGGATACCGGGACCCCGGAACACAAAGGGCAAAAGAAGGATCACGGATAGGTTTTATTGAGTAAAAGTCTGACACTTCTCCCGCTGCGACAGACTCTTACAGCGGGCAGTAATTTAACGATATCCCATCCCTATAAAAAAAACCGGTGTAGCGAGTCATACTCGTGCACTAAGGATAGACAGACAGACAGACAGACGGATCACAAAGTCATCTAATAAGGGTTCCGTTTTATTCCTTTTGAGGCTGTGCCCTAAAAATTACCAATATACCTTTATCGTCACTTTACATTAACCCTCAGATAGTTGTAAGCATAAAATTCTTACTAATATTATGAAAGCGAAAGTGAGTTTGTTTGTTTACGTCTTCACGCCTTAATGGCTTAACCGATTTTGATGAATTTTGGTACAGAGATAGTAATAAAAATAGCCTATGTCCGTCTCCTGGAGACGGACAAAGCTATTTTTTTTAGAAAAAAGTGGGATATGAGGAAGAAAGAGGGAAGAAAAGGGAAAACATAGCATTGCTATTACAAATCAATAAGGCACAAGGGGAAAACTGCAGGTAGCAGGTACCTGCAAATCAGGAAAGGGGAACTGTGTTACCCCAAATTTTACGCGAACGAAGCCGTGGGCAAAAGCTAGTTAACCCATATTCTAAGAATAAAACCTTCAACAAAATAAACTCAATTTCAAAACAGTAATAAACAAAAAGAAACTTATCAACCAAATTAGCGTAGTAGGTGACCTTTCAACAGCATTAATTATTATTTGATTAAATATAATGAAGGTTATATGAATTCATTAATACCATTATTATATTACAGTAAGCTTCCGGGTGCCAACAGTTAATAATGGAAGTGTGAAATTGACATATTATCATTACCGACAGCGTTATGGAGGTAACTATATCCGGCTTCCGGCCGCGGTTCCACCATAAAATATGGTAATACGTAGGTGAATACGCACTTATGGTCTATACGCACATTAAAAAAAAATACGTGTGGCACTCAGGGATTGCCGCGGTAAAGCATTTTTAATCAACTTATGCAATAAATAAAACAAACTTATGCAATATATAAAAATAAAAAATCTAAATATAATGGGTATTTAAAAAGTACGTCCAATGAAAAGAAGTCGCAAAAAGAAAATCAAGACGTTGAGTTTGATCCAGTGTAATGTCGATTGACTATCCGATTCTCTCACTACCAATCACGCTAATAGAACATTGGAATCGTGATTGAAATAACTGACCGTATTCGTAATGAAAGTGTTAGGTTTTTTCGTTACGAAATTTCTGGATTCGGTTTCCACGCTCAAGGCCCGCGATAGAAGCTATGCAATAGCTTAAAAAAATATTTTCAGGCATCTTAGGCCCATAGATAAATACCTTAAAATAATAAAACCCAAAAAACCTAAAAAAAATAAACCTTTTAAATACCTTAAAAAGGTGAAGAGTTCGTTCGGTTAAACGCGCTTATCTCAAATAATTCCATGCGTCATTATCGTGATCGGGCGCTATCAGCTGGGACTGGTTGGTCATCTTTTAGCTGCGACGGTTCAGTTTTATTTATTTAGTTTTTGAATTGTTTTCTTTTTTGCATTTACTCTGGACACTCTTACTGTGCACGTCTTTCTACATCGTTCTCACGTATTTGTATAATCTCGACACGAGTGATGTAAGAATGATCTTGTAAAAGTATTAGTGTCCATAGAGTTGTATGTATTTTGTTGTATAGTTGTGGAGTGTGTATAAGTGTCCATGGAGTTCCTAATCCATTCTTCTTCATAGAGATCAACGCTTTGGAATGAGCAACTACTTTTTTTCACGGCACGGTTGGCGCAGTGACTGCTGCGCTGCGTGTCGCGGGTTCGATTCCCGCACGGAACAAATATTTGTATGACCTGCAGATAGTTGTTTCGGGTCTGGGTGTTTGTGTATGTGAGTTTAAATGTTTGTAAAAGCACCCACGATGCAGAAGAAATTCCTAGTGTGGGGCAACGTTTTTAAAATAAAAAAAAAATAAAAAAACTTTACTTTCACAAGCTATTATGCCTTGTGACTGGGATTGTAGCTTCATTATTTTGTTTCTTGACATTCAAAAGTGGCTGTAATGGATCAATTGAAATAAATGGTGGCCGAGCGTTTGAGGGAGAGAACCTCAAACCAAACCAGCCGCCGCGGGAGACGCCCCGGGCGACGGGCACCGCGAGACGACTCCCGGCCACCGTAGATGCGGGCCTGTGGACGGTGAGCAATGGGTAGCTCACCGTCCGTCCGTCTAGTGACGACAGGCCGTGTCGACGGCGCGTTAGTGTTTCACGCGCGCCTCAAAGAGATGTCAGCAAAGCAGAGGGGCTTGCCAGGGCCTCCACCTGCCGGGGTTGCGGGTTGTTCGAAAGAGATACCGCGGCCACGGAACGTAAAGGGCAAGAGAAGGAACATGGGTGGGTTTTAGTCAGTAAAAGTCTGACACTCCGGAGGGGGGAAGTTATTTGATGATTACCCACGCCATAAAAAAGGGATGGTAAACAAATGGTACATGTGCCATTGAAACAATATTTCGGGCTCGCCGCCGGTTTGCATTTTAGTTCAAAATAACAAATGCGAAATGTGAGTGCCAACCCTTTCGGCAGTTGACTCCAGATGCTCTTGATTTTCCCAACAATCACTAACGCTATGTTATGTGGCGGCACGTCTAAGGCTTTATTAAATATTTATTTAGAAAAAAATATGGCACGTTGATCCGTAAACATTCTCCACCCCTGCTATACCCCTGCTTCGCAGAGAGTGGGGAAGTTATTTGATGATTTCCCTTCCGTAAAAATAAAACCCCTGCTATAGGTTATATAACATGCTGTTTGAAGTTTATCTAAGAATTCAAGAAGTTTAATAAGTAGATAAACTAGTGTTGCAGAAAGGGTTCTTTAATTTGAGTTACCTCACGAGAGTATTATACTTTTCTTTTTGAAACTGTAATTTTCTTTTCTCAAACATACTTGGAAATTCAAACATTATTTTGGCAACGTTCTCTAAGATAAATCAAAATTGCTGTACTGGCTAAATACAAGCGAGCAGCGGCCGCAAAAGTTGTATGAAAATCCATATCTGTCTTGTTTTAGCGACCAAATAAATTACTATGTAAACTCATATCTGTCGTGGAATTTAAATCCCCGTCCCTTTGCTCGAGGCAGGCCGCGTTGCTGAGCCAGTAAATCAAAATCCCCTAGATAATGGAACTCAGATCCAGGCTGTCCCTTTGCTGTCTTCCCCCAGCGACGTCCTAAGCCGAGGCCCGTACCCCGCAGGAGGTGCCTTTAGCGTGCAGTCGCTTAGTTTATAAGTTTTATGCCCCTGGCTGGAGGCCTTAAATGCAAGGCATCCACAGGACAGTTCGTTATAGCAGCTAACGACCTCATAGGTTGAAAAGCGAGATGCCATTTAAAAAAAAATGGAACGATCTTTTACTCCAAAACATGGCAACCAAGGAAGTTACGACAAAGGTTTTTTTTTTTTAATTTCAATCTGGCTTGCAAATAGAAAGCTAGGTACGGTAGGTAGTTTTAATTTCCATGCATTATTTTAGAAAAGTAGTATACAGGCTTTGTCCACAACTAGGCATTTATGAACATAAGTATGTGTCCTCGACTTCGCCTCGGCACACGTTCATTCGTCAATAGCTCTTTTGCTGGCAGCTGCAATATTTGTAACTGTCATTATTTATTTGCTTATGTTTTTATGTATTATTTTTCACTTTTTTGTACGCACTGTGTAACTCTTTTCATTTACTCTCCTGTCGCAGGTATGCTGGAAGAGATTTTTTCAGAAATGAGCATTACCTTTGTATCTATTTTCTGTTCCTGTCTTTTTTACTGCATTCGGTGTTTACATAAATCGTAAAATAAACAAATTTAAAAAAGTTTTCACTCCATAAAATAGTATTTATAAATCCAACTAAGCTATAAAATTGCCTTGATAAAGCTATAAAACAAATTATTGGCACGGATTACGCTGCTTGTATAATCCCTGCATAAAAATGTCAATAGTTTAGAACCCCTGTTTCTCTTCGTTATTAAGTTACCCGAGAGTTGCGCGCCCCGTTAAGGAAAAAACACTACTGTTTTTATTTTTCAAATAAAATAAACTTGCTAAAGAAGATCTATAATCTGTTTGGAACTACTTACAACTAAGTTATCGGTAGAAAAAAATGGCCGCGGCTTTTTATAGCCCTTGTTAGCGATTGAAAATAAAGACGATGTCGCAAGCCTGGCTTGTAAGTTACGAGAGAAAAGCGTGTAGTTTAGAAAAAGTAATACCATAAAATGTCACAATATCACCTAACCTAATTTTAATATCTCCTGCCGAAGTTGCGGCTTGTTCGAAAGAGATACCACGGCTCGGAACATAAAGGGCAAAAGAAGGAACATGGGTGGGTTTTAGTCTGACACTTCCTTCCGCTCCACCCAGAGGAGGGGAAGTTATTAAATGATTTCCCACCCATAGAAAAACGCCTTCAATCTGTTATTTAGGAGAACCTTTCTGAAAAGAAAGTTTAGGGTTTTGAAATCTCAACTAAATAGAGATAGACAGTTAAAATGCATAACATTTATTACATCTTACGGTCAATTGTTTGTACTGGCAATTTAAAGGCAGTCTAGAAGATATCACTATCAGCGATACGACCGTCGTTGTAACCATGGAATTGGCAATTTCTGTAAAACAGATATGTTTAAATTTTTAGCGTGCAATAAAGAAGCAAAGGATCAACGTAGGGTGAATAAAATGGTGACAGATCACTGGAACAACTTGTGTCCCACGGATGCCCCTCAAGTTAAAGGGGAAAATATACAAGTCCGTGACTAAACACGGACTTGTGTATGTATGTATATGTATGGGTCAGAATGCTGGGTTGTTAAAAAGGTGGAAAAAAAACGATTGCATATAGCGGAGATGAGAATGTTGAGATGGATGTGTGGAGTGACAAGAATGGAAAAAGTAAGGAATTAGTATATTAGAGGAAGTTTGAAAGTTGCGAATGTTACAGAAAAAATTAAAGGGAGTCGTTTGTCTTGGTGCACATGTGACTAAAAGAGTGATGTATCTGAATGTTGATGGACGGAGAGCGAGAGGAAGGCCAAAGAAAAGATGGATGGATTGTGTATGGAATTATATGAAGGAAAAAGGAGTAAATGATGCCGTGAAGTCCCATAGGGGAGAATGGAAGAAGAAAACGTGTTGCGCCGACCCCAAATAGAATGGGACAAGGGCAGAAAAATGATGATGATTAGATATTTTTTATGCATATTTCAGCAATCAATCTGACATGACCTGTAGAAATGTAAGAAAATTTGAATTTCACGGACTAACCTTGCGCTTTTACCTTAAACGTGGTTTTTTTTTAATAAAAAAAAAACTGACAAACTAAGTTACTCTACGCAAAAGTTATTGCTGACAAACGACTTTCTTTTTCGGGGGCAAAATCACGTTTTTCGTTAGAACTGAATGTTACGCACTCAAAACATAATGCCAATGGATGCTTTGTGTAGAGGTCGGAAAACAAACAACTTCCTCCGCTCTGGGTGGAGCGGGGGCGAGTGTCAGACTTACACCAACTAATACCTACCCATGTTCCTTCTTTTGCCTTTATATTCCGGGGCGGCGGTATTTCTCCGAACAACACGCAACCCCGGCAGGTATTTTGACCCCTAATATCTCCGTGACTAGAAGATTCTTAAGATAGATAGATAGATAGAATATTCTTTATAATGTACACCATACAAATTACAAGAATATCAGTATACAACTTATAAATAGGGTGACACAATAGACGGTCTTATTGCTAAAAGCGAACTTTTCAAGACAACCTTTGTAACCTCAAGTATGGTTTCGAACAAAAAAAAATAACTTAAAGGTTAGAATAACACGTGCTCTTCGTCTTCGTTTAGGGTACTTTTATACCTTTTATTTAAATGCATTATAAAAATATCTATTTCTATCTCTAATGAGTATAAATAGTAGCTGCTCGGGTCGATCTTTAGGTTAAGCCGCGCTTGCCTAGGTTGGTCTGTGTATGGGTGACCACCCTTTACATACCGAGTTTCCTCCGTGCCTCGGAAAGCACGTTAAGCCGTTTGGTCCCGGCTGTCATTTGTAGATCTTTGACAGTCGTTACAGGTAGTCAGTGTTCCGAAAGTCTGACAACCAGTCTTACCAAGGGGTTTCGTGTTACCCAGTATTAACTGGGTTGTGGAGGTCAGATAGGCAGTCGCTCCATGTAAAATACTGATATTCAGCTGCATCCGGTTAGACTGGAAGCCGACCCCAACATAGTTGGGAAAAGGCTAGGCAGATGATGATATATCTAATGAGTAGTGAGTTTTCTTACCGGATACCGTGGCCCCGGAACACAAAAGGCAAAAAAGGAACATGTATGAGTTTCAGCCAGTAACAGTCTGACTCTCACATTCCACCTCCCAAAAATTTTGTAGTTATGTGGTAATTTCCCATCTGAAAAAAAAGTGTCCAAGTTTTAATGCTCGAACGTGTAAAATATTACTTGCGTTTTACATTACGTCATTCCAACATACGGGTGATTGATGTACACTTGAGTGAAACACTCGATCGATACACGTGGGTGCGTGTTATAATACATATAGAAACAACACAGTAGCATTTATTTAAAGGTCAATTAGTGGCGTGATAATAGGAAATACAAAGAAAGCCATCGAATACAGTCGCTGTGGCCGAAATCTGCAGGATGGCATGATCACCACATACACATAGTTATGTAAGACAAAAAGGAAAGAAAAATATTGTATTCATATGTTTAAGTTTTATAATTAGGGACTTAGAAATTATCCGTAATTTCAAGATTTTATTTTTATTAGTTGTCATCTCCTCTGTCGCATTTGGAAGGAGGATAAAGCCTCGTATCCACTTGGCAACATTTGACGCGCGACATGTTGCTCAACATGTTTCGCAACTTGTTGAATGTTGACGCGGAACATTTGTTTAACAACGTTGTCTGTCCACACATTCTCAGTCGTCGACAACATGTCGCCAGAGGAACTTGTGTTGATTTCAGCGGCAGTGGTTATAATTTTATCGAAATCAAAAAGAAGAAAACACTACAGACATTGTTGTGCGTCACGTCTCCACTCGACAACAATTGATGCTCAACTAACGATGCACTTTAAACAAACAACAAGCCGCGCGTCATGTTGCGCAGCGTTAAATAAATACATTCTGAACACAAAAATACAATTATAAACACGAATGTCAAATTTGCGGCAGTCATACACAGCCTTTTTTTTTTTTTTTTTTTTTTTTTTTCGGGTGGGAAATCATCCAATGACTTCCCCCGCTCTGGGTGGAGCGGGGGGGCATGTCAGACTTGTACTGACTAAAACCCACCCATGTTCCTTCTGTTGCCCTTTACGTTCCGAGGCCGCGGTATCTCTTTCGAACAACCCGCAACCCCGGCAGGCGGAGGCTCTGGCAAGCCCCTCTGCTTTGCTGACTCTCTTTGAGGCGCGCGTGAAACACGAACGCGCCGTCGACACGGCCTGTCGTCAATCGACGGACGGACGGTGAACTACCCATTGCTCACCGCCCACAGGCCCGCATCTACGGTGGCCGGAAGTCGTCTCGCGGCGCCCGGCGCCATGGGCGTCTCCCGCGGCGGCTGGGTTGGGCAGATGTTCTCTCCCTCAATCGCCCGGCCACCTCCTTCGCTAGCATTACTGCTTCGCAGAAGGTGGTGACCGCTTCCCATTCCCTCTCGCTCCGGACCATGGCCTGAACCAGGGCCGGACGCGAGAGATCGCCGCCGCCGATCGCCTCCACGAGGGCACGGCGGTGCTCCGCCCAAGCTGGGCAGACCGCCACTGTGTGCTCCACCGTGTCCTCCGGGCGATCGTCACAATGGTGACACCCGGGCGCTTCCTCCCGCCCGATGATGTGCAGGAACCTCCCGAAACTTCCGTGTCCGGTGAGGACCTGCGTCAGGCGGTAGGTGAGGACGCCATGACGCCTCTCCAGCCACTCCTCAAAGAGGGGACTTACCGCCGCTATTGTGGCGTGCCCTGCACGGGGTTGCGACAGTCGCTCTCTCCATGCCACCATGAGATCGCACCGGAGGTCTGCCCGCCGAGCGGCAACTTGCCGTGGCAGCGGGTTTTCCCCCCGGTGTAGTGCCTCCGCGCGCCACTCAAACAGGCGCGCGAGGACTATCGCCTCCAGATCCCACGGTGGCAGTCCGGCAAGGAGGCTCGCTGCCTCGCCGGAGATCGTGCGGTAGCCCCGTAACGCGCCCATACCGGGGCCCCGTAAAGGGCCATGGACCGCACGACTCCGGCATAGAGCCTACGGCAGGAGGCGTTTGGCCCCCTCAGATTGGGCAGGAGCCGCTTGAAAGCAGCCCCCGTCCGCTCGAGTTTGGGAGCCAAACGTCGAAAGTGTTCGACGAAGTTCCACCGGCTGTCGAGGACGATTCCCAGGTACTTCATCGTCGACCCGACGCCGATGCGAACCCCTCCTACCGTCAACTGGGATCCCGACGGTGGCGTGTTTCCGCGGCCATGAAAAACCATGGCCTCGGATTTGTGCAAGGCCACCTCGAGACCCAGTAGCCGGATCCTCTCCGCGACTATCGCAACCGCGCGTGTCATATTGTCGGCCGCCGCCTGGTGCGACCCCCCCTGAGCCAGGACGAGCGTGTCGTCAGCGTAGCAAACTACACTGACGCCGCTGGGGAGGTCGGCGCGCAGCACCCAGTCGTAACCGATGTCCCACAGGAGCGGCCCCAAGACCGATCCCTGTGGGACACCGCACGACATCTCTCGCCGGTTCCACTCTCCAGAGCGACCGGGGTATATGACGGCCCTGTCCGTCAGATATGCCCCGACCACACGACGAAGATAGGTCGGCATCCGGTGGTATTGGAGTGCCTCCCTGATGCAGCCCCAAGGCATGGTGTTAAACGCGTTGGCGATGTCGAGAGACACCGCCACGACAACCCCACCCCTGGACACTGCAGCCCCCGTCGTGAGGGCTCTCACGCGCATGATGGCATCCACCGTAGAGCGCCCCTTGCGGAAACCATACTGGTGTTCCGCAAGATCCGGCCCCGTCCCCACAAGGTGCCCGACGAGGCGGTTTGCAATAACTCTTTCAAAGAGCTTGCCCACCTCGTCGAGCAGCACAATGGGCCGGAATGCGGACGGAGAGTCCGCAAGGCGCCCCGGCTTCTGTATGAGGACCAGTTTCCCCGTCTTCCACCGAAGTGGGAACTGGCCTCTCTCCAAGCACGCGCTTAGGAGCCCTAGCAGTCGGGGCCCGAGAGCCTCCAGGGCCAGGACCCAGGCTTTGCCATGCAAGCCATCGGGTCCCGGGGCGGTGTTTTTGGCTTTCAGCCTGCCCACCGCCGCTCTCAGATCTACCCCAGTCACCTCCGGAACGTCGTCGTCGTCGTTGTCCTCGTGGTCCGCTTGTGGCACCGCAAGCGGCGGAGCCATGGGCGGAGGGGCATGCTCCCCTCGCGAAGGGAACAGAGCGCTCACCACATCCTCAACTAGTTGGGGTCGGAGACTCTGCGTCAGCGGGGGGGCCCTGGTGCGGAGTTTATCCCGCACCATCTTGTATGGGCGCCCCCACGGATCCCCGTCCAGAGACTCCAGCATCTCCTCGCGGGCCAGATCCTTGGCCCGCAAGACACCTTCTAGGAGGGCGGTCTTCGCCGCTCTGTACCCCTCATACAGCTCCGCCTCGATGGTTGCCGCATCCGGTGCTCGAATGCGGAGCCTGCGGTGCCTGGCGTACAGGTGTCGCGCAGCGACGCATGCCTCTCGCAGTGCCGTCAGCTCGCGCGACCACCAGTACACCTGACGCCGGGCGCTTCCAGACCGGACTCGGGGCATTGCCACGTCACAGATTTCAGACATGGCCTCCTGGAACCAGTCCGCCTCGTGGTTGGTGTCGGCAGGCCTGTCCGGTGATGACACCCAGGCCTGCACGATCGAGGCTTCCAGGAGGAGCTCCCGGTCCAGCTGCTTCAGCGCCCACCGCGGACCACTCGGGGCCTGTAGGACCGGCGCGCTGGAGGTCTGGGTGGAGACGTCGAGCCGGATGTACCGGTGATCGGAGTAGGTCTCCACCTCCTCCATGACGCGCCAGTCGACGACACGCGGCGACAGAGCGGGGCTAGCGAACGAAATGTCCACCACCGACTCGCCCCGCATCCGCACACACGTGGGAACAGAACCCCGATTTAGGACGACCAGGCCTGTCTCCAGTGCCCAGTCCTCCACCATCCTTCCCCGCACATCCGTGCAGCGAGAACCCCAAGCCAAGTTCTTGGCGTTGAAGTCCCCGAGCACTAGCACGGGGAGGGAGCAGTTACCGACGACGACGGTTAACTCCCTCAGAGAGTTGTGAAATTCGGCGAGAGTTCGGCTCGGGGAGAAGTAGACACCCGCTACGACTATATCCCCGAACCGTGCTGCGACGCACCCCTGACCCTTCCTGACACCCTCGAAGGACGGGGTACCGGCGGCGGCCGACGAGATGATGGTCACTGAGCCGCTCAGGTCCTCGACCCAGTCGTCCCTGGGGAGGACAAAGTACGGCTCAGCGACCACGGCGATATGAATCGACCACTGCGCCATGCTCTGGAGCAGGAGATCTTGAGCGCAGGCGCAGTGGTTGATATTCGCCTGTAGGAGGCGTAATGGGGCCGTTATTGGCACTCCATTACAGCCCCCTCCTGGACCCCTTGTGAGGGTCCGGCTGCCACCGCTGTGGCGATAGCGGAGGCACTGGTGGCGGCGGCAGCAGCGGCGTCAGTGGCAGCGGCTGTGGCGGCGGCGTTGGTGGTGGTGGTCGCGGAGGACCTTCCCTTGCCCCTGGTTTTGGCGGGTGGTGCGCAGGCCTTACCTCCCGCCCGGTGATCGGCCGGCCTGGCCGCCGTCGCACATGCGTCACAGTGCGGCGGGGCGTCGCAGGTCGCGGCCTTGTGACCGGGCTGGCCGCAGCGGAAGCACAGTCGGCTGCGGTCCACCTCCGAGCACTTGACTGCCACGTGGTGACCCACGTGACAGCGGAAGCACCTCAGAGGTCTGGGCTCTAGCAGTTTCACCTGCGCAGACACCCAGCCCACCAAGAGCCTTCGGCCCTCCACGATTGTCTTGGCCGCCGCCACGGGGCAGCTTACCGTTACGGTTCGCATGCCCCCGAAGTCAGGACGCACGGTGCCCACTGCCTTCACCTGGTCGGCCCGGCACCCACCAGTCCTGACGACGGCAGCCACCACCTCCTCTTCCACCACGGAGTCGTCCAGGCCTGAAATGCGCAGACTTGCGCACTTGACAGGCCTGGACACTCGGGCTCGTCCGCATTTAGGGATGCCCTGAGCTTCTCAGCCAGGGCGTCGGCGGACGAGCTGCTTGTTGCACCGGGTATCTCCAGCATCCGAGCCCCAGTTGCTGTGACTCTGAGCCGGAGGCCCCCGGTGATCCCGAGCAGCCTTGACAATTACATTTGTAGTGGGTCTTATTCGGGATACGAAGGAGGCGGCTTGTTTCCTCATTACTGCATAAAAATCATCCACCCTGTTCTCAGCGAACTTGTCAGACGCACTACACCTCCACAGGTTTAGCATAGCTCGAAAGGCATTGTTGTACTGCAAGCGTAACGCGTGGTACGTCCTCTGTGTGTAGTTCTTCCATAGGTTAACTGATACACTGGCTATACAAAGCTTAATTTTACGAGCAGATTTTAATTATAGATTTATTGCCTTTGCCGTATATTTCAGCTTGGACCGCATTCAGGACGCTATGGTCTCCGAGGTCTATAAATCAAATTGCAAACGTAACTGGAGCTTATGCCGTTAATTTAGTATAACGAGGATGACAGCATTTTGTATCAAAATATAAGTTACTGAACCACTGGCTGGAGGCTTTACCCTTAAGGCACTCACAGGAGGAAGGCGGAGGAGACACAACAGCATCCTGAAGACTATAGCTGAAGTGTGCTTGCGTGCTTGTCGAGGCATTTCGTTCGTCTGATGATCGATTAGAGAGGTACCTATCTCTCTATCGGTTATCTGGATAGGGCGGGTTGTCTCAGCGCAGAGGTCTTCATGAGTGTCAGGGGCAGGTACTGTTTTCCTGACCCTCAGGCGAAATATGAGAATCAGTAGGTACTTTTTGTATTCGTGTAAGTCTATTTGTGTTACTAACAATAGTTTTGAAGTCAGTCTGTACACACTAATTAAGTCAAGATAGATAAAAATTTAATTGAAATTTTAATTTTAGTCCGGTTGGTTGATCAGCTAAAAATCTCATAGGATGACCTGCGTGATGCCATTGAAAAAAGATCTTACTGATTCTACTTGTCTTTCTTTTCCGATGGGATATTATCAAAAAGATTTGTCCTACTTTGGGCGGAGGGGAAGGGGGGGTCAAACTTGTACTGATCCAACTTGTAAGGAACATGGATGGGTTTCTTTTGCCATTTTTGTTCCGGAGCCACGGTCATTCTAATGGGCTGGTACTTATTTATGAATACGAACGACGAACGACGCCAAAGCTACTCTTGCTACGGTTGCCCCACACTAAGAATTTCTCCTGTATCGTGGGTGCGTTTACAAACATTTAAATTCACATTATACAAACAGCCAGACCCGAAACAACTATCTGCAGGCCATACAAATATTTGTTCCGTGTGGGGGTCGAATCCGCGACACGCAGCGCAGCAGTCAATCGCTCAGCTACTGCGCCAACCGTGCCTGCAAAAGATAATTGTTCTATTATTTTTTTATTGAAACTCCACCTTGTCACAAGGCTTTAATTTGTATATCTTTGACGTCATTACGGGTACCTACTCTTACGGGTACTCAGTAGTCTTTCCGAGGCGTATTTTATTTTTATCTCACTGAGTTGTGGTGGTCAGAAATGCAGTCAGTTATTGTGTTTTTTATGTCGATATTTTTTTTGGCATATTTAATTTTGCTTTATAATGAAAATTTATTGGGATCTATCATCAACATAACAAAAAGAAGAAAAGCATAGTATTATCACCATCCTACTAATAGTATAAAGCGAATGTTTGTGAGGATGGATGGATGGATGCATGGATGGTACTAATATGGTACTTATGGTACTTAATGTCCTATTCTTCCTACTAATATTATAAATGCAAAAGTTTATGAGTATGGATGTATGTTTGATCCTCTTTCACGAAAAAAACGACTGAACGGATCTTGATGAAATTTGGTACAGAGGTAGATTATAGTCTGGAATAACACATAGAATACTTTTTTTTCGATCATCACGCGGGCGAGGCCGCGGGCGCTAGCTAGTATAGTATCAAACAAAGTCGCTTCCCGCTGTCTTTGTGTCCCTATGTATGCTTAAATCTTTAAAACTACGTAACGGATTTTGATGCGGTTTTTTTTAATAGATACATAGAGGATGTTTTATATGTAAACTCTATGGTTCAAAAATGCCATACCTAGTCTGTATTTCTTGTTCCCATGTTTCCAATGTTTCTATATTTTTCAATACAAAATTAGAGTACCTACTTATTAAGTTTGCAGTCAGTTCTGAATCACTTTGCGAGTCATACGTGTATTGGTGAGCTCTGGCATTGTTATTATAGAAAAGTGGTAAAAAGTGGCTATTTCTGCAACTAAGTTATACCAAAACAATCAGTGAACATAGTACTTCCGAATGTGCTAAAAAAATACACCTCGTTTTGAAGTGACAAATTGATAAAGTGTGCAACGTAAAACTGTTATAATTCGAAATCCCGATCGTGACCGTTTCGAGTATAACAAAAGACTGACCTTTGGACTCTTAATTAGTTAACGACCACGCTTCGGACAAGACATCAGTACAGCGGCTAATTTCACAACTGTCACTACCGTGCATGTAGCGCGGCGCTCAAAAGCGTCGGTCGTACACTAAGAGTAGTGAGTTCGATTCTGGTTCACTACAACAGTTTTTGGATATTTTTTTTCTTTTTTTTTTGCGCACTTTTTTATTATTTTCACTCTAATCAGCTGTATAAAGTTAAACTATAACGCATCATGCCCCGATATCAACGCAGTCCACCAAAAGAAAAAGTCACAACAAACCTAAGCCACGTTGTTTCCGAACCCAATATTAATATGCTTTCTTCGACCAACTCGGCTGAGAATGACAATATTTGTATTCGGTCTAAGCGTCCACGTCCGAATAGCCCTCCTGACCAAGACCAATCGAATCCATCCGAGCTTCTCGACACCATCCGTCAAGAGATACGCGCCGTCATATCCTCAGAGATCGCAACAGCTATAAAGGAATGCATTGCGGTAGAACTCAACGAGATGAAGGAATTATTCCGGGATCTTAAAGATTCTGTAAAGTTTATGAGCGATGACTACGACCGTATACAGTCTGAACTTATAACTTGCACGGAAAGTAACAAAACCCTCAGCAAGGAGAACGAGTCTCTTAAGCAATTGGTTTCCGACTTATCTGTGCGAGTTAATTTAATCGAGCAGCACTCACGCCAACAAAATATTGAAATTAACGGCGTACCTGAAAACAAAGCGGAAAATTTGGTGAAAATGGTTATGCAGATAGGAACCGCGGTGGGAAGTGCAATCAAAGAGGAAGACATACAGTCGGCCGTGCGAGTACGAAAACTGGACCCGGTGAACAATAATCCTAGAGCGGTTGTTGTTAAGCTGCGCTCCACCTTAATACGAGACATTATATTATCCTCGATCATGAATTTCAACAGGGCACATACCAAGGAGAAACTAAATTCCAAGCACCTTGGGTATGGCGGTCCCATCAAGCCTATATTTGTGTCTGAACATTTGTCACCACTAAACAAACAAATCCATGCGGCAACTAGGAAGGTGGCTACTGCTCCTCCAGTTCAGCAGCATACACTGGACACGTTCCTCGATGGGATCTCCTCGGTCATCGACACCACTGGTGACGAAACTCTTATAGCTGGAGACTTCAATCTGAGTTTTATCAATTGGGAATCAGACAATACCCAAACTCACACTTCCAGTACCACTGCTAGTAACTACACTAACGCGTTGGGCTACTCCCTGATCGATTTTATGTCTTCATGTAACATGGAGCAAATAAATTCAGTTAAAAATTGTCAACAAAAAACCCTAGACCTTATATTTTGTAACTTCTATGGAGGAATTGTAAGTGTATGCAATAACCCCCTATCAATAGTGGATTCCTATCACCCACCACTCGAAATAATATTCCGGAACACGTCTCCCGCTTTATTAAAGAACAAGTCTCATATTAGATTAAACTTTAAAAGAGCTAACTACACTATTGTTAATGCTAAAATTAGTGACATTGACTGGTGCAAAATTTTTTCAACTCTCGACGATGTCGATGCGATGCTTGCAGAACTTTACAGGTACCTTAAGGTTGTGGTGCTCGAGCACGTCCCGAAATCAATTAAACGGAGTGAAAAGTTTCCCCTCTGGTTCTCTAAGCCTCTAATCAGAATCCTAAACGAAAAAGAAAAGCTTAGAGTACGCTATAAAACGTATAAAAACCCAAGAGACCACTTTGAATATAGACTACTGGATGGGAGATCTAAAGCCATGAAGAATAGCTGTCATAAGGACTATATGTGCTTCACTGAAAAAAGTATAAGACACAACCCAAAACTCTTTTGGTCATTTGTAAAAACGAAAAAGGCAAAATCAAACGACATTCCTTCGGAGATGTGTCTAGGAATCAAAAAAGCATCATCTGGTGACGAAGTTTGCAACCTTTTTGCTGAGCATTTTTCTTCTAACTTTACTACTTCGACTGGTTCACCTGCTGCAGTAGAAATAGCTACCAAGTATCATCAGCATGAACTGGGTAAGGTGGCTTTTACAGAGCGCGATGTCCTTAAGGCACTCGGTAAACTAAACATCTGCAAAGGGGCAGGGCCTGACGGTTTGCCACCAGTATTCATAAAAAGGTGCGCTTCTAGTCTGGCTTTACCACTTAAATTAATATTTAATTACTCGATTGCGACGTCACATTTCCCTACGGAATGGAAAATAGCACACGTTGTACCGGTTTATAAAAAAGGTGATTCTGGTGACGTGCAAAACTACCGCCCTATTTCACTTCTCTCAGTCTTTGCAAAGATTTTTGAATCCTTGCTGTGTCCTTTACTCACATCACACATTACTCCTCAACTAGTGACCCAACAACATGGTTTCTGTGTTCGTAAATCTACGACAACTAATTTGGTCCACTACGTGAATCAAGTGAGTGAAATGATGGACACTCGTGCTCAGGTCGATTCAATCTACACTGATTTCTGTAGTGCGTTCGACAAGGTTGACCACAAGATCCTCTTGAAAAAGCTTGAAGGTTTCGGAATATTTGGCCAATTACTCCTGTGGTTTGACTCCTATCTTACAAAAAGAAAACAAAGAGTGGTTGTAAAGGGATATGAGTCACCGTTCTATTTCTCTACATCTGGAGTACCCCAAGGTTCACACCTGGGACCAATATTATTTCTAATGTTCGTCAATGACATAGTTCTGGCAATAAAGCACAGCAAATGCTCTATTTTCGCTGATGATCTAAAGATCTTCAAAGAGATAAGCTCACCAAATGACGTCCGTCTACTTCAGGCTGACCTCGACGCGGTTCACGATTGGTGTCTACAAAATCAGATGTCCCTGAATGTTAAAAAGTGCTACCACATAACATTTACTAAGAAACGTAAACCGTTACAAACGTCTTACTTTATAAATGGGGTTACGCTACAAAAAGTGGACTCGATTCGAGACCTGGGAGTCCAACTTGATTCTAAACTCACATTCACAAACCACATTGACAACATCACTGCGAAAGCTGCTAAAATGTCTGGCTTTGTAAAAAGAATATGTCGGGATTTCCAGTCCATCTCTACATTAAAGGTGCTGTTTAATACCCTTGTGAGAAGTATACTGGACTATGCATCTCCAGTTTGGAACCCCACATACCGTGTTCACGTAAACAGGATTGAACGCATACAAAGGAGCTTTACTAGATATCTCCGTTTTAAGTGCTCCAGTTGCCCTCGGGGCTTCTCTTATGGTGACAGACTCAGTTTTTTCAATATGTGTTCACTTGAACACCGTAGAGGAGTGACGGACCAGATCCTACTTTTTAAAATAGTGAACGGCTTAGTAAATGCTCCTGAACTCTTGGCTGAACTAAGAATAGCTGTACCTCGACACAAGACATTAAGATCTGGTCGCGAAACCATAACCTTTGCAACCTCCGCTAGTCGCACTAACCTTGGTAGCACCGCACCTATGAACCGCTTAATGAAAAATTATAATAAAATCGCTGCCCGAACTAGTAGCATAGACATCTACTGTAACCCTCTCCTTCAATATCGTAGACTTTTAATTAGCTCAAATATATTGCATCCGCTTCAATTCTCTCCATGAACAGTATTTTATTTTTCTCTATCTATCTGTTTTCTTTTTAGTAGTAGTAGTAGTGTCCAATTTATGTTGAGTGTAAAAAATCTAATTTATATTTTTCAAATCTACCATTTTTTTTTCTTCTATTTTTATAATCATTTCACATTTTTTTTTAATTGTCTAATGTATTTTTTTTTTTATTTTGCAAAGTGTATAATTTATAATTGTAATCTCGGCGTTCTCTTTACATTTGTATGATTCTGCAAGTGCTGTGCACTTCTGTAAGTGACGAACTCACTTTAGTCTCATTAATTGTGATTTTTTTTTTGTGTATATGTGAGTAAGTCGTTGAAGTGCCTTAATAAATAAATAAATAAATAAAAAATATTAGTATCTACATTGCACCCATGCGAAGCCGAGGTGCGTCGCTAGTAGAAGATAATGCATAAACTACCCAAGTAAAGCTCATAAAATTTATGCGCCGCAATACCGCGCCAGCTTTCAGCAGCTTGCGCGGTAGTTCCACATAAATAAAAGGTAAAAGATTAAAAGTTAGTAGTAAGTTATTAATAACAGAGAAATTGGTAAACGTAAAATAAAAATACTGGCAGACAGAAAAAAAACTGGCTAACAGAAAACATAATTTCATTTTTAGATATCAGTTTAATAAAGGTGATCAGCTGCGAAAGAGCTCTAGAAACTCATCCGCAAAACAAGTATCTCATTAGCTTAAGAAAAAAAGTATTTTAGATACCTACACCCGACGGCACATCAACCTACACAAAATCATTTAACCTGACCTCTCCACCACGGTGTGCGATCCATAGTAGAAAGATCAGGTTATAATAGTTTAGAATAGGCTGACCTGCCGTCGTGTGTACATAGATATAATTTTTAAGACTTTCGATCGACACCCCACACAGTTCTCTACATTGAAATATGTTTTCTCAACCCTCAGTTACATGTATAAACAGTCACCCCTATTTTTATTATTTTCATAATTTGATTCCTACTCGTAATTTCATACATCTGGTGCCTGCCAACAGGTGTGGTCATACATCTGGTGCCAACTGGTGTCGTGTCGACGGCGCGTTAGTGTTCCACGCGCGCCTCAAAGAGATGTCAGCAAAGCAGAGGGGCCTGCCAGGGCCACCGCCTGCCGGGGTTGCGGGTTATTCGAAAGAGATACCGCGGCCCCGGAACATAAAGGGCAGTAGAAGGAACATGGGTAGGTTTTAGTCAGTACAAGCCTGACACTCCCCCCCGCTCCGCTCAGAGCGGGGGAAGTTATTTGATGATTTCCCATCCGCAAAAAAAAGGGTTCGGTTTTAGCCATTTGGCTACGGAACCAAGAACGCCAAGGCTTTTACGCGGAAAATATAAACGCAAAAGGGCGTTCAAACTATTTAGATAAATAAGTTAGTCGTAAGTTTACGAGGGTAAGAACAACAGAGGCGAACGAAGTACGAGTCCGCGGTAGAAACGTAAAAACACAATTATCCTTAAGCATTTTATTTAAACTGTTTGCAACATTTTTTTATTGTTTCTTGTAGTTCAACCTAGGAGGTATTCGTCTGCTTAACTCTAATCCCCGTGGATGCCTTGAAATTAAGGCCTCCAGCCAGGGCAAAAAACTAAGCGATTTCATGCTAAGGGCACCTCCTGTGGGGCAGCAAGAGTACAAGCCTCGGCTTAGGGCGTCGCTGGGGGAGGCTGGATCTGAGTGATAATTATTATTTAGGGACTGGTTTCAATCTACTGGCTCAGCACCGCGGGCTGACTCTAGCAAGGGACGGGAGGGGCAAGTACTGGGACGTCGCTAAGGGCCTCGTCGGCGAGGACGGAATGAGTTTGCAACAAGTGCAATCAGTATCATATATACATACTAGCTGTGCCCAGCGGTTTCACCCGCTGCTCAGGTCCCCCTTATCACGTAGGGGTATGAAAAATAGATAGTAGCCGATTTTCAGACTTACTATGTAAATATGCATAAAAAAATCATAAGAATCGGTCGAGCCGTTTCGGAGGAGTATGGGAACGAACATTGAAACACGAGAATTTTGTATCCTTATCCTTACTAATAATAAAAAAGCGAAAGTGAGTTTGTTTGTTTGTTACGTCTACACACTACACGAGATAGTTGGGACCCTGGGAACATAGGCTAAAAAAAGTCAGAAAAGGGGGAGAAAGAGGGAAGAAAAGCGGAGGGAAAGATAATATTTTTTTCGATCACCACGCGGGTTAAAGTTAGCGTTAGCCCAAAGTAACTATGCCACACGGACGAAGTCGTGGGCGGAAGCTAGTATAAGATAAAGAAATACTCAAAATTATGAAAACAAAACACAAGTTTTCCAATTTTAAATTTGACGTTTAGATAACGTTAACATCGCACACTCGTGATAGGGCCTCAGGGAACAGACTTACAAAGTAAACAAGATGAAGCGCAAACGGCATTACAGACTCCGCAGCTAAACGGATAAGTGCAATGCTATGCTTGCCCACGCGCGGCAATGCTGGCGGAGCTAGTGATGCGCTAGTGAGTAATTATTACTGTACTTACTAATTACACTTTTCATCCGGGTACTCATAAGTAAATTTCTAAAAGCTTAGTTGGCGGTCCCCGTGATCTAAGGTCCTTTTAACTATGCCAGTGGCTAAGCGTTGCCATACAACGTGGCAAAGCCGCCAGTCGCTCGGGCACATTAGCAGCTGACAGCGTTGCGGACGAGTTTTTTATGCCATTTAGTTTGATGTTATTTTAAGAATACAAGCTTTCAAGGCAAAAAATTACCTTACACATATACATCACAACACAGTTTTTATATATATATAATTGAATATCCTTACTAATATTATAAAAGCGAAAGTGAGTTTGTTTGTTTGTTATGTCTTCACGCCTAAACGGCCCAACCGATTTTGATAAATTTTGGTACAGGAGATACTTAGTTTGGACCCTGGAGGTGGCAAAGGCTAAAAATAGTGAGAAAAGGGGGAGAAAGAGGGAAGAAAAGGGGAGAAAAAGAGAATATTTTTCGATCATCACGCGGGTTAAAGTTAGCGTTAGCCCAAAGTAACTATGCCGCGCGGACGAAGTCGCGGGCGGTAGCTAGTCACTTTATATTTCTTCTCATCATGTAAAATTACGGTGACTAGCAAATAATAAAATCGATAAAGTATCTACACAAATATTGAATGATCTACATCACTAGCGACCGTCCTTGGGGATTTGCTTGAGCAAACTAAAAACGAGGCCACTCGGAACTTCCATCATGTTCCGAAATGCGTTTGAAATTGGAATAAGTTCTAAAATTGAATTTCAAATGCTCAGTCAGGCAATACTTGGTACATTGCGAGTAGACTCGACTGGTACTAGATCCTTATTGGTTTTGAAAGAGAGGTACAATTCGGGTACTTGTATGGATTAGAAATGTTCCGAAATGCTAGTGTCGAACGAGATCTTCGCAGTGTCTTATGAAAAATCTGGACCGTTAAATGCTTAGCAGATATTATAATTTACACTCGAAACGGTATATTTAACATGTTTGTTATTTGATTCGAGTTTAAATAACAACCATGGTAAATATCCCGTTTCAAGTGTGAATTCGAAGACACTGGACTGTGAGTAATGGGAAGCTCACCATCCGTCCCTCTATTGACGACAGGCCGTGTCGACGGCACGTTAGTGTTCCACGCGCGCCTCAAAGAGATATCAGCAAAGCTGAGGGGCCTGCCAGGGCCACCGCCTGCCGGGGTTGCGGGTTGTTCGAAAGACATACCGTGGCCCCGGAACATAAACGGCAACAGATGGAACATGGGTGGGTTTTCGTCAGTACAAGTCTGACACTCCCCCCGCTCCGCCCAGAGCGGGGGAAGTTATTTGATGATTTCCAATCCGCAAAAAAAGCCCAATGTAACTATGCCACGCGTACGAAGTCGCGGGCAGAAGATAGTCTAAGATAAAAAACTACTAGGATTGCATGAAATTCACGGTGGTTTTCATTCCAACAGTTTAGTCTGTGGAATCAAGTTCTTGATAAAACCAGTCTAAGATAAAACTACTAGGATTGCATGAAGTATGCGGTGGTGTTTATTACACCAGATTGGTCTATACATACAAGTTCAGACCTACTTTATATCCCTGTCTACGTATCCATGTTTACTTTCTTTATGCCCGTCTATACGAGTAAAACCGCGGTGTGCAGCTATAAACTATATAAGGCTGGTAAAACGCTGGGCATAGCTAATCAACCATAAATACGAGCGAAAGTATGTGAAAAGCATACCTACTTACACATGAATGCATGAAATATGTTTGTTCCGTTCAAAGAGGGTTTTTGAGACCTCCGTGACATGTATTGTTTTATAAGAGAAAACAGTCGGATTTCAATGTAAGTGCTCAGGTGAAATGTTTTAACTTTTAAAATATAGCGTAAGATGAAAAAACAGGTAACAAAATGGTAGGTAAGTTTGGATGGAATATTTCATTAGAATTTTATAAAAAAAAAAACTAGCTTTTGCCCGCGGCATCCATCACGTTAAATTCGGGGTTACCTGTAGATTTTGCCCTTGTGCCGTATTTGTTGTAATAGCAAAGCTATGTTCTCCCTTTTCTTCCCTCTCTCTCCCTCATTTCTCTTTTTTTTTTTTTGAATAGCCTATGTCCGTGTCCAGGTTCTCAACGATGTCTGTACCAAAATGGGTGTAGCCATTTAGGCAAGAAGAGGTAACAAACAAACTCACTTTCGCTTTTATAATATTATATAGTAAGGATGTTTAGAGCTGTGAAAAAGTCAACCCTCATGGGGTCTACGAGACTACAGACTCGAGTATTTGATTTTAATACTTCCACGCGTTCCTAAGATAACGGGGTTTGACAGACAAACAGATAGACGGACAACAAAGTGATCCTATCCTAAGTATATCCTAAGGGTCCGGCCACCGTAGATGCGGGCCTGTGGACGGTGAGCAATGGGTAGCTCACCGTCCGTCCGTCTATTGACGACAGGCCGTGTCGACGGCGCGTTCGTGTTTCACTCGCGCCTCAAAGAGAGTCAGCAAAGCAGAGGGGCTTGCCAGGGCCTCCGCCTGCCGGGGTTGCGGGTTGTTCGAAAGAGATACCGCGGCCCCGGAACGTAAAGGGCAACAGAAGGAACATGGGTGGGTTTTAGTCAGTAAAAGTCTGACATGCCCCCCCGCTCCGCCCAGAGCGGGGGAAGTTGTTTGATGATTTCCCACCCGAAAAAAAAAGGTTGCCGTTTTTTCCTTATAAGGTACGGTACCCCAAAAAGATGCACGCCACTAATTGATACTTACTCAGATTCAAATCCACAACCTCGTGCTTAAGAGGTAAATCCTTATAAGGTTAACTCCATCAATAAACCCAAGTTCACCAACCATGACTTCAACAATATGGTGTTTTAATCACCATTATATCACCCATAACAACATTAACGCGTACTTTTTCCACATCGTAAAACTAAAAGCCTACTTCTCCTCTATTTGGGGAGAAAGGGGCGTAAAAGTAAATAAAATGAACCACTAGTCCCGAAGTGGTTACGTGTAGTGTATCATAAAAATCCTTACTTCCTTACTAATATTATAAAAGCGAAAGTGAGTTTGTTTGTTTGTTTGTTACTTCTTCACGCTTTAATGGCTAAACCGGTTTTGATGAATTTTGGTACAGAGATAGTTGGGAACCAGAAGACGGACTTAGGCTAACTTAAAAAAAAAAGTGGGATGTGAGGGAGAAAGACGGAAGAAAAGGGAAAACTTAGCGTTGCTATTACAAATTAATAAGGCGCAAGGGGAACTGAGTTACCCCAAATTTAACGCGAGCGAAGCCGCGGGCAAAAGCTAGTGTTACATATAGCTGAGGATAGGTTTTTAGGTGAATATCGACTGATGTCCCATCCGCAACAAAAAAAAAATGGGAAAATTGACATAGACACAGGTATATAGTACATGGGCAATTATAAAACGTCGAGAAAAGGTGCCCGGTTTGGGTTGGTCGTTTCTTATAGAGAAGAACCCGAAAGAAACTCCATGGTTATTTTATTCTTAGAACAAACTGTAAAGCTTAATAATATAAACATGCATCACATTTAAAAGGTCGGTAAGCAAAAATTAAATAACTCACATTAACCTTTTAGACTGTCAAACTTCTAGTCGTATTAAAAAGTTTAATTTTATTACTCAAAAACGTGTTGCATGTCCTCACGAATTAGGTTTTGTAATGTTCTGTTTTTAGATTTATTTCTTTATGCTTGATGAATATTAAGTACGCAAGCTCGTGTGACTTTTTTGGTTAAATACCTTTTTCCTTGTACACACGTCGACCAATCAAGCTATAATACAAAAGCGAGACCATGTTATACTGAAGGCTGAGGCCCTGATGGGCCCCTTTTTTTTTTTTTTTTTTTCGGGTGGGAAATCATCCTATGACTTCCCCCGCTCTGGGTGGAGCGGGGGGGCATGTCAGACTTGTACTGACTAAAACCCACCCATGTTCCTTCTATTGCCCTTTACGTTCCGGGGCCGCGGTATCTCTTTCGAACAACCCGCAACCCCGGCAGGCGGAGGCTCTGGCAAGCCCCTCTGCTTTGCTGACTCTCTTTGAGGCGCGCGTGAAACACGAACGCGCCGTCGACACGGCCTGTCGTCAATCGACGGACGGACGGTGAGCTACCCATTGCTCACCGTCCACAGGCCCGCATCTACGGTGGCCGGGAGTCGTCTCGCGGCGCCCGGCGCCCGGGGCGTCTCCCGCGGCGGCTGGGTTGGGCAGATGTTCTCTCCCTCAAACGCCCGGCCACCTCCTTTGCTAGCATTACTGCTTCGCAGAAGGTGGTGACCGCTTCCCATTCCCTCTCGCTCCGGACCATGGCCTGAACCAGGGCCGGACGCGAGAGATCTCCGCCGCCGATCGCCTCCACGAGGGCACGGCGGTGCTCCGCCCAAGCTGGGCAGACCGCCACTGTGTGCTCCACCGTGTCCTCCGGGCGATCGTCACAATGGTGACACCCGGGCGCTTCCTCCCGCCCGATGATGTGCAGGAACCTCCCGAAACTTCCGTGTCCGGTGAGGACCTGCGTTAGGCGGTAGGTGAGGACGCCATGACGCCTCTCCAGCCACTCCTCAAAGAGGGGACTTACCGCCGCTATTGTGGCGTGCCCTCTGATGGGCCCCTCAGGTTAGCTTTGAATTGCTTTGAGACGCGGGCGGAACACAAAAGCGCCATCGATGCGGCCTGTCGTTAGTAAACCCACTGCCCCACTAGTCACCGTCCACAGTCCCGCACCTACATCGGCCGGGAGTCATCAAGTGGACTTCCGACGTTCGAAGCGTCTCCTCTCTGCAGCAGCTGTGACGGTTTGATGTTCTCTCCCTCAAACGTCCAGCTACCTCATAAAGCTTTTTTTGCTGTTGGGAAATCATCAAAATAACTTCCCCCGATCTGGGCGAAGCGAGGGGAGTGTCAGACTTGTATTGACTAAAAGCCGCGGTATCTTTTTCGAACAACCCGCATCCCTGGTAGGCGGTGACCTTGGCAGGCCCGTCTGCTTTGCTGACATCTCTTCTCTCTCTTCTCTGAGGAGCGCGTGGAACACTAACGCGCTATCGACAAGGCTTGTCGTCACTGGATGGACGGCTGATGACCGTCCACAGACACACATCTTCGGTGGCCGGGAGTGGTCTCGTGGCGCGTGACGTTCAGAGCGTCTCCCGCGGTGGCTGGGTTGGTTTGAGGTTCTCTCCCTTAAAGGCCCAGCCATCTCCTTCGCTAGCATGAATGTTTCGCAGAAGGAAATGACCGCTTCCCATTCTTTCTCGATGAGATGATGCTATGATTTAATTTTGCGATAGTGAGTGTCTGTTGCTATTATACTGTGTGTGTGCGGTGATTGGAGGTTATGTGTGAATAGTGATGACTACAGATTAATTTTCATTTGGTACCCTTTTTTACTCTGAATATCATAGTTATAAAAACTACCCATCATAGTACTACATCCGATGACTAAAAAAGTATTTAATGTCACTCGCGCCATGCTACTGCGAAAACAGTATAATACAAACTGTCTTCACTATATTCGAATTTTGATAAAAAACAGTAGATTTTTTATTGTTCTATTTAATATCATTGTGGCTTCGCGTATTAAATAAATCTTTAAAGTTTTACAATCACTTGCTAGACGGGGAAATGTCCTCACTTGACATAAGATATTACATTTCCAATCGGGGCCATGAAGCAGTGAAAGAGATCGTAAATTTTATCTATGATTTAATATTAAAACTTAAAATTTTACGTCCTATTTTCAATAAGGTACACTCAAACACTTTAATATTTTTAGAAAGATACTTAAAATAAAACTAAAACTTGATATCTAACAACAAAAGGAATCGAAAAGCAAAAACTTCATAATATATTCCATTGAAAGTACTTTAAAAGATCCAAGCTTTTGATTCGTGCGAAAAGAAATTACCAATTCACGTTATTAAGGCAAAGACTTAGGAAAAGTCGAAGCTTCCTAAGAATATACAAGTTAATTTGGAAGTCGGCAGCAGCACGTAGGAAACTGTACTGGCAACATTCGCGATAGGAAAAAAAGAAAACTTTAACTCCACTCCACATTCACTTTGGCGACTGATTGTATTATAGATGAGGGTAACTTGTTCGAGGGTTGCCATTCCAATAATAAGTGGCTATTCATTTGGGAGATAAAAGTTAAGGGTTAAAAAGAGAATTTAGAAAAATATTAAAGAAACCCGAGGGTATATACTAAGCGAAACTATCAGATCTGCTATAACGGTCATGAAATTGTCGAAAAAGTAGTGTGACTTTCCATTGAGGAAACACATCTGAGCTTTTGAATCAGATTTTTTTTTAGGGATGGGAAATCATCAAATAACTTCCCCCGCACTCGGCGGACCGGGGGTAGTTCTAGAAATGTTCTGGCACCGCAGTATCTCTTTCGGCCGCGTGGCATAGTTACTTTGGGCTAACGCTAACTTTAACCCGCGTGATGATCGAAAAAAAATATCTTTCTTTTCCTTTTTCTTCCCACTTTCTTCCCCTTACCTCACTTTTTTTTTTATTTTGCCCATGTTAGTCCAGGGTCCCAACTATCTCTGTACCAAAATTCATCAAAATCGGTTTGGCTATTTAGGTGTGAAGACATGACAAACAAACTCACTTTCGCTTTTATAATATTAGTAAGGATTCTGTTTTATTGTTTTGTCCTGAGCGAATCTAAAAAACAGTTTCTTTTTTTAACGTAAAAACACATCTATCTAAATTGTGGATGGGTTAACTAACATTTAAACTCACTTAAACAAACAGCCAGACCCAAAACAACTACCTGTAAGTCATACAAATATTTGTTCCGTGCGGGTATCGAACCCGCGACATGCAGCGCAGCAGTCGATCGCTCAGCCACTGCGCCGACTGTGCCGTCGAGTTTTTATTTCTTTCAACACCGGACTTCTTGTTTGCAACCTTGTAAAAGATTTGCCAACCTGAATCTACTTGAGAAAAGTATGTCAAGGCAAGGAATTGCACTTTATTGAAATGTATTTATCGGAACTTTGACTGCAATGCGACAGTAGCAATGCGCGGTTGAGTTTTCAGCCCCAAAGTATCTTGCTTCATTGTATGTTGTAATAGCTGACGCCCGCGGCTTCGCCAGCGTGATATCGAAAAAAAGTCTACCTCTGTGCCAAATTTCATTAAGATCCGTTCAGCCGTTTTGACGTGAAAGAGTAACAAACATCCATACATCCATCCATCCTCACAAACATTCGCCTTTATAATATTAGGTAGTAGGATACAAGTATAACAACTACGTGCACTTAAAAAATCAAGAAAGTAAATCAAAATTTCCTCTACAATTTTACCCATAAAAATATATTAATTCGATCTAATTTTAACTTTAAAAGGCCATCATCAGCTGTCAGCGTTTTCCCAATTATGTTGAGAACGGCTTCCAGTCTAACCGTATGCAGCTGAATACCAGTATTTTACATAGAGCGACTGCCTATCTGACCTCCACAACCCAGTTATTGCTAGGTAATAAGATACTCCTGGTAAGACTGGTTGTGAAACTTTAAGCCACTGACTACTTGTAACAGTCTAACCGTATGTAGCTGAATACCAGTATTTTACATGGAGAGACTGCCTATCTGACCTCCACAACCCAGTTAGTGCTAGGTAATAAGATACTCCTGGTAAGACTGGTTGTGAAACTTTAAGCCACTGACTACTTGTAACTACTGCTAAAGATCTATAAATGACAGCCGGGACCAACGCGCAACGGCTCTCCGTGTTTTCCAAGACACGGAGTCGACTCGGTATGTTATGGGTCGGCCCAGTCACAAACCAACCCAGGCAAGCGCTTTTTGTTATCTTTAATAGTACAACTTAAATGCTTCTTTCATAGAAGTCTCAGAAAGTGACGCATTCTGCACATGATTATAATTTTGTTGTAGTGCAAGATAATTATATCTTATCTTAAAATCCTTACTTTATTTACATTATATATAATTTTATATAAATATTTTAATATTTACATATCCTTACTATATATATATATATATATATATATATATTATATTATATATTTATTTATATATTATATTATATATTATATTTATTTATATTTTTATAAATATTACTTTTAATCGTTTAGTGGTCTATTTAGAATAAATTACATAATTTCTAAACAAAATTACATGTCAAAACTAATTAAATAACCCGCCCCTGACCATTCCCGGCGCAAAAGTGCCCATAACACTTGCCGCATTCCCGCGTTGGATGGCAATGGACAACCTTTGCGCCAGAAACCGGCTGGAGCGGGAGTCACCACTGACAATGTTTAGCCTGTGCCCTAAGTCCTGAACAAAGTCCTTAGCGTCTTTACCCCAACTGCCCATGGTCTCCACTGCCATGGGCACAAAATGGTACAGCGGTTCCAAAGGATATTATATTTATATATAATATATATATTTATATAATATTATAAATATAATATTATAAATATAAAAGCGAAAGTGAGTTTGTTTGTTTGTTTGTTACCTCTTCACGCTTTAATGGCTAAACCGATTTTGATGAATTCTGGTACAGAGATAGTTGGGAACCAGGAGACGGACATAGGCTATTATTTTTTTAAAAAGAGTGGGATATGAGGGAGAAAGAGGGAAGAAACGGGAAAACTTAGCGTTGCTATTACAAATCAATAAGGCGCTACCGAATTTAACGCGAGCGAAGCCGCGGGCAAAAGCTAGTAATATTATAAAAGCGAAAGTGAGTTTGTTTGTTTGTTAGGTCTTCACGCCTACATGGCTAAACCGATTTTGATGAATTTTGGTACAGAGATAATCGAGACCCTGGAGACGGGCAAAGGCTAACTTTTGCTTTAAAAAAGTGAGAAATGAGGGAGAAAGAGGGAAGAAAAGAGAAAACTTAGCTTTACTATTACAATAAATTAGGCGCAAGGGCAAAAACTACAGTAAGCAGGTACCTGCAAACCAGGAAAGGGGAACTGTGTAACTCCGAATTTAACGCGAGCGAAACCGCGGGCAAAAGCTAGTAGTATATAATGAAGTCGCTTCCGTTGTCTGTTCGCTTGGTTTTAAACTACACACGGTTTTTAATGCAGTTTTAGGCAACGAATAGACTAATTTAAGAGGAAGGTTTATATGTTTAATATTAGTATCTACATTGCACTCGTATATACCGAAATAGGTAACTTATATGAACGTATAACTTTTCACTTTGAAATCGAAGTGCACTTTAAACTCAAAATGCGTAATACTTCCTGGTTACACCGGGAGAATATCTTTTAAGCACTTAAAAGCATCTAAGAAGATATCTTGTTGATTTAACGTCAAGCATTTCAAGCCCTAAAGTAACTCAAAGCGTGCTTCACTTAGCAGGAAAACATCTTTGCGTTGCACTCAAGACCTCATAAGCTTACACTTGTACACTCATACGGGCAACTTTTGCGCAATTCCAGGCAATATTGGTCAAACATTTTATGACGTTACAATGATATCAACCAACTTAGTTGCTTGTCAACATAATGTGACAACGCGTTAAGACATGACTAATTGATGTAACGTTGATTAAAGTAGTTCACTAAAAATTACCTGTCATTTAAATAACATTACTGGTTATTATATTGACAGGCAGAAATATTATTTACGATAAACTCGCTCCGTTAGCCATTTTATATTCGTGTGGCTATATGCAGGCTATATTAAGGTTGGTTGTCGGGAGAGCATAGATGAAACATTCAAAAAGCTGCAAGAAGAAAAGACAACGAAACGAATCGCACTGTTAATAAATTATTCCTCAACTTCTGGCAACTACTGATCATCATATCAGCCGATGGATGTCCACTGCTGGACATAGGCCTCACCTCACTTCTGCTACAGCATGCAGTCTTGAGCCGCCTGCAACCAGCGACTCCGCGCAACATTTACCACAATCATCCATTCAATCTGCGTTTCTCGGAATGTTGGGCAACAGTTGCTGGAAATAATGGCCCGTGTAGAGTGCCAAAAGATGTCGCGTTCACGTTCACTTAAAAATAGTTTGTGTAGGGGACGTAGTTAATGGGAGTTTTCAAAGAAATGTTAGCAAGTATCGGATAGCAAACTTTTAGGTTTATGTACGTAATTGATACAGAAAAATTTGGCGTTATTTTCTTGTGAAGGATTCTGTTAGATGAGCTTCTACCAGAATAACGTAAAAAAGTTTTTTTTTTTCAAAATATTTTTGTTGAACTTAATTTTGTATCAAATAACTGTATTTTCTAGGGTTTCTGAACTATGCCATTTCTCCCGGGTTATCACTGCCTGAGACAACTCGTTCATGGTGCCAGTAGACTTGTACAAAGGGCAGGAAAGTAGGTAAGGCATTATTAATGAAAATCCGCAGTCACACTTTGATCTTTATTCTCATTGAAATAAGGACAGTTTAAGTACGGACCAAAAAGCTCTAAAACGTGATTAATATGAGGCCACATTTTCACTCACTACTTTGAACGAGTATAATCATTTGGGTACATAAAACATCCAACTAATTAATTAAATTATAACCATACTAGATGGCGCCCGTTGCCGTTGCCGTGCCGCTACGCCCGCGTCATGATCGAAAAAAGAAGTATCCTATGTGTTATTCCAGACTATAATCTACTTCTATGCCAAACTTTATCAAGATCCGTTGAGCCGTTTTGACGTGAAAGAGTAACAAACATCCATCCAGCCATCCTCACAAACATTCGCATTTTTAATCCTTACTATAATACACTCGAGAGCAATGAATCCGGGTCACTTAAAGAATCCTAAAAATCTCGGAAACTAAAAATGCTAGGTTAATGCAATAAATTGTATTTAATAGACAATGTAATACTCCTTAAATGAAGGTATTAAAACTTCTTAGTTATTGTAAAGTTATATCATAAAAAAATCAAATTTGAAAAAGGGCCACTTTCGAAGATGGAACTACGAAATTACAGCATTTGTAATCTGTCATTTATGTGGGTACATAAACCATGTTGATAGTGCTCTATATTCATTATTCAAGCTGAAATTATGTCGCTTACGCCTGAAGAATGCACCAGAATACTTACAATGCTGGAAACCGGCCGGAGTCAGCGCGATACAGCCAGGACTGTCAGTGTGTCGCTGTCAACAGTACAAAGAGTTCTCCGACGTTACGAACAAACTGGTTCTAACCTACGCAGACCAGGAACGGGCAGAACCAGGTGTACCACAGCACGAGAAGACCGATACTTGGTGAACACCATGCTTCGAAATCGCTTTCTCACAGGAACTGAACTCACAAATCAGTTTCGACGCCTCGGAGGAAGTAACCCAAGTGCATGGACAGTAAGACGTCGGCTTGCTGAATCTAACTTAAAACCCCTTAGACCTGCAAACGGCCCTAAACTGGAGCGTGGGCATCGTATTTCAAGACTAAGATATGCCCAGAGCCACGTAAATTGGAGTATTGAAGATTGGTCAAAAGTTATGTTCTCCGACGAATCAAAATTTATGCTCTACAAGCACGATGGAAGACACAGAGTGTATCGAAGACCAGGGGAAAGATTCAAGCAAGCATGCATCGAAGAAAAAGTAGCCTACGGTGGTGGGTCTGTACTTGTGTGGGCCGGAATTTCTTCGGAAAGTCGCACAGAGCTGGTGATCATAGAAAACGGCTCTTTAACTAGCGAAAGATATGTGGAAGAAATCCTCAATGATCACGTTGGTCCATTTATGGTCAATTTAGGTGAGGATGCTATATTTATGCATGACAATGCCCGACCTCATACAGGTAGGATTGTGAATGACTACCTTCAAGAGATGAACATTACTCGTATGGAGTGGCCAGCGCGCAGCCCGGATATCAACCCGATCGAGCATGCTTGGGACGAGCTAGGCAGATGCGTAAAACAACGAAACCCTCCCCCAATCACGCTTCGTGAGCTCAAAATTGCTCTCACAGAGGAATGGGAGAATATTCCCCAAAATCGTATAAGGAACTTGGTGTACAGCATGCCAAACCGCGTAAACGCAGTAATGGAAGCAGAGGAGGCAATACGAAGTATTAAAATTCAAGAAAATCGTAATAAAGTTCAAAAATTTCATGTTTCCTATTTTTGTTTTAAGGAGAGATCAGCAGTTTTTTTCTTTATGTAATTTTGTGTTAATAAAATGTATGGTGACTCATATTTTTTTTACTTTCATTTAAGGAGTATTACATTGTCTATTAAATACAATTTATTGCATTAACCTATCATTTTTAGTTTCCGAGATTTTTAACATTCTTTAAGTGACCCGGATTCATTGCTCTCGAGTGTATTATAAAAGCGAAAGTGAGTTTGATTGTTTGTTACATCTTCACGCCTATATGGCTAAACCGATTTTGAAGAATTTTGTTACAGAGATAGTTGAGACCCTGGAGACGGACATAGGCTAACGTTTGTGTTAAAAAGTGAGAAATGAGGGAGAAAGAGGAAAGAAAAGAGAAAACTTAGCTTTACTATTACAATAAATCAGACGCAAGGGCAAAAACTACAGTTAGCAGGTACCTGCACATCAAGAAAGGGAAACTGTGTTACCCGAATTTAACGGGAGCGAAGCCGCGGGCATAAGCTAGTATTATATATAAGTAGGATTTACGTTCAAGTGATGATTAATTTGTTGTCAATGTACCCATTCGTGCACCATTTCGTCGAGTAAACAAAAAGTTTACTATAGCAGCATTTTACTGTTATTATTTCCACTAAAAACCACGTAATTTTGTTGTCAAATTCCTGTATTTGGGAATGAAAAGACAACATAATATAAAAAGCGTTTATTTATTTTCAGACAGTACATTAGCATTCATTTATCTTTGTCAGACTAAAATAGTGCGATAACATCACACATAATTAATCATAGAGTGAGATATAAGTACCTGAACTTAAATAGTACACTTACATTCCTCTAGTTATGCAATAGGTAGCGATCATTTGACGTCAATCGGGCACAGATCCAAACTTCGCGGTTGTTACTTTTCTGTTTTTTTTTAAACGTTGCCCCCTTTAGGAATATCTCCTGAATCATGGGTGCGATTACAAACATTTAAACTCACATACACAAACAGCCAGACCCGGAACAACTACCTGTAGATCATACAAATATTTGTTCCGTGCGCGAGCTGGTTAATAAAAAAATATCTTTGATAAAATAAATGAGCCTTTTGAAGCGTGCGCTTTTAGATTCCATTTTTTTATTTAAACTCTGACATCACTTTAGCATTAATTTATTACCAGCCTGAAATAGAAATGATGTTAATGCAATTATGAACCTGTTAACTAATGGATTGAATTATTATTGATGATTGCTTCATTCAATCAGCTCGCTAAATAGATTAATTATTCGAACACTGACTAATCTCTTGGGCGCCATTAACGATACCTATCGGCTTTTACTTAGTAACCATAATTATAATGAAAACCTAACTAAGAGTTTAGACAAAACTACTTTCTAAGGTTTTTATTTTAGCCCTTTTCTTTTCAAAACTTTTTTTTTTTATTTAATTATTTATTCAAACTTTATTCAAGTAAAAACTGCACGAAGGTGGAATTAATGCCTTAGGCATTTTCTGCCAGTTAGGATGCTGCAGGGACAACACAGTAGGTGCAATATCAGAAATACCGGCCAAAAGAGTGAGTCAGACTCAAGGATTCCGTACAAACTAGTGACATTATGAGTATACGGCCATACCTTTTGACTGTGTAGACTAAAAGGGTACATTTTAATTTCAACTTGATAACTTCACGCGTTCCCGAGATAAAGATCATTGACAGACAGACAGACAACAAAGTGATCAAGTAAGGGTTCTGTTTTTTTTCCTTTTGCAGCACGAAACCCTAAAAAAGAGTTTTAAAAACAAATTCTGCTGAGGAAATAATTTATTTCCGCCAACTGGTATGGTATACTCAACATTCTGGAACATAAGATACTTTTTTTTCGATCATCACCCGGGTGAAGCCACGGGCGCCAGCTAGTATTTCATAATGCTTTAATGCATACTCTCTTGCTTCCAAGGCCCGTAACATAAACAGCTAGTTTCCATTGAAGTCGCGTAGTGCTTATGTGTGAATTAAGCGCTGCATCGCTGCACACAGGTGACAAAGCGTGAACGGCTTGCTATAGTTTCACACGAACCATTGTCGTTATATTCTGCTTGTAGAAGCAATCAGTAAGCTGTAGAGTTTACTGATGTTTTCGCCTTCCAGTAAGGAACCTGAGATTTTGAATAATAACCTCATGAAAGCTGAGAAAGAGAAACAAGAAAAATATCTCGACTTGGCGCACGGATGTGGAATGTGAGCTCAGCTATCATTGTGCCGATAGTAGTTACGGCCAATGGCCTGGTGGCCAAGAGCCTCGAAGACCATCTCTCAAATCCCTCTTTAGGCGGTTTGATCAAGGGCCTGATTTAGACGGCAGTACAGTTGTGTGAAGGTCTGTCTCTGGAGCCCTAACCACCGGCAGCTTGGACCCTTATTTTTATGTTTTTTTTTAACTAATTTTAAAATATATTTAAAAATTTACAAGTAGGAAGAATAGTTAAAAACGTTTATCTAATAACTCACCTGTACAAGGAAATCTTCAGAGGATTCCGTGGCTAAATTATTGAGGTTGAACCTCACTTGCCAAGGTCAGCCTTTATAGCAAGTGCTCTCCATGCCTCTAAAAACACGTTAAACCGTTGGTCCTGACTGTTATTTGAAGAACTTTGACAGTCCTTACAAGTAGTCAGTGACTCGAAATTCTGATCACTAGTATTACCCAGTACTAGCTGATCTGTGGTCAGATAGGATCTTGATCTTTAAGGTTTTGATTGTCAATGAATTTATAGTCTTAGCTCTTCTTGCGTAAATATACTTTTTTTCAAACCGTTGCCCCACACTAGGAGTTTTTCCTGTATCTTGGGTGCGCTTACAAACATTTAAACTCACATACACAAACAGCCAGCCTCGAAACAACTATCTGTAGGCCATGCAAATATTTGTTCCGTACGGAGATCGAACCCGCGACACGCGGCGCAGCAATCAATTAATCTGATGTAATTACATGTTTGTGTGCAATTGAGAGACTAACTGGTTTGTGGAGGTCAGATAGGCAGTCGCTCCATGTAAACTACTGGTATTCAGCTGCAATTGGTAAGACTGGAAGCCAACTCCAATAAAGTTGTGTTAAGGCTAGGCAGATGATGACAAAGAGATATTCAAATTCAAAGTAGTTTTAAATTACCTCATTCCATAGATAATACCAAAGTTATTTATCTTAATTGCTCTATCGTGAACGTAATTTTAATGGCCACATTTCAAAATACCATAAAGATTAAGCGATGGAAATGTACACAAAATTCGTTAAACAAAAACCCCTAAGCAATCAAGTATGTACACAGCTTTGAAAATACACAATTTTCTCTCATTAAAACCTTGTAGACAGAAATCTTCAATTGTTTTGAAGAAGCGAGAGTGTTTTGTCCGAAAGAGACGTCGAACAACAATCAGAAGGGAGTGACGCTGAGGGTTATTCATTAGTTTATTTTCCCATTTGCGAACGCTTACAAATAATTGTATTGTTTTAGAACTTATTTCGCAATAAATTTCTACGGGAGTATAGAAAAGTACAGAAGATCGATTCTATCCAACGTGCGAACAAACGCCATATAGACCAGAAATTTTGACGATCTCCAGCAAATATCAGTGGCGACTTGCTGTAATAAAGTAAGAGCCAAAGGCTCCCAGACATCCTTACTAATATTATAAAAGCGAAAGTGAGTTTGTTTGTTTGTTACGTCTTAACGCCTAAATGGCCAAACCAATTTTGATGAATTTTGGTACAGAGATAGTTGGGACCCTGTAGACGGACATAGGCTAAAAAAAAGTGAGAAAACGGGGAGAAAGAGGAAAGAAAACGAGAGAGAGAAAAAAAATCATTCATCACGCGGGTTGAAGTTAGCGTTAGCCCAAAGCAACTATGCCACACAGACGAAGTCGCGGGCGGAAGCTAGTACTTTATATTCTAAAACGCAAAATGTGCCTATCTCACCTGGTATTAGCAAATGGGCACTCTCACCAACCAATCAGGTATGCTTGCATTCAACGTACGTTGGTACACAGGGTATAAATAAACCCTTCACGAAGCCGGCCGGTGTGTTAATTCATGTTTGACCGTAGAACTCAAATCAACATCAATTTCCTGCCCATGCCCCATTCTATTTAGGGTTGGCGCAACACGTTTTTTTCTTCCATTCTCCCCTGTCAGTAAAGGAATCGTTTACTCCTTCATATCATTCCTTAAACAATCAATCCATCTTTTCTTTGGCCATCCCCTCAATCTCTGTATATCAAACGTAGAATTCAATGTTACACATTAAAACATTATACTGATAGATGCATTGAATAGTACGGGGTCGGGAGATTATTTACAATAAACGCCTTATTGGCTAAACCGATTTTGATGTATTTGGGTACAGAGGTAGTTGGGACCCTGGAGACGAACATAGGCTAACTTTTTTTAAAAAGAGAAAACTAAGCATCGCTATATTACAATAAATACAGCGCAAGGGCAATAACTACAGGTAGCAGATACCTGCCAATCAGGAAACTGTGTTACCCCGAATTTTACGCGAGCGAAGCCGCTGGCAAAAGCTAGTTTTTTTTATAAAAAAGTTAACGTAGAAAATGCATTGACGCACTCTGAACTAAGCCGTCCGTTAAGAGTCCATGTTGTCTTTCCATTCGTAACAGTGAAAGTAAATAAACCACGCCACTGCAATCGTAAAAAGACAAACATTTTGCAGTTTGTCGCTCTAGCAACTTTGTAAAGAATTTGTTTTAATTGTACGAATTTTAAACAACAATTGTTGGAACGCAACAGACAAAATAAACTCGCAACACAATGGATCAAGCGTTGTTGGCGACATTTTTAAAGCGACATGAAGCGAACTCGGCGCCATAATAGCTCATTTCGGCGCGAAATGTTGACGAAATTGGCGCGAACAGAGCTGACAAGGCTTTTATAGACTTGGTGACTTGTTTTAGAATATTCTTATATTTTATTGTCATTTTGTGTTGCCACGTTTTTATTTTATACTAGCTTTTGCCTGCGGCTTTGCTCGCGTTATATAACGCGGGGTAACACAGTTCCCCTTTCCTGATTTGCAGGTACCTGCTACCTGTAATTATAGTGTAATAGCAAAGCTAAGTTTTCCCTTTTCTTCCCTCTTTCTCCCTCATTTCTCACTTTAAAAAAACATGTTCCAAAAAGCCTATGTCCGTCTCCAGGGTCTCAACTATTTCTGTACCTTCATCAAAATCGGTTCAGCCATTTAGGCGTGAAGACGTAACAAACAAACTCACTTTCGCTTTTATAATATTAGTAAGGATTTCGAACCCTTAGCCACAGAATAAATAAAATACATAGTTGATGAAAGAGAAGATTATAATTGGTTCTTACGCCGCTTTCAAAATCAAAACATTTTATTTTACATTAGAGCACACATGGGCACTTATAGGTAATGGGGGAAGTTATTTGATGATTTCCCATGGGCAAAAAAATATGGGCAGAGGCCTAGCCGTGGGGTAACGTAGGCTGACAATACTAGTACAATATTTCAGGTGCTTTTCATGGCAGTTTCTTTCGACTATTCCTTTAATTCAAAGTCTAGTTTTCTCAGTACATTGTTCATCTACTTAAAATGCAGGTACCGCTTATTATCTTTGACTAACTGCGACGTGGAATCACGTTTCATTTTCAAGCCAACAAGGGAAATATGGCCGCTTCTCTTTGTACGGCTTTTATTTTAAAAACTCTAGATATTTTTATGAAAATTCCAGTTCAAATTTTTGTTTTGTTATAATGTATTATTGTTTTAAATTGAAATCGACCGGGCACAAATCCAGACAAATAAATTCACAAAAAAAAACAAAACAGAGATTTTAAATGTATTGAATTTTTGCATGAATCCGGATATCTTTTGTATCTCTCAACAAAAATGAAGCACGTGGAATAATCGCATGCCGAAATAATGCAATGCTATACAAATATTGAGCTTTTCAACTGTCGAAAACATCAACTTCCATATTACCTATTATATTATTCATACAGTTACAATCGAATGCTCACAACAGATACCCATAGAATTGTACACAGTTTCAATTGTATGCGAAGTTCAATACATGCGAAAATGTTCGGCATACCAGACAGATATTTGTATTTAGGGATCCCGTGGTAATGGCAAAAAAGACAGAACCTTTATTGCTATTCGTTCCATCCACTGTCGTAGAGTCTCTCTAAATAATAATAATAATTTATTCTCAGATACCAGAGATCCATAGTGTTAGTAGCACGCCTTATATTTAGTGTTAGTACATCCTTACTTCCTTACTATAATATTATAAAAGCGAAAGTGAGTTTGTTTGTTTGTTTGTTTGTTACCTCTTCACGCTTTAATGGCTAAACCGATTTTGATGAATTTTGGTACAGAGATAGTTGGGAACCAGGAGACAGACATAGGCTAACTTTTTGAAAAAAAAGTGGGATGTGAGGGAGAAAAAGGGAAGAAAAGAGAAAACTTAGCGTTGCTATTACAAATCAATAAGGCGCAAGGGGAACTGTGTTACCCCGAATTTAACGCGAGCGAAGCCGCGGGCAAAAGCTAGTAGGTACATAAATAAAAAAGCAATTTGAGTATGAGTCAGTTTGTACAGAAGATGAAAGCCAGTGAATCAAGCGGTCATCTTCTCCCCAAAATGCTTCAAAAAAGGGGAAAACACTTTCGGCAACTGTTTCCAAAATGCTGTTGGTACTGGCTCGGGTTCTAGCTGCTACAGACGCTGTTTTCTAAAATATTGTATTCCTGTAATGGGAATTTGGTCTGGCGAACATTAATACAAGTTACTGCGTATAATAACTAGGACGCCAGAAATACGCTGCTATTACCTTGTAATTCTCAGTCTTGCCTTTATATTTTCTGATTGGAATAGACTATGCCTTACTTTTTTTTACATCTATCTGTCTTTCCGTCCGCATATCACAGCTATATTACTCAGCGACTGTTGGCAAAATGCAGTTGAAGTTTGGAGGACAGGTGTCTTGTATCAACTGCTACACAAAGTGAATAAGTAACGAGTTAAAACTAGGGTTCTTCATAGTACATTAAACTGAAAGTTGAAAATCTCACTGTGTGGTATGTCTATCGTTGTCGATGGACACGCCACTCTCAAAAATTGGCCAAGTGCGAGTTGGGTTTGCACACAAAATATTCCATAACGCCAACCAATATAATACATTTTTTTTAACGCTCATTTATAGGTAAACTAGCTGTGGCCCGCGACTTCGTCCGCGTGGCATGGTTACTTTGGGCTAACGCGAAAATTTTCTTTTTCTCCCCTTTTCTTCCCTCTTACTTCCCCTTTTCTCACTTTTTCCTATACCATAATTCATCAAAATCGGTTGGGTCATTTAGGCGTGAAGACGTAACAAACATACAAACAAACTCACTTTCGCTTTTATAATATTAGTAAGGAAGTTAGGATTTACTTTCAACGTGTGTTGTGTGATTTTTTTATTTGAAAACATTCTGAGTTTCTCCCGTGTCGTGGGTGCGTTTACAAACATTTAAACTCACATACATTAACACCCAGTGGACAGTCATCTGTCCACTGGGTGTTTATACTGTTTATGTATGTGAGTTTAAATGTTTGTAAGCTGAACGAGCGATGAAGTATTGTTATTATATTGTTTGGTGCTACGAAACCCTATATGTTCGAGTACCACTCACGCTTGGCCGTTTTTAGGGTTCCGTAGCTCAAAAGGAAAAAATGGAATCCTAATGGGATCACTTTGTTGTCCATCTCTCAGTCAAGACTTTTTATCTCGGAAACGCGTGGAGGTATCGAGTTGAAATTTAAACCATTTACTCAAGTTTGTGGTTCCTTAAAGCTGCGAAAAATCAACCCTCTATGTCTACGCAATCAAAATATATAGCCTTACTAATATTATAAATGCGAATGTTTGTGAGGAAGGATGGATGTATCGATGTATGGATGTTTGTTACTCTTTCACGTCAAAACGGCAGAACGGAACTTGATAAAATTTGGCACAGAGGTAGATTATGGTCTGGAATAACACATAGGATACATTTTTTTTTTCGATATAACGCCGGCGAAGCTGCGGGCGCCAGCTACTCGTTTATATGGCAAGTTTGTACGGAACTCTCGGTGCGTGACTCCGACCCGCACATGGCCTTTTTACCGGTAGACTCGTTCTGCGTCTTTGAATATGCGCATTCTATGAAGAACCCTTTTAGAACGGTTCATTGAGGATACCAAGTTGTCAATAGCTACCGATTATTGAAAATTACGCGTCCAATATTGTTTGCAAAACTGGCTCTTGTTTGTTTGTTTGCATTTCAAAGCTACATTAATGAAAATGTTAGTCTCGGTATTTATCTTGACTTATTTTTTCAATTTACGTCAAACTTTTTTTTTCGGTTGATTTATCATCAACTAGCTTCTGCCCGCGACTTCGTCCGCGTGGCATAGATACTTTGGGCTAATGCTAACTTTAACCCGCGTGATGATCGAAAAAATCGCTCTTTCTCCTTTTCTCACTTTTTTTTGCCTATGTCTGTCTCCAGGGTCCCAGCTATCTCTGTACCAAAATAAATTCATCAAAATCAGTTTGGCCATTTAGGTGTAAAGACGTAACAAACAAAGATACTCTCTTTCGCTTTTATAATATTAGTAAGGATTGTTTTCTCCCGCTCTGGGCGGATCGGGGAGTAAGCGTCAGACTTTGACTTTTACTGAAACCCATCTGAACACCATTATGATGTTAATATAAAAAAAATATCCATACTATGTCACGCCGCCCGAAAGGCATTAAATAGTGTCGTTTAGTTAAAGTTACACTAGTTAACATATAATTTTAATTTTAACATATAATTTTAATTTTAACATATAATTTTAATTTTAACATATAATTTTAGCTAAATTATAATTAAATAGTCAATAATTAGCACTACGTCAGAGTCAGTTTTCATATCTCATGAGTATTTGTAGTGTTTTTTTTTTTAAGTTTGTTAACTATTGTAACTTTAACTAAACGACACTATTTTTAATTATAATTAAATAGTCAATAATTAGCACTACGTCAGAGTCAGTTTCCTACTTCAATATTATTACACAATTAAATGTCAATATTAAGTATTAAATTTCTCATTAAAGTATTCATTGACAGAATAATATGCCTTTTTTTTCGGGTGGGAAATCATCAGATAACTTCCCCCGCTCTGAACGGACCGGGGGGGAATGTCAGACTTGTCCTGATTTCCGGGGCCGCGATTTCTCTTTCGAACAACCCGCAACCCCGGCAGAAAATGGCCCTGGCAGGCCCCTCTGCTTTGCTGACATCTCTTTGAGGCGCGCGTGGAACTCGAACGCGCCGTCCACACGGCCTGTCTTCAATAGACAGACGGATGGTGAGCTACCCATTGCTCACCGTCCACAGGCCCGCATCTACGATGGCTGGGAGTCGTCTCGCGGCGCCCGACGCCCGGGGCGTAACCCGCGGTGGCTGGGTTGGTTTGAGGTTCTCTCCCTCAAACGCCCTCTCCGCCATCTCCTTCGCTAGCATGACTGCTTCGCAGAAGGAGGTGGTTGCTTCCTATTCCCTCTCGCTCCGGACCATGCACTGAACCAGAGCCGGACGCCTCTACGAGGGCACGGCGGTGCTCCGCCCAAGCTGGGCAGACCGCCACTGTGTGCTCCACCGTGTCCTCCGGCCGATCGTCACAATGGTGACACCCAGGCGTTTCTTCCCGCCCGATTATGTGCAGGAACCTCCCAAAACTTCCGTGTCCGGTGATGACCTGCATCAGGCGGTAGGTTAGGACGCCATGGCGCCTCTCCTCAAAGATGGGACTTACCGCCACTATCGTGGCGTGCTCTAGAATAATATGCCTTGTCATTCAATAATTCAACAAGCTTGTTCATGCATTTGTTTAAGTACACTTTTTCTGACTAAAACCCTCCCATGTTCCTTCTTTCGTTTAGGGTCCGCGGTATCTCTTTCGAACAACCCTCCACCCCGGCAGGGTGCTTGATTACTTGACATAATATTTAAAGAAAATAATATTATTTCTCTACTTTAAATTCAGAATGATTAAATTAAAGGCAAGGGTATTCGATTCACATTTTTTTTAATTATTATCATTAACAAAAATGAAACACTCCCTCTCGCTTGCACAATGTCCTTTGCAGCGTCGTCGGCGCCATTTTAAAAACTGAATGAGATATCTAATTCTAAATTTGAATTTCAAAGCGTTCGCGATCACGACCTCCTTGCGTGATAATATTCCTTTACAAAAGAAAAAGTATTCATTAATATTTAATTAACTTTGTAAGGAAGTGTAATTGTGAATTGTATTTTTTTCATTAAGTGAAGGTGATTATTATTTTGGATTTTACTTGAGTTTCGCATCGCCTTTATTATTAAAACCAATTATAATATTACGATGAAGTAAAGTTTGCATGTTTTTAAGTTTTGTGGGAGTAATATTCTTTACTACTGAGACCTTTTTTGCGGATGGAAAATCATCAAATAAGTCAAGTAAGTATGTTCCTTCTTTTGCTCTTTTTTCCAGAGCCACGGTATCTCATTCGAACAAACTGCAACCCGGTAGGCGATGGCCCTTACAAGCCCCTCTGCTTTGCTGACCTCTCTTTGAAGCGCGCCTGGAACTCTAATATTTGTACCAGTTACATCAAACGCTTAGCAACTTTTTAAAGTTATTTTCTCCTACTTTACTTATCGAAATTTCATTTTAATGCTAACATAATATTCTGGAATTCATATTAATATGAAATAGGCCGTATGTTAAAGAAACAATTGTAATTTTGTCGCACAAAATCGCTATTAAATTTAGGAAGGTGTATACAATTTGCTAAACTGAGCCTGTTTGGCGCAGCCGTGAAACAGACAATATTAGCCTTGCTTTTAATTTTTTCTTTCCCTTTCCTTTTAATTTTTTCTTTCCCTTTCCTTTTAATATTTTCTTTTTTAAAAAGAAAACGTTGCCCCACACTAGGAATTTCTCCTGTGTCGTGGGTGCGTTTACAAACATTTAAACTCACATACACAAACAACCAGACCCGAAACAACTATCTGCAGGTCATACAAATATTTGTTCCATACGGTAATCGAACCCGCGACACGCAGCGCAGCAGTCGATCGCTCACCCACTGCGCCAACCGTGCCGTCATTTATTTGTAGAGTTAAGATTTAAGTTTTGGTCACTTTAAGTTTTTTTGTGTGTACTTGTGGTAAGTGCCAAATAAACCCGTTTTCTTTCTTTCTTTTGATATTGATGCTGGTGACTGTACACGACATGTTACTTTTTTACGCTTTGCTTACAGTTCCAAATCGTAAACCTTACTTTATGGTTACAGACCTCTTTTTTATTTCTCTATGGACCTCCACAGTACACATCCTAAAATACCGAACAAAACCTAGACTAGACTAATGAAAAACGTTAGTACATACAGGCTAGTAAAACCAAAAAGGTTGTATGCCTGTATATCCCAAACGTGACCGCAGTGCGGTAGTACTGGAATAACGACTTTCAGTAGGCTATGACTCCTGTGGCAACTGCGAGCTAAGCAGTTGTTACATCATGTCGATGTTGGGACTTTTTTAGTCTGTTATTTTGTTTTGTAATGGCGCCAGACAACCTGTCATCGTGCACACACAACATCGTAAATAATAAAACAGAATGGCCTAGATACGAATCTAAACAATATTATGAACGGTAAGTACTATTTTGTTCCCGATACCGGTGGGATACTTATTTATTGTATTTTTAAATGTTTTTTTTTTCAATAAGAAATATGATTAAAATATGTGAAAAAAAATATTATGAAAGGTAAAACTAATATGAAGCCTGATATTCCAGGGCACGCCACAATACTGGCGGTAAGTCCCCTCTTTGAGGAGTAGCTGGAGAGGCGTCATGGCGTCCTCACCTACGGCCTGACGCAGGTCCTCACCGAACACGGAAGTTTCGGGAGGTTCCTGCACATAATCGGGCGGGAGGAAACGCCCAGGTGTCACCATTGTGACCATCGCCCGGAGGCGGAGGACACGGTGGAGCACACAGTGGCGGTCTCTAGCTTGGGTGGAGTACCGCCGTATATAAATAATATATAAATCGTAGAGGCGATCGGCGGCGGCGATCTCTCGCGTCCGGCCCTAGTTCAGTCCATGGTCCGGAGCAAGAGGGAATGGGACTGCGAAGCAGTCATGCCTGCCGGGGTTGCGGGTTGTTCGAAAGAGATACCGCGGCCCCGGAACGTAAAGGGCAATAGAAGGAACATGGGTGGGTTTTAGTCAATACAAGTCTGACACTCCCCCCGCTCCGCCCAGAGCTAGGGAAGTTATTTGATGAATTCCCACCCCAAAAAAAAATATAATAAAAAGTGGTATCTAAATATGATTATTAAAAAGTTTATGCAAAGTTCCTACCTTACCTTATAATTACGTTAAAAGCGAATCAATCAGCTGATTGTTCTCATTAATCCCGTCGGCACTCACAGTTGAAGCATACCGTACAAACGTTAAATCAATTACTTTTACTAATTAGCCCATCGGCAAACATCCAAGAAGGGTAAATTGTATTTCGGAAAATTTAAACAATGTAATGGAAACAGTGAGTGTATTGATTTGGTTTTTCTACGTTTTTATGGACGTAAACGGAACCCTTATTAAATAAATAAATAAATATCTTGGGACAACACACACACGGCTATCTGATCCCAAGCTAAGCAGACCTTGTGTTATGGTAACCAGACAACTGATACATCTAATATATAAAATTCTCGTGTCACAGTTTTCGTTCCCATACTCCTCCGAAACGGCTGGACCGATTTAAACGAAATTTTGTGTACATATCGGGTAGGTCTGAGAATCGGCCAACATCTATTTTTCATTCCCCTAAGTGAGCAGCGGGTGAAACCGCTGGGCACAGCTAGTACTTATATAATTTATAAATACATACATATTATAGATAAATCACACCCAGACACAGAACAAACAATCATGCTCATCACACAAAGTTTGTCCTGGGTGGGAATCGAACCCACGACCTCCGGCTCAGCAGTCAGGGCCACTAACCACTAGACCAACAGGCCCGTCAAAAATCACTTTGTTATTTGTCTGTCAGGACCCTCTATCTCGGGAACGCGTAGTGGTTTCGAATTAAAAATATACTCAAGTCTGTGGGCTCTTTGTGCTGTGAAAAAAACAACCCTCTAAGTCAACGCAGTCAAGACTACCGACAAGTCTATCGGCCAAGAGCGAACCGGACTCGCGCACGAAGGGTTTCCTACAATTTATAAAAACGGCAAAAATCATGTTTGTTTTATGTGAGCCCCTTAAATATTTATTTTATTATGTTATCGTTATAGCGGTAACAGAAATACATCATCTGTGAAAATTTCAACTACCTAACTGTCACGGTTCATGAGATACAGCCTAGTGACAAACGGACGGACCTAAATGCAGTCCCATTTTACCCTTTGGGTACAAGACTCTTAAAACGACTTTTACTTTAGTAATCACTTTGGCTTGTTTATAGATAGTGTCAGTGTGGGCACCGACGGTCTCATAAATAGCTCCCAAAAACACCCACCACCGCGCCATTTTCCAGAAATTCCGCGTGGGCGCTTCGTGCAGTGCAGTACGACATTGTTCTAAATATAAAATCATGCACACAATGCGCCCACGACACGTGACCATGTATGTACGTAAGCCGCTTAAAGCCCAACCTCCACCAAAGCGGAGCGAAGCGGAACGGAGAGAGTTGCGGAATCGGTCAAAAACATTGATTAAAATCCACATCGCTTCTCTAGTTTTTCTTGTTACTGGTCAAATCTTGCACTTGAACTTCGCAAGGCTTCGCTTCTCTCCGCAAAAATAAAACATGGAGCCGCGGTGCATCGCTTTCAATACAAAAGAGTGCGACCCGCCTGTCATATGCATACATAATGTGCGAAAGTGATGTAGGAGGATTTTTGCGGTGCGGTATGGCCCTATTGTACGCCAGTTTTAAAGCTCCCGCTATGAAAACACTATTGTAAGGGCAAAGCGGTTTCATTAGACGACGAATGTTGTGCGACATTAAGTAGCATATAAAGTGCGATACAACCACGATACGATACTAAAGATTAACATAATTAGGATTACATAATGGAAAGTGAGTTAGTTTGTTTGTTTGTTACGTCTTCACGCCTAAATGGCCAAACAGATTTTCATGAATTTTGGTACAGAGATAGTTGGGACCCTGAAGACGGACATAGGCTAATTAAAAAAAAATTGAAATCAAAAGATATTTTTTTTCAATGATCACGCGGGTTAAAGTTAGCGTTAGCCTAAAGTAACTATGCCACGCGGACGAAGTCGCGGGCGGAAGCTAGTAGATTTATAAATACTGCGTGTTGTTTAGCGATCACGACAAAGAGGAGTATCTTTATAACTGGCTGTTTGTGTATGTGGGTTTAAAAATGTTTGTAAACGCACCCACGATACAGGAGAAATTCCTAGTGTGGGATAAAAAACTGTGTGTGTTTCTGTTTTAATTTTTCTTTCTCACTCATAACATAAAATACGTTCATCTGCTCTTTTCATGGTAATTTTTTTTAAACCGCAATCCAATTTTGTTTGATTGATTTAGTATTAGTAGAGGAGCTCGTGGCTAAATAATAGCAGCCGCTCGGGTCGATCTTTAGGTTAAGCCGCGCTTGCCTAGGTTGGTCTGTGGATGGGTGACCACCCGTTACATACCGAGTTTCCTCCGTGCCTCGGAAAGCACGTTAAGCCGTTGGTCCCGGCTGTCATTTGTAGATCTTTGACAGTCGTTACAGGTAGTCAGTGTCCCGAAAGTCTGACAACCAGTCTTACCAAGGGGTATCGTATTACCCAGTACTAACTGGGTTGTGGAGGTCAGATAGGCAGTCGCTCCATGTAAAATACTGATATTCAGCTGCATCCGGTTAGACTGGAAGCCGACCCCAACATAGTTGGGAAAAGGCTAGGCAGATGATGATGATTTAGTATTTAATTATTTTTTTCACTTTCTGTTCAGTTATTTCTTGATAAAAGATACCGAATGAAAGATTTATTTCCATCAATCGAGTGAAAATACAAACTCCATGATTGCTGAAAAATTTCTGATGAAAAATCCCAATAACACTATTTAGAAACAAATCTCATTTCTGAAACCCGGTCGTAAGACCACATTTGAGATATCGATATAATTATATATTAATAAACAAATATTGAAACCCGGTTTGCGACTCGATTTTCAAATAAGATCAGTACTGATTAATATATCGGTTTTATCGATTAGATGATCTCAAGACATGGTAGACCTTATCTTAAGACCATCTACTCGTTAAAATCTCGTTTGACAGTTAGTTGACTTGTATTGGTTTGTTGTTGTATTGGTACGTGAAAAAACTACTTGTTAACGGGAGTAATTTACAAAATATTGAAGTTAAAATGGCGAAATTTCTTGACAAAAACTTTTTTGGAAACATAGTATTGTATTGTGGTAAAATAGAGAACACATTTCAAACTGTCCATTAATTCGTATATGAAATGTGGTGTGACTGGGTATAGAGCTGAGATGATCTTGATACTATATTTATTTATTAAGATTATTTTATTACATGTTAAGAGCATGGTCTTACGTTGAGAGCGAGTTTTTTTCAAGACCACGAGTGAGATTTGTTTTTAAATATTGCGTTTGCGACCGGTAGACCAACAAGGTAAGGAAAGAAAAAAAATTGAAACTCTTGAAATCTAGTTTTAACAAAACATGCCACTGACTTGAGAACAAAAACAATTATTTAAATACTAAATTGGGTTCGACAACATCACTTACAAACTAGATAAAACTAACTGAAACTATACCCATCCGACGTATTCATTTTACGAGAAATGTCAAGATTCAAAATCTCATCTACCATTCCTTACTAATTAAAAACCATCATCTCTGCGTTTTACAAAATCCTTCAGATCATAGAACGAATCGTGGAACAATATTGGTTGATAGGAGTCCCCCTCCCCAACCCCCCAGGGTACATGCGGTTACTTTTTTCCTCGCTCGACTAGTTTGACACAGCCGTGCTGATGCACCCTCTCCGTGTAAAGTCGTTCAGCTACCCTACCATGACGTCTTAAAGCAGAACTTATTCCGCTGAGGGAAAGAGACGGAGCTATACAGGGTGTTTAGCACCATCTCTTTTCCTCAGTGGAATAAGTTGTGCTTTAGGACGTCATGGTAGGCCTACTGTTATTACTATTGGTAGAAAACTAGAATCGATAGCACAACTTATTTATTTATTTATGTACACACGACGGTAGGTCAACCTGAGATCAGGTTAAAATGGTTTTGTGTGGGTTGATGTGCCGTCGTGTGGACACACAAAACATTATGAGAAAAAGTTGTTCCCATCATTGTGATCATTTTATTGTTCTAGACCAAACCTGGGAATCTTCTTTATTTATTTAAACTTCGTATGATAATGGTACATAGAAGGACTTAATGCCATAAGGCATTCTTTTCCAGTCAACCTTTGGGTTAAATACGACACCATTGTGATAGGGTACAAAAATTATATCTAAAAAATTAGTCACTAATACATTTTCAACTTTATACCCTAGCGCATATAGTTGAAAATCTATTGACGTTTACATATCGTTTTCGTTTGTTTCGTTCGTTATCGCTCAGCAGTCTTTGATAGATTTTCAACTTTATGCGCTAGGGTATAAAGTTGAAAATGTATTAGTGACTGCTGAGCGATAACGATTGTCGTCTGCTGTCGTCTGCTGTTTGGCTACAGGGCCTGATTTATTTTCGTTGGATCCCAGTTTTTGATCCCATTTTTTAGGTATTAACGATGGGTCCCATTTGATATTACCATTGAATCCCATTTTATGACAACATGTGTACATTTCAGACGAAAAGTGATTTACTTTTATTAAATATTTCAAAAACACCGTGTGTGTATTTTGGATTTTTTAGGATTGTTGCCACTGGGGAATAAATGAGACAAATGATGTACTCCAAATAGTACTAGACTGGCATGAGTTAAAAATGATCAGGTTTATTTGTGATGTTTATAAATAAATAAATATGAACGCCTTCAAAACAAGCGCCTCTTAGCTCAAAAAAAATACTGCCGTCATAATTTTTCCATATTTTTTTATATAATGTGGCCGTTTCTGGCACACAGGTCACAGTTTTAACCTAACCTTTTTTTTGTAAATAAGTAATTATCCTAATCTAAATAGTTCAGTTCCGGGTAAACAACTAAAAACAATCTCTTTTTTCTATAAATGCAAGTCGTTTGTGGCACTCGCCGGCCGCTACCGCGGCACCGCTCGCTCCGCTCGCTCGGCTCGTGCGTAGGAGGTCACAGTTTTAACCTAACCAAACCTAGTTCCCGGTTCCTATAATTTGTTTGGGTAATGAAATTTTGTCCAAATCTTTTCGGAAAAACGGCAGGCACCCGTTATTCTAACATAACCTATCCACATACCCAAATCAGTCTAGAAGTTTGAGCGTGTTGGAATAACAAACATACATACAAAATTTCGCCTTAAAATATTATTGTGATTTTGTTGTTGGATGTACCCGCATTCAGATGTTTTTAAACATCTGGGATCCAACGGAAATAGTTTTTGGGATTCAGTGGCAATAAAACGTATTTTTTTAGTATTTTTCAAATTTGGGATTCAACGGAAATATATAATAATGTTTTGTGGGATCCAACGCCAAAAATATTAAAGTGGGATCAAAAACTGGGATCCAACGAAAATAAGCGCAGGGCCTGGCCATCGAAACCTATGTTAATCAATTACTAACTAACAAGTTTTGTGTGAGACTCAATTTTTTAAAGCGTTGTGCTACTAGCAAAGTTAATAACTTTGATGGCTTAAAAGTATCTCAGAAACATGACACATTAGAAAATTTGGTTTGATGCAAATCTTGTTCGTGATATCAATGCGCAATACGAAACCATAAAACCTCTCCATAGAGGTCTAATGCAAATGTTGCCAATGAAATATAACAAAATGGCGCTTCCGCAATTTTTTTTTACCACTTTGCATCCTTCCTAAATTGTCTTCAACTTTGACTCAGGAAGAATACTGTTTCATTTTCGCTATCCATAAAAGATAATAGCACGAAAAAAAGGCCATTAAATCGAGATCCCTTGGTATCGTTTATCGTATGTCGTTTGTTTTCTTTTCCCAAACCACGAGAGGCTTTGTTTCCGATTACACAGTTCGATTATTCGCTACCGAGCGGAGCGGGGCTGACGTACGAAAACAAACTGTTGGAGGTACGCATTCCTATAACTTTTTGCTTGATTGGCTTCGATTCATACGATGTTAATTAATGTTTGTTTTTTGAGGAAAACGTATTTTTAATTAAAGGATTAAGAATTAGCCTTCTGGGCACTTTTCCTGTTGTCAGCAATGCGGACGAAGTTTTTGACGCCCTGTAATTATTTTAGCATTTTTATACTTGTACATATTTTTATTATAAGTTTATGTCTATTTGTAGTTTATAAAAAAGAGTTGTTAAATTAAATAAGGCATTGCAAAATGATTGCCGATTAAAGGATTCTGTTGTAGGATACTTCTTTAGCTTAAGCAAACATAAAGGAGACTGGGTGGATGTGGACTATGGAGCATCAGGTTGTCACTATTTTATTTGTGTACCCTTTGCACAAGGGTATAAATGATACTTATTCAAAGGAATATATAAATCTAATCTATCAGTTTTGAGAAAAATCATATTCTTCTAACCTATAATATTATGAATGCTAAAGTTTGTGTGTATGGATGTATGTTTGATCCTCTTTCACGAAAAAACTACAAAACAGATCTTGATGAAATTTGCCACAGGAGTAGATTATAGTGTGGAATAACATATGGGATACTTTTTTTTTCGATATCACGCGGGTGAAGCCGCGGGCGCCATCTAGGAAATAATAAATTTATCCACAGACAACATCCTATTCAAATTTACTCAGTCTCCTTTTTGAATCCATAAGTTAACGAAACGCAAATAAGGAAATAGCAAACAGAATCCTTCCACGTGCTTCTCAATATTTATACTTAAGAAGCCGCATTTAAACAGAAAAATAGACGCAAAATAAAAAGTTGAAAATAGGTGTATTATTCTATTGTCAACTTCACTGAATAGTTTTACTCGTGGGTGGAGCTTGGCAGTTCCTTTTGTCATACGACAATTACAACAAGGACTACTTCCCTCCCGACTTGAGCTACATCCTTTATAATAGCGGGGGTGAAGAGGTATTTTTGATAGGTCTACGTAATTGGTTGTATTTGTTAAGCACACATATTGTATATCAATGAGACGTGAGATGAGTTTGCAAATGAGATGTGTTTATTTTTTATGGAATTTGTGAAATTCTTTAATAGTTGGCATGTTTTTACCTCGTTCTAAGGTTGTCAGTGTCAGAGGGACCGGCCAGCCTCCGCCTGCCAGGGTTGTGGGTTGTTCGAAAGAGATACCGCGGCTCGGAAACGTAAAGGGCAATAGAAGGAACATGAACAGAGCGGGGGAAGTTATTTGATGATTTCCCACCCGCAAAAAAAAGAGTTTTCGGTGTCATCAACTTTTTATTCAATGGCGCCACTTATTCAATCGAACCATAGAGTTATAAGATCACATGACTCACACATCTAACCTAATATGATAAAGAGGTATTTGTTTGTTAGTTTGGTACGATTTAACTCAAAAACTACTCAACCGATTTAAAAAAAAAACACCATAAAAAAGCGACATTGCTAATGAGTAACACAGGCTACATAACATCACGCTACCACCCACGAGAGCGGGGCAGTAACAAAAGACGCGTGTGAAACCGCGCTGGACAGCTAGTTTATTACTTATGATTATTACGTATTAATACATTTTTAAATATTCTTTAAAAAATATATAGAAAAACATTTAAAAATATGTCTTCGCCGGTATCAGGAGCAGGGTCCAAGCTACCGGTGGTGCCGTGTCGACGGCGTGTTCGTGTTTCACGCATGAATCTAAGAGAGTCAGCAAAGCAGAGGGGCTTGCCAGGGCCTCCGCCTGCCGGGGTTGCGGGTTGTTCGAAAGAGATACCGCGGCCCCGGAACGTAAAGGGCAACAGAAGGAACATGGGTGGGTTTTAGTCAGTAAGAGTCTGACATCCCCCCGCTCCGCCCAGAGCGGGGGAAGTCATTAGATGATTTCCCACCCGAAAAAAAAAAAGCTACCGGTGGTTAGGGCTCCAGAGACAAGAACCTCCTCACAACGCGGGCAGTATCGAGGAATACTGTGTTGCGAATCAGACCCTTAATCCAACCGCCTAAGGAGAGCTTCGAGAGATGGACAAAATAAGAATATCGTATTTAATATAAGGATTCCATTATTTCTGTTTGAGGTACGGAACCCTACAAAAGTAACTTATCTAACATTATCAACCTCTGACTTCACAATATTTAATTACATTAGCATGTTTAATTTAAGACAGAGCTGGAACAAAAACTGAAATTCTACTTCAATTAATGTAATCTTGTTAGCTAGAACTTCAACAGAGCAGGCGCTAGTTTCAAATTAATTTATTAAAATTGAAACTTGAGAATAAGCTGGTTCTTAATTATGAAGTTTATAATATTAATATGAAACTGTAGAGGTATTCCATATTTAAACTTAAAAGTTTTGCTAAAAAAACAAAACAAAAGCTTATTTTTGTTTTTTTTTTTAACTTAAATAGTAAATACATAGAGAGCACAAAGTCACAGCGTATTTCATTTAGAATTCTCTTCCAGCAGAACCGCGATGGGACAGATTAATAAGACACGTAGACACAGTGTGTAAAATAATAAATTAAGCAGTAAATTCTGACAACCAGTCTTACCAAGGGGTATCACATTACTCGATTATAAGTGGATCGTGGCACCTGCATTTAAAAAAAAAATTACAAACAGCATACAATCAAAATTAAAATTCCAAGAAAACAATCTTTACTCATATTATAAAAGCGAAAATGAGTTTGTTTGTTACGTCTTCACGCCTAAATGGCTAAACTGATTTTGATGAATTTTGGTACAGAGATAGTTGGGACCCTGGAGATCGACATAGGCTAATTAATAAAAAAAGATTGAGATTTGAGGGAGAAAGAGGGATTACAATAAATAAGGCGCACGGGCAAAAACTCCAGGTATCAGGGTATCAGGTACCTGTAAATCAGGAAAGGGGAACTGTGATACCCCGAATTTTACGCGAGCGTAATAAATGCGAATGTTTGTAAGGATGGATGGATGTATGTATGGATGTTTGTTACTCTTTCACGTTAAAACCGCTGAACGGATCTTCATGAAATCTGGCACAGCGGTAGATTATAGTTTGGAATAACACATGGTATAATTTACACGGCACGGGCGCCAGCTAGTATGACATATATTTACTTGTTAACCAAAAAGGGTTAAATAAAGAGAATATAATCTTAACCTATAATATCCTCCCGGATCTCAATCCCGTTTTTTTTTTAATTATTGTAGATTGGGCATGTAGACCTTTAGGAGTCCGAATATGTTATATGTTATTTGTAAAAATCAATCATTCTGTCTAACCTTAAGGTCAGCACAAGACTTCCCCTTTGATTGGATCTAGACCTTAACCGATTGTCGCCTACAAATCACAGCCAAAAGGTCTTCCACCTAGACCTTTTTTTATTTTCTGCAGACATTGTATGTAGGAAAACTAGTCGGCAATATATTTAGGTTATCTACGACATGACTATATTGGGTGTAAAACATATGGTTGACAAAAACGAGGGTAAGTTGTTTTTCCTGTCGTTGTATGTGTTGTATATGTTTTTTGTACTGGTCTTCACTTGGCAGCCTTCTGAATGTGGAGATAGTTTTATATAAAAAAAAAAACAAAAAACGTTGCCCCTCACTAGGAATTATTTCATACAAAATGTTTGTTCCGTGCGGGGATCGAACGTGCGACACGCAGCGCAGCAGTCGATCGCTCGCCAAACTTTTTTACAGTAACTATTGTTAAATATACTAACGTATTACCGTCTTTTTGGGATGAGAAATCATCAAATAACTTCTCCGCGCCGGCGGAGCATCAGGCTCTTACTCATCTTGCCCTTTGTGTTCCGGGGTCGCGGTATCTTTTTCAAACAACCCACAACGCCGGTTAACTGTTACAAGTAAAGTTTTAGATTTATTACTGTTACAATAAAATTTTTAGATTTACTACTGTTACAAGTAAATTTTTAGATTTACTACTGGTACAAGTAATTTTTTAGATTTACTACTGGTACAAGTAAATTTTTAGATTTACTAACATGAGTTAGTAACAAAGAGAAGATTTTTCCTACATTTACCATTAGTTTGTAACATGGTAGGTTTCACCAATAACAGTAGATGTTGGTTTTGAGAAAACAATGAAAATTTCTTATGTATCTGATGATGCCAGACTGCTCTATGCTATCTTATGTATCTGGCGACTGATGATGACATACTGCTACCTATGTTAAACTGAGCAACTAAATGTATTAGGTAGCTATGATAAAGAGTCTTGAGAGACAGACAGACGGACAACATAGTGATCTTAAAAGAGTTCCATTTTTTACCCCAAAAAGGTTTCTCATCCAAGTTTTAACCGAATATCTCGATATTCTATCAAACTTCCAAAAGTATTGTCACCCAAATGGCTTTTCAATACATTGGATAATAGAAAAGTTCGCAATTGGCTTTGTCCTGTAACAAATTCTTTATTGCTATAACTTTAGTTATAATGTTACAATGAAAACTCATTAACTAGTCATAACTAGTTTTGACTGTGTTTGTGATGAAACCGTTCATCCAGGACAAACCAAAACATTATTGATTCGGAAAGTTACCAAAGACGTAACTAGATGGCGTTGTCGTCGAAATAGATCTCGCAAGCGTTTGGTTACACTGATTTGGTTAGGGTTCAAATCAGTCCATAAATAATATCACTCAGATCCAGCCTGCCCATTTGCTGTCCTCCCCCAGTGACGCCCTAAGCCGAGGCTCGTACCCCACAGGGGGTGCCTTTAGCGTGTAGTCGCTTAGTTTGTAAGTTTTTGCCCTGGCTGGAGGCCTTAAATGCAAGGCATCCACAGGATAGTCCTATTAAGCAGCTAACGACCTCGTAGGTTGAACTGCGAGATGCCATTAAAAAACAACAAAAAAAAAAAAGTGTGTGTGTCAGCTCCGACGCACGACTGGAGTTTACTCCTTAAGAACAAAAAAAAATATCACTGACGGACGACAAATTTCGTAAAGCGCCATCTAGTAATATTCAACTGTACGACAAACACCATAGGTGCGGTTGCACCAAAGTTGCACCAAAAACGTAACGAGGTCATTCATCAGTAGATTTTACACCTCACATTTTTCTCATACCGGGCGCCTTATATATGAAAATCGATTCAAAAGGAGTAAACTCCAAAAAAAACAGTTATGTTCTGAATAGTTACAGTACTGATTGCAAAATCTGTGTCACTTGTTTCATATAGTTTTTATTGCAATATTTTTTCTATTTCTTGTACAGATTCTTTTTTACCAATTCATTGTGAATGAGTGGACATTGCTGGTCTTTTAGATTCTTAGACGCTTGTTAACTTTTTATCTTATTTTACGTTTTGTGAAGTAAGCAATGACTTATTGCGGGGCCTACGCTGTCCTCTCATACTTGAGTACTAATGTTGTAACAACAACATTGTAAAACCAAATGAATTTAAAAGAGTAACCATGGAGTTTCTTGCCGGTTCTTCTCCATAGGAAACCTCTAACCCGAACCGTGCACCTTTTCTGGACGTTTTATAAATGCCCATGTAGGCCTATACTACTAATTTAATAAATGCGAATGTTTGTGAGGATGGATGTATGGATGTATATCCATCCATACATCCGCACGTCAAAACAGCTGAACGGATTTTGATGAAATTTGGCACTGAAGTAAATTATAGTCTGGAATAACACATAGGATACTTTTTTTCAATATTACGCGGGCGAAGCCGCGGGCGCCAGCTAGTGTGAAAGAAAAATATGTTGATTTTATTTGTTTCAAATCATCAAATCATTTATTTCAATTAGACCATTACAGGCACTTTTGAATGTCAAGAAACAAAATGAATCTACAGTCCCGGTCACAAGGCATAATAACTTGTGAAAGTACTGTAGTTGCCCATTCCAAAGCGTTAATCTCTATGGAGAAGAATGGGCAAGAAACTCCATGGACACTCTTTTAAATTATAATATATACAAAATCGGTATGGGATCAAATTATGATCGAGTCTATTGAGAACCAACATAATTCAACAGGACACAAAACATTCATCTCTATGGATGGCTCTGATTGTGCTTGTTGTAAACAATTGAACTAAAATGCTATAGACAAATTGTATTTTAAATTCAAAAATCGACTTCTATTTGACGTTTACGGAATTGAATCAAAAGTATATTTGACAAATCAATCCTGGTCGAACGTAAAATTGTAATATTAAGATTTTTCACTGTAACTCATACCCTAAGTATATTGTGCCAAGAACAAGCTTCTGAAACTTGTGTTACATTATAGAAAGGCTCCCGTGAAATACGTTCAGAAATTATTATCAAAACATTAGCGACGTAACATAGTTATTTTTATTACAGCACCATGGTGAGATGGTGGGCGTTTTGGCTTCATAATTATCATAAGCATACAGCAGTCCAGTACTGGATATATATAGGCAAGAAAAAAAAATAATGATAAATATTTATTTATAAATTACGACGAGCACACAAAATAACAAAAAAAAACATTAAACATGCAAAGCATCACAAACATTTACAAATACATACATATATGGGACGAAATAAAAATAGCTTGCTCGCCGTGACTGCGACAGGTAGGTCTCAGCATGATGCTGTGCTATGGGAGCTCACAGCACAGCGCTGGTTTTCCAAACAGCATACATAAATATTATAAATACTTAAATGAATAAAAAACAAATTAAGTAGTGGCAAAAAATAACTAAAATAAAATAACCCAATGATCTGACGTGACACTAGAACAAATAGAATAAAAAATATAAATGTACATAAACACCAGGCCATGGCGTGTTTTTTGGCTCGCTCGGCCCTTCCCTCACGTCGCTTGCGCGCGCGCCTCAACAATCGCACACCACTCTGCATAGATCGTCGCTTCATCGAGCCCGTGGGCGTCCCACCTTACGCTTGCACAATTTGCAGTCTCCACTCAAAAGTACGTCTACGGCCAGTGAAGTATGTTAAAGAGATTTCATCCTTATTGACCCTAACGATCGATGCAATAAAAGTACAGGGTGCAACTTTTACAGATTTTAGTCGGTTCGATTACCGTGTGCGGCAAGCGAATTTTTAAAAATCTTTGAATGCCTTTTTCTTTCTTTTCAAAAATAAAGGAATGTTTTCTTTGAGTAAAATTTTCTATCTAGAGTACTTCCCCTTCAGGTGGCATTAAAAAATTCCACCCTGTTTATGGGTACGTCAACAGTTGTATAATGTGAAATCGTAGATCATAATAGATGGTTAGATTGTCTTCGGACTGATTCTACTAGTGTAAAACTGTATCGCGGGGTCAACCCATTGCCACTTCAGCTTACTTATTTGTGAGGTATATTAACCACTCTGGTTCTCTATTGGATGACCTCGATTCGGATGCGATTCCTCAGAGAAGATCGTAAATTTATGAACCAACTACAGATGGGCAGACGAACGAACGGCTGAGTCTTAGTAATAAGGTCCCATTGGTTTGTGTACATAACATTAAAAAATAAAGTTAAGAAATGATCAACTAAATGAGTCCTGTACCAGCCTGAAACGGTAGCGTTTATTATTATTATTACTAAGACTCAGCCGTTCTGTCCGTCTGTATCTCGTGACCCGTGATACTTAAGATGTTTTTTAAACGTTGCTCCACACTAGTAATTTCTCCTGTATCGTGGGTGCGTTAACAAACATTTAAATTCACATACACAAACAGTCAGACCCAAAACAACTACCTGTAGGCCATACAAATATTTGTTCCGTGCGGGAATCGAAACCGCGACACGCAGTCACTGCGCCAACCGTGTCGTCAAATTTTCACAGGTGATGTATTTCTGTAATTGCCGCTATAACAACAAATACTAAAAACAGAACAAAATAAATATTTAAGGTGGCACTCATACAAGAAACATGTTTTTATTGCCGTTTTTATAGATTACTAGCTGTGCCCCTATGCGTCGCAATGCAATTTTTCCACCTTACCTACCCTACTACCCTACCTGTCCTACCTGTCCTACCTAAACTCCACAAAAACCCATACTGCCTTAAGCTTTTTTTTCTCGCCGTAAAAACCATCCTTAGACTTCAACGAATATTTAAAAAAAAAATTGCGAAATTGGTCCAGCCGTTTAAGCGTGATGCCGTGACTTGATTCATTTTTATACATATATATATATATAAATAAGCTCGTGGCTAAATAAATAGTAGCCACTCGGGTCGATCTTTAGGTTAAGCCGCGCTTGCCTAGGTTGGTCTGTGGATGGGTGACCACCCGTTACATACCGAGTTTCCTCCGTGCCTCGGAAAGCACGTTAAGCCGTTGGTCCCGGCTGTCATTTGTAGATCTTTGACAGTCGTTACAGGTAGTCAGTGTTCCGAAAGTCTGACAACCAGTCTTACCAAGGGGTATCGTATTACCCAGTATTAACTGATTCAGATGCATCCGGTTAGACTGGAAGCCGACCCCAACATAGTTGGGAAAAGGCTAGATATATATATATATAGTACGGAACCCCTCGAGTGCGAATCCAACCGATTATTATATTTTGTTATGTTGTTCTCTTTTTAAATAATTTTGTTTTATTGTTTTGCACGAGTCTAATATTGTTTTCCTTTTAATTTAAAAAGTTCGAATTAAGGCTTGTATTACTGGAATAATTATTAATTTTTGAATTCTTTTGCCATTACATACCAACTTTGGATTAATGGCCGTACTTTGTTTTTTGCAACGATCATTTTTCTCTTGGTGTTGATTTATGGTCAGACATTAATTTAGTCTAGACTAAGTATTATTACAAAAAAAACTTATGCTGGTAGAGAGAAAACTAACTCCAGTTTTTCATTACAGTTATTATAATTCTAAAATCCTTAATGTTGTTTGGAAAGTTTTTTTTTAAACTTTAAGGTCTTTCAACTGCCCCGTCGGTCTAGTGGTTTTCTCAGTTTCAGTTTCCAGGTATTTGTGCACGGTTGATGGCAATAGGACCTCTCCCATTACCTAGGACATAAATATAACGGGCAAATGTGGGTGCCTTATCCTTCGCGAATTCTAGTCGTGATTGTTTGTTCGAAGGACTTAAAAACATGTCACGTTCGAATAACAATAATAAATAATAGGTCCATCTAGCAAATTCTTCTTCTTCCTTGTTTATTAAAAACTTCCCTGTATTAAATTTTCCATTTTAAATCAAAAAAAGGAAAAAAGAGATTAACGCTATTTCTTGTAATATAAAATATTCTCGTGTCACAGTGTTCGTTCCCATAGTCCTTCTAAACGGCTCGACCGATTCTTATGATTTTTTTATGCATATTCAGTAAGTCTGAGAATCGGCTACTATCTATCTTTCAAACCCCTTAGTGATAAGGAGACCTGAGCAGCGGGTGAAACCGCTGGGCACAGCTTGTAATTATATAAAGTTAATACTAGCATTAAATATAAGAAAAAACTAACACACACCTACATGGAAAATGTAAAATTATCCTTTATAATTTGAGAGAAATAAAAAAAGGCTTTTATTTATTTATATTTTAACTCAGTTGTTTTTAATACAATTTTATTACCTTCATCGATAACTAACTATATAAAAAATCAGGTCCGTGACAGTCTCTACTGAGAAAATCCTAATGAAAAAACCCAATAAAGCTTTGCCCGGCCCGGGTATTGAACACAGGACCTTATGCTTACCGGTCGCGCTCACAACTACTAGAACAACTGACACGATACGACACGGTTGGCGCAGTGGCTGAGCGATGGACTGCTGCGCTGCGTGTCGCGGGTTCGATCCCCGCACGGAATCAATATTTGTATGGCCTACAGATAGTTCTTTTGGGTCTGGCTGTTTGTGTATGTGAGTTTAAATGTTTGTAAACGCACCCACAATTCAGGAGAAATTCTAGTGTGAAGCAACTTTTTTAATGAATAAATAAATAAAAAAAAACAACGCAGCTCATCAATAAAAATGATTTCACAAATTAATGACCTTTTTCAGACCACGACCAAAATTTAAATGACAAGGAGCCAATAACATTGGATCAACAATTCAGTGATTAAAATGTACTGTTGATATTTATATCACGTAATAAATTACAATTTTGTGATGGGAAACCGCGGCGTGAAATTACAAAACGTGAGCTATAATTATTGTTCACGATAATGTCAATAAATACAAGGCTTTGTTAATTTAGCAGTAAGTTTTTTTTAAGATGAGAGAAAAACAGTTTTTTTTAGGGTGTAATACCAGTAGTTTTTACACACATTTAAATTACAACCAGCAACTATCTAAGTAAACAATTAAAAAAACAAACCTACTAGAAATTTCGCCTATATCACGGGTGCGTTTGTTTACAAACATTTAAACTCACATACACAAACAGCCAGACCCAAAACAACTATCTGTAGGCCATACAAATATTTGTTCCGTGCGGGAATCGAACCCGCGACACGCAGCGAAGCAGTCGATCGCTCAGCCACTGCGCCAACCGTGACAATGACAACCATCAAATCCTTACTAATATTATAAAAGCGAAAGTGAGTTTGTTTGTTACCTCTTCACGCTTTAATGGCTTAAGCGATTTTGATGAATTTTGGTACAGAGATAGTTGGTAACCAGGAGACGGACATAGGCTACTTTTAAAAAAAAAGAGTTGGATTTGAGGGAGAAAGGGGGAAGAAAAGGGAAAACTTAGCGTTCCTATTACAAATCAATAAGGCGCAAGGGCAGAAACTGCAGGTAGCAGGTACCTGCAAATAAGCAGCAAGGAAAGGTGAACTGTGTTGCCCCGAATATAACGCGAGCGAAGCCGCGGGCAAAAGCTAGTATTTAAATATTATACAGATCACAGATTTGTTTTGATTTCAAATCGATACCTTCACGGGTTTCCAAGATAAAGAGTCTTGACAGATAGACAGTCGGACAGCAAAGTGATCCTAAAAGAGTTCCGTCTTAACCTTTTGGGGTACCTACGGAACCCTAAAAACGGCTCCAAATAAAAGGTTTGAAAATTTAAATTAATTAATTTCCTTTATTGATTTATTTACATATAAGTTTACATTTTTAAGTATTTCTTTATAAAAATATAAAAAAAAACAGTTAAAAATATAAAAAAAAAATTGAATAAAAGTGGTGGTGGAGGTTTTGAAATCCACGTGAAGTGAAGAATGAAGGCCACGCTTGGATTCAAATGAGAAAAAAGATTGCATTAGGCAGGGTGATCGTGTTCGACCAGTTCCCAGCTCATATCCTCTCTGTCAATTTCACAATGTTTTTTTTTTTATACTTAATAGTTTTGCATTTTGCCACACGTGTAGCGATAATTATGCGCTCTAGGGTAATGTCAACGCGAGACGACTCCCGGCCACCGTGGATGCGGGTCTGTGGTCGGTGAGCAATGGTTAGCTCCGTCTAGTGACGACGGGCCGTGTTCCACGCGCGCCTCAGAGATGTCAGCAAAGCAGAGGGACCTGCCAGGGCCACCGCCTGCCGGGGTTGTGGGTTGTTCGAAAGAAATTCCGCGGCCCCGGAACATAAACAGAAAAAGAAGGAACACGGATGGGTTTTAGTCAATAAAAGTCTGACACTCCGCCCCGCGGGGGGCGGCGGGGGAAGTTATTTGATGATTTTTAATTCGCAAAAAAATGGGTAGTATCAACAAAAAAATAACATTAACATTTAAAAAAAAACTGTAATAACTTCAGTACTATTACAGTAACTCAGCAAACTTCCTCAGCCCAGCAGACACCTCCTTTACGGCTACCAAAATGTGTTTAGGGTCAATGAAGTCCAAGCCATTTTGGCCCCTAGTCTCTATAACATAGGAGTGTAAAACCTCTTTTCTGAAAAACATCCAGTCCATAGCCATTCCGTAACTCTTTGTCCCCATTTTCTGCATGCTTCCATTGTCAAAGATATAGCTAGCAACTTTTCGCATGGCCTGTAAATCACAGTTAGTTTTATAAATATGTACGTATCTTATGAGGAGGGTGCGGGGGAGTCACAACAGTATCGTATCCTGATGACTGATGATGTACGTGATCCTGTGTTGAGGCATTTCGTTCGTCTGATGATCGATTAGAGAGGTACCTATCTCTCTATCAGTTATCTGGATGGGGCGGGTTGTCTCAGCGCAGGTCTGAGTGTCAGAGGGAAGTTCTGTTTTCCTGCCCTGAGGCGAAATATTAGAACTTAGTGACTTTTGTATTCTTGTAAGTTCATTTGTGTTACTGTTAACAACCTGAAACGCGCTGATGCTCTGCGAATCGAGCATCATCGAGCATGGAACGCGACGCGCGAAGATCTTTCCTGTCGGCATGTTGCCCCCCTCTACTTGAAGCTACGCTACGCTTTTTAATGTCTAATCTTAATTTTCTCTAATTGTAACTTAATGGATTTTCTGCAATAAACTCAACTTGGCTTTCACTGAGAAGACTTAGCAGTTACTAACAATAGTTTTTAAGGCTGTATGTATACTAACAGTTGCATCAAGATGTCAGTAAATAAAAGATTGAATTGATTTGAATAAAGTTGAAAATTAGTCTGTTTGTCTATGTTTATTTGACTTAGTGCGAGACAATCTTGCGCACCGTGTGCCATACAAACTTACGACATTACTTTTGACTGCGTAGACTTAAAGGGTTGACAGCTCCAAGGGGCCACAGACTTGAGAATTTTTGTTTTTTTTGTTAGATAAAACGTTGGCCCACACTAGGAATTTTTCCCGTATCGTGGGTGCGTTTACAAACATTTAAACTCACATACACAAACAACCAGACCCGGAACAACTATCTGTAGGCCATACAAATATATTTCCCGTGCGGGAAGCGAACCCGCGACACGCAGCGCAGCAGTCGATCGCTCAGCCACTGCGCCAACTGTGTCGACGTATACAGTTTTTATTTCAACTCGATACCTTCACACGTTCCCGAGATAAAGGGTCTGACAGACAAGCGGATAGACAGACAGACGGACGAAAAAGTGTTTATATATTACCGTTTTTTTTCCTTTTTGTGGTACGGAATAGGGTTCCGTACCACAAAGAATACACAAGAGGAGCTCGTGGCTAAATAATAGTAGCCGTTCGGGTCGATCTTTGGGTTAAGCCGCGCTTGTCTAGGTTGGTCTGAGGATGGGTGACCACCCGTTACATACTGAGTTTCGTCCGTGCCTCGAAAAGCACGTAAAGTTGTTGGTCCCGGCTGTCATTTGTAGATCTTTGACAGTCGTTACAGGTAGTCAGTGTCCCAAAAGTCTGACAACTAGTCTTACCTAAGGGTATCGTATTCGTTGCGGGTTGTTCGAAAGAGATACCTCAGCCCCGGAACGCAAAGGGCAATAGAAGGAACATGGGTGGGTTGTAGTCAGTAAAAGTCTGACACTCCGCCCAGAGCGTTATTTGATGATTTCCCACACCAAAAAAATTAAATAAAAAAAGGGTATCGTATTACCCAGTTTCAACTGGGTTCTGTAGGTCAAATAGGCAGTCGCTCCATGTAAAATAATTATAAAATTCAGCTGCATCTGGTAAGACTAGATGATGGTACGGAACGCTAATTAACGTGAAATTTTACCTTACCTGAGCGATTTGTCTGGTCGTTGAAATATGGCCGCTGTGATCATCGCGACCTGCCCCCAATGGATACAAAACCTTCGAACCAGCCGAATGTATCGAAATGTATCCGTAGAAATGAGTATCATCAGCTACTTTCTGAAACAAATGAACTCAAAATTTAAATAAAAAATTAAGGATAATGAAACTTCGCTTTAAATAAAATAAAAATAGCTGTTATTCTACTACAATTATTTATTCATTTGTTTATAACAACACTGCTAACTTTACAGGAAATAATCCTAATGCGGTAGCGTGGTCCTTAATTAAACTAACTTGGCCTGTTGGTCTAGTGGTTAGTGGCCCTGACTGCTGAGCCGGAGGTCGTGGGTTCGATTCCCACCCAGGACAAACTTTGTGTGATGAGCAGGATTGTTTGTTCTGTGTCTGGGTGTGATTTATCTATAATATGTATGTATTTATAAATTATATAAGTATGTATATCAGTTGTCTGGTTACCATAACACAAGCTCTGCTTAGCTTGGGATCAGATAACCGTGTGTGAGTTGTCCCAAGATATTTATTTATATATATAACTATCCTAAATAACATAACACATACAACATTGTTTTTGTGAATTCATTCTCTATCTTACTTTACCATACTATACTATATACTGTTATAATTCGAATGTTTGCGTGGATAGATGGATGTATGGATGTTTGTTACTCTTTCACGTCAAAACGGCTGAACTGATTTTGATAAAATTTGGCACAGAGGTAGATTATAGTCTGGAATAACACATAGGATACTTTTTTTCGATATCCAATTTAATGCCAGCTAGTGCTACATAAAAAACTTAATATTAGACTAAAAATTCAAAATCCTAAATACATAAATCTATATTTTTTCCTAATTAGTTAAAACTTGAATCACTATTAATATTGTTATGTTTTGTAAATTAATTAATTAAAATTTAATAAATCAGACTGTAGTTTACTATTTATGTTTTAAATGATTATTTTTCCGACCCAAATATCGACCAATAGAATTGCACCATTCGACGTCACGTGGTACAACCTACATGGTATTATACTGATAATTTTTTGAAAATTTTCTCTGGTCGTTGCTATGCATAAAAAACAAAACATGATCCAGTCAAATTAACCACACGTCAAACTGACAGGTTGAATTCAATTGTGAAAATTGGAGATTTTGCATGAAAATGAGTCGATTTGGAGTTTGTGCAATTCTATTGGCCGACATTTGGGACGGAAAAATAATCCCCCGAATACCACACGAGCTTCAAAATTATCTGGCATTTCCCGATAATTTTGAAGCTCTTGTGGTATTTTAAGTGAATATACCAGGCAATAATACAAGGCATTTTTTTAATTCTAAAAATTAAATTTAAAAAAAACTAAATGGTGGAAAAAAATTCACATACGGAAGTCGGCGACATTTGTTTGTGTAATTGTCTTTTTTACATATACATACAAATGCTTATGAAATGTGGCCCATTATATGTTTAGAAGCTGGTATTAATTGACTGATTATCTGCCAAGCCTTTTCTCAACTATTTGACGGCACGGTTGCCGCAGCGGCCGAGTGATTGACTGCTGCGCTGCGTATCGCGGATGCGATTCCCGCACGGATCAAATATTTGTATGGCCTACAAATAGTTGTTTCGGGTCTGGCTGTTTGTGTATGTGAGTTTAAATGTTTGTAAACGCACCCACGATACAGGTGAAATTACTAGTGTGGGGCATTTTTTTTTTAATACTATAGTAGGGTCGGCTTCCAGTCTTACCGTTGTATTTTTTACAAATGTCTTTACCTTGAAAGCTTTGGTTTCTTGCTCAGAGAAAGGCTCCGGCCCACAATAATGGGCGCTGCAAATGACCTCATCACCCTTGTCGAAATTGTAGCTGAAAAGGCAAAAACACAAAAAATGCTTTCAAATTATATGGCACCAGCGTGACGTTATACAGCCTATAGATGCGCCCCGCGGTTTCACCCTCGTAGACCGGGATAAAGTTAGTTCTACCCAAAACTAATTGTACAGACGCCAGCAGGTCAAGCTACCCGAAACTGTAAATTTTTCCCAATGAACCTTGAACCTAATACTTTAGCAATAAAGTCGAAAATCTATCAAAGAAATCTGACAGATTGTAGTAGCTTGATGTGCAGGCGTCTGTACAGACGAAACTGTTGGAATGAACCATTGTAAATTAAATGCAATCCAAGTAGTTTTATCATAAGTTTGTTTGTTGGTTTTAGCAAGAAATCGAGTTCTCCCATACAACCTTTGTTTTATTGTTGGATTTTGCAAAAACCCGTCTTAGTGTGCACTGTCGCCCGAAAAAATATCCTCATGCTAACTTTGAGCACCTACGCCCTAAAAAGATTCCTAATGCTAAATTTGGACTTGTAGATTCTAAGATTTTGGTGTTTGTTCTTGACCTTGGAGCTGTGAAAACCACCCTATTAGTCTACGCAGGCAAAAGAAATGGTAATATTCAATATTTTTCACACCTTTTTTTTTAATTAACTTCATGAGGCTATTACAATGATCTGGGTAGTTATATGACTAAGTCTTCAATTAGACTGGCTTAGTTTATTAGATACAATTATAGACAGACATAATAATGAGTACAATATGCCATTTTTATAATGCGTGTCACGGCGGTCATTTAGTAACTAGTGATGTACCACAACGCTAGTGACGTTCTCATAACACCTATTTTGTCCTACTACTGGACAAAGGCCATTCTTTTCCAGCTCTGTCGGTGTTTAGTCTCCTCTGGCCAATCTGGCAGCAATAAGTGCAAATCGTCACGCCAGCGTTTTTTATGCCTTTCTTTCTGACGACGACCGTTTTTAGGCACCCACTGTGTGACAATTCTGGCGCATCTGTCCTGAATCATCCTAGAAATCTAACCCGCAGCCACATTTTAACCAACGAGCTGGTTTTCGCCCGCGTGATCATCGAAAAAAAAGAATCATAAATATAATCTACCTCTGTGCCAAATTTTATCAAGATCCCTTCAGTCATTTTTTCGTGCTAGCCCTATTAAATATCGCGAGACAACTCCCGGCCCCTGCAGACGCGGGTCATCCTAGACGACAGGTCATGTCGATGGCCCGTTAGTGTCCCACGCGCGCCTCAAAGGGATGTCATGATGATGTGCATAGGGGCTTGCCAAGGCCACTGCCTGCCGGGGTTGCGGGTTGTTCGAAAGAGATACCGGGGCCCCGGAACACAAAGGACAAAAAGAAACATGGATGGATTTTAGTCAGTTCAAGTCTGACACTCCCACTCCGCCCAGAGCGGGAGAAGTTATTTATTGGTTTTACAGCCTAAAAAGCCCCATCTAAGATACACCCGCGATGGCAATAATAAAACATTTTTTTTATTTTGATGCATTCTCAAGTGTAAGAAAAAACCAAACTACCGTTTTGAATGTCGCCAGACATGTTACCATGGTAACATGTTCGGGTTTACCCAACATCTAAACAGGGACAACCGTTATTTAAAAAAAAAAAACGAAAATGTTACCATCTCTATAGGCGATAAATTATCATAATAACCTATTCATATGCATAAGATCATCGGAATGTAATTTCGTGTCGTGACAAAGAGAATTCCGTGCCTACATGAATTTTTGATAATATTTCCTCTATCAGTAACACATGTGAAGCTTTATAAATTGGTATTTTATTTTAAAAAAAATTGTGTTATTTCCGCGATAAGATCCAAGATATTTTTGTGTAATCATTTTTGTACATATTTTTATATATTTCTACATAAGTCTTTTTCGAAAATAAATAAAATAAAAAATATTTAAAATCCAAAAAAAAATAGTAACCCACCGGTATCGGGAACAGGGTCCAAGCTACGGCAGTCAGATACGATACGAGCCGCTTTCTGTATCAAATCCAGCTGCTTAACGAGAGCCTTCTCAAGTATTTTTCGAGGCTCTTGGCAATTAAGCCATTGGCTGTAACGCACAGTGCCACAGTGGCCGAGCCATCGGCTGCTGCACTGCGTGTCGCGGGTTCGATCTCCGCACGGATCAAATATTTGTATGGCCTACAGGAAGTTGTTCCGGGTCTGGCTGTTTGTGTATGTGAGTTTAAATGTTTATAAACGCATCCGATTAGCGACAACACCGCCCATTGTGTCACCCTACGTGAAATGTTTTTAGTAAATACGCTATTTGTTTTTTGTATAATTAAAAATAATCTATTTTATGTTAATCTGTTCCCTCGTTACTTATGAGCTTGCTCAAACAAAACAAAAGAGTTTTGTTTAGTTTGAGCAAAACAAAACTCTTTATCGAAACTCGTATCCGTGGACGAACGGGTAGTCGTCCACGACTATCCGTTGTACTTCACTATGAATATGTTTTAATTAAAAAAATCAAAATATATATATAAAGAATATTCACCAATTCACCCACACAAAAAAAAACAATTCACCCGCTGACAAATAACGCACAAGTTCACAAAGCATGACATTGTGCACACAAAAGCTTAACAAAAGTGAGAACCAAATTCCATTGGGGGCACGATTTCAAATAAAAATCCACTGAAAGGCAAAAAAGCTTTACACAAAGCCGCAGCAATCACACACGTTCCGACGGCACAGTTAGCGCAGTGGCTGAGCGATCGACTGCAGCGCTGCGTGTCGCGGGTTCGATCCCCGCACGGAACAAATATTTGTATGGCTTACAAATAGTTGCTAGTTGTTGCTAGCTGGCTTTTTGTGTATGTGAGTTCGTGTCGGCGATTGTGCACACGACGGCAGGTGAACCTATTTAAAACTATTATAACCTGATGTCTCTACTACGGATCAGACACCGTAGTAGAGAGACCAGGTTAAAATGGTTTTGTAAAGGTTGATGTGCCGTCGCCTGTCTCTAAATATACTATCGTAAGTGAAAAGTGATGTTTGTAAACGCACCCACGATAAAGGAGAAATTCCTTTAGAAAGTTAAAAAAATCACACGTTAGTAAGAAGTAAGAAACATATATTAAGTTTTCTTACTATATTTATAGCGAGTAGTATACTGATACAGACAGTATACACGAGTGATATACTGGTCCAACCCATCTCATTAGGGGTGTTAAGTTTCGTTGCAATTTGGGGATGTAACACTAAACTTAGGGGGTGAACGTTATTTCACACTCGAGCCGAGCTTATAAATAGGGGTAGCCGTAATATAACGCCAGTTATAATCACTAAGTCTGCAGGCATGAAATGTACAGGCATAGAATTAATTGCGAAGAGAGTTTGCTAGTCTCATTAAAATGATATTGGACTAGTTTCATCGACACTCGCCCATTTCGTCGAGAGCTATAAAATTGAGACTTTGCAATAAAAGCCCCTAGATTTATTTTGGTAAAATATTTCTTAGTATACCTAAATCTTAAAGTAACCTAATAACTTTATTGTTTTTTAAAAATTTTATGTTTGTTACCGTTTCACGAGTTAATGACTGATTGAATTGTAATGAAAATTGGCAAGGAAATGATTTCAACCTAGGTAAGAGTAGCTCACCGTCCGTCCGTCCGTTTATTGACGACAAGCGGTGTCAACGGCGCGTTAGTGTTCCACTCGCCTTAAAGAGATGTCAGTAAAGCCTGCCAGGGCCACTGCCTGCCAGGGTAGCGGGTTGTTTGAAAGAGATACCGCAACCCGGAACATAAAGAGCAAAGGAAGAAACATGGATGGGAAAATAAAAAAATAGCATTAAAAACCTCTTGACTAAAAAAATTGGTTAAAATAACCAAATAGCAAACCTAACACATGCGAAACCGCGGTTAAGAGCCAGTTGTTGGTAACGCTGCAATTTGCCTACATAAGACCCAGCGGTCTCTGGCTCTAAAGGCTTATGAATGACTAGCTGGTGCTCGCGGCTTCGCACGCGTGATATCGAATAAAAGTGTCCTATGTGTTATTCCAAACTATAATCTACCTCTGTGCCAAATTTCATCAAGATCCTTTCAGCCGTTTTGACGTGAAAGAGTAACAAACATCCATACATCCATCCGTACATACTCACAAACATTCACTTTTATAATATAATATAATTAATTAATTAATATTAATATAGTAGGATAAGATGAAGACTTTTCGCAAATTGGAAAAAAAATATTTCATCAACCTAGTTATTTAGCTAGTGGCCTTGAAAAATGATACGAACAAGCCTTCAGTAATCACTTCATGAATAAAAATGAGAGAGAGGCCAAGACTACATGGCCACCAGAATTGTATTCAAATTCAGACAAAAAGCTTTAAAATAAGGACTCAAATCACTAATTGGTGGATCATTACTTTTATTTATTTTGTTTATTTTTGACGATTGTCTAGCAGTTTGAGTACTATAAGCGGCCTACACAAATGTCCTTTTTTTGTATTGTTCGTCGTGTTGTTAAGCTCCTTGGGTTATGAGTCGAGCTACACGATAACAAATGCTTGCACTGACTGGACAGGTACATTCAATCTGATCAAGACCATTTCAAATGACGGGCCTGTTGGTCTAGTGGTTAGTGGCCCTGACTGCTAAGCCGGAGGTCGTGGGTTCGATTCCCACCCAGGACAAACTTTGTGTGATGAGCATGATTGTTTATTCTGTGTCTGGGTGTGATTTATTTATCTATAATATGTATGTATTTATAAATTATATAAGTATGTATATCAGTTGTCTGGTTACCATAACACAAGCTCTGCTTAGCTTGGGATCAGATGACCGTGTGTGAGTTGTGCCAAAAAAAAAAAAATATATACTAATCTGCATAGTCCTCATGTTAGTTGACCAAGATTTTTGTCTGGAACTTAAAAGAGGCTATGACCTTTGATTTTGTTTCGGCTGTTTCTTTTTAGAGTAATCGGGTACGAAACACCGGCCTCATCTAGTTTAAAAAAAAAAACTTTTTAAAGTGTTTGTGAAAACCTACTTGCAAAATAAACATCATTTATCATTATTGTAGATTTGGCCGAATTAACGCAGTACTTTTCTCATTAAATGCAGAGTAGAGTTCCTTTGGCCTCTTTGTTGGGAATTTTAATTATATTTTTAAGCTCATTCGCTCATTTTTCATACTTGTATTGCGTTCTTTACCTCGTTTTTGGGTACAAAAAGATGCCCAAAATATCTTTTGTTTTTGAATGTTCCCTTTTAGCTAAATTAGGATATAAAATAACATAACACCACGTCTAATCCTCGAAGGGTTAGGGCCTAACCATCCAATCATTTTTTTAGGGATGGGCAAATGAAAAAAATTAATCGATATTTGAAATATCGACATTATTCAAAGCTATCGATATATATCGTGTAAAAATATCGATATTTTGATATATCGACATTTATCGAAATATTTGCAGATTTTCAAAGTATAGTGGTGTAGATATCGAAAATTAAATACGAATTGGTAATCATGTCGTTTTATTTATTAAAAACATTACAATATAATAATTTAGTCAAACCAATAATAATTGTCAGATATCGACATGAGAAGCACTCTCTGTTTTATTTGCTCCCCTGTCAATCTACTTCTATTGTCTATCTATAATAAATATCGAATTTGATATCCGGAAAAAAATATCGAATATCAATATATCGAGATTTAAAGTATCGACGATAATTATCGATTATTTATTGAAAAAATATCGATATTTTTTACTGCAGCCAGACTCCATAACGGCTACTGAGAAATTCCATATGGAAAAACCCAATAAATCCCAATACTTTTAGAACCAATTTTTTTTAACGTTGCCCCATACTAGGAATTTCTCTTGTATCGTGGGTGCGTTTACAAACATTTAAACTCATATACACAAACAGCCAGAGACCCGGAACAACTATCTGTAGGCAATACAAATATTTGTTCCGTGCGGGAATCGAACCCGCGACACGCAGCGCAGCGCAGCATCGATCGCTCAGCCACTGCGCCAACCGTGTCGTCAAAGTAGCTTTTACATTGTTTAATCTTGAAACTTACTTGTTGAATTAAACCAAAAACGTAGTTATTCGTTTCGTATTGCTCTCAGATTCCTACCACGAGTTTGTGGAATTAACGTTACAAAATAGTTAAGAATATATCCATTCTTAACTTGATGTAAATATTATATGTGAAGCGATTATTTTGAATTGTTACTCGACTACACTAGAAAAGGAGGGTATGATTTTGACGGGTACATATGAATGCATGTAAGCTCATCTATTTCCTCATAATTTCTAAAATCAAAATCAAATTAATTTTATTTTACAAAGGCCTACATGGGCACTTATAAAACGTCGAGAAAAGATGCATTTCTGAACTTAACTCTTCTGACTCTAACAAAACAATATAGTGAAAAGTGGCACACGACTATGGCTATCCTACATCACTGTGAGTATGTTTAATTAAACCAGTCTAAATATTAAATACACACATCAAAAGTATCTAGGGATCAACATATATTTTTGCAATAACTTTTCTCCTGATTGATATTAATTAAAATTTTCTTTAAGGATTCATCAAATAAAGTGTTTTCGTTTGTCACAGTAACGATAAACCAAGTCACCTTTGCATTAATAAAGAAATTTGCCATTTTCCTAATAAAGGGATTTTTGACATTTGAACCACTAACATTAAAGTTCGAAAAAAAGACTGAAATAACAGTTTTCTTTAAAATTTTATTGGGTAACTTAAACAATTAATAATCCGTGTTTCTACCGCGAACACTAACAACACAAGAACATCGGTTTGGCATACTCAAAATGAGTTCATCCAAATCACGCTGTGGAATGGCCGCCCATGTTCGTTGCAACAACAAAAAAAGGTCTTCTTGCGACTGGATACCCTCCATATTCGGCAGAGCTCTTCTCTGTAGCATATCCCATGCATGCTCAATCGGGTTCAAGTCTGGCGACTGAGCAGGCCAGGGCAGGACATTGATGTTAGCTGCGGCGAGAGTCTGTCTTACAACTCTTGCGGTGTGCGGTCGTGCATTATCATGCATTAACTGAAATAAGGGACCGATTTGCACTTGTAGAGGAACGATGACGTCTGATACAATCGTCTCAGCATAAATTTGAGCGTTGAGGTTGCCTCTGATCCAAATCAACTCAGTTCTTCCGCCGATCCAAATACCCGCCCATACCATGATGGTTCCACCACTATAAGGATGGACTTCCTGGCAGGATTTTAATCGCTGTTGGCGTCCAGGGGTTCTCCAGTGTCGTATACGTCTTGTATCCGGTCTCATACCAAAACGAGACTCATCAGAAAAGCACACGAAACGCCATTGTTCTTCTGCCCAATTTCTGTGTTCAAGAGCCCATTGATATCGAATCCTACGATTGTGCATTGCTATAGGTGGTACCCGTAGTGGTCTTCGGGAATGAAGGTTCACTTCATGCAAGCGGTTTCTGACTGTTTGGTCGCTAATTAAGTTCCCTGAAGAGTGATGAAGCCTCACGGCTAACATCATGGCGGTTATTGTTGGAGCTCTTCGAGTTAAGATTTGAATGTATCGGTCTTGTCTCCGTGTGGTGCAGCGATACCGTCCTCCATGGCGCTCAGCCACGGTACCAGTGCTTCGGTAACGTGTCCAAAGTCGACTGATAACACTCTGACTTGTATTCAGAGCTAAAGCTACAGTACGTTGCCGGGAACCAGCTTCTATCATTCCCACGGCTCTGAGCATTTCTTCCCTGCTTAAATGACGTCGCCGCTCCATAATAACGTTGGTTTTAATCAGTAGTAGGGAAACAGTAGCACTAATAATGTCTTCAATGCGTTGTATGTTTTTATAGGGAAAATATTGACAGCTTATTTTCATCTTTTACTCGAATTTGATTGAGAGTTCCTGATTCAAATTATGAAATGCACCAAAAAGGATCCATATAAATTTATAAAATCATAAATTTATTACAAAGGCACATCTCAATCTCAAGAAATCCGCATAAAAATGCTTGATCCCTAGACACTTTTGATGTGTGTAGTTCGCACAAAATAATTTCAGATGAGAATATTTTCTTGTAGACTGGGACTTTTCAGTGGTCCGGTTATAGTTTTAACTAAAACCCGACTACTGAAAAATCACAGTCGGGCCATAAAACCTTAGTTCATACATCATCGTAAGTTATATCATACACCGGCAAAAAGGTTTAGTTTTCTTTTTAGTAAGTATTATTGGTAAGTGAGCATTTGTCTTGCTCTATAGAATATTCTCCAGTTTATTAATTAATGTATTCATGGCCACACTAACAAACGATACCTAAATGAATCCATTGTTATAATCCAGGTTATAAGCTAGGGCAGCAGGGCTTACCAAATTTCACCCAAATCCGTTAAGCCGTTTAAGCGTGAAAGAGTAACAAACATACATACATACAAACTTTCGCCTTTATTAGAGTGAAAGTTTTAAATAGGATTTTTAACAGACTCCCAAAATGTAATCAAACAAATCCTCCAAAATCCGATCACGAAACAAAGTTTGGTCTACTAACTCAAACGACACGAAAACAACTATTAAATTAATGTGTCCCCCGGTTCTAATAATAAAGTGTGGAGCAATAAAGCTGATTCGGATTTTAGACAAAGAAGGAAAATGTCCCCGACCAGTGTTGATGTTGTGAGGCTCGTGGGAAACCCACCAGACACGGACAAAACAGTTTTTAAATGCTTTTGGCCTTCGTAGACAAAATGGGTTTCCAGAATTCACCTATATTTTTGCCTGTTTAAATACAAAGTTTTCAGGGTAATTTTTTTTTCTTAAATTTTTCGCAATTTCCATTTTGCGAGGGTCGTTTTTTATATTATCTATCTCTGCTCCTGAGAGTCGTAGCTTGATGTTATACAGTATATTATTTTATTAAACAATGCGTGCAAAGTTTCAAGTTGATCCAGCTAAAGAATCATGTTCTCCGATACAAACTTTACTACTCTGTTTCACCCCTTTTTTTGCGGATGGGAAATCTACAAATAACTTCCTCCGCTCTGGGTGGAGCGGGGGGGAGTGTCAGACTTGCTTCTATTGCCCTTTATGTTCCGGGGCCGCAGTATCTCTTTAGAACCACTCTTCACCCCGGCAGGCGGTGGCCCTGGCAGGTCCCTCTGCTTTGCTGACATATCTTTGAAACGCGCGGGGAACACTAACGCGCCGTCGACACGGACGGTAAGCTACCCATTGCTCACCGTCCACAGGCATGCATCTACAGTGGCCGGGATTCGTCTCGTCGGATTTGTATGCCCTAAGAATCAAACCTAACAAATAATAGTACTTACTCAAAATTCCTGTTAAGGTCAATCCCATAGCAGCCCTCGCTTAATCTTTTTCTATTTTTCTTCCACAAGCGGTCGGAAGACAGACTGTATTCGTAGCCATCTGGATTCAGCACTGGAATGATGTGCCTGAAAAAAGAATTTACATCACGGTCATCATCACGGTAGTGATCCCCAAAGGATTCGACAGATGTGTGCGTAGTGGAAAACGCACACTGCGCCAGTTTATTTTTCAATCCTATGTAATTGGGGATGCTATTGCTATAAACCAGACACAAATCCAAACTCTGTGGCTGCTACTAAGAAATTTATTCCAGACCGTTATTTAATTTCCTTTAATTTAATGATGATCCTAAGAGTTCTACTACTTTCTCTGTTTTTTACTTGCGAACCTGTGATTGGCTCTGTTTTAAATATACAATAGGCTAGTTTCAAAAAAAAAAATATTAGTCCGTCTTTTAGATTATTCAAAAATAAGGGACACGTATTTTTTTTTTTGTAAATTAGAGTAAAAATGACAAAGATATAGCACATTAAAGTTACGTGTGACGTCACGCGTTGCTGCATTTTTTCGGAACGTGTGACGTCACACGTTACTTTAATGGGCTATATCTTTGTAATTTAGAAATAAAGAAATACCTGTCCCTTATTTTTGAATAATCTAAAAGACGGACTAAATAGAATGTAATTACTTTGACCCTGAAAACTACCCCATTGTTATAGCTGTTGGTGCTCCTATTTATAAATAAACTTGAGAGGTGTCAAGGGACACCCGGATGGAACGAAGTTATTATTTATTATGTACAAGAAACCTGCATATACTCAACAAAAATAATCGTCGCGACACCACACTGTTCAAGGCGAAATAGAAGGACGAAACGAAGATAACTGGCTTACTTTCTATGAGAGATAGAGAGAGAGAGAGACAGACAGAGAAACACGCGCACGCCGCACGGCTTACAACGATAGCAAAAAGTGTCGTTACAACTTTTGGTCTTAATGTTTTCCGTCTAGCCCCCTTTAATAAGGAACTTTGTTCCAATAAATAAATATATCTTGATGACATACCAGTGTTTTTTGGATATATGTCCAGGCTGTTGACTGATATTTCGAACGATGGTATCGATAAAGTAAAGTGCTGATATGACGGACGTCCACTCCCGACCATGCGTGCCACCATCCACCAGTACCGCTTTGTTGTTTTTGTCGCCGTTTGATATTCTTAACATCTAAAAAGGGAGAGAAATTATTTTATTATTACTTGTTGTTGTCAGGTGTTAGCCCGTATAATTATTACAATGTTTATGTTGTATTGTTAAATTAAATCATAAAATTAAATTAATAATTTAAATGATTAAATTAAATCATAAAATTAAATTAATAATTTAAATGATTAAATTAAATCATAAAATTAAATTAATAAATTAAATTATTAATTTAAATTATTAAATTAAATTATCAATTTAAATTATTAAATTTAAATAAATTATTAAAATAATATTTATGACATATTAAATAAAATTATTAAATTTATCTATGTCGCAAGCGCGACTGCTGAACATGAGGTCTTGGTTTCGATTCCAAGTCGAGCAAACTATAATTGTGTTTAAGCATCGCTTAGCAACCATGGAATCCTCTAAATCTATATGAGCCCTATCACAATGTCAGCGCTGTAACACTTTTTATTAAATCTTACAGCACCATGCTCAGATAGGGACCTATTTAGGCCTCGTGGTGTAGGGTTAATTCATTTTATGTATAACTTTTTTTTTTCATAAGTTTCTTTTTAATATTTTTCTTACGTACGTTTAGTACGAGTCAATTAAATACATCCTTTTTCGTTATTTCTTTTTGAAGCCGGTATAGGCTCACCACTTATTTTTATTTATTTTTTTCAATTGAATGAGACGAAATTTAAATCTTGTATTAAACGCACACTATGTAGGCAAGCATATTATAAGGTGGGGGATTATATTGATGATAAAAATGCTTGGCTCAATGCTGGTCCTGCTCCACAAGCATAGGGGTAAACTCATTGATTAGTATCCGAAGTTATAGTGGAAGCTGCAGAAGATTGTAACACTATCTTTGCAATGTATAGAATCAATTCTCTAGTATTGTATAATTATTAAGCCCATATGTGAGTGCTATGTATTATCATTGACTTGACGAAGCCCTGGTGGTTGATAGTGTCATGCTCACTTAAATGTCTCGCTGATGGTGGCGGGTGTGTCGGGTCATTTAGCTCCCTTCAAAATGGTCGAGCTGAATAGGGCTGATCCATACGTCATGTTCGTGAACGGGCGCTGTCAGTTGGGACTGGTCATTTTTTAGGGCTTATTCGTCAACTCGCGCCTCATTTTTAAAGACAAAACACTTTTGTAGATGACTGTAAATACGTCAGATTTTCACTCGGTCGCGAGTTGACTACAACAAAAATAGGTAAAATCGGAAAGTGCTAACTCGCGCGCAGTCGCGAGTTTATGAGGCGCGAGTTGACGATTAAGCCTTTTTTAGCTACCACGGTTCATTTTTAATTTATTTAGATTTAAAATTAAATTTGCTTTTTATTTACTCTGGACGCTCTTACTGTGCACGTCTTTCTACATCGTTCTCACATATTTGTATAATCTCAACATGAATGATGTAAATACGTTTTTGTAATAATATTATAATTTAAAGAAGTGTCCATGGAGTTTCTTGCCCATTCTTCTCCATAGAGATCAACACTTTGGAATGAGCAACTACAGTACTTTCACAAGTTATTATGCCTTGTGACCGGGACTGTAGATTCATTTTGTTTCTTGACATTCAAAAGTGCCTGTAATGGTCTAATTGAAATAAATGATTTGATTTGATTTTTGATTTTTATTTATTTACTAACAAAATAAAAGTAGTTAAGTTTGCACTGGTATATACACTGGTATATGCCAACTAAACAAGCAACATAAGATAACAAAGTGTAATAATCACTTATAGGTAAACTCTGCGTAAACGTTGCATACAAAAAATATTAAGAAATATTTGGACCCTGGAGACGGCTCCAGGGTCCCAAATATCTCTGTACCAAAATTCATCAAAATCCGTTTGGCCACTTAGGCTTGAAGACGTAATAAACAAACAAACCCACTTTCGCTTTTATAATATTAGTAAGGATTAAGCTAAGTGAAAAAACAAGATGATCATTTAAAACTTACATATATAGGTTTGGAACGTACAGTCTTTCCAAGAGTATATAGTTTGCAGTTCGCTGGATATTTTTTAGCCATGTTTACTAAATAAGCGCTGATCTCACCCAGTTTTGGAAACCCGGTCCATGTGAACGAATCACCAGACACAGCTATAGTTGTAAGACATAAAAAAAGCAATAATTATGTTCTATCAACTAGGAAATGCTTTAAAAGCGAACGCGATTCACCCTTTTTTTTTTCGGGTGGGAAATCATCTAATGACTTCCCCCGCTCTGGGCGGAGCGGGGAGGCATGTCAGACTTGTACTGACTAAAACCCACCCATGTTCCTTCTATTGCCCTTTACGTTCCGGAGCTGCGGTATCTCTTACGAACAACCCGCAACCCCGGCAGGCGGAGGCTCTAGCAAGCCCCTCTGCTTTGCTGACATCTTTTGAGGCGCGCGAACGCGCCGTCGACACGGCCTGTCGTCAATCGACGGGCGGACGGTGAGCTACCCGACGCGATTCACCCTAAGGGCTGGTTGCCGTTTTTTCGAATGATCAATCATCAAATAACTTACCCCGCTTTGGGTGGAGCGGGGGTGAATGTCATACTTTTGGTGACTACTGCCCTTTGTGTTCCAGGGCGGCGGTATCTCTTTCGAACAACACGCAGCCCCAGCAGGCAGTGGCCCTGGCGGGCCCCTCTGTTTTGCTGACAGAGGCGCCCGCCTTTCTTTGGGGTGCACGTGGAACACGAACGTTTATTTACTGTTTGCCAATGTAAGTTTTCTTTCTGTATGTACACACGACGGCAGGTCAACCTATTCTAAACTATTATAACCTGCTCTCTCCGCCTCTCTAGCCTCGGCCTACCTGCCAGGCGACGAGGACGTTCCCCTACCGGAGCTCGCCTTGCTGGTGGAGTACTGTGAAAAGGAGAGACTGGAGCTAATCATCGCAACAGACTCAAATGCGCACCACACTCTCTGGGGTAATGCTAAAACCAACAACCGAGGTGAGGGAATGCTTGAATTTATTCTTAGCAACAACCTTATCTTACTTAACAAAGGTTCAGAACCAACCTTCATTAACGTACGATCGCAAACAATAATAGACCTAACTATAGTAACACCAGGCATTTCCAACTCCGTACTTGACTGGCATGTATCAAATGAAGTATCATGCTCAGACCACAGGTGGATCCGTTTTACTATAAACTATAACTTACCTAAACCACAGCCAATAAGGGTTCCTCGAAATACAGACAAATCTAAGTTCATTAGACTAGTCAATGCCGAGCTAGGAAAGTTAGACCCTCTACCGGCGGAAATAACTGAGACAAATATAGACCAACATGTAGATAACATCACATCAATTCTCTTCTCTAGTTACGAACAGTCTTGTCCACTCACTGTACCTAGGCAGGGAGTCAGGCGGTCTTGGTGGGGTCCCGATTTAGAAAGACACCGCCGCAGGCTAAGAAGACTGTTCAACAGGGCCATGAACACACGTTCGCCCGACGACTGGGACCGTTACACCAAAACTCGTAGAACCTACAAAAAACTAATACGTCTCAGGGGTAAAAACGGCTGGAGACGTTTCTGTACTAACATTGAAAATAACAACCAGGCACTGAGGGTTAAGAACTGTCTCGCTCAAGCGACAAACCACTCAATAGGCTGCCTAAAAAAAGCGGACAACACCTACACCAAAAACGACACAGAAACAAGCGAGCTACTTCTTGCAACTCACTTCCCGGATTGCCAGATCGCCACCGAGCGAACCTGGGAACCGCATAGGGAGAGGGCCACTAACAGCATAGACTGGGAAGTAGCCTCAGAAGTAATTGACAAAGATAAAATAATGTGGGCAATCAACACCTTTCTACCTTTCAAGGCAGCAGGCATGGATGGTATCTTCCCTGCTCTGCTTAGATGGAGCGGAGACTTACTAGCTAACTACCTAGTCATGGTTTTCCAAGCTTGCCTAGCTCACCGCTACATCCCCCTGAAATGGCGCGAAGTAAAAATAATTTTCATTCCAAAACCTGGTAGGGGTGACTACACCCAACCCAAGTCCTTTAGACCCATTAGCCTTACGTCGTTTTTCCTAAAAACACTGGAGAGGCTGGGGGACAGGAAGATAAGAAACCAAATATCAATATCAAAACCTTTACACCCCAACCAACACGCCTATTGTGCAGGCAAATCAACCGAATCAGCACTACACAGCGTAGTTTCGCGTATAGGTAATGCTCTAAAAATCAAAAATCCAACCCTGGGCGCCTTTATCGACATAGAAGGGGCTTTCGACAAAACAAACTTCTCCAGCATCAGCCAGGCAATGGCCGAGCATGGAGTCGCACAAACGCTTATAGAATGGATAAATAACATGTTAAAATATCGCGCTATTCAATTTACTGTTAACACCACCACACGATGTATCGTATGTAGAGGCTGCCCACAGGGCGGAGTGCTGTCACCACTACTGTGGAATTTAGTCGTTAATGAGCTCATTAAGGAACTCAACGCGTGCGGTCTTTACTCGGTTGGTTATGCAGATGACATAGCAATCCTAATATCTGGGAAATTTGAAGGCGTCTTATGCGACCTCATGAGAAAAGCTTTTAGAATAATCGAGGGCTGGTGTGCAAAACATGAACTCTCGGTTAACCCCTCAAAAACAGAATTAATAATGTTCACTAACAAGAGGGTCCTCGGACCCCACAGACTACCAAAGCTTTTTAACTCAGAATCAACGCTCAAAGAAGAGGTCAAATACTTGGGAGTGGTCCTTGATAGCAAACTCCTCTGGAACAAGCATCTTGACCATAAACTCAACAAATGCACAATCGCCCTATACCAATGCAAAAAAATGTTAGGAAACAAATGGGGGCTCTCTCCAAAAATTACGCTGTGGCTTTACACAGCCGTGATTAGGCCAATGCTGGCTTATGGTGCCCTAGTTTGGTGGCCGAGAACTGAACTCTCGACCACCGCCAACAAGCTCGCACGGTTCCAAAGACTCGCCTGCTCAGCTATCACAGGCTGCATGAGAACCACGCCAACTGCGGCAATGGAGATTGCCCTCCAAATAACTCCCCTCGACCTCTACATACAGCAGGAGGCAGCTCTCGCTGCCATCAGGCTAATGCACTTAGGCATATGGGGCAAAAACCACAGCAGTCCCCACACTAACATCCTGGACCGGGCGATCGAGTATCAACCTCTCATCGCAGCCCCGTGTGATAGGACACCAAATCAACCCATGTTTAACAAAAAATACAACATTCAAACAATAGAGGAGGAAAGAGACCAGTCAGGTGTCCACGAAGTACGCATTTACACAGACGGTTCTAAAACACAATCCGGCTCAGGGGCTGGCGTACACTCCCTAGACCTCAACATTAACTTCCACATACCGCTAGGCACACACAGCTCCATTTTTCAATGCGAATGCGTCGCCTTGACAGAAGCTGCGACTGCCGTAAGGCGGTTAGGAATACACGACTATGGTATTAGATTCATATCCGATAGCTTAGCCGTGCTTAAAGCTTTAGAAAACAAGCAAACAAACAACAAACTAATTTTCGAGTGTCACCTCGCCCTGGAGAGTATATCGACATCAAATCGAATCACAATCCAGTGGATTAAAGGGCACAGTGGATCCCTTGGCAACGACGCTGCTGACGAACTCGCAAAGAGAGGTTCTGAGATGGTAGTGCTAGGCCCGTACCCACTCCTCCCCCTACCTTTCTCTCTGTTCCGATCGTGGATTCGCCAAAGATCCACAGAATTACACAACAACAAATGGTCACGGGCAACAGACTGCAGGCAGTCTAAAATGGCCATGCCTAAGGTCTATCCGCGACTAACCAAACGACTTCTCAGCCTTAGTAGGAACAACCTCAGAATAATGATAGGGACAATTACGGGCCACTGCCCCTTAAACAAACACCTTTTTAACACAGGCGCCACAGACAGTCCTCTATGCAGAGGCTGCTTTAGCGCCGAGGAAACAGCAGCCCACGTCATCCTGGAATGCGACGCTGTGGCTTCTCAACGTGAACAAATCCTCGGAACAGTGAGGTCGCTCCGCGAAGCCTGTGAAGTCCCCAGGAAACTTCTGTGCTTCTGGGCGGAGTTGGGCTGGCTATGTTAGCCAGGACCCCCACGCACAACGGACCGAATGGGAGTCTACGTGCGGATAATGGAGTCCTATCATCATCATCATCATCATCAACCTGCTCTCTCTATAATTGCAGATCGCACACCGTAGGAGAGATCAGGTTATAATGGTTTGGTGTAGGTTGATATGCCGTCGTGTGTACAAATAAAATTATTATTATAACTGTCGAAATTTTGGTCGGTGATTCTTGCTCACTTAATATTCTCCTTCTCCTTAGCACCTTATTTATTAATCTAAAAGTTCTGACACCTTACCAGAACGTCTTGCGGGAAATGTTTGAAATAAACTCTCGTCCAGTTTTTCACGAACGTTTTCCATTAGAACCGTATGATTAATTCCATGCTGTTTTAAATATGTGGATATTTTCTCCTTCTCCTCTTTGAGTACCAGCATATCTATTGTATTGTTATTTCTTACCCAAATCTCTTGGTCGTTGTCTTCTGTGAGTACGAAAACAAGGATTATAGAGTTAGACATTTAAGCATTTATAAAATATCAACATTTACAAGAATAAATTAAAAATACACCAATTTTAGGGTTCCGTACATCAAAAGGAAAAACAGTATCCTTATAGGATCATTTTGTTGTCCGTCTGTCTGCCTGACGAGACTCTTTATCTCGGGAACGCGTGGGAGGTATCGAGTTGAAATTAAAACCATTTACTCAAAAACATACCTCTACGTCTACACAGTCAAAAGATATGCCCATTTATAACCCAAATGTATACGGGACCATCGGTGTGCGAGTTCGACTCGCATTGGGCATTTTTTTCAGATGGAAATTTTTCAAATAACTTCCTCTGGGTGGAGAGGGGGAAGGGGACAATTCTGATTACCTACCCCTATCATGTAAAGTATTTAAAACATCGTCATCGAAATCGCCGCTTGCTCTCCACAACTGCATTCCTTCACGGTATATGTCAGCTGTTATACCTGTAAAAATTCACTTATTCATGAAAATAAATTAACAGATTTTGATGAGCTAAGAACAAGGCCAGTTGTAGTTTTTTAGCCCTGGTTTGGGGCCTTAAATTATCTAGGTCACACTGTGGTGACCGCTTAAAAAAAACTCGGACGAGTTGAACTGCGAGTGGACTATTCTAAAAAAAAAGAGCTAATACCATAACTTCATATTGGCATGTGAATTTGTGGCTAGTGGTTTTATCAGTCAATCAAATCATATATTATCAGGAGATATTAGTGGGATGCCTAAAGAAGCCTCCTCGTGTAGCGCAAGCTGTTCCAGCAGTCTCCAAACCGAACCAAGCGCTCGGCGCATCCTGGACAGTCACACCCAACACCTTCTGTGACTGACCAATTCTTTCTCTGCGGTGGTAGGGATCACACCCGCCTGGCTCGCGACCACCCTCCCACCGGAGCTCGGCGTCAAGCAGGCAACTATGTTTCGTCGATGCGTGGGAGTACCAGTGCCTTTGGGAATGGGGAGTTAGTAGATGCGTTGTCCGAAACTGGTCGCAGCCTAGGAGCGAACTTCGTCATGGTAACTCACTCTGGAGGGTAGCGGGATCCGAAGCACGGTCTTGCCGTTGGCCGACCGCAGGAAGTTGGGGGCCCAAGTAGCACACTAGCCACGTGCGAAAGGCTGCCCCGCCACCTCGCGAAAAATCCCGATTTGCACCACCGTGCCAGTCGGCGACTGGATGGGAGGACCCGGTGGACATTTTCGGGGGGGTTCGGGCGTCCCCGCAGTCTCCAGGTGAGTTTCCCTCTATGTCGAACTAAGCTCCAGGGAAATGTATAGCCAATCGCCTCCGCCTCACTTTCCCTTTATTCCCAAAAAAATAAAACTCCAAAAAAAACCCATGAAGCGCAAAATAAAAAGAAGTAAGTGTAACAAACGGCAGCACTTCCTCCCTCTTAAAGTTCAATTCACTAACATCCGTGGATTGCACTCAAATATCGATCCGGTCTATCACCATCTTGAGACCGAAAAGCCTCACTTACTCTTTTTGACGGAGACAAAGATAGCAAACCCCTCAGACGTGGCGTACCTCAACTACCCAGGATACTCACTTGAACATAAGTTTAAGAAGCAGGCTGGGGTCTGTGCGTACGTCCGCGATGACATTTGCTGTCAGCGTCTCCGCTGCTGCGAGGTTGCGGGTTTTTCTACTTTGTGGCTGATGGTGAACACTGGCATTTCTAAGTCCATCTATGTCGGTGTATATCGGTCGCATAGTGGTGATCCGGAGACGACTAGACTCTTTGACCATCTTACGGAGGCAGCCGAGTTGGCCCAACTTAAATACCCGATGGCGGAGCTTGTTTTTCTGGGGGATTTTAATGCCCATCATAAAGAATGGTTGTTCCCGTACCAGAAATCAGACCATGCTGGAAGAGAGGCGCGCAAGTTTGCGTTATCGCTAGATCTCGACCAGCTGGTTGATCAAGCTACCCGCGTCCCGGATGTTGATGGCCACACACCCAATTGTTTAGACCTTCTGCTGACAACTGATCCGGACAGGCACTCTGTATCGGTCTGGGCCCCGCTCGGATCGTCAGACCACTGTCTGGTGAAAACTGTATCTACCTGCTCTCCTCCGGATACAACCTCCAGGGGCATGAGGCGAGTGTGGAAGTACGGGTCAGCAGACTGGGATGAGATGCGGCATTTCTTTGCATCCTACCCATGGCGGCGGACCTGCTTCTCTTCGAGCAACCCGTCCATCTGTGCTGACGCAATTGTCGACGTGATACGTCAGGGAATGGAGTACTTTATTCCATTCTCTGACGTCCCACTTGGCTACGAGGCTCGGCCTTGGTATAATACAGCTTGCGCTCAAGCAGATTTGCGTAAAGAGCAAGCATACCAGGCCTGGGCCTCGGCCCGTAGTGTCGGGTGCGCCAGTCTCGGTGTTCGCAACATGAAGAGAGCCTTTAACTCTGCCGCCAAGGACTGCAAACGGGTGTTACAGAAGGCTCGGTTCGACCATATTGGAAGAATTGGGGCCAGATTGGCGACCTACCCTTCAGGTAGCAAGCAGTTTTGGTCCCTTTCCAAATCGGTCGAATCGAACTTCTGTCGTCCTTCGCTGCCTCCGATGCTGAAACCGGATGGAACACTGGCTCACACCGCGCAAGAGAAGGCAAATTTGTTTGCTACTCTCTTACTCTCTCTTTGCTGAAAACTCGCGTCTAGACTCAGCATCTAATTCACCACCTAACATACCTCCTTGTAACTCCGTAATGCCGGAGATTGCAGTTCACCTTAAGGAGGTCCGTAAAGCCCTATGCAGTCTAGACGTGAACAAAGCCAGTGGACCGGACGGTATACCTGCTCGAGTCCTTAGGAGCTGTGCTCCAGAGTTGTCTCCTGTACTGACTCGCCTGTACCGCCTCTCTCTTAAAACCGGAGTGGTGCCCAAGTCCTGGAAGCTTGCTAATGTGCAACCGGTACCCAAAAAGGGTAGCCGTGCTGATCCTGTCAACTATAGACTAATCGCCATCACCTCCATTCTCTGCAAAGTGATGGAAAGGGTTCTTAACAATAAGCTGCTAACATACCTTGAAGACAATGAGCTCCTCAGCGACCACCAGTATGGCTTCCGCCGTGGTCGGTCGACCGGAGATCTTCTCGCGTATGTTACGCATCGCTGGGGTGAGGCCATCGAGAAACACGGCGAAGCTCTTGCTGTGTCTCTTGATATATCAAAGGCCTTTGACAGGGTCTGGCATGCTAGTCTGCTTGGCAAGCTTCCCGCATTTGGTATCCCTGCTGACTTTTGCAACTGGTTATCGGACTTTTTGAGTGAACGATCGATCCGAGTGGTCATTGACGGCTGCGCATCGGATCTCATGGCAATCAATGCCGGTGTTCCTCAAGGGTCTGTTCTCTCTGCTACTCTTTTTTTGCTGCACATCAACGACCTACTTCAGCTAGGAGCTGTTGGGTACGCAGACGACAGCACAGTCTCAGAGAGATACATTTCCAGTGCAAAAGCCGGTAGGGATGAGATAGCTACTCTTAGAGAGGCCATGGTTGAGCGGATGAATTTGACCTTAAACCTTGTTTCCCAATGGGGTGATAACAATCTGGTCAAGTTCAACGCTCAGAAAACACAGGCTTGTCTTTTCTCAGCCAAAAGGAGCCCATTTAATTTATCCCCTACTTTCCGAAGTACATCTGTACCCATTACCGACCGTCTGGAGCTCTTGGGCATGGAGTTGACGTCAGATCTCAACTTCGGTCCAACCATCGAGTCAAAATCACAGACTGCAGCTAAAAAGCTGGGCATCCTAAATAAGGTGAGGCGATACTTCACGCCGGGACAGCTTTGTAACTTGTATAAAGCACAGGTCCGTTCCTGTATGGAGTATTGCAGCCACCTATGGGATGGCTCGGCAAAATACCAGCTCGCTGCACTCGACTCGGTGGAACGCAGGGCCAAAAGGCTCATAGGCGATGAGATGCTTGTGTCCAAGCTTCACAGCCTGGCGCATAGGCGTAACGTTGCCAGCTTGTCGGTTTTCTACAGATTGTACTTCGGAGAGTGTGCGCTGGAGCTCCATGACCTGATCCCACCATCTCCGTTTTACTACCGGGCTACCAGACGAACGGCAGGGTACCACCCGCACTTGGTCGATATACCGTCTTGTCGTACTAAGCGCTTTTCCTCAACTTTTATTGTGCGCACGGCCAAGGTGTGGAACTCTCTGCCAGCTTCTGTGTTCCCTACCACATACGACCCGTCTGCCTTCAAAACAAGAGTTAATAGGCATCTTCTGGGCTCGCTCGCTCCATCGTAGACCTCATCTGTCGCTTACCATCAGGCGAGATCGAGGTCAAGAGTGAGTTCATTATAAATAAATAAAAGACCATAAATAAGTATAAACTCACATGGTCACTAACACTAAGAATGGTATATTTACCAAGTTTACTATTTCCCGGTATTTAGCACCTCTTCAAGTATCATGTTCACGGAAAAACAACAGTGCCGAAATATCGGGAGCTCAAAAGAAATATGAACATGGCAAAAATCCTGTTTTTAGTGTTAATGATAAATTTAAATAAATACATAATAAGGTAAAATAAGAAAATAAAACCTTTTAAAATTAAAAACAGACAACATTTCAATAAAATCATGACTTGTTGAAAAATGTATTTAACTCTCAAAGGCGATACGATAACAGATTTTAATGGTTAGGATAAAACGAAAGTAGCTACGCTTGTTTACAAAATTAATTGACTGATAATTCTTTTTCAATACTCTTCCTCGAAAACTAACTCTTATTGCACTACGATTAGGTTCAACATGCAATGGATTTCACACGTGCTTTTTCCTCATTTATCACAACAAGTGTTTTATTTTTTTCTGTATGATCACGGCATTCACTCATAGCCGGCAGTATTTTTTGAGCCAGGTGGCGCTGGTTTTTAATAAATTTTATTTATTTATTTAATAAAAATAAATTGTGCTTATCAATAGAATATCACAAATAAACATTGTTATTTCAGACCATAATCTACCTCTGTGCTAAATTTCATTAAGATCCGGTCAGCCGTTTTGACGTGAAAGAGTAACAAACATCCATACATCCTCACAAACATTCGCATTTATAATATTAGTAGGGTATATGCCAATACACACGCTTGACACTGATTGTATTATATTCTATGGTATTCTGTCATCGGCATACTATTTACATTTCCAATACATAACTTGTCACCCGTGGAATGAATTCCTAGAATCTCCGTGTTCTGACGTACGCGAGTACATTGTATTGAGTATAAATTGGATTCAAGATTGAAATGACGACTGATTGCAAACGGAATTACGTTCCACGTTATGTTGGTTGGTAATGTATATTGGTATACTCTGTTGTGATGATCGATATGACGCAAATAAGATGCCGTTGTAGTTTTTCATTTTTTTTTTGCAAAAAATAAATCTTATTATTATAATTCTTATTTCACATAGGCCTACATGGGAACTTTTAAAATGTCGAGAAAAGGTGCACGGTTCGGGTTGGTCGTTTCTTATTGACAAGAACTCATTTGGTTTTCATAAAACGGCAGATTTCGTTCGAGCGTTTCCGAGATAAAGGGACTTGGTATATGTAAGGGTTCTGATTTTTTTTTGCTTTTGAGCTACGGGAAGCTAAACACACTTTGTAGCCCGTCTGTCTGTCTTTATGTCTGTCAAGACCATTCAGAAACACGTGGCGGTTCAACTATTTGCACAATTTTTTAAGTTAAAAAAAATATTTATTCCGCCTATAAAATTTGAAGAGTTCCCACCAATTTTCTGATTCCTTTTATCAGATCCTGTTTTGATGACCATCTGGAGAGTATACCTTAATAATAAATAAAATAAAGAGTTTCTGGAAGACAATACAAGCTCAGTAGATTAGACAGTTAAAAATATGTGCACTATGACTTAGTTAATCTGTGGCTAATTAATATGTACGTAAAGATGTTCCTGTTTGTTACAGGAACATCAAAGTTCAAACAAGCTATAACTTACAAAAAAAAAATGTTTTAACATGAAAATATTCAATTGAATTTGTAATTTTTTTAATGTACCATTCTTTTTCAATTGAACTTTAATTTTGTTAAATATTTGTACGCCGCTTACGGAAAAACATGGAAATACCTATACTTACTTCATATTAACACCTTTTACGCATATGTTTAACAAATAAAATCCTTTGACTTTGTTTAATGTTTCAAAATGGTTACCTACTACTATTTTTAGCATAGAAGATGCATATTTATTTAAGCTATCCATTGTCATTTCATGTCCATGTCAACTTTTTATTTTTTTTTAGTTACCGCCTCTGAGCTTAGCACAGCAGTATACAACATTATTTTTAGTTTATAAGAAAGCCGAAACACCTGTCCAGTATTTTTATATAAAGAATATACTTATGTACAAAATTTCAAAACTGTATCATGAAAAGCTTGTTATGTTGCCTGGATATCCGTACAAATACACTGTCACCAACTGCGCACGGCGTCCCTGCGCCGCGACTGTGACTCGCGCGCATTTTTTTTGTCGAGGTCCGGCCGGGTGTTTTGTGCGCTTGCGAATAGGTGCTTAGTGTCGCATGGTGTCCATATTATAAACTTTTTTAAATATGTTTGGGAAAAAATATAACATGGTGTAAAAATGTTTGGAATCGATTCAGTTACTTATTCTGAACAAACTATATTCAGGTTTTGCATAATTATACTAAAAATAATGTTGTAGTAAAAGTAATCTTACAAATCCTACGCTATTGTGGGTCGCAAATGGCCTGACGCTAACTTACTTAGGACAATTTTCTTGAAGGACGCTAATATGACATTCAATCGTAAAAATACGTCCGAAGTCGTAACTTGAGTGAGAAAATATATGCTCCCAGGGACCAGGATAGAAAAACTGTTTGTTTTCGTCATACACGTAATTCTTACGTTAAATTTAAGGCTAAAACGAATAAATGTTTTTAGTTTATTAAAAATAAAAACACGCTTCAGTAAGGTTATATTTTTTATTATGCTGGTAACTTTAATTATAAATATCATGCGGATTTTAAAACGTATGCGTGATTAATCCTTACTAATATTATAAAAGCGAAAGTGACTTTGTTTGTTTGTTACCTCTTCACGCCTAACTGGCTAAACGATTTTGATGAATTTCGGTACAGAGATAGTTATGTTTTTTAAGTGAAAGATGAGGAAAAAGAGGGAAAAAAAGGGAAAAATTAGCATTGCTATTACAATAAATAAGGAGCTGGGGCAAAAACTACAGGTGGCAGGTACCTGCAAATCAGGAAAGGGGAACTGTCTCATCCCGAATTTAACGCGGGCAAAGCCGCGGGCGAAAGCTAGTAGGTATATAAATAAATATGACGGCATTATTTTATACATAAATTCATTTGAAGTCAAACACAAGCCTATTTAGTATATAAAAAAAGGTCACAGCAGGATAGTCTGATTGAGTGGTCTACTAAAGTTGAACTGCGAGTGCCTGCATCTGCCTAGCCTTTTCCTATGTTGGGGTCGGCTTCCAGTCTTGCGACTACCAGTACTTTACCTGGAGTGGCTGCCTATCTGACCTCCACAACCCATTAACAACTGGGTAATACGATACTCCTTCATAAGACTGGTTGTCAAACTTTCGAGCCAAACCTACTCGTGACGTCTGTCAAAGATCTACAAATGGCAGCCAGGACCAACGGCTTAACCTCCTTTCCGAGGCACGGAGGAATCTCGGCATGTAAAGGTTGGTCACCCATTAACAGACCAACCTAGGCAAGCGTGGCTTATCGACCCGAGTGGCAATATTTAGCCATAAGCTCTTCTGGCTAAATCCTACTAATATTATAAATGCGAATGCTTGTGAGGATGGATGTTTGTTCCTCTCTCACGTCAAAACGTTATGAAATTTGGCACAGAGGCAGATTTAAGTCTGGAATAACCCATAGGATACTTTATTTTCATCATCACGCGGGCGAAGCCGTGGGCGCCAGCTAGTCACAATACAATAAAAAGAACATCTAGGAGAAACAAAGAAAACACATTTATTTGGCACATGCTACAAGTGAACACAGTATAAAACATGAAAAGATAAAAAAAAATACTAAACAGTAATATGCAACACTGTGCGCCTCATGGCTGCGCCAAATTCAGCTAAAAATGCCAGGCAACTAGTACCCGCTAGTTTTCAACTGGACCTTGTTCAGAGGAGGACATAGTCATAATATGTCTACTTGTTTTGGTCCCCACTTTCATTGGTACCATTACTTTGATATTCAGTTTCATTAATAACCCTCGGTGGAAACTTGGCCAGCGTTGTTTCGTCCACGTTCTCCCGCACATCGTCTATGAGCACCTTATGGGACACATTATAAGCATCCAAGAAATCCGTTAAAGTGATCTTCTCTTCATCAAATAGTAAAAAATCTATTGTTCTGTTATCTCTTTTCCAGATATCTTCGGTAAAATGTGCTGAGGAGGATAAGTTAATATATAGTTAATAACATCATTTCTTAGGTTTTTCAGGAAGATCAGGTGGATGATATTAAATTATAAAAATATATTTAAAAAAAAAACTAAAAGGAAAATTGGCTATCATAAATTGTAGGTACACACGACAGCAGGTCAACCTATTCTAAACTATTATAACCTCATCTCTACTACTAGATTAGAGTAGAGTAGTAGAGAGATCAGGTTAAAATGAGTTTGTACCGTCGTGTGCACATAAAATAAAGTGATGATGGAATTTACTGACGATTTTCGCGCTGTGTTTAGGAATAAAGTTGGGTCACTTATGAGGAAGGTGCGGGGGAGTCACAACAGTATCCTGAAGACTATATCAAGGTCAAGATGTGCGTACTCCTGTGTTGAGAGATTTCGTTCGTCTGATGATCGATTAGAGAGGTACCTATCTCTCTATCGGTTATCTGGATGGGGCGGGTTGTCTCACCGCAGGGGTCTTTATGAGTGTCAGGGGCAGATACTCTTTTCCTGCCCTAAGGCGAAATACTACTGCCGGGGTTGCGGGTTGTTCCAAAGAGATACCGCGGCCCCGGAACGTAAACGGCAATAGAAGGAACATGGGTGGGTTTTAGTCAGTACAAGTCTGACACGCCCCCCCGCTCCGCCCAGAGCGGGGGAAGTTATTTGATGATTTCCCACCCCAAAAAAATAAAATAAAAGGCGAAATACTAGAATCAGTGCCTTTTGTATTCGTGTTAGTTTATTTCTGTTACTAACAATAGTTTTTAAGTCAGTATGTAAGTAGTAAATACATATGTACCTATAGTAAGTCCGTAAATAAAAATTGAATTGAATTGATGACAACTAACCCGAGTAGCTGTCATTATTTACCCACGAGCTCCCGAAGCGATGTCATCGGTCAAATACGAAACCAATCGGCCAATTCTGATAATATCTGTTTCGTAATATACGTAAATAAACCGCCCTTTACCGGATAAAAGCCTACCACATTCGTCTTACCATACTCCATTGACTTCTTTGTAGGACAGTACCATTGTGACCGAGGCATTTACAGAGTCACATTAGTGGGATTATAGTGTACTTTGGGGGCTAAAACGTTTGCAGTTAAATGAGCCGGAACGTTTTTGCCACAGAATAAAATACAAGATGGAAGGAACACTGACGCTAAGATGGTTTCCACGTATTCAGTAGATCATTTCAACAACTACATGGAAACTTTGCATCTGTATTTTAAAAAAAAACGGGACATATTTATTTATTTATTAAAACTTCATGCACAAGTAACAAAAACATTGTACAAAGGCGGACTTAATGCCTTGGGCATTTTCTACCAGTCAACCTTAGGGTGATGCAGAGACAAAGACATAGTAGGTGCAATGTGACAAGAAATATCAATTTTATTAATAATAAATACATATATACATACATAGAAAATATAAAAAGTAAAGAGAGGTAAAAACTACTAAATATAATGAAAAACTGACAACTTTTTAATTTTGAGAAGAGTCTGCCAACTTCTTACGTAAGTGTTCGCGAACTTTTACCTTAAATGTAAACCGACTGGTAGCCGTCCTGATATTCAGAGGGAGCGCATTCCACAGGAAAACCTGTGGAATAACCTGATAAACCTGAGGACATATGTGACTCGGACTTAGCGCCGAGGATTCTGAACAAACTTGCGACATAAACAGCCATATCTTTTGACTGTGTAAACTTCAAAGTTTGATTTTTAGAGTTCCGTACCTCAAAAAGAAAAAAAAACTCTTGTAGGGTCACTTTGTTGTCAATCAATCAATCAATCAATCAAATCATTTATTTCAATTAGACCATTACAGGCACTTTTGAATGTCATGAAAACAAAAAAAAATTATGCTGCTACAGTCCCAGTCACAAGACATAATAACTTGTGAAAGTACTGTAGTTGCCCATTCCAAAGCGTAGATCTCTATGGAGAAGAATGGGCAAGAAACTCCATGGACACTCTTTTAAATCATAATATTTTTACAAAATCATGGATACATCATTCATGTTGTGATTATAAATACATGTGAGAACGATGTAGAAAAACGAGCACATAAGAGCGTCCAGAGTAAAAGCAAAAACAAGAGTTTAATAGATAAATTAATTAATTAAAACAAACCGTGGCGGCTAATAGATGACCAGTCACAACTGACAGCGCCCGTTCACGAACGTGACGCATATATCAGCCCCATTCAGCTCAACCATTTTGAAGGGAACTAAATGACCCGACACACACGCCACCATCAGCGAGACATTTAAGTGAGCATGACAATCTCTCAACTACCAGGGCAACCGTCGAGTCAATTAAATTACATAGTACTCACACATGGGCATTACAATTATACAATATTAGGAAATTGAGTCTATACAATCCAAATATAGTCTTACAATCTTCTACCACCACAATAACTTCAGACGCTGGATCAATTAGTTTGCCCCTATGGTTGTGGAGCAGGACCGGCATTGAGCCAAGCATTTATATCATTAATGTAATCCCCCAACTTATAATATGCTTGCCTACATAGTGTGCGTTTAATACAAGATTTAAACTTCGATTCATTCAATTGTAGGATATTTGGAGGTATTTTGTTATAACATTTTAAGCAGTACCCCATAAAAGAGGAGTCTACTTTAGCTAGCCTGAAACCTGGCTGAACTAGTTGGTCCCTGTTTCTAGTATTATAGTGGTGTCTGTCACCTCTTTTACTAAATAGATGCAGATTTTTCCTAACGTACATAACGTACATTTGTCTGTCAAGGCCCTTTATCTCGGTAACTCGCGGAGATATCGAGTGGAAATTAAAACCATATTTCCAACTCTGTGGTTCCTTTATGATATGAAAAATCGCAGTAAAGAGATATACATATTAATTTCGACTATTAAATGACTATCCGGGCGTATTTGTTGTAAATAGTCGAAAATTTGTCGGCAAAAATGCCTACTAATCGTCTGGAGTTATCGAAATGCATTTTTTTTTTCATAATTTCAGCTTTTTAATCAGCCTTGCAGTTTGTTATGGAATCCACAAAGTGACGACTGCCAAGTGAAGCCTCGAGGCTTCACTTGGCAGTCACAAATTAAACTTAATGCGAGCGAAATTCATGTAATTTTATTAATAATGAAAAGTAATGTATTTCTATGATCACACGACGGGCCTGAACGACTGTATTTTATGATGTACTCAATGCGAGCGACTCAGCTGTACATAAATCGCCAGGGTCATTGCGAATGGACGACTAGTCGGCCGATAAGTCGGCCTACTAGTAGACCAGTCGACTAGTTCAACAAAGTCACAGTAGGCCCATCTAATAATTAAGATTCCGATGCCATATGACAAAGAAATGCACTTTAAGTACGGCTTTTGGAAAAAAAAACTTACAGTTTAAAATGGAAATATCCTACTTTTGTTTTCATCGTTGCCCCTCTATACGAATTTCTCTTGTATCCTAGATGCGTTTACAAACATTTAAACTCACATACAAAAACAGCCAGACAGGCCAAATATTTGTACCGTGCGGCGATCGAATCCGCGACACGCAGCGCAGCAGTCGATCGCTTACCCACTGCGCCAACCGTGCAGTCAAAAACATCGACAAGTCTAGAACATTTACAGGCGGACACCGCCATCTTAGTTTATCTCAACAACATGGTGGTCGAATGTGTTGGCACTCGCTGTACGTGAACCGTGTCTATGTGTGCGTGCGTTTTGGAGTTGAACTTCTTTTCCTGTATCTTTTGTACCTTCGCCATAAAAGAAGACATACGTCCTGTTTATTTTTATCTTTCTTTCACGGAGTTAAACAGACTGAGACGGCAAAGATACATCCGCGTTTATTATAGGGTTCATAAAAGCCTATCGATCTATTTGCCTATCAGCTTAAAGTTTGGTGTCCATTCAACCACACATTTCAAACACTCCATGTCCAGGAATCCACACTTTACTTTATTGGCTGTCACGAAAATACGGATTATCCATAACTAGCTTTTGCCCGCGGCTTCGCTCGTGTTAAATTCGGGGTAACACAGTTCCCTTTTGATGATTTATAGGTACCCGCTACCTGTAGTTTTTGCCCTTGCGCCTTATTTGTTGTAATAGCAAAGCTAAGTTTTCCCTTTTCTTCCCTTCTCCGTCATATCTCAATCTTTTTAAAAAAAAAATGCCTGTGTCCGTCTCCAGGGTCCCAACTATCTCTGTACCAAAATTCAACAAAATCGGTTTAGCCATTTAGGCGTGAAGACGTAACAAACAAACTCACTTTCGCTTTTATAATATTAGTAAGGATAGCACGACTATATGCCATTGGCGTTAAGCTGAGGTGTACCTATAGCTGACTCATTGCGCCTGTTATTTTCAAGCGAGTCTATTGCCTAGGACCGTTCACAAATCCAAATTCCAGGTCCCAGTAACACTTTAACTACACAAATGATGCAGTCTGATGAACAAATACCTAGATCAAGTATTCCTTTTGGTGATGACATTGCTGACAAAAATCCATTGTTTTGTAAGATGAGGTAGTTAGGGCGATTGCGGGTGGTTCGAAAGATACCGCGGCCCCAGAACATAAAGGTCACAAAAAGTAACATGGGTGGGCTTTAGAAGGTAAAAGTCTGACACAGCAAAAGTGTGATACTCCCTCCTGCTCCGCCCAGAGCGGGAGAAGTTATTTGAAGATTTACCATCCGCAAAAAAAGGAGTTTTTTAATGTTACAGAATGCATAGTTGACGGCTTCTTAAAGCGTTCGTTTAAACCCTGTATGAATAAATTCTTAGTAATATTATAAAAGCATAAGTGAGTTTGTTTGTTTGTCTGCTACCTCTTTAATGGCTAAACCGATTTTGATGAATTTTGGTACAGAGATAGTTGGGACCCAGGAGACGGATATAGGCTATCTTTTTAAAAAAAAAGATTGAGATACGAGGGAGAAAGAGGGAAGAAAGGGGAAAACTTAACATTGCTATTACAATAAATCAGACGCAAGGGCAAAAACTACAGGTAGCAGGTACCTGTAAATCAGGAAAGGGAACTGTGTCACCCCGAATTTAACGCAAGCGAAGCCGCGGGCAAAATCTAGTACGAATTTAAACGTCATTACCTCTTCCCTCGAATATTTCTATCACATCCGGCTCGAAATCCCCCTCAACTCTCCACATCTGCACTCCACTGCGCTGAGTTCCATTGGAATTTAGTTTTCTTGCATACAACACAGAAACCAAGGTACCTGAAATAATTTAAGTCCATAAATGAATGACAATTTTTAAAGGCTTATCAAACGAAACATGACTTTAAAGCTCTTATTCACATGATTCAAATTCAAAATAAAAACCTTTTATGCTTAAAAATAGAATGAGATTCAACAAAATCATTCTACATTGAAAACTTAAAATTAATTCCTATAAAACATGAAGACGCGATAAGAATTATATTGAGCAACGGAAGTAGGAATAAAAATTAATTGGCTGATTATTCGACTATACGGTTGGTGCAGTGGCTGAGCGATTTGCTGTGCTGTGTATTGCGGGTTCGATCCCTGTTCGAAACAACTATTTGTATGGCCTAGAGGTAGTGGTTTCGGATCTGGCTGTTTGTGTATGTGAGTTTATATGTTTGTAAACGCACCCATGAAAAAACCCAAGCCAAGTGTGAGAGGGTATCGTACAAACTTGCAGGCAACTAGTGAAAGCACCGAACATTGCTATAACGAGACGATAAACTGTATTGAAGGACAAACTTAACTTTGCCGTTAGAAAACTGTTGTCCCCATACATCAACGTAGGTCGCAGTTAGTTTACCAACTGCAATTAAGTTTGTAATCCCATTTTAGGTAAAACGGTAGTACGGTTTTTTGGACTATTCCCTTAATTAGTTCTCTATGATATTTCTTCTTGATAAATGTCATGACTCTAGTTCAACGAATGTTTCGGAAATGCGACATAAACGGCCAGAATTCAATTAATTCTTCTTTTTCATAATATTTTTTTCTTATTAATTCAGCAGAGCAGCGGGGAAAACCGCTGGGTACAGCTAGTTATTAACCGACTTCAAAAAGGAGAAGGTTCTATGTTCGACAGTATGTTTTTTTTGTACAAGTTTTCATTGATTACTCTGCCAACTGTAGACCAATTATCATAATTATTTTTTTGTTCGAAAGGGTATTTACATAAAACTATGCCGTATCCTACTGATATTATAAATGTGAATGTCTGTGAATATAGATGGATGTTTATTACTCTGTCACGCAAAAATTACTGTACGGATTTGGATGACATTTGACACACAGATAGTTTATGACCTGGATTAACACATTGACTTTACTTTCTATCCCGATGTACGCGTGTAAACCGCGGGGCGCAGTTAGTATTTGCCTTTTACTCAATAAACTCCAACATAAGAATTAAATATTAAAAGCTGAAATATTGTTAGCTCAAGAAATCTAGACGTCATACATAAATTCGCCTAGGCAGATGAAGCATGAATGCCTTCTATTCTATGAAGTTACCTTCCTACCGTCCCTTGATGCAGTATACGCCTCGGTCCAATACGTTGCCCAAGCGAGCATAAGAGATATGAATCATAAATCTGAGGCAGACTAGGGAGAACGTCGCATGATTTATTATCACAGGGGATATTGAAAAATAAACATGTGTACCGGGATAAGGTTTCCGTTTGGAATGAATTACAGTAGGCCGTTTTTTAAATAGGCCTAAATACATAAAAGGTCTAAAATGTTTTAAGTCTTCTAAAACAATATTATTAAAGCTGAAATTACAATATTATTATAGCTGGGATTAGCTTTTGCCTTGACTTACTTTGGGCACGTGAATGAATGGAATAAAAATATCCTATGTCTTTTTTTGCGGATGGGAAGTCATCATCATAACTTGGGGGACTTTTACTGACAAAACCCGCCCATTTTCCCTTTGTGTTCCAGGTATCTCCTACGAACAATACGCAACCCCAGCAGGCGGTGGCCTTGGCAGGCCCCTCTGCTTTGTTGACATCTCTTAGAAGCGCGCGTGGAACACTAACGCGCGTTAGTGATCCACGCGTGCCTCAAAGAGATGTCAGCACGTCGTCACGGCCTGTCGTCACTACGGTGAGCTTACCATTGCTTACCGTCCACAGACACGCATCTTCGGTGGCCGAGAGTCATCTCGCGCCGCCCGACGCCTGGATCGTCTCCCGCGGCGGCCTGATTGGTTTGAGGTTGTTTCCCTCAAACGTTCAGCCACCTCCTTTGCAATAGAAGGTGACCGCTTCCCTTTCCTCTGGATCATGGACTTAGCATATGGAAGTCATACGCGAGTGAACGTCTTCGCCGATCGCCTCAACGAAGCCACAGCGGTGCTTCGCCAAAGCTGGGCAGATCGCCACCGTGTGCTCCACCGTGTCCTCCGGGCGATCGTCACAATATCCTATGTCTTTACTCAGGTTTATCCGTGTACAAAACGTAACTAATGTATTCGTCAAAATGTGAACCGGTAAAAAATAGAAAGTCACGAATTCATGATAGAAATATACGAAAATATGGATAATAGCAGTCAAAAAATAGAACAAATCAATTACAGAGTTGGTCATGGAAAAGCGGTCTACCACAAAAAATGTGTTTAAACATTTTTCGGGAATAATAATGTGGAAAATAGTTGAATTATGTGGAAAGCCTGATAACGTTTTGTATTCATGCTCTGAACCGTTGAGGACTTGTCTTGTAAGGTGAGACTGGCTGCAGGATCAAGTCATGTCTGTCATTAAAACGTACTGGCATCAAAGGATTTTTTTCACTTTCAGCTGTCAATTGGAAGGAGTTGGGTTGAAATTCAGTTGCAAGATTTAACCAATACATACTAAACAAGGCAAAAACAATCATCATCTGCCTAACCTTTTCCTCATTTGTTGGGGTCGACTTCCACTCTAACAGGATGTAGCTGAATACCAGTATTTTACATGGAGCGACTGCCTATCTGACCTCCACTACCCGTAGGTAATGCGTACCAGGCAATACTCCTTGGTAAGACTGGTAGTCAGACTCTCACGACACTGTCCTGTAACAACAATCAAAGATCTGCAAATGACAGCCGGGACCAACAGCTTAACGTGCTTTCCGAGGCACGGAGGAAACTCGGTATGTAACGGGGGTCATCCAGCCACAGACTAGCTAAAATACAAGGCGTGATAAAGAACATCCCCATCCATTCTAACCCCATTTACGCCCACATGTAAGAAATATTTTATTTACAAACAACTAAACAAAGGTTACCCGTGTAGCTAATGCAGAACAAACAAGCCCAGAAACCATACAAAGAATAATATTTACTTTGTAAAGGTGAGCTTCATATAAATGTGTAAGTATTATGAAACTCGTATATCTGTGAAAATTGCTAGTTTGCTGGTCGTTTCCTTGTTAGACGTAACAGAGATGGTACACTCGAGAGCAATGAATCCGGGTCATTTAAAGAAATCTATAAATATGTGAAACTAAGAATGTTCTACAGTAATACAATGAAAGTAATACAATTTATGAGTCTTTATTTACAATAAATTACATACAGAAAAAACTGCTGATCTCGCCTTAAAACATAAAATAGGAAACATGACATTTTTGAACCTCACAATTTTCTTGAATTTGAATAATTTTTATTACATTGTGCTTCCATTACTGCGCTTTGGCAAGCTATACACCAATTTCCTTATACAATTTTGGTTAATATTCTCCTATTCCTCTATGAGAACAATTATGAGCTCACGAAGAGACATCGATCGCTGTCAACAGTAGAAAGAGTTCTCCGACGCTAGGATGAAACTGGCTCTAACCTACGCAGACCAGGAACAGGCAGAACCAGGTGTACACAACATGAGAAGATCGATACATAGATAGATAGATAAATTATTTATTTAGGCACAATACAGATATTAACACAAAAATATCAAACTGAGAAAAAAAAGACGTAGATTAAAAAATAAAATAAAATTGAAGTTAAATTGACTCATAGACAATTAGAGACATCACATACTTGGTGAGAACTATGCTTCGTAATCGGAATTTCTTCGTAATCTTTCTCATAGGAACTGAACTTACGAATCAGTTTCGACGCTTCGAACAAAGTAGCCCAACAACATCCTTAAAAATTTTATAAAAGCGAAAGTGAGATTGTTTGTTTGTTTCGTCTTCACGCTTAAATGGCTGAACCGATTTTGATGAATTTTGGTAAAAGAAGTTGGGACCCTGGAGACGGACATAGGCTATTTAAAAAAAAAATTGAGATATGACGGAGAAAGATGGATGAAAAGGGAAAACTTAGCATTGCTATTGCAATAAATAAGGCGCAAGGGCAAAAACTACAGGTAGTAGGTACATGAAAATCAGGAACGGGGAACTGTGTTACCCCGAATTAAACGTGAGCGAAACCGCGGGCAAAAGCTAGTAGCTAACTAATAGAAGCCAGACTCGCGCACCGAGTGTTCCGTACAAACTTGCGACATAAACGGCCATACCTTTTGACTGCGTAGACTTAGAGGGTTGTTTTTTCGCGGCAGAGAGGGACCACAGAGTTGAGTATATGGTTTTAATTTCAACTCGATACCTGTATGCGTTCCCGAGATAAAGGATATTGACAGACAGACAGACGGACAACTAAGTGATCCAATAAGGGTTCTGATTTTTTCCTTTTGAGATATCTGAGGAACCCTAAAAGGGTAAGGAAATGTTACTGACTTCCAAAACAACACTAAAAGTGGAAAACAGCTTTACTTTCAAAATCAAAATATTTTATTTTACATGGGCACTTAAAAAACGTTGAGAAAAGGTGCATGGTCCAGGTTGGTCGTCTCCTAGGGTGAAGAACCGGCAAAAGACTCAATGCTTACTCTTTTAAAACCATTTAGTTTTACAATGTTGTTGTTACAGCGTTAGTCCTTAAGTTTAAGAGGACAGCGTGGGCCCGACATTACGTCACGTCTTTTTATAAAACGTAAAATAAGATCAAAAAAGGTTGTGTGAAACCACGGTAAAAGTTAAACTTTTTTTCACATTATAGACATTTAGACGTCCCTATTAATCGGGCGACCGTCACGCGACATGCAACACACAGACGAAAAAGTTTGAGACGATGTAATAAAAGTTTTACTTTAAAAGATTAATGATTTAAAATAAGATTTATCAGAGGTAAAACAGTCAATGAAACTAATAAAAGACAGTTTTTTTTCTACCGTAGTATCCCTAGTATACCAATGTCTAGTATACTATGGCATCTAGATATCAACATTTGATAAATATTTAATTTAATAAGACCCTCTTCGTCATGACTATGATTTCGGTAAACAATTAAGAACTGTTTCTGTTATAACCTTACTAATATTATAAAAGCGAAAGTGAGTTTGTTTGTTACGTCTTCACGCCTAAATGGCTAAACCGATTTAGATGAATTTTGGTACAAAGATAGTTGGGACCTTGGGGCTATTTTTATAAAAAAAGATTGAGAAATGAGGGAGAAAGAGGAAAGAAAAGGGAAAACTTAGCATTGCTATTACAATAAACATGGCGCAAGAGCAAAAACTACAAGTTGCAGATAAACAGGAAAGGGGAACTGTGTTAACCCGAATTTAACGCGAGCGAAGCCGCGAGCAAAAGCTAGTCCTTACTAATATTATAAAAGCGAAAGTGAGTTTGTTTGTTTGTTTGTTACGTCTTCACTCACTTTCGCTTTTATAATATTAGTAAGGACTAGCTGCGCCGCGCGGGTGATAGAATATACAATGTATCTTTATGAATTGTAGCCTATATGTTATTCTGATGCTATATTATTGTAAAGTTTCATTAAAATCCTTTCAGTAGTCTTTGCGTGAAAGAACAACAAACATCCATACATCCTAACAAACATTCGCATTTATAATATTAAATATTAGTAGGATATTCTTTCCCGGAAACTTTTGCTTTAGTTTTACAGACGTCAACTTGCAATTTTCTTTACCGCATTTAATATAGCATAGGTTTCCGTACGAACCACTAGCTCCCATTATTTCCTGAGCCTCATAAACTTGCCGCAAACTGTCAACCTTAGTTAATAATAAATAATAATAAAAAGGTTTATTTTGGAACACAAAAACACATAGGTATTAAGATGAAAAACGATGATAGCTGCAAAAGTAAAAAACTGTGTCGCAACTATCAACGCCCTTTAACATAAGGAGAACAATTGTTCCAGACATGCAGTTGTGTATTTTGAGGGATGTTAGATTGTGAGTGTAGGTATGTGTGGGTGCTGGGATGTGGGAGTGTGTTTATATGTCGGTGTGGGAACGTGTGTGCATATCGGTGTGTGAGTGTGTGTTGTGTGTGTGTCTATGTGTGTGTGTGAGTTGGGTTGTGTGGGGTGTATATACTTGACATGAATTACGATTCCACGATTTTCTCAGTTTCGTCATATGAGAGAGTTTTCAACCACTCGGGCAACTTCTTTCTTAACTCTCTTCGCGTTGAGCTATAAATGTTCACAAGCCTATTTATTTTGTTGTAAATTTTAGAGCTGATGAATGAGAAGTGTCTTCTAGCCGCTGTTGCTTTACAGGTCACAATTTTACAGACTCTATCAGCGCGGCGTTTCGTGGTACCAATATTTCGGTCGTAGGGTAACAGGTTGTGTTTTTTTAGTACAGTCTGCAGAATAAATAACTGTCTCACCGTAAGCACTTTAGTGTCGTTGTAGAGATCAGAGGTTGGATAGCGGAAGGGTTTTTAGCGAGGACCTTTAGTACAGCTCGTTGTGCCCTTTCCAGCCGGAGCATGAAAGTTTTGTGGGCTCCTCCCCACGAAGTCACGTGTTACAGTACGATATCTTCGTGCTGTATCTACAATCTACATCGCAATCTTATGTTCTTTATCGCACGTTCAATATCTATTAAATGTTTCTACTATCTGTTATCAACACGAAGTCGTTAGTATATAAGATGCACCTTTGGATAATTATAACCAGACTATACTACATCTTTTGTCTCATTTATACCTAGTCATATACTGCCAAGAAGTTTGGCAAATTGGTGACCCCGACGAACGAATACGCAGCAAGAAACATGGCACAATCACCGTGCAAGGCGAACATAAATCAGCAAGGAACACTTGAAGTAGCTGCTGGCACCTCGGTTTTATCCCGCATTCCGGAATTTTGGAAAGACCAACCAAGATTATGGTTCACGCAACTAGAAGCCATATTAGCACCACAGAAGCAAGGAGACGAATACAAATACTGTACAGTAATAGCAAAGTTATCCAAGGAAGAAATACTACAAGTTAGTGACCTAATCACTTCACCACCGACTACAGATAAATACAAAAACATCAAGGAACGTTTAATTGATTGTTACGAAGAAACAGAACAGCGACAGTTTCAAAAATTAATATCAGAGACAGAACTCGGTGATCAAAAACCTTCGCAGTTATTACGTCAAATGCGGGTCCTCGGGAGAGGAAAAATCAGTGACGAAACAATTAAACTACTATGGTTCAGGCTTTTACCAACATCAGTTACTACGGTTCTAGCAGTTACGGAAGACATGGAAATTGACAAACTGAGCCAAATTGCAGACAAAATAATAATGAATTCAAAAGTAACCGAAATATCAGCTGTTAGCAACGACACTTCAAACGACAACAATACAGCATGCATTTTAACCCAGCTAGCAAAATTACAGATAGATATTGACGCAATTCAGCAAGGTCAATATGGCTATCGACCCAACACGCACAATCATTTCAAGAAACGTCAACAATTCCCGATTATGAGGCCGAGAACAAACTATAGAGGAGCAAATCGATTTTGTTACTACCACGAAAGATTCGGAAAATATGCAAGGAACTGCATTAAACCATGCGGTTGGAAACCAATGACTTACGTACGGAACCAGGGAAACGAATAAGAGCACAGACAACGGCGAAACTCTGTGCAATCCACCCATCCAATCGCCTCACCATTACCGACCGAAAAAGTGGTATGAAGTTTTTGATTGACACGGGCGCAAATATCTCAGTCATTAGCAAGCAACAGAGATATTCAATTTTACAAAATGAACAATACACACTATACGCTGCAAATGGGACTAAAATTAGGACTTACGGCGAGAAGACGCTTACCTTGAATTTAGGACTACAACGATGTTATAAATGGAATTTTATAATCGCCGATGTTACACAACCAATAATTGGAGCAGATTTTCTAGAGCACTATAAACTATTAGTCGACATAGCAGGTCGCAAACTTATCGACAAAGTTACAGAGCTGACAACGCATGTAACTTCAGAAAAAGCGACACAACAAACAATTCGTACTATCGCAGTGGGAACGAATCCACGTATTACGCAACTTTTAAACAAATACGAAGACATCACGAAAGAGTCCTCTCTACGCAATGCGCCCAAACATAAGATTGAACACCACATTATCACTACAGGACCACCCGTCGCAGCTCGGGCAAGACCATTACCTCCAGAAAAATACGACATAGCCAAAAAGGAATTTCAAAATATGATAGAACTCGGAATTTGCCGACCGTCAGATAGCCCATGGGCAAGCCCATTACATATGGTAAAAAAGAAAAATGGCGAATGGAGACCGTGCGGAGACTATCGAATGCTCAATAGCACGACAGTGCCGGACAAATACCCACTACCAAGATTAACTGACTTTACATACATATTAGAAAATAAGAAGATACTAAGCAAGATAGATATACGCAAAGCATACCACTGTATTCCTGTTAAAGATATAGAGAAAACAGCCATCATCACACCTTTCGGACTTTTTGAGTACTTATGAATGCCTTTCGGATTACGCAATGCGGCACAAACATTTCAACGATTCATGGATTCCTTATTTAGAGATTTAAACTTCGTATTTATATTTGTAGACGATTGTCTCATCGCATCGGACAACGAAGATATGCATTATCAGCATTTAGAAACGGTTTTCAAACGTTTACACGAGAATGGAATAACCATTAATCTCGAAAAATGCGAATTTCTCAGAAGGGAAATAGATTTCTTAGGTTATCATATAACGAGCCAAGGAATACAACCTACCGAAGAAAATTACAAAGCAATCATGGAATTTCCCAAACCGAAAACAATTCAAGAATTAAGAAGATTTTTGGGCATGGTCAATTTCTACAGAAGTAATATTCCACGCGCAGCGGAAAATCAAAGAATTTTAAACGAATATCTACATGGTTCAAAAAAGAACGATAATTCACCTGTTCCTTGGACAACGGAAGCAGACAAAGCTTACGAAAAATGCAAGGAAAGCATGAAAAATGCAGTATTAACAGCGCATCCTTCCCGCAACGCATCACTAGCGCTCATGACCGACGCTAGTGCTACTTGCGTTGGTGGAGTTTTACAACAAAAATCCGGACGCAATTGGGAACTATTAGGATTTTTTTCACAAAAATTGAGCGAAACTCAACAAAAATATTCTACGTTTGACAGAGAGCTGTTAGGAATATACATGGCCGTCAAACATTTTCACAGATTAATCGAGGGAAGAGAATTTACAATATTTACGGATCACCGACCTTTGACATACGCATTCTCCCAAAAACCATCATCAAACGATACACCGCGACGGGTCCGGCAGTTAGATTTCATTTCACAATACAGTACCAACATCCAACACATAAACGGACGTGACAATATTACCGCCGATGCCTTATCTCGAATAGAGGAAATATACGTGCCATCACCTATCGATTACGCTGAATTGGAAAAATGTCAATCAACAGATAATGAACTAAGTAAATTACATGACAATAAAAGATTAAAATTCAAAAACATTACGCTTCCGGGTTCCACAATAAACATCACCTGCGACACGTCTACTGGAAAAAGCCGCCCCTACTTACCAAAGCATTTTCGCAAACAAATTTTCGATACCATTCATGGTATGAGCCATCCAGGAAAAAGAACTACGAGAAAAATGATAACCCAAAGGTATTTATGGCCGTATATGAACAAAGATATCAATAATTGGTGTAGATCATGTATAGCCTGCCAAAAATCAAAAATACAACGACATACGATATCACCTCCTGGTACATTTATGACAGCGCAACGTTTTGAACATTTACATATTGACATCGTCGGACCACTTCCGATTTCACAAGGGAAGAGATATTTAATCACAATCATAGATCGTTGTACGTCATGGCCCGAAGTATTTCCGGTAGAAGATATAACTGCAGAAACAGTAGCCAAGACACTTTTCGAAGGATGGATTACTCGTTTTGGATGTCCATTGCGCATTACTACGGATCAAGGCCGACAGTTTGAATCAAGAATATTTGAGTCACTCTCACAATTTTTGGGAATACATAAAATTAGGACAACACCTTATCATCCGCAATCCAATGGAATGATAGAGAGATTTCATAGAACTTTAAAGGTAGCGTTAATGACAAGAGAATCCAACGAAAATTGGTTAAAAGAAATCCCAACAGTTTTACTCGGGTTGCGGAGTAGCTTGCGAGAAGACACAGGTTATAGTTCAGCAGAGATGACATATGGAACGCCAATACGACTCCCTGGAGGATTTTTTGAGTCATCAGCAGCACAGTTATCAACGTACGAAGAATTTGTAAAACAAATTCAAAAGGACATCACACAAATGACATCAATTCCGAAAAGAAAAAACCATAACCAAGCTATATTTGTGCATCCCGAACTCAAAGAATGCTCACACGTATTTGTTCGGTGTGATAGAATGAAGAAAGCCCTGACACCGCCGTATGAAGGACCCTAGCCAGTAATTAGTAAAACAGATAAAACATTTTGCATTAGAATTAGGGATAAAGAGACAGTGATATCAATTGATAGATTGAAACCAGCATTCATGATCAATGACGAATCAAACTACGTGCCAGATTCAAAGGATTGCGACAGACATTCACACACGTACACTACACGATCGGGACGTACAGTAAAGCCAGTAGTACGTCTATAAAAAATCGCTGATAGAAGCAAGCTATTCGTATATATATTAACATAGATCTTAACATATACCATTAATTCACAACTACTCAAACTCAAACTCAAACTCAAACTCAAAGCATTTATTTCAATTAGACCATTACAGGCACTTTTGAATGTCATAAAAACAAGAACAAAAAAATGATGCTGCTACAGTCCCGGTCACAAGACATAATAACTTGTGAAAGTACTGTAGTTGCCCATTCCAAAGCGTTGATCTCTATGGAGAAGAATGGGCAAGAAACTCCATGGACACTCTTTTAAATTATAATATTTTAACAAAATCGTATTTACATCATTCATGTTGAGATTATACAAATATGTGAGAACAATGTAGAAAGACGTGCACAGTAAGAGCGTCCAGAGTAAATAAAAAGCAAAATTTAATTTTAAATCTAAATAAGTTTAAAAATGAACCGTGGTAGCTAAAAAATGACCAGTCCCAACTGACAGCGCCCGTTCACGAACATGACGTATGGATCAGCCCCATTCAGCTCGACCATTTTGAAGGGAGCTAAATGACCCGACACACCCGCCACCATCAGCGAGACATTTAAGTGAGCATGACACTATCAACCACCAGGGCTTCGTCAAGTCAATGATAATACACAGCACTCACACATGGGCTTAATAATTATACAATACTAGAGAATTGATTCTATACATTGCAAAGATAGTCTTACAATCTTCTGCAGCTTCCACTATAGCTTCGGATACTGAGTTTACCCCTATGCTTGTGGAGCAGGACCAGCATTGAGCCAAGCATTTTTATCATCAATATAATCCCCCAACTTATAATATGCTTGCCTACATAGTGTGCGTTTAATACAAGATTTAAATTTCGTTTCATTCAGTTGAAGAATGTGGGGAGGTATTTTATTGTAGCATTTCAAACAGTACCCCATGAAAGATGAGTCTACTTTAGCTAACCTGAAACCTGGTTGAACTAATTGGTCCCTATTTCTAGTATTATAATTGTGTCTGTCACCTCTTTTACTAAAAAGATGCAAGTTTTTCCTGACATACATGATGTTTTCATAAATATATTGACAAGGTACTGTCATGATGTTAATATCCTTAAACTGTTCCCTTAAAGAATCTCGCCTACGTAGGTTATATATGGCTCTGATGGCTCTTTTCTGCAGAATAAATATAGACTCGATGTCTGCAGCCCGTCCCCAAAGTAAAATACCGTATGACATTATACTATGAAAATAACTAAAATAGACTAGTCTCGCGGTATCTACATCAGTAAACTGACGGATTTTTCTAACAGCATATGCTGCTGAACTAAGGCGTCCTGCAAGAGATGTTATATGCGGACCCCATTGTAGCTTTGAATCGAGTGTTATTCCCAAGAAAACAGTTTTTTCGACGAATTCTAGTTTCTCTTGATTCAATACTATGTCACACTCACTGTTTTTGACATACTACTCGTAACAACAAGACATCTAAAATGGGAAATCAAAGTTCTAAGGACCAGATAACATACAATACGGACAGTTGCCTCAATCAAAACGAAGCGGACAAACTCCGTAACCTGATCCAGGAGGACTTACGGTGGACAAGAAATGTTGCAATGGGACAGATTATTTTAACAATCGGTGCGATCCTAATTTACGGCATAATGAAAACACTGGACAGAAGAGTGAAGAGTTTAACGGAAAAAAATAATAAACACTCGTGCAACAGCTAAGTCAAAATTACAGACGTCAGCAAATCACACCACAACAGGCGTCATCAAATTCCACCGCATACAATAGCATTATTATTTATATACATCAGCAAATAACTAGTAAGGTCTAGGTCAAATTTATATTGTAAACACTATTACCATAATATTTATTTTTCTTTTTAAAGGGGGGTGTACTGTTACAGTACGATATCTTCGTGCTGTATCTACAATCTACATCGCAATCTTATGTTCTTTATCGCACGTTCAATATCTATTAAATGTTTCTACTATCTGTTATCAACACGAAGTCGTTAGTATATAAGATGCACCTTTGGATAATTATAACCAGACTATACTACATCTTTTGTCTCATTTATACCTAGTCATATACTGCCAAGAAGTTTGGCAAATCACGCAATATCCAAGAACAGATTGGGCGAGGGCAAGATAAACTGTCATGAGACATTTAAAGTCAGCAACTCCCCTAAGCTTTTTAAAGACGAATATCAATCTTCGCACTCGTGTTACCAGGGAATTGATCTGCTTTTTCCATTTCAGGTGATTATCTATGATCACTCCGAGATATTTAATATGATCAGTGCGATCTATGGATGTACAGTTGCATGTGTGGGAGTTGTAGGGTGAACAGGTGTGCGCTTTGAGTACGAAAGATTTTGGATGCTGGCTTAGGATGCCTGGTGTGAAAGGTACACACTTTGACTTGCTGATGTTGAGGGTCAGAAGATTAGTCTTCAACCAGTCCATGACAGTTTTTAGAACGATCTCAGCCTTATTAAAGGTATCGTTCCAGTCACTTCCGTGAATAATAAGGGCTGTGTCGTCGGCGTAGGCAACAATTTTACAGTTTAGTGGGGACAGTAGGCAGAGTTCATTTACGTAAATGAGGAAGAGTACGCTACCCTGTGGCACACCAAAAGTGAGTTTACTCTCTCTACTGGTGAGATTTTCAATTTTAACTACCTGTTGCCGATCTTCTAGGTAACTGCGGAAGATTTCGTGGGCAACACCTCTAACTCCAACTCCCTCCAGCTTAGAAAGCAACCTGGGGACAGAAACAGTATCGAAGGCCTTGGATAGGTCTAGGAAAATGCCAAGAGCTTTTTGTTTACTGTTTAGACGGTTCACTATTTCGTCAGTAAGTTCCAAAACTGCATCATCCGTAGACTTTCCAGTTCGGAATCCAAACTGGTTGGGAGCTAAGGTCTGGTTCTTACTAAGAAAATTCGTAAGTCTTACATTGATCACCTTTTCAAATATTTTGGAAAAAGTAGAGAGGACTGATATGGGCCTATAGTTAACGACACTAACTATTGTATTTGCAGGAACTTCTCTTATTTGTCACCTCATGTTTGTGTGTTTTTTTTTACTTTTTTTCTATCCCGCAATACTTTAGAAGGTGGTTTCAAATAAGCGTTTTAAATTTGGAATAAACGCTAACAAAAAAAAATGCTCTAGCCGCTATAGCACATAAAATTATTTCTTTACTGAAAAAGAATTTCAAGTTTAAACAGATTTAAAACTAAAAGTTTAACCACAGATGAAATATACATTATGGACTAACCCTTCACCGAATGGTGAAGGTGGTACCTATACTGAGACTGCCTTTCTGACCTCCACAATCCAGTTAGTACTGGGTAATGCGATACCCCTTGGTAAGACTGGTTGTCAGACTTTCGGAACACTGACTACCTGTAACGACTGTCAAAGATCTACAAATGACAGCCGGGACCAACGGCTTAACGTGCTTTCCGAGGCACGGAGGAAACTCAAAATAAAAGAAAAAAACACTGATATACAAGAATATACCAACAAATACTTTTTCTTCTTTATTATCCCGGTACGTTATCACGCACGGGACCTCCGCTCATCACGGACCGAATTGAAGACAGTTTTGGTCCCAGTGCGCCAATGTCCAACGTTTTGTGGGAGCAACACACGCGATAAGAATTTATTGCAAGGAAAACAACAATCGTAAGGATACGAATAGAAAAAACAACAGATATTTTTCTCAAATTATTTGTCGTCGTTTTCGCTGTCGATGTCGTCCAACTGGTGATGTTTCGTGTTAAATGAATATCATCTTTATTCTAGAATTAATAATGAATTTATTGCAATATTTAAGATTTTAAGATGATTAGTTCTATTTTGAAGGCCATCATTTTTTTCGAAACTGAACTTTAAGAGTGAGTATTATCCGGGCGCCGCGAGACGTTGACGGCACGGTTGGCGCAGTGGTTGAGCGATCGACTGCTGCGCTGCGTGTCGCGGGTTCGATTCCCACACGGAACAAATATTTGTATGACCTGCAGATAGTTGTTTCGGGTCTGGCCGTTTGTGTATGTGAGTTTAAATGTTTGTAAAAGCACACGATACAGGAGAAATTCTTAGTGTGGGGCAACGGTTTTTTTTAAAAAAAAACGACTTCCGGCCACCGTAGATGCGGGCCTGTGCACGGTGAGCAATGGGTAGCTCACCGTCCGTCCGTCTATTGACGACAGGCCGTGTCGACGGCGCGTTCGTGTTTCACGCGTGAGTTAAGGAACCCCAATCTACCAATATTAGCTTTGTCAGCAAATAAGTATTTATTAGATGTATTATTTCCAAATATTCCATTGCTTTGTCAGCACTCATAATTATCTAGGACATGCGTCATGTCTGATCACGTCGTGGATGTACTACGTTAGCAATAAAGTTAGTATATAAGATTAAGATTTTATTACATAGATTTAATTACTGTTAAGCTGTAACTCTGTCGGAATAAAGTTATTTTTTAAATACTTCCGTTGTCGCTTACTTAATTCGTGCCTCAAAGAGAGTCAGCAAAGCAGAGGGGCTTGCCAGGGCCTCCGCCTGCCGGGGTTGCGGGTTGTTCGAAAGAGATACCGCGGCCCCGGAACGTTAAGGGCAATAGAAGGAACATGGGTGAGTTTTAGTCAGTAAAAGTCTGACACGCCCCCCGCTCCGCCCAGAGCGGGGGAAGTTATCTAATAAAAAAAAAGAGTGAGTACAACAGTTCTTTTTTTTCTAACAACGAAAAGGTACATGCATGTGTATATCAACAAACACAATTCTAGATTCCATGGCTGCTGCTGGCAAATTCCTGCTATTGGAAAAACCCAATAGAAAGAAAGAAAGAAGAAAGAAAAAACATTTATTAGTCGCAAATTACGACGAGCAACAAAATAACAGAAAAAAATAAAATAAACATTCAACATGCAAAGTAGTTATCACAAACATTTACAAATACATATAGGTATGGGACAAAATAAAAAGAGCTTGCACGTCGCATCGATGGTAGCCAGGCGGCCATATTAAGGCGGTACCCTACGCAAATAACCTTGAGTATTCGCTTCCCTCTTTTCCGCGCAGGAGTGAGCGAGTGAGAGCAGTAGTGAATAATGCCAATTTTTTGGAATAAAATCTATATAAAATTAAGTATTGGGTTTTTGGAAAAAATATTTCTACCAAAATGTTCATTATAGAATTGTGTATCCATTAGTGTCAGTAGCAAAATTAAACAATGTTTACTTTACGAGGAGATGCATTTTATTGATAGTTTTTCTCATTTCGGGGGCTTTGTTGTAAGGAGATTTACTAAATAATGACTCAATAAAAATAAAAACTAAATCTACAATAATGTAATCAAGATTATAAAGAAATTTAATGTATTTTTTTTTGTTACTTAGTTCGTTTTAAATAACAAGTAGATAGCTCTAGAAAACTGTACAAAAACGGCTTGCGCGGCGTTTTGGTCGGGGTGGCGCCTTAAGAAAAGGACGGGCGTCTGAGCAACACGTGTGAATCGCTAGCCAGCGTCTTAATCTAAGTTGCTTTAACCAAAATTTGCCTGCCGTTGCATTAACCAATAGCACTTTACCCGTCCCGGGAACCAAACCCTGAATCTCATGCTCTGCAGTCGCGCTCCTTGCGCTTCTGTATCTTATGAAAACACTAGCCCCCGCGGTTTCACTCGCGTGGTGATAAAATATACAATATATTTGTATGAATTGTAGCCTGTGTTATTCTGATGCATAAGCTATGTAAAGTTTCATTAAAATCCATTCAGTCGTTTTTGCGTGAAAGAGTAACAAACATTCATACATCCATACAAACTTTCGCATTTATAATATTAGTTGGATTTTGTAGCTTGGTTGGTCTTCGCCGCTATACCTACGTCTGTCTTTTTTATTGCAAATTAATCAAATAACTTAGAAATTAATAGATAAACAGAAATGATTGGCGAAAGCACACGCTAAGAGCATTGTGCAATTGAGCAAGTAGTGGACAAAGGTTTCTACACAAAAGCTCAGCAATAAAGGTTTGGGTGTAACCATCCAGGACAACTAGAGTGGTGAGATCACCAGTAAAGATCATGAGTCATGTTCCTGATCAAGCGCTGTCAGTTGAGACTGGTCGCGTTTTAGCTTCTACAGTTTACTGTAACTAATTATTTTGTTCTTTTGTTGACCACAGGCCCAGTTGAGAGCCCAGAGTCGGACACTAGTTGCCCGGCAGTTTGCTGATGACACAGTTGCCGCAGTGGTTGAGCGATCGACTGCTGCGCTGCGTGTCGCGGGTTCAACCCCCACATAGAAGAAATATTTGTATGGCTTACAGATAGTTGTTCCAGGTCTGGCCCACGATACAGGAGAAATTCCTAGAATGGAGCAACGTTTTGTATAAAAAAAACTGGGCCTATTTGGCGCAGCCGTGAGACACACAATAATTATCTTCTTCCTGTAATTAGTTTTAAGTTTATTATTATTTTCTAATATTTTTTATGTTTAGGTACTTTTTGTTTTCTTTCTTTGTGTGCACTTGTAGCATGTGCCAAATAAACGTATTTTCTTTCTTTGTTTTTACTCTGGACGCTCTTAATGTGCGCATTTATACATTACATGGGCGGAGCGGGAGGGAATGTCAGACTATTATTGACTAAAACCCATCTATGTTCCTAATTTTGCCCTTTGTGTTCCGGGACTACGGTAAATCATTCGAACAACCCGTAACTCCGCTATTGTACGTCCGTATTAAATATTAACTTTCAACTTAAGTGAAAGGTCCATTCTAAAACAAAATTATATAGGTACATATTTCCCCCAAATAGTTTAGCGAAGGGCATGCCAATTAAAGCAGCTATTTCCGATTTTAGGTCAAACTAAATGCCACATATTTCCACCTAGCCCGGCTGGCTAGCTAAAATATCTGTCTGCAACTGAAATAGTCCGAACGGAAATATATCGGCTAATTGATCATTTAGAGCTCGGTCCATTTCCGTTGGTTTTTCAGGGGTATATTTAAGGGGCTGTGTTCGTCATCGCCGTACCCCGGAATATTATCAGTACTGTCTCTTCTCCTTTAAATCCAACCAAAGGTTGTCATCAAACGATCGCTTCTAGCGATAAGACCGCCTATTGTGTCACCCTATTTATAAGTTGTATACTGTTATTCTTGTCATTTGTATGGTGTACATAAAGAATATTCTATCTATCATCATCTAGACTTTTTGAGAACGGCTTCTAGTCTAAACAGATGCAGCGGGATACCAGAACTACATGGAGCGACTACCTTTCTGACCTCCACAACACTGTCCTGGGTAAGGCGATACCCCTTTTTTCCAATCATCAAATAACTTCCCCCGCTCTGGGCGGGGCGGGGGAAGTGTCCGACTTTTACTGACTAAACCCACCCATGTTTCTTTTTTTGCCCTACTTAAATGATCCGAGGCCGCGGTATCTCTTTCGAACAACCTGCAACCCCTGCAGGCGGTGGCCCTGGCAGGCCCCTCTGCTTTGCGCTGACATCTCCTTGAGGCGCGCGTGGAACATGAACGCGCCGTTGACAAGGCCTGTAGTTACTAGATGGACGGACGATGAGCTAGCCATTACTCACCGTCCACAGACCTGCATCTACGGTGGCCGGGAGTCGTCTTGCAGCGCCCGACGCCCGGAGCGTCTCCCATCGCGGCTGGTTTGTTTTAAGGTTCTCTCCCTCATACGATACCCCTTGATAAGAAATATCCCTTAACTTATACTAATTTTAAATAACATTGCAGTATGATCAAATGATCGGTAGTTTTTAATAGATTTCCCTATTAAACAATAATGTATTAGTCTGCCTCATTGGTCATTGCCCCTCTTATTGGCGTTGTTGTTGTTGTAGTTGGTGCCGTGGCTAAGCGTTTGACTGACCTACAGATAGTTGTTCCGGGTCCGGCTGTTTATGAGCTTCACTCACGATATAAGAGAAATTCCTAGTATGAGGCAAGTTAAAGCCAATTACGAATCGGATTTGCGTACCGAGGGTAAACGGGCACTTAGAGGGTTGATTTTTATACAACAAACAAAACCAAGACAGACAAACAGTTACACGAACAACAAAATGATCCTATAAGGGTTTTCCTTTTTGAAGTACGAAACAGTAAAGCAAATATTCTTGGTTTGAGCACTAGTGCCAATGACCAACGAAGCGTTCAGTTGAGAACACAAGTAATAGGTATAGATAATCCATTGTTACTATTACCCCATCAAAGCAGACGGCTTACTTTATGTTTATCGTTTTCTTACCCTAAGGCTACTGAGTTAACCCAACCGAGTTATCTAAACTTTGACCCTACTTTAGACTACCCCACTTTGTCTTTATGAAAATAAATAAACATAATATTTGGAGCTTCCATTTCTATTTAAGTTCATACGAACTTTTTCAAACTTCTTATAATTTAAACAAATTTTTTTTTACATCTGTTTAGTGACTAAACAGAAGGCTAGAGTTTCAATGCCGCCCATGGATAGATAGATAGATAGATAAATCATTTATTTGATGCAACAAAAACACAACACATGAATTAACACAAAATACATATATCAAACTGAGAAAAAAAAGAAATAGATTAAAAAAGGTAAAGCAGAAATAAGATTGACCCATAGACATTTAGACACATCACATACATATAACGGACGCCCACTACTGGTGTGTGTCTCAAGATTGCACCAAATAGGAGTCCAGCTCAGCATAATGCCAGGTAGACGTGACACAAGGATGTCGAGAAAATGCAAAATAACAAAATACGACGTTGTGCGGCGAATATTATGAAGGTGGGTAAGCACCCACATCTAAACTGATGTCTATGAGCGTCTGACTTGGCTAACAAACTGTCAACAAACTGTCTGTGAAAAATATCTCCCGGACATGCTGGCATCTCCGCGATGTTTACCTTGCCGAAGCAAGTTATAATAATCAAGCAAGGTATTCAAACAATAGTAGATTAAAACGGTTATAATTCTATCATGTACCTACAATAAAATAGTCGCCTAATACGTATGGCAAGGCAAAAATATCCTTCACGTCAAACAGTTTCGTCAACCTTTTTATATGAAATTTTCATCGTGCAGGCACTTTTTGATGAATAACTTCAATGGTTGTACGCAAAATACGCACCTCAGACGTGGAGTTGCGGACATCAGCCCGTTACATAAAACAATGGTTTAAGTATTGAGGAATGGGAAATCTTAATAATTTTAGTAATATTTCATACTAGCTTTTGCCCGCGGCTTCGCTCGCGTTAAATTCGGTATAACACACCAAGCAGACCTGCAGTTTTTGCTCTTGCGCCTGATTGATTTGTAATAGCAACGCTAAGTTTTCCCTTTTCTTCCCTCGTTCTCCCTCATATCCCACTTTTTTTTAATGAAAATTAGCCTATGTCCGTCTCCTGGTTCCCAACTATCTCTGTGCCAAAATTCATCAAAATCGGTTTAACCATTAAAGCGTGAAGAGGTAACAAACAAACTCACTTTCGCTTCTATAATATTAGTAAGGATTATAATTATATTATTACCAAGTAAAGTATTTAATTATGTATCTAAAAACAATTATTTAAATTAGATTATAATTACTTATTGTAAGTTTTTATAGTCTCAAAAATAAAGTAACATTATACCAATGTCATGCATGCCTGTGATTTGTGTAATTACTTTTAAAATACACTAAAATAATGGGTACAAAGTGTAATTATGCAGCTGGTGTGCTTATTGTTAAATAAATATAATTATGTAAAAATATATTTGGATTAAATGGATACAAACACTAGGGCCTAGGGGCCCAGGTTGTCGACTCGTCACGTAACCAGAAGGCTGGCTGGCCTAGAGCTGCTACCTGTAGTTTTTGCTCTTGCGCCTATTTATTGCAATAGCAATGCTAAGTTTTCCCATTTCTTCCCTCTTTCTCCCTCATAACTCAATCTTTAAAAAAAAATATAGTCTATGTCCGTCTCCAGGGTCCCAACTATCTCTGTACCAAAATTTATCAAAATAGGTTCAGCCATTTAGGCGTGAAGACGTAACAAACGAACTCACTTTCGCTTTTATAATATTAGCAAGGATGTTCTAAAACAAAGAAAAAAAAAGGATCGTCACTGTTGTTAAATGTCTACTTTACACAATGCGGTCGAGATTAACATATTAAGTAAAATAATGTCGGACCTAACGTGAATTTATATTTTTATCTTCCCAGGATACATTATTTTGAACCAGAACTTAACCAGCATTAAAATGGTGGCTTTTGTTTTTCGTTTATTCATTTTAACACATTTAACTTTATTTTTTTTAATATTTCTTAATTTTAAAAGAAAAAAAATGTAGCCCACCGCTATCGGGAAGAGGGTCCAAGCTACCGGCAGCTAGGGCTCCAGAGAGAGGAACCTAACGATACGAGCCGTGTCCAGGAGTAACGTTTTCGGAATCAGAAAATTTTAGTTTATAAAAAAACACGCTTAAGAAAAGGAGAAGATTTTATTGCGCTGGTAACCTTATTTCTAAGTCAATGTAAATTTGATTGACATGAATGTATCCCTACTAATATTATAAAAGCGAAAGTGAGTTTGTTTGTTTGTACGTCTTCACGCCTAAATGGCTGAACTGATTTGGTACAGAGATAGTTGGGACCCTGGAGAGGGACATAGGCTATTTTTTTTTTAAAAGATTGAGATATGAGGGAGAAAGAGGGAAGAAAAAGGAAAACTTAGCATTGCTATTACAATAAATAAGGCGCAAGGGCAAAAACTGCAGGTAGCAGGTACCTGTAAATCAAGAAAGGGGAACTGTGTTACCCCGAATTTAACGCGAGCGAAGCCGTGGGCAAAAGCTAGTGTTCTTATAATTTGAATGTGTTTTGTTTTGTGACAGGCAATCAAAACTAAACATGAGTACATCATTAAGCTCAATCAAACCAGGGAAATTTAAAAATTATGTTTTTTCGGGTTCCGTACCTCAAAGGTAAAAACGGAACCCTTAAAGGATCACTTTGTTGTCCGTCTGTCAGTCTGTCTGTCAAGACCCGTTATCTCGGGAACACGTGGAGGTATTAATTTGAAACTAAAACCTGTGTTTAAACTCAAATCTGTGTTCCTCAAAAACAGATACCGTCTTTTTTTGGTTTTATTTTGAATTTCATTTGATTTAATTGTGATTTAATTTTTTATTGAGATTTCATTTCGTTAAAATTTTAGTTAGGTTTTCAATTTTGATTTGATTTTTGTTTATATTTATTTTATTTGTTATTTAATGTGTTTTTTAATTGGGACTGTAAGGATCGTGTTATCTGAAATAAATGAATTAAAATTTTATATCGCAATTTTGTACGGAACCCTCGGGGCGCGCGTCTGACTCGACTCTTAGCCATTTTTTTTGGTGGGGTGGGTGGGTTTTGGTCAGTACAAGTCTGACATACCCCCCGCTCCGCCCAGAGCGGGGGAAGTCATTGGATGATTTCCCACCCGAAAAAAAAAAAAAAACATTTTTTTTCTGCATTCTCATCTAAACTAAACATGGATGTAAATTTTCAGCTTAACCGGAAACTGAGCCCAATTTAACTTCCGCGATTTTTTTACATATTTAGGGTTTACTCCCAACGGCCACCACTAAAACAGGCACCAGTGGTGGCCGTTGGATCAGTGCATTATTTTTTGTCATTGCATTGCATTTGTAACACATTCCACCAACAATTCGAGCTCGATTGGTCTGACTACAGTCACTTATGGCAGGGACAGTTGACACAATAAATAATATTTATCCTAACGACCCCCAGAGGTGGCAATTTAGTGGTGGCCGTTGAGACAAATATTATTTGGAATGTTCCAACGTCCGCCACTGATGGCCGTTGGGACAAAAAATAATGCACTGATCTAACGGCCACCACTAGTGCCTGTTTTAGTAGTGGCCGTTGGGAGTAAACCATATTTAGTTACACGCCAATAAGAGCGAGTTAAAGAAAAGATGCTCAAATTAGAACAATATGCATATCTGAAGGCAACGGAAAAGAAGAAAAGCGTCAAGAACAAAGATTAACGATCATTAAACGAATTCCCGGAAAATAGACAAACGGAATCAGATAAAACTGACATTCAATGAACGAAACAGTCACTCCTTTGATAAAAGGCAGATATGTTACATTAATTAACTTTGAAGACAAAAGGAAAACGCGGGAAAACACATCTTAGAAATAGAGGATTTAAAAAATGTTATACTCGCATTCAAGCATAATTTTTTTGCGCATGGGAAATCATCAAATGACTTCCCCCACTCTGAGCGGAGCGGAGGAGTGTCAGACTTGTACTGACTAAAACCCACCTATGTTCCTTCTATTGCCCTTTACGTTCCGGGGCCGCGGTATCTCCTTCGAACAACCCGCAACCCCGGCTGGCAGGCCCCTCTGCTTTGCTGAACGCGCCGTCGACACGGCCTGTCGTCAATAGACGGACGGACGGTGAGCTACCCATTACTTACCGTCCACAGGCCAGCATTTACATCTACAAGCATTGAAAGGGAAATTCATTTGTCTACACAGTAAAAAGATATAGCCGTACATGACGCAAGCTTGTACGGAACCCTCGGTGAGCGACCGACTCGCACTTGGCCGTTTTTCCTTTATGAGAATAAAGGCGTAAAATATTTTAGAGTCAGGGGTTGTAAACTTCAGGAACAATGCCTCTGACATATTTTCCTATGAGTAAACTTGTATAAAAAATGTTTACGGACAGAAAAGCCTATACACAGGTGCACAACAAAACTCTTTTATGATTATAACATCTTAGAAATGATTAAATGAACCAACGTGTCTGATAAGTTGGAGACTGCATTCGGGAAGGCAAGGGGGAAGTGGCAGGATAACCCGCAAAATTAAAATATAATTAGGTTTTTTACAATTTACAGCCCAGTGTCAAGTTGTATGTTGATTAAAATATAAATCACGATTGTAACGCGTATTTATAACCAGCTTTTAACTGTCCCATTCTATTCTATAAGTCCAAAGTCTGACGACACGGTTGGCGCAGTGGTTGAGCGATCGACTGCACGCTGCATGTTGCGGGTTCGACCCCCGCACGGAACAAATATTTGTATAACCTACAGGTAGTTGTTCTGGGTCTGGCTGCTTGTGTATGTGAGTTTCAATGTTTGTAAACGCACCCACGATACAGGAGAAATTCCTAGTGTGAGGCAAAGTATAAAAAAAAAAATCCTCACGATGTTTTTCCTTCGCCGATGTCTGTGATGTTTTCTATATTTAGAAAGTACGCACTACTTTCATGGACTGATAGTGCTTTATTTATATGGTCACGATCGTCATTTATATTTTAATCAACATATAACACGATCCATCTAATCCCATTGAATGACTATTTCATGAAAAAATATTCAAAAGGAATAAATAAGCCTAGAGGGTTGTATTGATGGTTCTCATGATTACAACTCTATAAAACCTTATTTGTTATGGTCGCAAAATTCTTTTATCAGCTTCGTTTTAATATCTTTTTTTCTCCTCCAATAAGAAGACAATGCGTATAGAAAAAACAATTAAATCATAGTTTCATAATTATTGATTAATGACAAAAGTACATTAAGTTCTATTATTTAATTTCTCACTAAGCGTATTGAAAAGAACGTCATTTGATTCACGTGAGAATTTATCACTGCTGTGCTCGGCTATATAACACCCTCGACTTGCGGCTCTAGTGTTAAATCCACCTCGACCGCAATGACTAAGTTGAACTTGTAACACTTGAATTAAATTGGACTATTAAGCAACATACAATCCGACATTACCTTCCTAAGCGCAGAAAACGTAAGAAAAATCTAATTTCCACCTTATGCAACAGAGAGCTTCATTGAGGCATAAACTAAAAAAAACAAAGCCAGAGACATGACAAAGAACAAGATCAAAACAAAAAACTACGGCGGGGTACTTTTTACCCAATACACAAGAATACTGAAATTGATGAACCCGGTAGCAAAGTTAGTCATAAACAAAAACAGACATACGGAGAATAGATAAGATTTTATATTTATCTTTTTTCATTTCCAGACAGACATAAACTAAGCGATGTTTATGGCTTAAAAAAATATGATTATGCCATCCTATCTCCGTTGGGTTTACGTGACGAATCATTTCCGTATCCACGAACTTGAACGTTGAAAAAATCGGGTAGGTTCATGACGAAATTTTGAGAATTTTCATCTTTGTCATCTTGGTCTAAATGCGGAAATGCGGTAATTCAGCGGTCAATAATGTCACCGCTGGATAAAGCAATACAACAAAACATGATTCTGAATTGCTAAAAATTACATGTTAACATGCGATCCGATAAAAAACAGCAAAGAAAAAAAAACAAATTAGTGCTTAAAAGCACTGGAGAACAGATACCGGTAAAACCAAGGAAATTGCATAAAACACACCTATATTCAAGCTCTTCAAAATTTCTTCTAAAAATGTATTTTAGCAGAAAATCAGCTTTTGTGTCGCTGAAAGCGAATTTTAGCTCTGAACACGAAATGAATGGGCTCCAATTTGTATGCATTAGGTACACGGCAACTTTGTACCTATTCGATGGGTTACGTCTAACTCATTTAACCCCATTTCTACATTCATTTTGACACATTTTCTCACTGGGGTTTTTTTTGTGACGTCACTATTTTATTTTACGAGAGCTATCAATACCGTTATACTTGCCTCCGATCTTCTTTCTTCGATTTCTGTTTTTGTTTCAATTTTAGCCTTTTGTGTTATGATGGTTTCTCACACAACTTTATATCGAAAATTCATTTTCCATCGATACTAAAATATCATACATAAAGACATCAAAGAACAAATATGTATTTAAGAAGATAACTCAAAAGCTAAATATATGAAAAAAAATTTAAACTGGACCTCGGGAGTTTAAAAGCGAAGGGCGGGCCGTTTTTGTGGGACTGTTTCTTGTAACTTGACGCTCAAAAATTGCTGATTATCAGCCTAATTTGAATAAATGACTTTTGATTTTACTCTTTTGATTAATTGAAAAATCTCGTAACAAACACACAAAAACAAATAAAAACTGCATGACAGACAGACAAAAAAGTGATCTTATATAAACATATAGTTCAGTTTTTTTCTTCCTTTTTAGGTGCAGAAACCTAAAAAACAGTCGATATGAGATTCCTCGTTTTTCTAGAAGCCCGTTTAAAAATACAAAACACACACAGATACATCCACAATTTAACCAAATAAAGAACAATGTGACTCATTGGTAAACAATGTTGTATAACCCGATAACCAATGCTTCGACTTGATTGCAACTCAGATATCAATACTAGCCTCATTGATCTGTCTCAGTATCGCTGATCAACAGAAGGGGCGAACATTATAATGGGTCCCCTCCGATCTCATTTGCATCTCTTCTGTCAACCGAACAAATTGAATTCAAGAGTCAACTGAAGGGGATGGGTTAGCTGTCACTTGTGTTCCCTACATTGCGAAATTTGGTTGTAATTGAGACGTTATAAGATTATTATTGAAAGAACGCTAACTTTATACGTAGTCAGAACGCATGACTTCCTGCCAATCTTCTTATAGTAGTAGTAGATGTTTGAATAAAATGAGTAAATGAGTAAGACAAGTGTAATTTACGAAATGCACCAATGACAGCGTTACTTACAAATAATGTTTACTCGTGTATTCACCACCGCATCACAAACTCATGAGACATGCGCCATTTTATGACGTCACAAGATTTATTCGCTCGTAACAGTTTTAAGAACATTAACTTGACTTAAGAAGTGACTCGCGTTTTACTTTCAACTCATTTTATTTTCCTGACATCAAGTCTTTTACTGTCCTAGGAGACGCAAAGGGTCTTAACTTATAGACCCTTTGCGTCTTTTACTTCTGTTTGTCGGTCAGAGACAGAGTTAAGTTTGAACTTTTTTTATTCTTTATTGCATAAAAATAATAAAAAATATATGAAAATAAATTGCAATACTACAAATTATGTACAACGGCAAGCTTAACCCAGAATTGGGTTTTTGGAACAAAGTTCCTAATCGCGCGCTAAACGGAAAAAATCAAGACCAAAAGTTGCAACGACGCGTTTTGCTATAGTTGTAGGCCGTGCAGCGTGCGCGTGTTTCTCTGTCAATCTCTCTCTTTCTCTCCCATAGAAAGCAAGCCAGTTATTTTCGTTTCGTCTTTCTATTTCGCATTGAACAGTGTGGTGTCGCGACAATTATTTTTGTTGAGTGTATACAGGTTTTTTATACATAATAAATAATAACTTCGTTCCATCCGGGTGTCCCTTGACACCTCTCAAGTTTTCTCAGTCAGAAAAAGGTTTAAAGAGGGGTTTTGACATAATAAAATATAGTTCGATATACTCTACGTATGTTACGTTTCTTAGAAACGTTATACCTAGATGTTCCTGAATTATTGGTTATGTTTATATCAAGCAGAAAGAGATTTAAAAGAGTAATAAAGCGGACATCCTTACTAATATTATAAAAAGCGAAAGTGAGTTTGTTTGTTACATTTTCGCGCCTAAATGGCTTAACCGATTTTCATGAATTTTGGTACAGAGATAGTTGGGACCCTGGAGACGGACATAGGTTATTTTTTTTAAAGCGAGAGGTGAGGGATAAAGAGGGAAGAAAGGGAAAACTTAGCATTGCTATTACAATAAATAAGGCGCAAGGGCAAAAACTACAGGCAGCAGGTACCTGCAAATCAGGAAAGGGGAACTGTGTTACCCCGAATTCAACGCGAGCGAAGCCGCGGACAAAAGCTAGTAAGGAATATATTCATACGAAATTTTTGAGACACACAAGTGCTCCCTCACAAGCAGACGTGTGACACTAGACAGAACGATTTGTTACCAAGGAGTATCCTTTTGACCGTTTTCGCCCATCGAGGCCAATTTCAGCGGAGACTAGCCATCTGCGCGCGAGATATTCAAATTCAAATAATTTATTTCAGATAAATCCATATATCCATATATACTAACATTAGGCTAAGTTACTTTACTACTAACAATTAGTAGTAAAGTAACTTAGCCTAATGTTAGTATTACAATTAATTTAAAATCACACTCGTTATGTGGATAAGTGTGTCTGTCCACCTTCGTAAGAGGGGAGAGTCCCACCGATCAGAAAACACATTCAGGATGCCATTGGAGGACGAGCGCAAGCGCGCCATCATGGAAGCGCATCGCTTCCGCATGATCGCGGCGAAACCGTCGACACCCGCGCATGCGAACATCCCTGACGCGCTACATCGCCTCGACAACCCCAAAAGCACCCTGAATGCATTATAGGGCACAAGTGTGTGCGCAGGCACAAGTGCACTCTCTGTTCCCTCACTTTCATAGTCCTATGGGACTGCAATGAGAGAACCTGAAACCAAGCCACCTGCCGCGGCGGACATCCGGCGCCGCGTGACGACTCCCGACCACCGTAGATGCGGGTCTGTGGACAGTGAGCAATATGTATCTCACGGTCCATCTGACGTGTCGACGGCACGTTAGGCGCGTCGCCCACACGACCAACGGTCGAGGCGCAGTCGGGGCGCGGGCGCGTTAGGCGCGTCGCCCACACGACATTTGTAAAGAAAATCTCGTTGGGGCGTGACTCTTATGTGAGTTTTTCTTTACAAATGTCGTGTGGGCGACGCGCCTAACGCGCCCGCGCCCCGACTGCGCCTCGACCGTTGGTCGAGGCCTCTAAGTGATGTCAGTAAAGCAGAGGGGCCTGCCCGGGCCACCGCCTGCCGGGGTTGCGGGATGTTCGAACGAGGTACGATCCTAGAACGTAAAGGGCAAAATAAGTGACATGGGTTGGTTTTAGTCAGTAGAAGTCTGACACTCCCTCCCTCAGTCCGCCCAAAGCGGGAGAAGTTACTTGAAGTTTTGCCACTGGCCAAAAAAATAGTGGTATATGGCGTGAAAAAGTTTAAGCCACGCTCAAGCTCTTCTTCGTCGGTCTCAAATCTCGTCCATATTTTCTAATATCTAATATTCTTCTCCAGCTCAGTGCTCATAAAACAGTACCTAGGTGTTAACCAAACATTACGGCCATCTAAGGAGTAGTAAATAACGTTATCAAAGCAGCGATATAACGTATCTAGGTGCCTTTAGTACTCGTAAAAAGCTATTTTAGAAGAAAGATGGGACCTAATATTTTATTTTATCTGACAAGATGTGGACAGGGCCTTACAAACTAGAATGTTTAATAGATATTTTATTGTTTCATAAACAATAAAAATTGGTACAGAGCTACAAGGATTTTCTGCCACTCATACGAGTGCTTCTGCTGATACTGTTTTAAAAATAAATATAATGTTTACAATTTAAAAAAAATGACATTAAAAAAAATACTAAAAAACGTGGGAAAATAAGTTTACTTCCGGAAGTCGGTGAATCATGTTTGTTTCGTTGACTTTTTTGCCACAGACTTCCGGAAGATATTTCCCACTTTTCTAGTTTTTTTTTTGGAGCCGAGTTTTATTTTTGCAAAAAAGTTTTTTATTTCAGCATTTTTAGTTTTGGTATGATGATATCTCACACAATTTTTTATCGAGTCATCTTCCATTGTTACTAAAAGAAATGAGAAAATGATCCATATAAAGATGGAGCAAACATATGTATTATAGACGATAATTCTTATACTACCCTAAAAATATAAATAAAATTTATATGGAACCACCTCGGAAGTATGTATATCCTTTCTAACAAAAAAAATATTTTGTAAATTCGTTCACAGTTGGCGGAGTAATCGCTGAATATACGTAAGAAAAATATATACGGTCGAAGATAAAAGCTCTTCCTTTTTTTAAGTCGGTTTAAAAAAGAACCCAATGTTAACAACATTGCTTTTTTACACTAAACAGCCTGATGTGAAACGATGATGCGGCCTAGGGTGAATCATGCTTAAAGAAACCAATTCATTCTAACTTTGAAGAGATCGTGATTTTAATTATCTGCGAAAAGAAAAGCTGGCTGTCAATTTTGACGACAGGGTTGGCGCAGTGGCTGAGCGATCGACTGCTGCGCTGCATGTCGCGGGTTGGATTCCCGCATGAAACAAATATTTGTATGACCTGTGCAGATAGTTATTTCTGTGTGGTCTGGCTATTTGTGTATGTGAGTTTATATGTTTGTAAACGCACCCACGATACAGGAGAAATTCCTAGTGCGGGGCAACGTTTTAAAAAAAAATACAAATTAGCTCGCTATAACATACCTTTAAGATGTACAATATTTAATGCGTCTTTCAATATTCGTTTATCATTCACCATCATCATGCATATAAAATAACATGCAAATTCACATGAAGTCAAACAATTATGTAAACAAAAGGATCTCCGGAATTCCTTCTTCGAAAATGTCAAACCTTTTTAGATTAAAAAGGTTTTTTCCCCAATGTGATTGATGAACTTTCGCTCTTACACTCTTCCCTCCAAATTATCGTAACAGGACTTGATCGATTAGTCTTTGATTTTACAATTTTTTTGGGTTCTAGAAAAAACAGAACCCTTATTGAATCACTTTTTTGTCCGTCTGTCTGTCAAGAACCTTTATGCAAAACAACTTAATAAGCAGCAATCTCAATATTGCAGTGTTTGGCGTGCTCCTTACTTCCTTACTAATATTATAAAAGCGAAAAGTGGGATATGAGGGAGAAAGAGGGAAGAAAAGGAAAAACTTAGCGTTGCTATTACAAATCAATCGCAAGCGCAAGGGGAACTGTGTTACCCCGAATTTAACGCGAGCGAAGCCGCGGGCCAAAGCTAGTCCTTACTAATATTATAAAAGCGAAAGTGAGTTTGTTTGTTACCTCTTCATGCTTTAATGGCTAAACCGATTTTGATGAATTTTGGTACAGAGATAGTTGGGAACCAGGAGACGGACATAGGCAATTTTTTTTTAAAGTGCGTTGTGAGGGAGAAAGAGGGAAGAAAAGGGAAAACTTAGCAATGGTATTACAAATCAATAAGGCGCAAGAGGAACTGTGTTACCCCGAATTTAACGCGATTGAAGCCGCGGGCAAAACTAGTAATATTATAAAAGCGAAAGTGAGTTTGTTTGTTTGTTTGTTACCTCATCACGCTTTAATGGCTAAACCGATTTTGATGAATTTTGGTACAGAGATAGTTGGGAACCAGGAGACTGACATAGGCAATTTTTTTTAAAGTGTGTTGTGAGGGAGAAAGACAGAATACTTAGCGTTGCTATTACAAATCAATAAGGCGCAAGGGGAACTGTGTTACCCCGAATTTAACGCGAGCGAAGCCGCCGGCAAAAGCTAGTCGTAAATGAAAATACAGCGACAGCTACCAGGGCGGCAGGAAATAAAAGCACTTCGCTTGACGTTCACGAGTTCACGACTGATTTATCAGTTCTGCAGACTAGATTGGATTAATATTCATTTAAGGTATTGCAGCGGAGACGAAAAGGAATGATTATTTTTATATGCTGGACTTATTTTTTAACTTTATTCCTTTGGACTTGTGTTTTGCTGTCTTTCCGTAAATAAAATAATCCTGAACACATTATTAGTTAAACGTTGCCCCACACTAGGATTTTTTCCTAAACCGTGGGTGCGTTTACAAACATTTAAACTCACATACACAAACAACCAGACCTGAAACAACTACCTTTAGGTCATACAAATATTTGTTCCGTGTGGGGATTGAACCCGCGACACGCGGCGTAGCAGCCAATCGCTTAACCACTGCGCCAACCGTGTCATCAAACTCATATCATTTTTCTATTATGATTCTGCTAAATCGCCATTTTATACCCCTGAACTTTACTAAAATATCAACATAGAACCATACGTCATAAGTCCAAGCAACTTCTATTATTCCGCCAAATATAACTCAAGTTGACCTTTATAATCCAAGCACTCACAAACATTCGCCCACAACGACTTTTAGCGAGAGGTATGTTATTGTTTGTATTAAAATAGATCGAAAATGAACTCAAGAATGGCTTCTGAAGTCTTTATCGATTTTCAACAGAGCTTTTAACGTTATTAGAGCCGTGAAAGCAATAAAAAAGGATTTATTTAACATATTTTATTTATTTACTTTCATTCATACTTTTACATTTTTAAATATTTCTTAAAACATAAAACATATCCTTAGTAATATTATAAAAGCGAAAGTGAGTTTGTTTGTTACGTCTTCACGCCTAAATGGCCAAACTGATTTTCATGAATTTTGGTACAGAGATAGTTAGGACGGGCATAGTCTTTAGTTTTTTTTTAAGTGAGGAAAAGGGGAGAAAGAAGGAAGAAAATGGGAGACAATGATTTTTTTTTTTCGATCATCACGGGGGTAAAGTTAGCGTTAGCCCAATGTAACTATGCCACGCGGACGAATTTAAATATAAAAGTAGTTGTCCACAAAATAAAATATTTAACATGAAGCAAACAGTAGTCAATCAACAAAACGTCGAACAAAATCACTTTTCGCGCCAAGTCACTTGAAGTTCTGATTTCAATTGCTCGCTCAACCGCGAAGAATTAATAAAAAAATTGAAATTAGAACATAATGTTACGAAGACGACTGCGCTGCGGTCATCAATCGATGACAATTTAAATGTGTGTCATTACTTCCATGAAATTGATCCCCATTATTGTGTTTTCCAAAATCAACAAGTCAGCTAGAAAAATATCAGCCAAGTACAAGTCGGACTCTCACACTGAGAGTTTCATAAAAACTTGTGACTTAAACGCAAACGGCCATACCTTTTGACTACATAGACTAAGAGGGTTGATTTCTTGAGATAAAGAGTCTTGACAGCCAAACAGACAGACAGGCGGGCAACAAATCCATCCATCATCCATTCTATAAGGGTTCCGTTTTTTCCTTCTGAGGTCCGAAGCTGTAAAAATAGGTTAATACACAATTGTTCGCCACCCCTGCACCATTAAATGCCACATATTTTTGGAACGAAGTTCCTTATAGCGCGTTGCGAAAGGGGTCTAAACGGAAAACAATAAGACCAAAAGTTGTAACGACACTTTTTGCTATAGTTGTAAGCCGTGCGGCGTGCGCGAGTTTATCTGCTGTGTGTCTCTCTCTCTTATAGAAAGCAAGCCACTTATTTTCTTTCTATGTCGCGACGATTATTTTTGTTGACTGTATTCAGGTTTTTTGTACATAATAAATAATATCTTCGTTCTATCCGGGTCCCTTGACACCTCTCAAGTTTTTTTAATCATAAAATAAGTAAGGTTTAGCAGCCCTAGTATCTTGGGCAAATCACTGACTTTGTACTGTAATACCAGCTGCAAAGTTTGTAACAAAAACGTCCCCGCACGAGAACATATATTTACTGTAGAGAAATACGCTGAAGATGAATTGCCTAGAAGTTAAACCTTATCTGTCCTCTACAGACGCCCTCTTCAGTATACAAAGTTGCACTCTGTGCAACATAAACAGAGTTTATTTTACGGTACACTAGACGTATAGTGCTAAGATGGTCGTGTAAAGAAAATATTAAACAGTGGGGCCTACCAGGGCCAATGCCTGCCGGGGTTGCGGGTTATTCGAAAGAATATCGTGACCCCGGAACACAAAGGGCAAATGAAGGAACATTAGTAGTTTTTATTTAGTAAAAGTCTGACACTCCACCCCCCCCCCCCCCCCCTGCTCCGCACAGAGCGAGGTAAGTTATTTGATGATTTCTCAGTGGTGAAAAGAAAACGTCAAGCTATACAAAACGAGATCAAAAGAATCTCTCATTGCAGGGAAAATCAGTACAATGTGAGGCTATAATATTCTTGAAAATATAGATATGGATGTTTTCAGTGTGTACCTCACTTTTTTAACCAACTTCAAACAAGGAAGAGGTTATAATTGATATATATGTAGAAGGAGAGTTCTATATTTGACCTTTTTTAAGTATGTTTACCGATTACTCCGACAACTGATTTTCATAATTCTTTTTTTGTTCAAAATACTTCTGAAGTGGAGTGGAATATCAATTTTATTTAAATTGCTTAGGTAGTTCATTTATCGTCTATAATATATTTTCTTCTATGTCTTTATGGATGATATATGTATTTGTATATGGATGATGATGATGAAAAACAACGCTAAGCCCTTTTATTCTTTTTAAATCTTTATTTAAAAATTTGAGTATTCGAATGTCTTTGCGAACCAGCCTGTACTGTGATAGGTTTGAACAATGTTATCAAACCTTTTACTGTACGTTACTGATGAACCTATTCAACTTAACTAAGTTGTTACAAAGTTCAGGATTATGTGTCAAGTGACCCGGAACGGTTCGCCTGTAAACGGGCGGCCATCATGGAGTTGAGAATGATGAAATTAAATTAATGAAAAATTAAATGGCTGGAGTTATTAAAACTATCAACTTTGGAAAGATGACGGTAAGAATCGTCTTACCGTCATCTTTCCAAAGAAAAAATCTTCATCTTATCCATCGGGATAAGATGAAGATTTTTTCTTTTCGTAAGGTTTTAGTACTGATTTTCAGCTGCATCCGGTTAGACTGGAAACCGACCCCAACATAGTTGGGAAAAGGCTAGGCAGATGATGTTAGGTTTTATTTAACTTGCCTTGTTTATTAGTTGACTGCTACGTTGGCTGGGAGTTCGATTCCCGCACGAAACAAATATTTGCATGTAGTTGTTCCAGTTTAGCTGTTATTATAGTAAGTTTAATTTTTCCACAACCCCGTTAATACTGAGTACTACGATACCCCTTGGTAAGACTGGTTGTCAGATTTTCGGGACACTGACTATCTGTAACGACTGTCAAAGATCTTCAAATGACAGGGACCAACAGCTTTACATGTTTTCCGAAGCACGGAAGAAACTCGGTATCTAACGGATGGTCACCCATCCATAGACCAACCTTGCCAAGAACGGCTTAACCTCAAGATCGAACCGAGCGGCTGCTATTGTCTAGAGACGAGTCCCTCATATAAAATAATCAATCAATACATCCTGTAAGTGACAGTGTAAAGCTTAACATCTCCCCAGCACTCGAGACATAAATTCGAATCGATTATAAATCGATGCCCACCACTCGATTAAGGCTACAAAAGAACCCCATCATAAGAACACTAGCCCTAATTATTGGGGTGGCAGAATTAATCACTTCCAAAACTAGTGGCAACTCAATATGGAGACGATGTTGGTTTAGTCCTGGCATGTTTAATAACTAAAATGTTGATGCAATAATAGGAAACAGGGAAACGGGAGAAATTGAAAGCTCAACTTGATTCTTATAGCGTATTTCATAAGACTTATAATAACTAAGTGTTATTATAAGTCTTATGAAAAGCGCTCGTTTCTTTAATGACATATCTTACGAGCATCAAATTGACTTATTTTGCACTAAAACAAACACAGCAAGAAAACTTTTAGCCAAATATTTTTTTTGTGAATGAAGCACCGGCTTGTGGTCCTTAAACTCGCGTGTATGTAGTAACGTAAAATCCTTACTAATAATATTATAAAAGCGAAAGTGAGTTTTTGTTTGTCACGTCTTCACGCCTAAATGGCTAAACCGATTTTGATGAATTTTGGTACAGAGATAGTTGAGACCCCGAGGACGGACATAGGCTATTATATTTTTTTTAAGTGAGTAATTAGGGAGAAAGAAGGAAGAAAAGGGAAAACTTAGCTTTTCTATTACAATGAAAATAATGAAAGGCGCAAGGGCAAAAACTACAAGTATCAGGTACCTGCAAATCAGGAAAGGGGAACTGCGCTACCCCGAATTAAATGCGAGCGAAGCCGCGGGCAAAAGCTATAAAGCTATACGTTATAAATAAAATAAACACCATAACTTTAACTTTCGGCTTCTAATAAATCTTTAATGTTAAATATCTGTGGAGGCTTGTTATTAGCAACTTTATAATTTACTGTTTTTACTTTTTATTTTGTAATTAGTCTGTAAGCCTTCTTAAAAGTAATAAAATAAAATAGAATTAAATCCCTCGTCAGTCGAGTCGTTGCAAGCGCAACTGCTGAGCATAGAACTACATGCTCAGGGTTCGAATTCCAGGTCAAGCAATGTTCAAATTCGAATTATTTTATTTGTTGAACATAGGTTGAGCAAACACAGGTACAGACGTCAATATTAATAACATAAAGGCTATGCCCAACTGTCATTTGTCTTGCTGTCAGCGGCGTACAAACATTATGAGTACTATGATTAGGGGCCATCCATAAAGTACGTCACATGTAAAGGGGGGGGAGGGGGTCGACGAAATGTGACATGTTGTGACAAGGGGTGGGGGGGGTCCTAGTTTTGTGACATCACATTTCAAATTTAATAAATTGAATCGCGAAATTTGAAATATTAAATTATTTTTTAGTTTTCTCTATAAATTAGGTATTTTTGGATGTAAAATTGCAAATTTGTGACGTCACACTAGGGAGGGGTCTCACAAATGTGACCACCTGTGACAAGGAGGGGGAGGGGTCTAAAAATCATGAAATTCGTGTTACGTACTTTATGGATGGCCCCTTACAAGAAAAATATATCTGCTTAGCCTTTTCCCAACTATGTTGGGGTCGGCTTCAAGTCTCATCGGATTTAGTTGACTACCAATATTTTACATGGAGCGACTGCCTATCTAAGCTCCACAACCCAGTTAGTACTAGCTAATTACGATACCTTTAAAAATACCCCTACAAAAATGTATTTATTATATGCCTTCGAAAACACAGCAATGATATGAAGAAGCAGTCCTTATGATTCTGTAAAGTTCGAGAATATCCACCCAAATTAGTCAACCTATCGAGAATACCTTCTTATTTCTGGCACAGAGGGCGGAGAATACTTTGCCGCCAATATAGCTGTCAAGTGTCATTGCATTCTTGTGATTCTTTCGATGTGCACTAAAAGTTTTACAAAGTGTGTTATCTTTATGAGAAGTGTCTCAAAGTTGCAGAGATATTGTTATAAGTGCGTGCTGGAAACACAGCAGTGTTTATTATGTGTGCGGATACGGTAAGTACGAATGAAAGAGCCGCGGATGTTGCTTCGGAGGGAGAACATCCATCGAGCTCTGGGCAATCTGATAGCAGCTCCTCTTCATCCTCGGAGTTTGAGGAGGGGATGGCATCACCCTTGCCCAACAAGCGGTCTCGTGGTTTGGCACGTAAGCGTAAGATGAAACCTGTTCGGACCGATCCGAGAATAGATAGCCTGATGTCTCAGATGTCATACATTTCAAACTATTTAAGTCAATATCCCGTATATTGCAGTAGCACAAACTCACAAACTCAGCAGTTAGTTAATAGTACCGACAACAATCAAAAGAGTTCTGAAAATTTCATTACCTTACCTACTCAACCCGAATCACTGTCCCTTAAGTGGGATTCCTTAAATACTGAAATTGATGATAAACGGATTATCCCAGCTAGTGATAATGATAGATTTCTAGAGTTGAATAAAATGCAACAATTTAACTCGCAGGCTTGGAAAGGCATTAGATACAAGCAGGTCTTGCAGGGCTGTTTAGCAACCCCTGGATTTACTGGTCTTCAGATAAATGATGAGCTATGTCACTTTAATAAGAGTAAAGACTATTTAGCGTCCACAGAGTTGCTTTTAGCTGGTTTGTCAAATAAAGTTCTAGAGCAGAGACAATTATTAAGATCAGGCTTACAGTCGATTGTTGATTGGGCTAGTGCCAATCCTCAGGTCCTAAATCCATCTAATTTAGTTGAGAAAATGTCTTCTACCTTTGGACCCGGTTCTTCATGTCATAAGAACTCGGAAACCACTATGCAGATTATTTGTGGAAAACGGTCTGAGTGTATTGAAGTTAGACGTGATCGGTTGTTAAAGGAGATAGGGAACGAAAACCTAAGGAACACATTAAGAAATGTCCCACCCAGCTCTGAATACTTATTCAGCAGAGAGGCTTTGCAGCCTATAATACAGTCCCTCGGAGGGTCTCAGATTTGGCTGAATACTCCTGCTTATTTAAAGGAAAGGCGTGGTCCAGAGCGGGGTGGTCATTCCTTTCAAAATAAAAGAAGTTACAATTCTAATAAGAATCTTAATAAGAAGTCAGATAAGAAGTTTAAACAATCATTTCGTAAGACGCGGCCCTTTCGTCAACGTCGTTCCAATACAGAGGGCTCAAACTCTAAACCCAGAGAAAATTGACATGCAACGGGATTTCAGAGGGGGTTGCCTGAAACTTGCCTTGAACAGATGGGCCCAGTTGGGAGCAAACCAATTTATTTTAAAGTTAATAGAGGGCTACCGCATCCCCTTCAGGATAAAACCTCTTCTGAAATACCCAACCAAAAATTTTTTAGAATGCCTGTCTACCAAAGTTTCCACACAGATGTCACAGATGGTAGAGGACTTAATAAGCAAAGGTATTTTAGAGAAACCGTTGTCACAAGACCCGGGCTTCTATTCAAAAATGTTTTTAATAAAGAAATCGGATGGCGGATGGCGCCCAATTTTCGACCTCAGAGCTCTGAACAATTTCATAACAACAAAACATTTTTATCTGATTTCACAATTAGAGGTAGTAGACTTTCTTCAACCAAACGACTGGCTAGTGAAGATCGATCTTCACCAGGCCTATTTCCATCTGAGTGTCGCGGAGACCCACAGAAGGTTTTTACGGGTGGTTTACAAGGGAGAAATCCTCCAATTAACAGCGCTTCCATTCGGCCTTTCCTCAGCACCCCGTACTTTTGCAGCAGTATCAAACTGGGTGGCCGAAGTCCTACGGGGTCGGGGTATACGCCTTTTAGTGTACCTCGACGACTATCTCCTGGCTTGTCAGGACAAATCCAAGCTCATGGCTCAGGTTGCGGAAACACTGGTCTTGTTGGAATCTTTGGGTTGGCATGTAAATTACCAGAAATCGGTAACCCAGCCCACTCACAAACTAGAGTACTTGGGGCTGGTCTGGGACACCCAAAACCGTACAATAGCTTTGCCCTCCCGGAAAGTTCTGGGTATAAAAAACTGCCTCATAAACATCTTAAGCCGCGACAGCTGCTCGTTAAGAGAGCTTCAGGCTTTGCTGGGCAGGCTAAATTTTGCCAACCATGCAGTCCCTCAAGGCCGGCTTCACTGCCGCCGGGCACAGCGCTTTCTGAGAAAGTTCACGCGGGGAGGTCAAAAAAGACTGCTATGCCCCAGTGTACGAGAGGACTTGCGGTGGTGGTTGGAGGCCATAGAGGGCAGTCCAACCCCCCTTTACAAGAGGGAAATAACACATTTCCTAACCACAGACGCAGCGGATGCGGGCTGGGGAGCAAATTTAAACAGTCAATATCTTTCGGGCAAATGGGCACCATATCAAAGAACCTGGCACAGCAACATGAAGGAGTTGTATGCCGTATTCACAGTGATCAGGTCCCAGGGTTCTCTGTTACAGAATGCCCATGTCCTAGTACAATCGGACAACAGGACGCTAGTAGCGTACATCCGGAATCAGGGCGGAACGCGCTCACTAAAGCTGCTAGGACTAACAACCAGGCTACTGGAATTGACTTTTCAATTCAACATAACTATGACAGCATTCCATCTGCCGGGGAATCTGAACAGCATTGCAGATTGCCTGTCAAGGGGAAGACCAATACCACAGTGGCATCTGCTACCACCAGCCACGGAGGCAATTTTCAGATGGTGGGGCACCCCCGAAGTGGATCTCTTTGCAACAAGAGAGACCGCAGTCGTCCCGAGATATGTGACTCTAGACTCGAGAGATCAGGCGGCTCTATTCTGCGATGCTTTCAGCCAGGATTGGGTTTTTCAAACGGCGTGGGTATTCCCTCCTCCGAGCATGATACCCAGGGTCCTGTCACACCTAAACAGGGCAGTGGGGACATATTATGTAATAGCACCACAGTGGACCCAGTGCTTCTGGTACCCGGATCTCCAGGCACGCGCTCTAGCCCCTCCCCTACCGATAGAGAACTTGAGAGAAGTTCTGGTGGACTGGACAACGGGGTTGAACCCTCCTCAAGTAGACAAGCTGAACCTACAGGCTTGGAAAGTTGGGGGTGGGAAGACCATGTGACTAGTTGGAGTAGGGATGAACAGCAATTGCTGAAGAAGAGCTGGCGAAGCTCTACTTTAAGTACCTATAGTGCCCCCTTAAAAAGATGGTTAAATTGGTGCAAGTTACATAACATAAATAGTAAAAGTCCGGAGGGTAAAGATGTGGCAAGATTTTTGGCCAATTTATATTTACATAATAAATTTGCATATAGTACAATTCTATTACATAAGTCAGCTATTTCAACATATTGTGCAGCCACATTAGAAAATCTGTCAAAGAATTTTTTTATTCAACAAGTTTTAAAAGCTATCTCTCTTTCTAGACCACACCCAACTAAACTCCCTGTATGGGATGTGAATGTTCTGTTCGACTGGTTGAAGTCATCCACTTCTTCAAATTCTCTTTTCGACTTAAGCAGGCGGACTGCGTTAATACTTTTATTAGCTTCCGGTCGTAGGTTACACGACCTTACCCTCTTAGAACTTGGTGAGCAAAGGTTTGCAGAGACCGAGGACACTGTGACTTTCTGGCCGAGATTTGGGTCAAAAACAGACACAGGGTCGCACAGGCAATCAGGCTGGCTCCTCTTACGGCACCAGAATCCTAAGATCTGTCCAGTGACTCATGTAAAGGAGTTGATTAAACAATCAGAGGCTAGACGTGGCCAGGACAGTCAAGTTAAACCTCTTTTCATATCTGTTACCGGAGTGGTTAAACCTGCGTCCAAAACAATAATTTCAGGTTGGGTGCGGTCAATATTTAAACTTGCAAAGATTGATGCCCCCCCAGGTAGTATAAGATCAGCTGTTGCCTCTCGGGGATGGCTTGACAATAGACCCATACAAGAAATATTGGATAGAGGAAATTGGAAGTGTGCACAAACATTTTTAAAACATTACTGTAAAGAGGTGAACATGTCTAATAATGAGGCTACCATGGGTTTACTATATAATAATTTTGAAACAGTTTAATTAAATATAGATACCTAGATAATTTAGTACAAATACCTCTTATAAAATTATTCTAGAAGAGGATGTGATCTCAGTTTTGTTGTCCAAATTTTGATCTCAAGGGCAGATCTATTATTTTATTATGGTTAATCCATAGTCACTGATTAACTTTAAGCTTAAAGTTTTATAATTTGTTATTGATTGATAAAGAGATATTATAGTAGAAGATCAGTATAATTTCTATAAGTTAATGAAAGGAATAAGTTTTGTGTTTTTTATTTTGTGTTGATTTTGATAACATAGAAGAGTTAGCTATATTATTAGCAACCTTCTAGGTGTTAGATTTTTGTTAAATTTGTTTTATTAAGTTTTCCTGTAAAGAAAATTAAACTTTTAGAGTTTAATAAATGAAACTTTCATTGTAAGAATTAATTGTTTAATTTTAACTCCAATTTAACAAATTGCATTCACATTGCATTCTTGTGTTTTATTATTTCTGATCACCAGCAGATATCAAACAGGTCTTCATATCATTGCTGTGTTTTCGAAGGCATATAATATGACTGTTTTGCATTAAAACAAAACAGGTATTATATGTTGAAGAAAACACAGCAATGAAGCAAGGAGCTTGCTGATGATGAAGACTGCAATGACACTTGACAGCTATATTGGCGGCAAAGTATTCTCCGCCCTCTGTGCCAGAAATAAGAAGGTATTCTCGATAGGTTGACTAATTTGGGTGGATATTCTCGAACTTTACAGAATCATAAGGACTGCTTCTTCATATCATTGCTGTGTTTTCTTCAACATATAATACCTGTTTTGTTTTAATGCAAAACAGTCATATTAAATTTTATTTATGTTTTTTTTATTTAACATGGGAACGACGGGCCTGTTGGTCTAGTGGTTAGTGGCCCTGACTGCTGAGCCAGAGGTCGTGGGTTCTATTCCCACCCAGGACAAACTTTGTGTGATGAGCATGATTGTTTGTTCTGTGTCTGGGTGTGATTTAAGAATAATAAGAATAATTAAGAATAATTTATTTAAAAAAGTAGATATTACAAAAGTACATTTAGGTGCTGTAGTGTAATTTCTTAAACAATTTTAATTAGCGCTTATAAATAAACTATGACTTAAATATATTAACAGGTGCAAGTAACGAAAATGTCGAATTCAAATGTTAGGTAGCGACCTGCCTGATCTAGGTTTATTTAAACCTGTGTTTCAGGCCATCACTTACATTGCATCATATAATTAGGACAGTAAAAGTTTTGAAATTAAAGTAAATCTATTAACAACTATAACAAAAATCCAATTAGTACAAAAACATTAAAACTAACTTAAGTAAATACGTGCAATTAGATACCAGGGGATAACATATCAAACTAGGACTTCTAGAAGTTTTTCTGTGTCCGTGTAATCAAGTATTGTTAAATAATCTGATAATACAAAATTACATTTCCTATAACTTAGACTATAGAAGTTTAGTTTCTTGTTGAGCCTATTATACAGAAAAGGTCCTAAAAACATATAAAATCGACTAGCAAAAGCATGCCTAGTTTGAGGCATTGTGCAAACTAGGTCCTTCCTTCTCCTATCGGAAGGAACAGGGTCATAGGGAAGGATAGAGTGCTGCTGTAATATAATGTGAAGAATAAATAATTGCCGTACTGTGAGCACATTACATGCTTTGTAGAGGAGCCGTGTAGGAAATCTAAACGGACGAAAGGTGGCAACCTTTAGAATTGCTCTTTGAGCACGTTCTAGAGGGAGAAGAATCGAATTTCCCGCGCCACCCCATGACGTTATGCAATAGGTTAGAATAGACTGGCACAACGCCAAATAAACCTGTTTTATTAATTTATAGTCGGCTACATTACGTAAATACTTAAAAACATATATTAGTTTGCGCACTCTAGTACATAGTAACTCGATATGTTTACGGAAATTTAGATTGGAGTCAATTGTGACACCAAGATACTTCAAATGGTCAGCTTTTTCTAAAGTAGGGCAAGAACATGCAGTGTCAGCGTAAGTGCTACAGGTATGCGCGTAAATAATTAGGTTAGTAAGCGGTGTGTTAGTATTTCTCATTGCAAATGAAATGTATTTTGTTTTGTCAGCATTCAGTGTTAGAAAATTGTCCTGGAGCCAATTGTATACACTGTTGAAACCATTCTGAGCATGTTCATAGGCCTCAGCTCTTGATTTAGCTGCAAACAACAGAGCAGTATCATCTGCATAAGACATTACAACACCATTGTTGAGTGGCAGGCTGCAAAGGTCATTGATATAGATTAAAAATAATGTAGGACCTAATATACTGCCTTGTGGAATTCCAAAACAAGTATTTGAAAGATCAGAACTTGTGTTTGGACCAATTTTTACACATTGCTGTCGATCGCTAAGATAATCAGATAATAGAAGAAGCTGCGCTCCTCTTATCCCAAGTGTTTCAAGCTTCTGCAAAAGAGTAGTGCAAGAAATAGTGTCAAAAGCCTTGGCAAGATCTAAAAAGATACCAACTGTATGCATTCCACTATCCAGATTTGTAGAAATGTAATTAATCAATTTGTTTACTGCTTGGCTAGTTGATTTTTTAGGCCTAAATCCAAATTGATTATCTGAAAGAAGTTTGTTATCTTCCAGATATTTTATCAGTCTACTGTTTATGATTTTTTCTAAAATTTTTGATAGGCCTGTCAGTACTGAAATTGGTCTGTAGTTATTCACACTCATTTTATCTCCAGACTTGAAAATAGGAGTGACCACAGACTTTTTCAGTAATTTTGGAAATATCCCATTTGATAAACATAGCTGAAAGATGTGGGTAAGCGGAGGGGCCAGTAGGTGTTTAAATCTTTTTAGTACGTTATTGGGTATATCATCCCACCCAGTTGCGCAGACATCCTTTAAGCCGTTTATTATTCTAACTACTTCGTTGACGTCCGTATCTAATAAAACAAAAGATTTTAACGTTGAAGATGTCTTAGTGGGGTTTGGAGTAGGAGCAAGGCTAATATTTATGAATTTTTCTGCCAAGTTTTTACCAACGTTGACGAAATAGTGGTTTACCTTATTTGTTGCTTCGGATGGGTTTATTTCTGTTGATAGTAAATCTAGCGGCGGTTCAGAATTTTTAGACCTCAATGTATTGGTTTTTATAAATTTCCACACAAGTTTACTATTTTTCCCCGCCTTCTCTAGTTCATTTTTATCGAACTGGTTTTTTAGTTTTTTCAAAAGATTATTACAGAAGTTACGATATCTTTTATAGGTAACAGAAAGTATTACGTCATCAGGTGCAAGTTTTGATTTTAGGTGAAGTTTGTCTCTGTGTCTTATACAACGAACGAGACCGGGTGTGATCCACGGTTTAATACAACTATATTTCCTAGGGATTATCTTAGTGAAAGTGTTTTTCCTTATTGCGTATTGTATAGAATTTATGAAATATTGTAAAGAGATATTTACATCAACAGAATCATAAATTGGGTTAAAATTAATGCCGCGTATGTCACTTTCAAGATTTGCCATATTGACTTTAGTGTAGCTGCGCTCGCAGTTTTATCTATAATATGTATGTATTTATAAATTATATAAGTGTTTATCAGTTGTCTGGTTACCATAACACAAGCTCTGCTTAGCTTGGGATCAGATAGCCGTGTATATTTTTTTTTAATGTTACTGGGTTCTTCCATCACGTAGTTCTGAATTACAGCCACGAAATCCGGATTTGTGCTCATTTGAAAGCAATAGGCTGCCCCCTTTTACTACGACTAAAAGATAACTGGCAAAAATGGGTGTACTATTATTATTATTACACTTGGACGACAGGCGTGATGTTATGTAATGTAACGTTGATTATCTGATGAGTAACATCCTTTTTTTTGGGGTGGGAAATCATCAAATAAATATATAATAAATAAGTAGTAACATCCTTACTAATATTATAAAAGCGAATGTGAGTTTGTTTGTATGTCACGTCTTCACGCCTAAATGGCCGATCCGATTTCGATGAATGTTAGTATTGAGATAGTTTGGACCCTGCAGACGTAAATAGGCCTTGTAAAAAAAGTGAGAAAATGGAATGATGAAAATGGGGAGAAAGAGGGAAGAAAAGGGGAGAGAAAGGTAATTTTTTTTCGATCATCACGCGGGTTAAAGTTAGCGTTAGCCCAATGTAACTATGCCACGCGGAGGAAGTCGCGGGCGGAAGCTAGTTATCTATAAATAACGAAAACAAATGTATGAAACAGAAAAAAGTAAAAAAATGTTTGGAGAATAATCACGGTACGCAATACAACTGCGGTTTCCGGAACCAGAAATGAAACCTTTTCCTTATTTTCATCCTTATTTGATCCCTCTTTAAACGTGTACCGGCAGTAAAAGAGATATATGCGTGGTCCTGGACACACAAGTATTTTTTTATGTTTAACGATTTTTCTTTGAAGAATGACCGTCTCCGTTTCTATAAATAAAGGAAAAAAGAAAAATATTTATTAGTTGCAATAGGCTAGTTTCCAAAAAAAATATTGCTGCACTTTTTTGCAACGAGTGACGTCACACGTAACTTTATTGGGCTATATCTTTGTCGTTTTTGGTCGAATTTACAAATTAAAAATACGTGTCCCTTATTTTTGAATAATCTAAAAGACAGACTACATAGAATGTAATTACTTTGACCAAGGAAACTACCCTGAGCACACACAATTACAAAAAGAACAAACATCGAACATACAAAGCGTCTATAGTTATTAGAATACATAACAAATTTGAATAAAATACTTTAGTAAATATAAACACAGTTTGAGTCCGCGTCATTTTAAATTTTCGTATTATATTCAACAAACCCTGCATTTGATACCCACGTCATGGAACAACAAAAATAGCTAGTCCGCCATCTTTGGGAGTATTCTATATGGATTTAAAATGTCGTAATCTAAACTAAACATGTGTAGGTATAAAATTGATTATCAACCGGCAACCAATAACTGGGTTAATATTTCTAAGATTTTTACATAGTGACAGGTGACGATAGTGAAAGTGTGTTATAAATAATGAATGAATATAAATAATTGCTGCTTTTAACCACAGTCAAGAATCATAAAAATTTAGTAGATACCTAGTCATGTTGAATGTACTAGGGAACAAACATTAGTTAGAGTCGGGAAAGGTTTGCACACCTAATAATTTAGTCGTGTGTACTTTCTATCTGTTTACTTTATTGCTTTTCAAAGCGTGTGTCGTGATTTATAAGGGTTGTTTGCTCATCCTGACAATCGATACGTGGGATAGAAGAATTAATCGATAAAAAAAAATTATTTATTGAAGGGAACGTATGTTCTAGAAGGGTGCTGCGCTGTAAAATATGGAGATCCACATCCTCGAAAACTGGCCCTTATTGCACTACGATTAGGTTCAACATGCAATGTATTTCACACACCACGGATAACAACTCTAGGCTCTAGCGTGACATCTGTCTCGGCCGCAATGACAAAGTTTCCTCACTTGAATAAAAATGTACTATTTCCGACCTGGAATCGAACCCAGGTCTGAGCGACCAATAGTAATATCAATAATAATACAACTATGTAAAAATATCATCCCACCTAGGATTAGAAGACATGACGAGTTGGCGCATGAGTGGCTGAGCGATCGACTGCTGCGCTGCGTGTCGCGGGTGCGATCCCCGCACGAAATAAATATTTGAATGGTAGTTCTTTCGGGTCTGGCTGTTTCTGTATGTAAGTTTAAATATTTGTAAACGCACCGATGATACAGGAGAAAATCCAAGTGTGGAGCAAAGCTTAAAAAAAACCATACATATGTTTTTGCCAAGACGCGGCGACGTCTCTCTTTTATCGTGTATTATTCAGTCCGGTCCCTGTTTGACGTAATATATGTACAACATATTTTCATTTGTCGACGGTACCTAAATATCCCTTGGTTTCCCCTTCAAATATCATAATAGGTTTAAAGCTTGTAACATTGTGTAATCGCTTTCACCGGTCAATGAATTTCATGCCGAATTGATTTTGGCTTTCACAAATCAAGCGAATACATTTTGTTCAATAATACTTTGTTATATCTTAACACGATTATGTTATCAATCCAGTGAATATTATGCGTACTCGAAACGCGTGCTCGATGACTGCTATTGGCAAAATGTAAATTTTATACATGTATACTTTCTTCAACCATTTTATTTTAAGGATGTGTAATCATGAAATAACTTCATCCGCTCTGGGCGGAGCGGGGAGGATGTCAGACTTGTACTGACTAAAACCGACTCATGTTCCTTCTATTGCCCTTTATGTTCCGAGGCCGCGGTATCTCTTTTGAACAACCCGCAATCCCGGCAGGATTTCTTCACCCATTTCATCCTATTAGGCGCGGAATTGTCAAAATTCCGTTGTTATCATGATCATGAAAAAAAAAATGAATGACAATCTTCCTTCTTTATCATATGGTCAGGTGCCTTAACTGGTGACAGGGTTTTTATGCCACCCTTAGAATTCTACTTGGCTAATCACTCTGGAGAAATATCTCTCAGACATCATGCTGGTTCCTTCACGATGTTTTATTTCACCGTGACAAGTGATAAAATTATTCAATAAGCACATTAATCCAAAAAATCGGAAGAACGTGTCTGGGGTTCGAACTCGAGATTTATGACTTGGTAGTCCGATGCTTACACAACAAGACTATCACTGCTTTTGTCACTTAGTACAGCCTGCATAATCGATTTTACATCTAAAGTAACAAAATTATGACACTAATAGGTGGCGCCCGCGGCTTCTACCGCGTGATGATTGAAAAAAGTATCCTACGTATTTTTCTAGACTATAATCTACCTCTGAGCAAAATTTCATCAAGATCCGTTAAGCCGTTTAGACGTGAAAGAGTAACAAACATCCATCCACCCTCACAAACATTCGCATTTATAAGTAGGAAATTAACAAAAAATTATTTCACTCTGAAAGTCAGCTCAGATTTGCAACAAGAACGAGGTAACAAGTTGGACAGCACATTTATTCCGATAGCAATCAGGGACAACCATATCGACGATCACTGCACACAACACAGCGACACGAGTGACGCCACACAATAGATATGTTTCAGTAGGTACAGAGATTTTCTTTTAAGCATTGTGCATTCTATGAGGATTCTATTAACTCAATGTAAAATAATATTTCAACTGCTTTCGCAACGATGAAGGAGAAGGTCGTAGGCCTTGTAGATCCCTACATTTTCGAGAGGTAAGAAACCACTTCTTGTCAAGCCTACGCCGTCTTTCTATACTTACACTTACACGTAAGCAATAGCGCTTTTATTTCCGATGGGAAATCATCAAATGACTACTCCCGCTCTGGGAGGAGCGGGAAGGAATGTCACACTTTTACTAACTAAAACCCATTCGTTGTTCCTTCTTTTGCCATTTGTGTTCCGGGGCCGCCGTATTTCTTTTGAACAATCTGCAACCCCGACAGGTAGTGGCCCTGGCAGGCCCCTCTAAATACTAACGCAGCAAATGTTTGACCAAATGTTTTTAAAAGAATAACCATGGAATTTCATTCCGAAACATGCACCTATATTCTGACGTTCTTTAAGAGCTCATAAAGGCCAATGTGAAATAAAATATTTTGATTTTGAGGTTAAACACGGTAAAAAAACTAAATGGAATATTTATTTTTTTAGTTTTTCGCGGAGTGGGTCTTCTAAAACCCTCCCTTGACATTGTTTGTCATGTTGCAATCGTAGCTAGCGTGGACTTTGATTGGCGACAATCTACTTCACTTGTTTGTGGCAAACGTTCTAGCTGGAGTTTTCAAGAATCGTCCTTAGAAAATAAAAGAAAGAAAGATTAGTTTGTATAGTATTGAAGGGATATGCAGTCAGCTGTACAATATTTGAAGTAAGTAGTTTTCGGGTTAAACCGTCTTTGACTAGGTTGGTTCGCGGATGCTTGATCACCCATTTTTGAGGATGTGTAAGTATGTTATTAAGAAACTCCAACAAAAGATTTAAACAAATCATGAAAAAAAATGTTTGGACGAAAATCTTCGTTTTTTATCATGTGGTCAGGTTTAGGCACCTGACCACTGTCAGGGTTTTTAGGCCGCCCTTTTTTTTGTTATTTTTTTGGGTGGAAAGCATATAACTTCATCCGCTCTGGGTGGAGCAGAGAAGAGTGTCAGACTTTTACTGAACAAAACCCACCCATATTCCTTCTTATGTCCTTTATGTTCCAAGGCCGCGGTATCTCTTTCGAACAACCCGCAACCCTGGCTTGATCACCCATTACATACCAAGTTTCCTCAGTAGTACGGAAGTAACGAATTACCAACGAGTTACATTACAAATTATCTTAAACAAAATTAAATCTTCATAATACATTATCATGTAACGCTCTCCTAATTATAGGGAACCACAGCCTACACATTATCGAGTAGGTACACATGCTATAGACACATCCTTACTAATATTATAAAAGCGAAAGTGAGTTTGTTTGTTCTTTTGTTTGTTACCTCTTCACGCTTTAATGGCTAAACCGATTTTGATGAATTTTGGTACAGAGATAGTTGGTAACTAGGAGACGGACATAGGCTAACTTTAAAAAGAAAAGTGGGATGTGAGGGAGAAAGAGGGAAGAAAAGGGAAAACTTAACGTTGCTATTACAAATCAATAAGGCGCAAGGGGAACTGTGTTACCCCGAATTTAACGCGAGCGAAGCCGCGGGCAAAAGCTAGTTATTTAATAAAATCATGCTAATTAACAAAGACTAAAATGTCAAGACTATGGTCAGAATCATTTTCAATAATATTATGTCAGAATGAATTACTTATGTATTGAGTTGAAAAAACAGATAAAACTACTTCAAACAAGCTGACAAATACCAGCAAGTTGGCAAATGCCAGAGTTAACTAGATACCTAAGAGATACCTCTTAGGTAGCTAAACTAAACGGTAAATGCATGTCACGCGTTTACGGCATTCCAAGTTATTTGGGAAGAAAAACATTAATTCAAACTAAAATTTATGTTTCAAAATTCATTTGCTTTTTAACACGTTTTTTTTAACACGCTTTTTTTATTATTAGCTTCACCTGTATGTTTGTATGTATGTTTGTAACCGACCCCTTTGAGCTCGATTTTGTCCTACTTTGAACGATCAGATTTAATTCAAACTTTGCACACCTGACAAAGATCGATGACAATGCAATAATCCGATCAAAATATCCGATTATCCTAATTAGATTCGCCAGGATTAATTAATTAATTTTATATGCCGCAAAAAAATAGATATTTCTGTCCTGAATATTTTGTTTTGTTGTGAATACGATGTGTTTTTTGGTAAATCACGGTTATAATTATATTATGGATATTATAAAATGATAACGTTTCTCAGGTTCCCTCTCCGAAAATTTCAAAATTTCAAAATTAATTTCTTAATCCTGAGTTGGGCGTCGACCGTCCACAAGATGCAAGGTTGTACAGTTGATCATGCAGTCATTTATTTGGGTCCGCGATTGTTTGCTGCTGGACAAGCTTATGTGGCACTTAGTCGTGGAAGATCCTTGGACGGTATACGAATTGAAGAACTTGATTGCTCAAAATTAACAGGAAGAACTCCATGTAACAGTGAAGCATTGAATGAAATGATTCGATTACGAGATAAACCATAAAATTTACAATCAGTCACATTAATGCTTGGGTATTGAATTTTCAATCCGTAACCACTCTACATGATATTATAATCATAGGAGCGAATCTGTTGGCGGCACTGAGAATGAGGATGAGTGTGAACTTTCACTCATCCTCACGGATTGAAAATTCCATACCCAAGCATTAATGTGACTGACTGTATAATTATGTAAATAAGGTTACACCTCTGTGTCTCACTGTTTATATTGGCATCATAGAAATCTTTAAATATGTGTTCTTAACCAAGATACAATCAGAACACATTTGTACATATTAAGGGCGGTTGATAGTTAGCAAATCGAACTAAATAATTTATAGTTTAAAAATTTTTACTAAAAAATGAAAAATAAATAATAGTTTAAAAAAACAAAAAAAACACGCTTTTATAGAAAATCTAACTAAAAATTATAAAATAAAATCTAATAAATTCGGATTAAGAATAGTGTAAATAAGAAATAAATGTACATTGTTGTAAAAAAGCGTGGGGTGCATAGTGTCAATAGTTATAAACATTTATTGACAGATGAGTAGAAGGATCATCACTTTGATAATATCATAAAAAGCACTTCAGATGCACCCCACGCTTTTTTGCAATAATGTACATTTATTTCTTATTTACACTATTCTTAATCCGAATTTATTAGATTTTATTTTCTAATTTTTAGTTAGATTTTCTATAAAAGCGTGTTTTTTTAGTTTTTTTAAACTATTATTTTTCGTAGTGCGCAATTGATGTTCGTTATTTTGTTGTGGCAACAAGCGTAATACACAGTTACCCCATAACATCTGCCTAGTCTTTCCCAAATATATGGGTCTGCTTTCAATCTAACCGAATGCAACTAAATGCTAGTGGAGCGACTGACTATCTGACCTCCACAACCCAGTTAGTACTGTTAGATATGCGCTATATTACTACAATAAAAGCACATATAATACTTTAAGATTATATTTTTATATTATACTAGCTTTTGCCCGCGGCTTCGCTCGCGTTAATTTCGGGGTAACATAGTTCCTCTTTCCTGATTTTTAGGTACCTGCTTTCTGTAGTTTTTGCCCTTGCGCCTTATTTATGGTAATAGCAGTGTTATGATTCCATTTACTTCCCTCTTTCTCCCTCATATCTCAATCTTTTTTTAAAAAAAATAGTCTATATCCGTCTCCAGGGTCTCAACTATCTCTGTACCAAAAATTCATCAAAATCGGTTTAGCAATTTAGGCGTGAAGACGTAACAAATAAACAAACAAACAAACTCACTTTCGCTTTTATAATATTAGTAAGGATTATATTTGAAAGATACATCTCAGACTTCCTAAGCCATTTCTTAAACTCCACTTTTCTCTCGATCTTTATTTAAAACGACCTGAGTATTGGTACGTCATGGCCAACCAGCCAGCATTGGTTAAGGTATAAAACCTCTTACAGTACTGAGTAATTCGTTACTCCTTGGTAGGACTGGCTGTCAGACTTTGGGGACACTGACAACCTGTATCGACTGTCAAAGATCTACAATTGACAGCCGCAACGAACGTGCTATCAGCTACCCTACAAAAAAACAGAACTTATTTCAGTGAGGGAGATAGACAGAGCTATAAAGGGTGTCTAGCACCATCTCTTTCTCACACAGGAATAAGTACTGCTATAAGATGTTATGGTAACCCTACTGAGGAAAAAACTCGATCTGCAATGGGTGGTCAAACATCCACGGACCAACCTAAGTAAGCGCGGCTTAACTTGAATATCAATTATTATTTAGCTAAGAGCTCCTCACTCCACCCAATTACCCTACAGTTTAGAACAACTCTTGCGTAATAAAAGATTATCCTTCAATTATGAACTAATTCCACCCACATAAAGGCGTGTTTAAAGAATTAACGACACCTTACCCGTTGACCAGAAAAAGACCCTTACAATGAAAATGAAAGGCCACAATAAACAAAAGCCTCTAAAACAAATAAACTTGAAACAATTCTGATGTTTACTGGCCCGCAAAATTATGTTTAATTAGTAAATAAGCCCACACTGTTTAAGCTCCTAACTTAATGGAAGAAAAGTACATAAATTCAATGTATGACACTGTTATGGGTCGTTGAAAATTTACGCCGGACCATATAGTTATGGGATCGCTATCCATATGAGGTTTTTATGGGTTTTGCTGCTTCGCAAGCGTGGTTCGGGCTTACGTGTGTTATGGGAGATAAGATACTTTCGATCATGACGGTAATGTTTTAGGGAGCATCAAAGGTCAGGTTTGATAGTATTTGATTCTGGGTTAATCCATGTCTGGTAGTTTTCAGGCGACTTCAAAGAAAGGAGGAGGTTCTCATTTTGACTGTTTTTTTTTCGTATGTTTGTTTCGCTATTTATTCGTGGATTTTCAAAATTATTTTTTTAATTGAAAAGGGTTTTTCCCGAAAGGCTCTCATATGAATGTTTTCCATACTGCTTGGGTAAATTATAAGTTACTAGCTGGCGCCCGCGGCTTCGCCCGCGTGATATCGAAAAAAAATGTATCCTATGTGTTATTCCAGACTATATACATATATATATACATAATCACATACAACATAGAGGTAGATTCCTCTGCGCCAAATTTCACCCAGATCCGTTCAGCCGTTTTGATATGAAAGAGTAACAAACATCTATACATCCATACATCCATCCATCCTCACAAACATTCCCATTTATAATATGTATTAAGTTATTAAGTAGGAAGTAGGATATTAGTAGGATAGGTGGCGCCCGCTGCTTCGCCTACGTGATATGGAAAAAGATATCCTTTGTGTTATTCCAGACTACAATCTACCTCTGCGCCAAATTTCATCAAGATCCGTTCAGCCGACTTGCTGTGAAAGAGTAACAAACATCCATACTTCTATCCATCCTCACAAACATTACATACCTACCTACATTCAAAAGTAGGATCTTCTATAATACACATTTATTCTTCGAATGTATATGGACGATATGCTAATATCTTTTAGTAGGAATGGAAAATTAATAGCCTATAAGAATTCATGTGTGATGCCATCATACCACGAAGTCGATGGCAAACAAATCTATGAATCAAACAAAAGTCCCCGACTTCTGAGAGCAAATTTATTTTCTATCATTTTAGTATGTTTTTGGAAGTCATTTTTATTTTAACAAGAAAAGTATTTTTAATTTCAGTCTTTTTAGTAATTGTGGTATGGTGGTATCACACATAAATTCATATCGAGTCTTTAAAATTTGTGGGAATTTTAGGTATAGAGTCGTCCTTTTTCGGTAGGCAGATTTATAAGGCGATAGTTATAGATTGTGGCGAATGCACTGACTTAGTTCGATTTTGTTCAAAATTAAATACTTGTGATGAATAAAATATTCATTTTAATAATGATTAATACTTTGTTCATGAAAGCACCTTCGGAAATTATGTTTTAATTTTAGACAAATGTTATTCACATAAAAAGGTTATAGTGAGTCAACCTTAAAAATAGATATGTACTACCTCAGACTTTTTTTTAAGAGCAATAATTTCGTAGTACATAATTGTTGTGTAGCTACATATTACCATTTACATAGCGCACGCAATGTAAGCTTACAAAAGTAATAAATAAAAAAAATCTTCTCATAGAAAAGAGGGCTGTATACCCCACCAGTGGAAATGGTTGAAGTTCGTGTCTTTTAAAAAGGGTGTTCTTAAACGGGAACAGACACACACACTTCCATTGAGGATTTTTAATCAGTGAACCTGGAAAACATATTTCCTTTTTTTCATATCAAAAATCAATAAATAGCTTCCCCCGCTCTGGGTGGAGCGGGAGGGAGTGTCAGATTTTTATTGATTAAAACCCATCCTTGTACCTTCTTTTGCCCTTTGTGTTCCGGGGCCGCGGTATATCTTTCGAACAACCCACAACCCCAGCAGGCAGTGGTCCAGGCAGGCCCCTCTGAAAAAAAATTGCCTGAACAGTTAACCAAAACTTATATGTCAACTACGCATATATTCATAAATATACATATGTTTTGTACAGTAGTTACTTATGCCATGGCGTGTTTATGCTTCCATTTTATGACTGATATTCAGCAAATAGGCATTGCAAGAGGAAATAGAAGTATTGCCCCTGTATTATTACGGGTCGTAATGGTAAGGATATTATGAAATACTTAAATTAAAAGTATATTTTTTTAGGGATCGAATGATATTCCCATGGGTGTACGAAAAATACTGGCCTTGGACGTGGAGTTGCGGGCAACAACTCATTATACAATACAAGCTTCAATACAAGTATTAATTTTCTGTAGTGGACTTGAGCTTGCCGTTTTTCTTGTATTTTTACAGTATTGATTTCGGCGTGACCATCATGCATCACTATCATCATCCCTGGTGCATGTGTCTTATTATTTTTTTTCTCACACACTCACAAAGACCCACATACACACACACCCACAGATACCCACACACACCCACACAGACACGCGCACCGCATATATACACACCCATGTACTAACCTTACAATTAAGTACAAAAATATTGTAATGTGACTTTCTTTATTTTTGCGGATGGTAAATCATCAAATAACTTCCCCCGCTCTGGGCGGATGGGGGGGAGTGTCAGACTTGTGCTGACTAAAACCCATCCATGTTGCTTCTATTGCTCTTTATATTCCGGGACCGCGGTATCTCTTTGATGTGGTTTCCTTTTGCTCAATATTACTTACCGCATTTGTGTACGAGTGCATTATAATGTTTAAATGTACTTTCTAAGGGGTGGAGTCCTGGTGTCCTGAAATACAGGCGTTTCGTCTAGCTTAGGCACCAGTCTCCCACAATAATACTAAATCTTGATTGTTCAAGAAACCTAATAATGTAACTGCTTATTTGTTGTGATGAGAAATAAATAATTATCTTAATCTTATTTTTTGGTAAACTTTAATATTTATTAGCATTGTTTAGTTCTATTTTGAAGTAACACCTTTCTAAATCTTGATTTAACAGTAGTATACGAAAAGTCGCTTGTTAAACTCGCAATTCGGGTCCCAAAAAATCCTGGCAACCAGAAATGCCCCGACCTTATTATTTATCGTGTTTGACTAGGCTTCCCCACTCACTAAGATTTATTGGGCAGAACCAATAAATTTATTTGAACAAAACTTTGTTTTTCTAACTGATAATATACTATGAACAGACAGGGTTGGGTAATGGAGCATGCTCCTGCATAAGAACTCACTAATTTCAGGGATAATGGTACTTAAAAGCACTTATTCGTAGTCTGAAAATTCTATAAAAGATAGAAAAAGGAACGGAGATAAAAAAATGGTTTTATTCTTTTGTTGATTAGAAAGATTACTGCGGATTCAACCGAGATCCGTTCTCAGATATTCCTGATTTCTTTCCCTGTTCGAATGGATAAGCTTTTCATTCATTATTATGCAATACTTTTTAAATCATAGATTTCGAGCAATTATGATCATTTTTGACATAAGAGTGTTATAGAAAAAACTGACGACGCGTTAGTGTTCCAGGAGGCGCGCCTTAAAGAGATGTCAGCAAAACAGAGGGGCCTGCCAGGGCCACCGCCTGCCGGGGTTGCGGGTTGTTCGAAAGAGATAGCGCGGCCCCGGAACATACAGGGCAAAAGAAGGAGCATGGGTGGCTTTTAAGCCAGTACAAGTCTGACACTCCCCCCCGCCCCATCCAGAGCGGGGGAAGTTATTAAATGATATCCCATCCGCAAAAATAAGACAGCAATAAAAAAAAACAGTTGAGAACGAGTCGGATTCGTTTACGAAGGGTTTCGTACCATCCTTACTTCCTTACTAATATTATAAAAGCGAAAGTGAGTTTGTTTGTTTGTTTGTTACCTCTTCACGCTTTAATGGCTACAGTGATTTTGATGAATTTTGGTACAGAGATAGTTGGGAACCAGGAGACGGACATAGGCTTTTTTTTGAAAAAAAATGGGATTTGAGAGAGAAAGAGGGAAGAAAAGGGAAAACTTAGCGTTGCTATTACAAATCAATAAGGCGCAAGGGGAACTGTGTTACCCCGAATTTAACGCGAGCGAAGCCGCGGGCAAAAGCTAGTTATCTATAAAAAAACAGCAAAAAAAATCATGTTCATTATAAGGGAGCCCCCTTCCATATTTATTCTATTTTGTTTATTAGTTATTTATTGTTATAGCGGCAACAGAAATTTATCATCTGTGAAAATTCCATATTTATATTGGTAGTTGAACCATGATTGGTGGATGTGACTGAATACCAGTATTGATAAGGACGACTGCCTATCTGACCTCCACAACCCAGTTAGTACAAGCAGTCTTACTGGTTGTCAGGCTTTGGGGTCTTTGACTATCTGAAAAGACTGTCAACGCTGGAACCAACGGTTAAGCGTGCTTTTCAAGGCAAACAGAAAAGTTGGTGTGTAATGGGTGGTCACCCATCCACAGATTAACCCATGCCAGCACGGATCAACCCAACTTCTCTAAATGAAATATGTAGCTTCAAAATAATATTTTGGTTAATTTTCTTTGATCTTTCTTAAAATTTAAGGTAGACTGTGAGATGTAGACTTCTCTTTGAAACCACGATTTTGAAATTAAAACGCGAAATTTCTTTCAAAGTTTCGTGATTTTACTTTATTCGTGTTTTTTTTAATTAAGCAAATATGAAAACGTGTATTATTTATATTGTTGCATGTTTTTATGTTTACATTTTATTTCAACATAACATATTATCACGCCTCTAAGCCCCGAATGGTTGGGCAGAGGTTTACTTAACAGTACTCCTAAATTTCACCAGTTATGTATAATAGGGGTGAGCCTATTACCATCAACCGGATAGGAATGCGACGGCACGGTTGGCGCAGTGGTTGAACGATCGACTGCTGCGCTGCTTGTCACGGGTTCGATCCCCGCACGGAACAAATATTTGTATAACCTACAGGTAGATGTTTCGGTTCTGGCTGTTTGTGTATGTGAGTTTAAATGTTTGTAAACGCACCCACAATACAGGAGAAATTCCTAGTGTGGGGCAAGGTTTTTTTTTTAAACTTGACTCCGTGGCTGCTAATGAGAAATTCCGGATGAAAAAACCCAATAACAATTTGCCCGACCCGGACCTCATGGTCTGCAGTCGCGATTGCGACCAACGAACCATTAATATATAATATAATTAACTGATTGATGGTAAAGTACTAAAAGTATCATTTTTTTCTTTTCCTTAAAAATCTTTCTTTAAAAAAAACTTTGCTTTGCTTTATCGTGGGTGAGAATTGAACCCGCGACACTCAGCGCAGCAGTCGATCGCTCAGCCAATGTGCCAACCGTGCCGTCAAATTAGAAACTAAACTATAATTAACTCAGCCAATCTCTGACTAGTTCCAACCGCGGTATATAATTCGAAGTAACATCGTAAGTCAATCTCACTAGGGACGTCCCACGGTACATTTACCCCCTGTAATTGCAGCATTTGTACCCCAATGTCCCCAACCCTTGCGTCGTCACTACAAAGTACAATACGGGGATCGTTTCGACCCCACAATAAATCGTTTGCCGTAAAACGTTAAAGGATTGATGATTGTGTTTCAAACGTTCATTTTATTGCTATTTACCCTATAAAGTAGGACCAAACGTAACGCCTGAAATTGCCTCTAAAACTAGCGGAGATCGTAAGACTATATTAACAAGTGATATATACAGCTGACCGTCCGTCCGTCTATTGACGACAGGCCGTGTCGACGGCGCGTTAGTGTTCCACGCGCGCCTCAAAGCAGAGGGGCTGCCTGGGCCACCGCCTGCCGGGGTTACGGGTTGTTCGAATGAGATACCTCGGCCCCGGAACATAAAGGGCAATAGAAAGAACATGGGTGAGTTTTAGTCAGTATAAGTCTGACAGTCCCACCCGCTCCGCCCAGAGCGGGAGAATTTATTTGATGATTTCCCACCCGCAAAAATAAAGGTTAGGTATAGTATATATGAGATATTGAAGTTTTGAGTTCAAATTCTGGCTTGATACCAATTTGACTTTTTCAATTCATATGTTTTTTCTAAAGTGTAGGTTTCGAAGATATCACAGACATCGATGAAAGAAAACATCGTGAAGTAACCTGGACTCATAATTAATATGAGCAAGCGTGGTGATCAATGCTCGTGCCTTGACAGTTATTGAAAATTAAAAAAAATTGAACCCGCGAAAGGGGATCGCAAGTAATAAAAAAAACTTCCATCTGTTTGTTTAAAGGGTAAAGGAGAATTTTCTCGAAGACTTATTGACTGTTTTTCGGTCTTAATTGCTTTTAGCGACACTTAGGTGGAGTGAGCTTCTAATTAGTCAAGATTTAGTCGTACTTTATCAAGTTAAGTGCCAAAGGCCTCACTTATTAAAATGTAACTGCGTTCTTAACGTGCTTTCCGAGGCACAGAGGAAACTCGTTATGTAACGGGTGGTTATCCCTCGCTCCCAGAGTGGGAAAACTTTATTAGATGATTTCAAATTCACAAAAAAAAACTAATATCAATGCACCTTTTCATGATTCGAAAAATATAAATATTTTGAAACATTCCCAACGTTTAAAAATATTTAAACTCATATACACAAAGAAGAATCAGCCCCAGAACAACTACTTGTAGGCTGTACCATTCCATTTCCGTGCGGAAATCGATTCTGTAATACGCAGCGTAGCAGTCAATCGCTTAACCACTGAGCCAACCGTGTCGTTAATTGACGAGGAATTCCCATAACAAAAAAGGACTCTTTTACTCCCCTCTTTCCCCTGTTTTGTCAAATCTTTATACCAATTAACCTGACCAAAGAAGTACTGAAGGCCTACCTGACCGCATCTGTCTCCGGTCAAGCATGACCGAGCAATCTGTATTAATTACAGGTTGTCTAAGCAAACGGCAACGGTTCTGTCAGTTACCGGTATAAATTACCTTTAAGATTCATGACCCATCCGCTCTAAATAGACTAAGATTGACTTGGACTATCAAAGAGATTAGATGGCACGGTTGACGCAGTGGTTGATCGATTGGGTGATGCACTGCGTGTCGCGGGTTCGAACCCCGCATGGATCAAATATTTGTATGATCTACAGTCTGGCTGTTTGTGTATGTGGTTTAAATGTTTGTAAACGCACCCATGATACAGGAGAAATTTCTAGTGTGGGGCAAAGTTTTTTTTAAAAACATAATTATTACCACCAGGTTCTTAGAAAGCTCAAGGTCTACAGAAAAACTATATTTGGATTCCACGAATGTAGTTTCTAGCGAAATGCTGAGTTTAATCAAATTTATTATTTAACTAGTTTTATCCCGCGGCTTCGCTTGCATTAAATTCGGGGTAACACAGTTCTCCTTTCCTGATTTGCAGGTACCTGCTACATGTAGTTTTTGCCCTAAGCTTTCCCTTTTCTTCCCTTTTTCTCCCTTATGTCTCATGTCCGTGTCCAGGGTCCCAACTATCTCTGTAACAAAATCCATCAAAATCGGTTAGGCCATTTAGGCGTGAAGACGTAACAAACAAACAAACTCACTTTCGCTTTTATAATATTAGTGAGGATTTGGGTTAAAAAATTCTTGACAAAATTCTTCACAAAATACGGCCTCTCTGCCTAAATCAATTTGCACCATCGCGTCCTTGTTTTGAGCCACTGAGTATGAATTTATTGATTACATTAGAGTCCCGTCACTTTACGGTAGACTCATAAATATTTATGGAGAAACTCTGACATACCTTAAGAGGTTTATTTCTCCATCGACATCGTCTTTAAGGTAAAAATTCATTGAATTATGCAAATGCAAAGTATGAAAGGCATTGAGGCGGTACAATACGACAATAATGCAGGAGTTCAACTCTATGCCAAGTCTTTATAAAAACTAGCAAACGCCCGCGACTTCGTTCGCGTGGCATAGTTACTTTAGGCTAACCTTAACTTTTACCCGCGTGATGATCGAAAAAAAATATCTTTCTCTCCCCTTTTCTTTCCTCTTTCTCCCCCTTTTCGCACTTTTAGCCTGTCATGGATTAATTTTGAGGCGGCGCCAACATACAATGATCGACGATCAATAAAGCTGTCTATATTTCCCGTTTTACGTTATTAGTTTTCTTGCTTGTTTGGCGCCGACTTGAAATTAATTTCATACTTTAACTTTGGAGCTTACCTAGACTAACAGGTTTTTATTTTTCACTTTTCGTCGGTTTTATTTTTTGTTAAAAAGTTTTATAATATTAGTAAGGATATGGGAAATATCCCGTTTCAAATGTTATAAATCACATACTGGTTATTTACTTAACTAAACTACCTCGCAAGATTCGTCTGTCTAGTCTAAACTATTTAGCAAGACTCATCAAATGGATCTTCTGCCTTATCAATTTGCTGAGGACGATGTCGAAAATGAGTGACAAGACTTCTTACTGGACTTAATTTTATTTGAAGGGAAACTTTTTAACATTTCATTCGTAATCAATTTACCTCCGAGAAAATGTGCTTCAGTAAAAAGGTAACGCAAACGCGACTGCAAAGCATGAGGCCTGAGTTCAATTCCCATGTCGGGCAGTGTTATTGTATCTATCAGGCATTTGTCAGTAGCAGTCCAAGGCTGCTGGATCTGGATATTTCTCCAGTTGATGGTAATTAGCTGGCCTTCTATGACATGGAACTTAAACATAAGTGGCGAAAGGTGGGTGTACCATTTGCTGGATAAGAGATCATCCATTAACTTCCCCGCTCTGGGCGGAGAGGGAGGGAGTGTCAGACTTTTATTGACTAAAACTCAAAAATGCTTCTTCTTTTGCCCTTTATGTTCCGGGGCCGCGGTATCTCTTTCGAACAACCCATCACCGCGGCAGGTCCATAAATACCTTGTACCACATTTCCAACGCTAATTAGCTTCTAGTAAATCCAGGATACTTGTTTATCCCAACCCTATTAATTCAAAATATTAACATTTTGTTTATAACTTTTAATTAGAACCTAGTAGGGTTTGTTTGTTATGTTTAAGTTATTTCAATGTTGAATAAAACATGGTTTGTGGCAACAAGTTTGCTCACCAAGTTTGTAAATAAACAGTTTCACTGTTGGTAATTGATTTAATCAATTTCTGAGAAGGAATTAGGGTGCCCATGACTTTGTTTACGTACCTATAACATGTAGTTGTTTTGTTATATATTTTATTTTTGCTCTTTATCACAATTTTGTGTTATTTAACCCAAAAGGTAGCTCGACGTCCGTCCGTCCAGCGATGAAAGGCCGTGTCGACAGCGCGAAGTGTTCCACGTACGCCTCAAGAGATGTCAGCAAAGCAGAGAGGCCTGCCAGGGACACTGCCTGCCGGGGTTGCGGGTTGTTCACAAGAGATACCGCGGCCCACATAATATTAAGGACAATAGACGGAACATGGGTGGAATTTATTTATTTAACACTTCAAGCACAAAGTACAGAGGCGGACTTAATGCCATATGCATATTCTACCAGTCAACCTTTGACAAACTGGATTTGATTTCCCATACGCAAAAACGGGTGTAAAAGAGAAAATAGAATACATAAAACATAAAGCAAATAAAGACATAAAATACAGTCAACGAGTTCTAAGAAAACTTCAACTATATCTGATAAGCCTGGTTACTTATTTCTTTTGTTGACCGTACTTAAATTATATCAAAACTATCTTCCCCGCCCGCGACTTCGTCCGCGTGGTATAGTTACTTTGGGCTAACGCTAACTTTTACCTGCGTGATGATCGAAAATAAAAATGTCTTTCTCTCCCCTTTTCTTCCCTCTTTCTCCCCCTTTTCGCACTTTTTTTTAGCCTATGTCCGTCTCCAGGGTCCCAACTATCTCTGTACCAAAATTCATCAAAATCCGTTTGGCCATTTGGGCGTGAAGACGTAACAAACAAACAAACTCACTTTCGCTTTTATAATATAGGCAGTAAGGATTACTTTACTGCTGGTAGCTTCCAATTTTTTATTTCTTTTAGAAATATTGAGGACCACGGACCACACCAAGCACTATAATTTATTGTCTTACAGATATTTACATTGAAATGATTAGATTATCATAAAAAAAGTTTTACTACAAATATAAGCAGGGTCCGCTCATGAAGTCGGGTTTACGACGGAGATAATTTGTTTGCTTTCGATGATATTTTTTCTCTCTTTTTCCTTATTTATTCTGACTGTATTAAATTCAGCATGGTAACTATGTTACCATGCTGAATTTAATACAGTCAGAATATATCCTTATTCTATGGAATAAGGATATTATTTATTGAATGATTTGTAGCACCTGTGATGCCAAGACTCTAGCGAAATGTTGCAAATATTATTAAACAAGATGGCACCCGCGTGCTATCGAAAAAAAAACTAACCTATGTGTTATTCCAGAATGTAATCTACCTCTGTGCCAAATTCCCTCAAGATACGTTCAGCCGTTTTGACGTGAAAGAGTAACAAACACATTCATCCTCACAAACATTCGCAATTATAATATTACTAGCTTCCGCCCGCGACTTCGTCCGCGTGGCATAGTTACTTTGGGCTAACGCTAACTTTAACCCGCGTGATGACCCGAAAAAAATTTATCTTTCTCTCCCCTTTTCTTCCCTCATTCTCCCCCTTTCCTCACTTTAAAAAAACTTGCCTATTTCACCAGCCGTCACCAGGGCCCCAACTATCTCTGTACCAAATGCATCAAAATCGGTTCGGTCATTTAGGCGTGAAGCCGTAACAAACACGACACGGTTGGCGTAGTGGCTGAGCAATCGACTGCTGCGCTGTGTGTCGCGGGTTCGATTCCCGCACGGAACAAATATTTGTATGATCTACAGATAGTTGTTCCGGGTCTGGCTGTTTGTGTATGTGAGATTGAATGTTTGTAAAGGCACCCACGATACAGGAGAAATTCCTAGTGTGGGGCAACGTTTTTAAAAAAAAATAAAGAAAGAACAAACAAACTCACTGTCGCTTTTATAATATTAGTAATTTATGAAAATGGTTTTATGAAAATAACCGAAGGTAACTGAATGCCTATTCAGTTACCTAACGTAGCTTATTTCGTATACGTAAGTAGGCACTTTTTTTTGAAAAAGTGCCTACTTAAATAATAAAACTGATCCTAAATACACTACAGCTACAACTAAATAAAACTACAGCTAAATAAATTAAAAAATAATAATTTGAATTTATATTTAACCTGAAAATAATTTAAGTACTAAATTATATATTTATATTTTGTTTTTTTTTTTTAATATATCTAATTATGCCTATTATCTATAAGAAACTATTAATTATCAAATAAAGTAGGTACTAAAACTAAATAATTCTAATAGAATTATACCCAGAAATATGTAGGTAAGTACAACTTGTAAAAAAAAAAAAAAATTAAAAGAAAGCTAAAACGCCTGTCCAATACTGGGTCCACCCTTTACAGGAGAACTTTTTGTCATAATTTTATTTTGCATAACAACGGATAGCATAAACTTCATTTCGCAGAAAATTGTTTGGCAGACACTCATTTATCATACATTCAAAACTCATAATTTTGTAAGTCAGAATCATCTCTAGACATAAATTTCATATCCATAATATTCAAAAAGCAGAAACATCATTTCGCAGAAAGTACACAGTCAGAATCGTCTTTTGACATATATTTCATATCGTTATCATTAAACGGCAGAATTGTCATATCGCAGAAAGTTTATAGTTAGAATCATCTTTATCATTATTTGTTGTCATTTATTTTAATTATTTATTTCTTTAAAATAATATCATTTATTTTAACTATTACTTAATTGAATTTGTAATAATGTCATTTAATTCCATAAGTAATTATTATTTTAATGTAAATAGTTCAGTTCCGGGTAAACTACTAAAAACAATCTCATTTTCTATCAATGCAAGTCGTTACTACGTAGGGGGTCACAGTTAAAACTGTGACCCCCTACCAACCTAACCTAACCTACGCATTTTTTTTGAACAAATTAACCTAATCTTAATAGTTGAGTCCCGGGTAACCTACTAAAAACAATGTCTTTTTTTTCTATATAATTCCAAGAATATCTTATTTTTGCCTTAATATGTTTTTGTATACAATTGTAACTCACTGTATCGGTTCACACCAAAATATTGGAAACTCAAAATAAATAACAAACATGGTTAATATCCCGTTTTAACCGTTAATAATAATGTTAGTGACCATGTCAGTTTAAAGACTTATTAGGCATATAAGTCTTTAAACTTAAAGTTATTCTTAATTAAATTCTGCCATCTGCATAGTATGAAAAGTGAAATTATACCAAATACTCGTCGCTCTAAATGAACATTATGCTAAACGATATTATGCGAAATTTGAACTCTGCCAATCGTAATTATACTAAATGTAATTCTGCCATCTTAAAACTATGCAATTGTAAATTCGGAGTTTTAAACATTATGCCAAACGATAATTATATCAAATAGTTTTTATGCCTTTAAAATGTTCGTTTAAAGAAAAATAAGCTAAGTGTGTTATGCCAAATAAATTTCGGAGCATCAAGATTCTGCCAGATAGAGGGAACCCGTCCAATACTATCTACCTATGTATACCTACTTCACTTAAAAATAAAAACCTATAAATACTTTAATTAATAATACCATACCTATAACTATAATAAAGAATATAACTCTATAACGCTATGGCGCTCATTAGGGGAGGGCTATGTCCAGCAGTGGACTAATATAGCCTGATGATGATGATGATGATAACTATAATTAGTATAATTAACTACGCTTTTACCAATATAGTATAAAAAAAACTGAACATAAATTAGCCGAAACTCGGTTTCTAAAAATCTATGCGTACCTACTACTACTTCACCTAAAAAGAAATAAAATGTAAACTATGAATAATTTGTAATTTCAACGAATATTTAAACACTACCAAAATAACTAATACCTATTTTTATAAAATAACAACAAAAGAAATCTAAAAAGAAATTATTTAAAGACTAAAAGTCGGGCTGAAAGCATTGTCTGTCAATAAGGTCGAACACTCTGAACGTCTATTCGCATCAACAGCCAAATATTACACAAAAATAATCCTTATAGCATGATTCAGTATTCACGCGCGATGGCTTATTAGCGTATTTCATGCATAACTTTGGTGTTTGTATACCGATTTATATGATTCTTTTTTTATTGAATACGTAATAATGTTAACTGTTTTTAATTAGAGATGAGTGGGAGTGTTATAAACGTAAGAGTAGACAAATATAATTAGAAAGCTCTGAACTGCTAAGTTATCGGGAGTTACACGTGTTATTGTGAGTCAACCATAAAAGATAGACCTATGCTGTCGTAGGATATTTTTTATATAATTTTAAGGAGAACATTTCCGTCATACATGATTTCTGTGTAGCTTTAACCAACTTCTCCCGATTACCCAACATTTTCCTTCACTGCTCTGCTCCTATTGATCGTAGCGTGATGAAAAGTATACTATAACCTGCCCAGGAGTATGAAGAATAATTGTACCAAGTTTCGTTAAAATCCGTCGAGTAGTTTTTGTTTCTATAACGAACATACAGACATGCAGACAGACAGACAGACAGACAGACAGAAAGACAGACAGACAGACAAAAATTTTACTGATTGCATTTTTGGCATCAGTATCGATCACTAATAACCCCCTGATAGTTATTTTGGAAATATATTTCATGTACAGAATTGACCTCTCTACAGATTTATTATAAGTATAGAAGATATAGAAGAAGACTAGCTGCGTCCCGCGGTTTCACAAAGAAATTAAATTTATTTAATCATATTGAATCTGTTTTTAATGTATGTCTGTGTATGTGTAACAATATTATACTAGTTTTAAATCTTTAATGGCTCTATGCCTCCCGAAATAAAGTTTATTCATTCATTCAAAGTCTTACGCCTTTTTTTTTGGGTGGATAATCATCAAAAAACTTCCCGCGCTCTGGGCGGAGCAGGGGGGAAGGGTCATACTTTTACTGACTAAAACCCACCCATGTTCCTTCTGTTGCCCTTTACGTTCCGGGGGGCCGCGGTATCTCTTTCGAACAAGCCGCAACGGAGGCGGAGGCCCTGGCAAGCCCCTCTGCTTTGCTGACATCTCTTTGAGGCGCGCGTGAAACACGAACGCGCCGTCGACACGGCCTGTCGTCAATAGACGGACGGACGGTGAGCTACCCATTGCTCACCGTCCACAGGCCCGCATCTACGGTGGCCGGGAGTTGTCTCGCGGCGCCCGGCGCCCGGGCGTCTCCCGCGGCGGCTGGGTTGGTTTGAGGTTCTCTCCCTCAAACGCCCGGCCACCCCCTTTGCTAGCATGACTGCTTCACAGGAGGAGGTGACCGCTTCCCATTCCCTCTCGCTCCGGACCATGGACTGAACCAGGGCCGGACGCGAGAGATCGCCGCCGCCGATCGCCTCTACGAGGGCACGGCGGTGCTCCGCCCAAGCTGGGCAGACCGCCACTGTGTCCTCCTGGCGATCGTCACAATGTGTCACCATTGTGACGATCGCCCGGGGACCCGGGAAGTCTTACCCCTAATACATTATTTAAATTACTTAAACACAACTAGCGATATGCATGCGCATCTGTCAACTACGCATCGCACACCGTAGATTTCCAGTTCGATGTGAGATCCGCATAAACTGGTTTGGATGGGTTAATGTGTCGTCTTGTGTACCACTAGGCACACCTCTGTCTAACCCTTCAGGAACTAAAAGCGTAATAGTAACCACAATAACATTTATCGGTTTCCAATTAACACTCGATACAATGCGACAATTATCGTAATCACCATCGTAATGGCCGCGGTCACATTTGCATTTGAATGCGACACGGTAACTGCATTATGCAAATGCTGTCGGTTGTTAAATGTGTTATGACAAGAATTGTCAAGTTAACAGTGTCGTAATGTTGATTTTCGGTACGGGAGGGTTATTGGTACAGAATCACGTATACATTCACAAACGCACTCTCGAGTTAATCAATTGAATGATCCCGATTCGTAATCCAAAATAAGACTGAATCATAAACCATTGTTATTTAAAGTTATGTTCTTAATAAATGTTTGTTATTTACCCTAACCTGGATGGGTAATCATTCAATCATTTAAACACGAGATGATTAAATGATTGAATGATTACACATCCGCAAAAAAAAACCGAACTCTGTGACTGCTGTTGATAAATTCGTGATAGGGCCTCTTATTTTAAAACTTGCAAAAAGAATGGTATTTATGTAAGGATTGCCGCGATCAACTGACCAACATGTAAGTTTAGTAAAACTTAAAAAAAGTCATTAAACTTAAAATGGAAAAAAATGGTCTTTCTATAAAGATTGACGCGACAGAACTATCTGATATTTATGCGATTAGCTGATCCACATGTATAGTAAAACTTAAAAAGTTTAATGCAAACTTAAAATTAACTGTTTCATGGTTTGATGAAGCAGTTCATTTTACGTCAGGTCACCGAACGAGACTTATTTTTCGGTTGAGAAATCACCAAATAACTTCTCCCGCTCTGAGCAAACCGGTAGAAGTGTCTTTTACCTTTTTTTTGTTGTCTTTCACCGACTTAAACCCATGCTCCCTCTTTTGCCCTTTATGTTCCGGGGCCACGGTATCTCTTTCGAACAACCCGCAACCCCGAAAACGAGGGATCTTGTATGTTTTCTAACAAAGACTTATATTAACACTGTTCGACGGCTAGACTTCGGCCAAGTACAAAGTTAGTATCAGTAAGTTACAATCACCGCCCGACCACGACAGTTGCCACTAACACATAGTACGCAGACAGTTTCCAACTGGCGGCAAGTTGCGGGTAAGGGTGAGAACTTGCCTGTTTACTAGCGCTAGTGTTCTATCGTAAAACTTTAATAATGTGGGCAGACGTATGTTACATTGTTACTTGCCTGTTGCTGCGTTTTAGTTCCAAGGTTGCTTGTCTTGCATTATTTTTTCAAGTGTAGCATTCAAGATGCGATCATAAAACTTTAGACGATATCGTTGTTGAAAAGCCCAATACAATGGTTGCTTGGCCGTTCTCGAAAACAGGGTCAGGCACATACTTCTAGTATGGTATTTCAGAATCCAGAAGGTTGTACCGCAAGGTAAGGCGCAGGTGGATAATCCCAACTTAAATTAATATAAATTTAATGAATTATTACAAAATTGTCGTGATGGCCCAAAGGTTAAGCGCCGCGCCTCTCACAAATGAGGTTGTGGGTTCAAATCCGGGGCAAGTACCAATGTGACTATTTCAATTCATATGTACTTTCTCAAGTTTATCTAAAACATCACAGACATCGGTGAAGAAAAATATCTTAAGGAAACCTGGACACATAATTAATATACTATAAGTCTAAAATCGCCAACCCGTCTTGAGCAAGCGTGGTGATCAATGCTTCGTGCCTTATCTGTATGAGAAGAGGCCTTTGACCAGCTATAGGACAGTAATAGGCTAGTTTTCATTTTATAAAATGAATGGTTTTAAAAAGCGGTCTTACAAAGCAAAATAATTCTTAGCTGAAACTTCAATAAAGTCAAAGTAATAAAGAATTTATGAAAATCACGCACTAAGGCAAAAATGTTGACGTAAGTGTCCTTTTATACAAGCGACGAAATAATTTGTAGGCGTTTTTCAGCACAAAAGCCATTTCATCTACGTATCCAAACTAAAGAGTTTTATTACCAAAAGAGTTTCAGAATACTCTTGTACAAAATTTATTATACAAGGCACGATTCATAAAGGCCTCATATTTTATTACTTGGCACATAACATACATATATGTACACATTATAATGTACTTACTTACTATAAACTTACTTACTTATTATAAAACTGTACCTACTTTTAGCATTTATATTTTAAGGACACTACAATTTCTTCAAACAAATCATTCCCTACGGCGGCGTAAAATCTCCCGGAATTTTCTTAAAAACTTCTAAATTTCTATCCTAGTTAAAATTACCTCCATAGGACTCTGATAAAAGACTACCTGGTTGCATGTGGGTCTGTGGACGATAAGAAATGTGTAGCTCAACTCTATAAGGTTGTTATACTGCTTAACCAAACCATCGTGTGATGACCCCAAAAAAATTATGTCTGCCAGCCATCTCAAACCAACCCAGCCGCCGCGGCATATTCCATTGACGGAAAACTCAAATCAAACAAGCCTACAATTCCTTGCCTGAGTGACTGGATACGAATTTTCTGATAACTTTTTCTTTCTCATTTCAATCGAATATCATCATCTGCCTACTCTTTTCAAAACTATGTTTGGATCGATATCCACTCTAACCGGATGAAGCTAAATACCAGTATTTCACATGGAGCGTCTGCCAATCTGACCTTCACAAACTAGTTGGTACTGGGTAATGAAATAAGGGGTATTTCATTACCCAGTACCAACTAGGTAAGTCTGGTTTTCAGACTTTCGGGACGTTGACTAAATGTACCGACTGTCAAAGATTTACAAATTACTGCTAGGATCAACAGCTTAACGTGATTTTCAAGGTACGGTGGAAACTCGAAATGTAACAGATGTGCACCCATCCAGAAGCCAACCTAGGCAAGTGTAGCTTAACCTAAAGGTTGACGACCAGCTGTGATTATTTAGCCTTGGGTTCCTATGAAACAATGACTCACCAAACGTTCAATTAATCACTGTATTGACAGCATTGACGCGCGTAGGACGGACCAGGGACGACTAGTGCCTATTAACGCCATCTAGTGGCGCAACTTAGTTACCAAACTGATTACCGGGCGTGAAACGACAGATTTCGTTCCATGTAGTTGGCACTTTAATGTAAGTTTCAGGATTATAGTGTCGTAAGACGGATAGATATTTAGTTAGAACTTAGGGGGGCTATGTCATTAATTCATCATTTATGGGATAAGGGACCTTATTTCAAGTTATTTAGGGTCGCCGCAGCATGTCTTCTTCTATTTTTAACCGAGTTCAAAAACAAGAGAAGGTTCTCAAATGGAAAATAACTTTACTTCCGGAAGTCGGTGGCAAAAAAGTCAACGAAAACAACAAAAGTCATTTTCCACTTTTTAGTTGTTTTATTTCTCCTCTATCTTTCGTCATTACATCGGACAACTCCTTTCTTGCCATATTATTCTTCACACAGTCCATTCATCGTTTCTTTAGCCTTCCTCGTCTATTATACCCATCCACACACATACTCAAAACTTCCCTCACATGTTCCTGTTAATAAAATTTAAATAGGCTCTTTTCTTATATTGTACATACATTATACACAATATAATTTTAGTATGAAATTAATTCTGGCACTCTGACACTTTTCACCCTTTAACAAATTTCAATACAACCAAATAGCTACGCGATTGTCACAAATATTTTAACAAATAGCATCGGATACCAAAACCAATTTTACAAATGGAATATTTATTCGGATTACCAATTCAATAAATGTAAGTGGATGTATCACAAATAAATAATACAAGCTATTTAGTTTTTATTATTTACTAGCTTTTGCCCACGGCTTTGCTCGCGTTAAATTCGAGGTAACACAGTTCCCCTTTCCTGATTTGCAGGTACCTGCTACCTATAGTTTTTGCCGTGGCGCTTTATTTATTGTAATAGCAATGCTAAGTTTTCCCTTTTCTTCCCTCGTTTTTCTCCCTCATATCTCACTTTTTTTTAAAAAAAATTAGCCTATGTCCGTATCCAGGGTCCCAACTATCTCTGTAGCAAAATCCATCAAAATCGGTTTAGCCATTTAGGCGTGAAGACGTAACAAACAAACTCACTTTCGCTTTTATAATATTAGTAAGGATTTATCTAGTTTTTATTCCAGTACGTACTACAAATTTATTATTTTTAGAGATCGAGGCTGGTATAATTCATTTCAGTCTTGCTTATGGAACACTAGCTATGCCTAAGGCTTTTTTTCACGGATGCTACACCATCAAATAACTTCCCCCGCTATGGGCGGAGAGGGGTAGAGTGTCAGACGTTTACTGACTAAAACCCACAACATAGGGGAAAACACTAGGCAGATTACAATTAGAGAAATAAGGAATTTCGTCCAGTATTGAGGGATACAATTTTTTTATTCTTTAAAGAAAAAACGTTGCCCCACACTAGGAATTTCTCCTATATCGTGGATACGTTTACAAACATTGAAATTCAAATACACAAACAGCCAGACCCGGAGTCTATACAAATATTTACGTAGGTTATACAAATATTTGTTTCGTGCGGGGATCGAACCCGCGACACGTAGCGCAGCAGTCAGACGCTTAACCACTGCGCCAACCGTGTCGTCAATGAGAATGTTACAAGATAAAATTAAAGGAAAACAGCTGTATTTTCTATCTATTCGATTAATTCACGATCGCTTTTGTCAGTTCGCTGCATTCTTGCAAGTAATGAGATTCTATTGAAGAAAATATTCTATGCATGTCGTACGCAAGCTGGCAACTACGTGATACAATTTCCAAGAACTTTAAAATTCATTCCCACATTTTTGCACGAAATAGTAATACGGTACGTTCTTATATGAACACTAGCTTTTGCCCGCGGCTTCGCTCGCTTTAAATTCGGGGTAACACAGTTCCCCTTGCGCCTTATTTTTTTGTAATAGCAACGCTATGTTTTCCCTTTTCTTCCCTCTGTCTCCCTCACAAGCCACTTTTTTTTCAAAAAAGTTAGCCTATGTCCGTCTCCTGGTTCCCAACTATCTCTGTACCAAAATTCATCAAAATCGGTTTAGCCATTAAAGCGTGAAGAGGTAACAAACAAACAAACAAACTCACTTTCGCTTTTATAATATTAGTAAGGATTATACATCTTTTAAGACGCTAATAAATAAAATAGGTTACTACTAGCTGCGCTCAGCGGTTTTACCTGCTGCTCAGCTTCTTTTCCATTTAGAACCATCCTTTTCACTTGCGGATATGAAAAATAGGTCACGACCGAATCTCACACCTACTTAACCTCTAGAGCCCCCGCTGGCACAAATTTGTGCCACCAAACCCCGACCGATTTAAAACTGTGTTTGTATTAAAGATAAGTCTTAAAATCAGATTACGCTTACGATAGGAGCCCGCCTGGCGGTGCATGACGGATAGTTGACGTAAATAATGGCGGTCCTTGAGAGGTTAATTCACATATAAAATTTCATTAAAAAAAACGGGCAAGCCGTTTCGGAGGAGCATGCCAACTAAAACTGTGACACGAGAAATCCTACTAATATTACAAATGCGAATGTTTGTAAGGATAGATAAATGGATGTTTGTTACTCTTTCACGTCAAAACGGTTGAACGGATCTTGATGAAATTTGGCACAGAAGTAGATTATAGTTTGGATCAACACATAGGACACTTATTTTCAATCATCACGCGGACGATGCCGCGGGCCCCAGCTAGTATAAGAATAAAGAAAGATAATGTCTAGTTTTGAAAACCAAATATATTAGATCTGTGGATAGAGTAAGGGTTCCTCTCCTTGTCCACATTCTTTTATTGCCAGCTAATACCAGTCCTTTGGTAACCCCCAAGATTTTTAACCGACTTCAAAAAAAAAGCATTCTCAATCGGACTGTATTTCTTTTAATGATTTTTACGCAATTTCTTCGTCGATTGTAGACTAATTTACAAAATTATTTTATTATTTTAAATACCTCAAACGGCGCAAATATCACAATTTGATTGGTAATTATGTTTTTGAGCCGTTTGGGGTTGAAACACTAGGGCCATGGGGTCCGAGTGCCCATGTAGTATTTCGAGAAATCGCCAAGCGGTTGGTCGATTCTTCTCGTGACCAGAGGGCTGGCCTGTTTTTTGCACAAAAAATAAGCATTGCCATCCAACGCGGTAATGCTGCCAGCCTTCTGGGCACTTTACCTGTTGACGGCGATACGGACGAATTTTTTGACGCCCTGTAATTTTCCATTTTTTACTTGTATATATTTTTATTATTAGTTTGTGTACATTTATAGGTTGTATATACACACATCAAAAGTATCTAGGGATCAACATATATTTTTGCAATAACTTTTCTCCTGATTGATATTAATTAAAATTTTCTTGAAGGATTCATCAAATAAAGTGTTTTCGTTTGTCACAGTAACGATAAACCAAGTCACCTTTGCATTAATAAAGAAATTTGCCATTTTCCTAATAAAGGGATTTTTGACATTTGAACCACTAACATTAAAGTTCGAAAAAAAGACTGAAATAACAGTTTTCTTTAAAATTTTATTGGGTAACTTAAACAATTAATAATCCGTGTTTCTACCGCGAACACTAACAACACAAGAACATCGGTTTGGCATACTCAAAATGAGTTCATCCAAATCACGCTGTGGAATGGCCGCCCATGTTCGTTGCAACAACAAAAAAAGGTCTTCTTGCGACTGGATACCCTCCATATTCGGCAGAGCTCTTCTCTGTAGCATATCCCATGCATGCTCAATCGGGTTCAAGTCTGGCGACTGAGCAGGCCAGGGCAGGACATTGATGTTAGCTGCGGCGAGAGTCTGTCTTACAACTCTTGCGGTGTGCGGTCGTGCATTATCATGCATTAACTGAAATAAGGGACCGATTTGCACTTGTAGAGGAACGATGACGTCTGATACAATCGTCTCAGCATAAATTTGAGCGTTGAGGTTGCCTCTGATCCAAATCAACTCAGTTCTTCCGCCGATCCAAATACCCGCCCATACCATGATGGTTCCACCACTATAAGGATGGACTTCCTGGCAGGATTTTAATCGCTGTTGGCGTCCAGGGGTTCTCCAGTGTCGTATACGTCTTGTATCCGGTCTCATACCAAAACGAGACTCATCAGAAAAGCACACGAAACGCCATTGTTCTTCTGCCCAATTTCTGTGTTCAAGAGCCCATTGATATCGAATCCTACGATTGTGCATTGCTATAGGTGGTACCCGTAGCGGTCTTCGGGAATGAAGGTTCACTTCATGCAAGCGGTTTCTGACTGTTTGGTCGCTAATTAAGTTCCCTGAAGAGTGATGAAGCCTCACGGCTAACATCATGGCGGTTATTGTTGGAGCTCTTCGAGTTAAGATTTGAATGTATCGGTCTTGTCTCCGTGTGGTGCAGCGATACCGTCCTCCATGGCGCTCAGCCACGGTACCAGTGCTTCGGTAACGTGTCCAAAGTCGACTGATAACACTCTGACTTGTATTCAGAGCTAAAGCTACAGTACGTTGCCGGGAACCAGCTTCTATCATTCCCACGGCTCTGAGCATTTCTTCCCTGCTTAAATGACGTCGCCGCTCCATAATAACGTTGGTTTTAATCAGTAGTAGGGAAACAGTAGCACTAATAATGTCTTCAATGCGTTGTATGTTTTTATAGGGAAAATATTGACAGCTTATTTTCATCTTTTACTCGAATTTGATTGAGAGTTCCTGATTCAAATTATGAAATGCACCAAAAAGGATCCATATAAATTTATAAAATCATAAATTTATTACAAAGCCACATCTCAATCTCAAGAAATCCGCATAAAAATGCTTGATCCCTAGACACTTTTGATGTGTGTATTTAGTAATTAATTTAATTATTTTAAATCGAATGGAAATACTCCCGGGTTCCTGACGAATTTTATCCATATTGCTTGGGTATTTTATGAGTTATATTCTATAATACATATTTTTCTTCTAATGTATGAGGACGATATGCTAATATTTGTTAGTAGCAATGAAAAATGAATACTCGATAAGAATCGGTGTGAGATACCATGACTAAAAAGGCTGAAAAACATTTTTGCCAAAAAAATACCGACTTAGATGGAAAATAAAATCCGGTAGTCGGTGGTAAAGAACCTATGAATCAAACAAAAGTCACAGACTTTTGGAAGTAAATTTATATTTTAGTGTATTTTTGGAAGTCGGTTTTTTTTTGCAAATGGTTTTTTTCTACATAATATTTTTTTTTATATGGCATCATTTATAGCGCAGTATAAGTTCTTAAGGCGAAATGTCTTAAATGGAACAAACGATGTATTTTCGATCTTGTTACCTAAATGGTTTTTATTAAGTGTCTATATTCTAATGATTATTTGCTTACAAACTGTTGCACAACAAGATCGACTGTCCCAGTTTAGTAAAGCTTATTGGGTTCCGTGCGCCGTCTAGATATCCTAGGAATAAAATAACACCCCTGTGTCCGCCACTTCGAAAGTCCGTGCTTGGTGCAAATTCTCCAATACCTAGATTGTGCAAAATCATTAATGGCCGCAGTGACATAGTAGATGTACATTACGATAATATTAATACATTTTTACGAGCTTTTGTAGATAATCCAATGTAGATTTAATTCAATTTAACTTTGATTTATTTTAATTTTGTTTTGATTTTATTTTATATTGATTTGTTTTGATTATGATTTGATTTGATTTTGGTTCGTTTTTTACTTTGATTATAATTTTTATTTGGTTTGATTTTAATTCGATTTGATTATAATTTAGTAAAATTTGATTAAATTTCGATTTAATTTTAGAGTACGGTATTGAATGAGTCTGTTAGTTTTCTTTATTATTAATTTAATTTCTTTTTTTTTGCTTGTTTGTTAATCTTTATAAATTTATTTGTAAAACCATTTTTGTTGTGCATGTGGTGTTAATCTTTAATTACTTGTTGCACTTGTAAATGTTTATTTTTGTTATTAACTAAGAAATGTAAATGTGTAAACAATTGTTGATTAACCTAAATAAATAAATAAATAATGATGAATTAATACAAACGTCGCATAATCTTATTGACTTGAAATTTAATGTTTTAATTTATTGACTAATGACTTTAATTATTTTTTATTGTACGCCCTCCGACCAGGTGGGATGACGATCTAAGAAAGACTGCAGGCAGATGCTGGATGCGGCAAGCTGAAGACAGGGCGCTATGGCGCTCATTAGGGAAGGGCTATGTCCAGCAGTGGACTAATGTAGCCTGATGATGTGTGGCTGTGGCTTGAATTTTTTATTTGGATAATTGTAAGTATAAAATTGTGGATTGTACTTATTATTTGGATGATTGTATTTGATTTAAAGATGAATTGCATGTATGTAGTTAGTTATAGAAATTCAGACACGATGTAAATCGTTATTGAATAAATTAAATTAAATTATTTTATTTAACTTACCCTGTTAGTATGTATTGGTCAAATCTTGCTAGTGAATTCCAATCCAATTCCCCCAACCGATTAACCTGTAATTTTGGACACGCCAACAACACTTTAGTAATGGCGACAGTACATTTTCATGACATAGCAAAAAGGATCGCCGTTCCACGATAGAACTTCAACTGTTATTACCACGGACGCAAAACTTTGTATACGCGTGCTATGACGGCACGGTTGGCTACGCCTCGTATCGCGGTTCGATCCCCGCAAGGAACAAATACGTTTATGACCTACAGGTAGTTGTTCCTGGTCTGGCTGTTTGTGTTTGTAAGTTTATATATTTGTAAACGCACCCACGATACAAGAGAAATTAAAGTCTATAAAAATTTTACTAATATATTAACCTAATTTTCTAGTTATCAACTTCATAAAAGATTGCGTTTATATAAAAAAAATACTAAATTCACAATCTATTCCACAAAAGATATTTACAAAAGCTTTCGATAATATACTTTAAGTATGAAAAGTATATCTACATGGTTCTTTTGGCACAGCCAACACTCACATAAAAATCCCCCATACGAAAACCATAAACAAATTCAATTCAATGCGCGCACTGATTGCACCAATAACAGGCGCACACGTGCCAATCAGCAGCTCTAATAGCATCTATGAGCATTCAGCCGTTCCTACACTAATTGGACTGCCCGATGACAATGTCATGGCGTAGCTGGGGCCAAATTATTGGAAATTGTCGTCTATATAACATGCCAAATTCTATAACCACATAGGTACACACGGACGAGCAATCACGCTATTAAACCAGTTTAAGTAGATCTCTCGTCGTACGGGAAATCTATTTAAATCGAGGCAACGTTATACTGGAGATGTATAGCTTGATATGTGGACGTGTGTACTCATGAAGCGTCCAAATTAGAAAATGGATAATGCGAGATTGATTGTATGTTTATATAAAAGTTGGCTGCTCTAAAAAAACAATTTTAACAGCACTAGTTTGAACAAAATGCCACCTGAATTTTCCTTTCATTTAACTTATGAAGTTTGTTAAAGAGATTTCATTTTTATTGACCCTAACGATCGATGCAATAACAGTACAGGGTGCAACTTTTACAGATTTTAGTCGGCAAGCGTCTGCGGCAAGCGAATTTAAAAAATCTTTGAATGCCGTTTTCTTTATTTTCAAAAATAAAGGAATGTTTTCTTTGAGTAAAATTTTCTATCTAAAGTATTAAGAGTACTTCCCCTTCAGGTGGCATTACAAAATTCCACCCTGTATATCAGAAGTCAGAAGCTGTAGTACCTACCTATGTTATTACAGCTGATTTCATTTTTGTTTTTGCGATGCTTGTGCCGTTGATTTTTCCATAATTCATAGTTGTTCAGTTTTATGGTTTGAATTAAATGACATGTCAAACTTTAAGCCCAATATACTTGGTGTTATAACTAATTATTATAAGTTGTAAGCACTCGATTCTTATTTTTCCGTTTGGGCACTATTATAATTTCCTTTTTTACATCGGCGGTTTTAGGTTAGCGTATTTATATTTGCGCGCTTAGCACGTATCGACATACGCGCTAACACGCGCGCCTGATTTGGTGCTACAAAAAATTGAATTCGCGTACACACGCTCACTTACACGTGCGGCGTGTTGGCGCGGAGTGAGTGGGCGCGCTGAAAAGCGTTTTTTGCACCTCACGGTTACACAAGCTTATAACCGCGTTAGCGCTGAAACTCCCACACTAGGAATTTCTTCTGTATCGCAGGTACGATTAAAAATATTTGAACTGACATACCCAAACCGAGCGGGATTTGTACCTACGACACGCAGCCCAGCTGCCAATCTCTCAGCCAGTGCGCCAATTTATGCAGTTGCCTGTGTGTCAAAGTCCGAGCCTAAGCGCGCATTTACGCGCCGAAAAGACTTCTAATCTTTACCCGCTCTAAGAGTGAGGTGAGACAGACATTATACATTGGTGTGACGCGACGTACGAAACCTGAACCTACTCTTGGTACAGACTACAACTGAGGAGCATCTACTTATGTAGATAGAAGATTTACATCAGAATCAGATATTCACATTCAAACTAGGCTACAAAGCCAGCTTACACACTGAAGCGAGATATTTATAGGTACAAAGGATATAATTTAAAGAAAGTCTAACATAACACTCACTCTAACACATACTCTAAGTTATGTTATGTTTTATTATTTATTTAATGCACAATGTACAAATAGTTAAACGCTAGGCATTCTCATTACAGCTCATTATAACTAATGAGTACATGACTCTGTTAGGACGCAGCAAAATGTCTTAAAACTAATAAAAATATATTGCAGAATCTAATATCACGTATGGTAATCACAATATTATATTATTATTATTATTCACAATATTATATTAATTTAAATCTTAATCTTACATCTAGCCATAAACGATATTCATTAAACTTATATCTAACCTTAAACATCATCACCATCATATATTCATTCTCCTGCCTTTATCCTAAATCCCCACCGTCGATGCCAAATAATTTAGGATGTTCTTCTTCCGTACTTTTATATTACCTCGTCATTTCATCAGATACAGGAGGTATCTGATGAAATGACGAGGTTCTTGTCAAATTATCCTTCACAGTCCGCCCTCAGCTCTTGTGTGCATTTAGAAATTCTATACAATTATCAACAAACTGACAGTTCTAAGTTAGAAGTCAAGTTTAGGAACTTGACATTTTCACGTATCTTGTAAAAATCTTAGTGCCGCAGATTTAATACTTTCACAATTTATTATGCCTTTGACTTTAGCTTCCTTTATTTTTGACATTCAAAAGTGCCTTTACAGTCTAATTGAAATCTTGTAATCATATTATAATTTTAAAAAGTGTCCATCAAGTTTCTAGCCCATTCTTCTCCATAGAGATCAACGCTTTGGAATGGGCAACTACAGTATTTTCACAAGTTATCATGTCTTGTGACCGGGACTGTAGCTTTAATATTTTGTTTTTTTGACATTCAAAAGTGCCTGTAATAGACTAATTGGTTTGAGGTTTACTCAATTCATAAATTTTCCTAGCTTTACAATCTATTCTTTGTAAACTACATAACAACATTATCAACCAACAACAGCCGTTACTCCGTAGTATAATGTGCACATTTCTTTGGAATAACAAAAAGGCTAAAAGGAAAGAATTCTCTTCCGCAAATCGAATCATAATGTCTTCAAAGAAAAAGAAAGAAAAATATATATTGAGAAAATATCACTCGGTTCGCCGCAGCTCCCTGTGGCAACTGAATACATTATAATGACTATAGTGGCTATAATCGAGAGACCACAAGTACCGATGATTCGGTTTGAGGTGATCTTGGGGTCTAATAAATAAAAGCAAAAAAACTCAAAAAAAGAAGCTTTTATTTAAACTACATTTACAAACGCTCTAAAAAGAAGAAAATATTTTTTTTTTTATTTAACTATCAACTTTTAACCTCATTATATAAAATTTATATGATAATAAAAGCTGATGACGCCCATTTCGCCAAATTACACAAGTCAAACTTATGGACTTATGGAGCTTACGTTTCAATTTTCTCTTAATGAGCGTTTTTATTTGATACCCATATTGCAGGAGTGCATTAAAAATAACTATTTCTCTATCTTGGATGATCCGCTATATTGGATTTAGAATGTTGTCAGTTACCTCACCATGCATTGTCACCAAAACTAAATATGTATAAAAAAGATGTGATCTCAATCCTGAATCAGTCACAGTGCCAGTTAGTCAGATGAACATCGCCATACACACATCACATCACCATACCTACACCACACACACACACACAAAAAATTGTAACACCTGTTAATTCGTGCTACCTATATCGGCTAATTATAATATTATTTCTGTGTTCGTAATTGGCGTAATGTTTTACGTAATAATTTTAAATGTTTATGTACAATAAATAAATAAATGAGTATGGAAAATTTCAGCTCAATCGGACACCGGGAATTAGTTATTAGTATAGCGGACTAGTTATTAGGGTTCCGTCATCAAAAGGAAAGAACGTAACCCTTTTGGATCACTTTGTTGTCCGTCTGTCTGTCTGTCTGTCAAGACCCTTTATCTCGGGAACGCGTGGAGGTATCGAGTTGAAATTAAAACCATATACTTAAGTCTGTGAACTTTTGGAGCTGTAAAAAACCAACTCTCTAAATCTACGCAGTCAAAAGATATGGCCGGTTATATCGCATGTTATAAGTTATTAAGTGTTATTCTTGTTACTTGTATGGTGTACATAATAAAGAATATTCTATCTATCTATCTATGTTTGTTCGGAACTCTCGGTGCGCAAGTCCGACTCGAACTTTACCGGTTTTTATTGAAATGTGTGTGTGTGTGTTTTACATTTTTGAACTATAAAATTTCCAGCATTTACTACACAGATTTCTCTTTTGTTTTCGGCTCGAAATAATACCGCTTCGATAAGCGAAATCACTCCCTTACACGACCCGATAACTCAGTTTCTATTGATCTATCCTACAACAAATTGTTTACAGGAAATTGTACAGAGCAATAATTTCCTTATTGGAATAAGGCATGCCTAGTCATCTACCTAATTGATGTATACAGAAAAATAATAATATGTACTTTTTTCGGACGGCAAATAATCAATTAACGGTGGGTAAGACTTTTACTGACTAAAACTCACCCATGTTTCTTCTTTTGCCCTTTATGTTCCGGGGCTGCGGGATCTCTTTCAAACCACCTGAGTCCCGGCCTGTTACAAATTGCTACACTTTAATAGAGGTATTATTAAATTTCTTCCAGATACCTACTGCCTAAAACACACTCATGTTTCTTCTTTTGCCCTTTATGTTCCGGGGCCGCGGTATCTCTTTCAAACAACCTGAGTCCCGGCCTGTTTTAGAAATTACTACACTTTAATAGAGGTATTATCAAACAACTTCCAGATACTGCCTAAAACCCACTCATGTTCTTTCTTTTGCCCTTTATGTTCCGACGCGGTGTCTCTTCCGAACAACCTGGAGCTAAGTTAGGTTCAAAGCGCGTTACAAAATCCTGAAAGAAATAATGAATTAATAAAATCTGTAAGTCGCTCTGAAGATGAAAAGTAAATATATCAAACTACCCTCTGTTACATACGTCTTTTTTTTTGGGTGGGAAATCATCAAATAACTTCCCCCGCTCTGGGCGGAGCAGGGGGGAGTATCAGACTTGTGCTGACTAAAACCCACCCATGTTCCTTCTTTTGCCCATTACGTTCCGGGGCCGCGGTATCTCTTTCAAACAACAATAAGTTACATACGTCTTCGTACGCATTAGTTTTGCTATAATAAGTTTTGTTAGTCAGGAGATTCTCAAGTCTAAGAGCTTCTGGCCAAATAATAAGAACAAAGATAGCTTTAAGTTAAGCCGCGCTTGACCAGCTTGGGATGAGGATGGGTGACCAACCGTTACATACCGAGTTTCCGCTATCAGTTTCGACTGTTATTTGTAGTCCTTTGACAGTCGTTACTGGTATTCACTGGCACAAAAGTCTGACAACCAGTCTTACCAACGGTTGGTCACCCGCACACGAACTAAACCAGGTACCCGCGGCTTAACCTAAAGATTAACCCAAGCAGCTGTTATTATTGAGCCGTGAATTTCATAAAATCACTGCTCCAATATAATTCCCCTCATTCATGATATGTTCAGTAGCCTGTTTGATCTGTACCCTATACCTTCCTTATTTCGTTTTGTTTAGTTTTATCTTTTAGTTTTTTGAGAAATATTAATAACTAGCTTTTGCCCGCGGCTTCGCCCGCGTTAAATTCAGGGTTAGACAGTTCCCCTTTCGCGATTTGCAGGTACCTGCTACCTGCAGTTTTTGCCCCTGCGCCTTATTGATTTGTAACAACAAAGCCAAGTTTTCCCTTTTCTTCTCTCTTTCTCCCTCATTTCTATATCTTTTTAAAAAAAATAGCCTATGTCCGTCTCCTGGGTTTCATCTCAATTCATCAAAATCGGTTTAACCATTAAGGCGTGAAGAGGTAACAAACAAACTTACTTTCGCTTTTATAATATTAAGTAAGGATTGGTTAAATAATTTACCTACCTATATTCTTACATGACTATTGTATGCCCAAAGAACGGGACATAGCTGAACTATTTAATTATTTAAGACCTTTATTATGTACATACCATAAAGATATTGAATTGAATTGAATTTGGGTAAAAAAATTTGCTAAACGAACGTAAACTCCAACCTTTACAGGAGCAACAATTTTATTAAGTAAGTATTAAACTCAAGTCTCAAACACAAAAGGAATTTCACAAAGTTGTTTACACGACAAAGTATTATGTTGAAAATTAAAACTAATTTCTCATCTCCGGTAATGACACTTTTCGTAGATGTACGTTGTTTTTCGTTTATTTACTTTTATCTCTTTTAAGAAAAGGGTTTTTTTCTGAGTTCTTAAGATAAAGGCGATATATTCGTTAAACGTCAAACCATGTCCCCAGATGAAAGGATGGGCAGCAACATCAACAAACGACGATTGGTATTATGCAGTTTTTTTTTTTATTTAAACATCGCGCCACACTAGGATCTCCTGTATCGTGGGTTCTTTACAAACATTTAAACTCACAAACACAAACAGCCAGACCCGGAACAACTATCTGTAGGTCATACAAATATTTGTTCCGTACGGGGTTCGAACCCGCGACACGAAGCGCGGCAGTTGATCGCTCAGCCACTGCGCCAACCATGTCGTCTAAGTAAGTTGTCGTAGCAATAAAAAGAACTCGTTAAGTGCGAGTTCGATCACCGAGGGTCCCGTACAACTTGTGACATAAACAGCCATATGTTTTGGCTGCGTAGACCCAGAGGGTTGATTGTTTCACAGATACAAGGGACCACAGAGTTGAGTATATGGTTTTTATTTCAACTCGATACCTTTAACGTTCCTGTGATCATGAGTCTTAACAGACTGACGGAAGGACAACAAGGTGATCCTGTAAGGGTTCTGTTTCATTTCCTTTTGAAGTACGGGACTTGCTTATTGAATTAGTCTTGATTTCTTTTGGTTAGATCAGTGATAGTCTTAATAAACGGCTAGTAATTCCTTGTTTTGTGTATCTTGTAGTCTTTTTTTTTTCAAAAACCTTCGCTTCAGTTTGTTAAAAATATGAGTACCTATGTTATAGTTGTGTAGCAAAGCAATAAATCAATGTATGTTCGAGAACTAGTGTATATTTGAGAATTGCAAACATTTAGCTCAGAATCAGACAACATACATTAAAGTTTACATGATATTCAGCAAAGTTCCCAATTTGTAATTGGGTCTACTCAAACCAAACTAGTCTAGCCAGGTTACCGTTGACTCTGTAATTTAACAAATCATTCTGGAACAAACGTACAATTGGATTGGTTATATTATTCCTAAAATCATACTACCACTGAAAAAAAAACAATCCAATTCAAATCATTAATTTCAATTACATCGATACAGGCACTTTTGAACGTTAAAAACAAAAAAAGATTACAAAAGATGACGCAGCCCCAGTCACACACAACTTGTGAAAGTACCGTAGTTGCCCATACCGCTGTTGAACATAGAACCTCCTCATTTTTTTAAGTCGGTTTTTGAACTTTTATAACCTTTACTTCACAGTGTCTTGCTTAAGAGGCTGTTTTAATTACTGTAGCAAGTGTATTAGATCTTTGTGATTTATTTACATCTTGCACCATAGAAGCGCTTCTTTACAACAAAATATTATTCGGTCCCCGTTAAACGTCAAAGTCCAAAATTAGGAGTCGTAATTCAATATTTTCAATATAACGTAATCGAACGATATAAACCAAGGATGAACAACCAGTCGATCGTGATCGACCGGTCGATCGCGACTATTACTCCAGTCGATCAGCAAGGCAAATAAAATAAATACGTCTAACAGATGCGCAACGTAATCACCAAAAGTATGCGGGTATTATACAGTGTGTCCCATAAGTCCTTTGACATTTAAATTTCAAATAAAATTCAAATGGCGCGCAGGAATAGCGGGTGCGGGGGAAGCACCAATAGTCTTTCGGAATTCGGTCACCATGGAGCGGTTCACCGGAGCGGACCGTGCTTTTTGTGTGCATGAGTTTTATCGCAACAATGATTCGGACACCATTGCGCGGCATTAATTTAGAGAGTCCTAGTTTTCAAACGATTAAGAATTGGGTTCAAAAGTTTGAGGAGACTAGCTCTACGTTGAATAAATAACGATCGGGCCGACCAAGGACATCACGGACGGAAGAAAACATTGACTTAGTGCGTAAGAGTCAGTTTGTGAAAATCCTACTCAATCTATTCATAAGAGTTCCAGTGCACTAAATATACCCAGATCGATTTTACAGCGCATTTTAAAGAATGACAAGAAACTTCATCCATACAAAATTCAGTTAGTACAGGAATTAAAAGATACTGATCCTACCAATAGACTTAATTTCGTGGGTGATAGAAAATTTTAGTCATCGTTTACAGGAGTGCCAAGAACGAAATGGAGCACATTTAGATGTGCTGTTGCAGAAGTGATTTTAAAAAATATTTCATATTGTACATGGTTTTTTTTTTATTTGATTTTTTCAGTTCAAAGGACTTATGGGATACCCTGTATTATGTGATTTTTAATTAGAAAACATACTACATAATGGCATACATATTGATAGATCGCACCGGATTTCGTCCGTAAAAAGTAAATCTTAGGTATATCAAGTCGGTCACCGCTGATATAGACAAACGACTTCCCAAATCGAAGCGTTTATATACAAAGCCGTCTGGTGGTCGCAAGGGCGACTGCTTAGCATGGGGTCTTGGGTTCTATTCCCGGGGCGGGCAAAAAGTGTCCTGGGTTTTTCAATTAGGAATTTTGCAGTAGCAGGTCGGATTTTGGAAGTTGGTGGTAAGATCCCCCGTGCCGTTAAGGTGTTGGTCTTGCGCCTGATGTCTCTCCGGTCGTATCGATGCCGTCCCATCGGAGTATGAGAGTGAGGGAACAGAGAGTGCACGTGTGCCTGCGCACACACTTATGCCCCATAATATCTCCCGCGCAGCCCGCTAATCACCGCTGAAATTGGCCGCCGTGGCGGGAAACGGATTTTCTTCCGATTCTAAACACAAATAAGAGCTCCGTAGAGGTCCAGCCAAAGAATCAAAGATTTCGTGCCCAAATTATAGGTTTGCCTAGTTTGGGGCCAATGTAAAACCCTTGTAATTATTCCGGCAAATATACAAATGTTTATGCAGTAATCTTACTACTGCCACACGCTCAATTTATCCCATGCCAGCAAATTCAGGAACATTCCGATTCGAGTGATATTGAAGATGTTATATGCAGTTATGAGGGTCACAAATTTGAATCACAAAGTAGCAACCTAGCTCTACGACAAGGAGGTTTCATATCACTGAGAATCTCGGATCACTACGTCACGACATTCTGCTGCCCTTTGCAAAAATAGGAAAGGTAGGAAAAAAAATCACAGTTAACACGAAGGGGTTTAACAAACTTGTTTTCTTTCGTAAAACGACCTTCAGCGACCGAGATGCTTATTTGATGAAACATATTTTATATTAAATTTAATATGTCAATAATTATATTGCATATGGGTTGCCTAGTAAATTTCAGTCCAGGATATGTTTAATTAATAATTTAAAAAAAAAACTTTTTTTTTATGTTTCACCGGGTTGTCTATTAGTAGAAGTAGTAAATGATGTTTGTTTTTTTTTTTTAATGAATATAATACTTTATTAAATTAACTAGCTTTCGCCCGCGGCTACGCCCGCGTTAAATTCGGGATAAGACAGTTCCCCTTTCCTGATTTGCAGGTACCTGCCACCTATAGTTTTTGCCCTAGTGCCTTATTTATTGTAATAGCAATGCTAAGTTTTCCCTTTTTTTTTCCTCTTTCTCCCTCATTTACCCTTCACTCTTTTAAAAAAAAATAGCCCTTGTCCGTCTCCAGGGTCCATTCATGGAGACGAACATAGGCTATTTAAAAAAAAAATGGTCCATTCAGTAGTAGAAACCAACAAACAAACTCACTTTCGCTTTTATAATATTAGTAAGGATTACTATATACAAACTATAAATAGACACAAACTAATATAACAAAATATGTACAAGTAAAGAATGGTAAATTACAGGGCGGCAAAAAGTTCGTCAAAATGATGTTCGTTGATAAAAGTTATAATTAATCTTTGGAAGCCAATTGATGTGCCTACTGAACGGTAAATGATTGGTACCTTATTCTCAACTGATGATCTAAGGTTGTTGATTAGAAAGCTGTTTTTTTTTGCGGATGGGAAATCATCAAGTAACCTCCCCAGCTCTGGGGTAAACGGGGTGGAGTGTTAGACTTTTACTGTCTAAAACTCAGCCATTTTCCTTCTTTTGACATTTATGTTCCGGGGCCGCGATATGTCTTTCAGACTACCCGCAACCTCGGCAGGCTGCAGCTCCAGCAGGTGAAGGCGGGGCTTAATATATGAAGATCTAAGACCTGCTTGATGCCTGATGCTTGATGACCTTGCATTGATGGCAAAACATAGCGTTCTATTTATGATTATTGACATCTGTACTTATGTTTACCTATGCTCTACAAATAAAAAGATTTGACTTTGACTTTGACTCTGCTCTAATTAATAATATATAAAAAAATAGTCCGAAAACTGTTTATTCATTCATAGAGCTTACAAACCAGCAATTTAGAGATTACAGTATGAAAAGGTCACTGAAATTGGCGAGCTGAAAGTAATTAGGGGCTGTTTCGTCATTTGAACACCTAATTGCTAAAGTTTCAATCCCTTGATACTGTTGTTAAAACAAACTTTTATCGAATTGTTGATACTTTCATTTGATTGGACGTAGTTCATAAAACTCATGTTTTAATATTAACAGTCGCTCTGATCGATCGAATGTTAGGCTTTGGGTGCCAAGGTTGACCCGAGGGTCGATTATTCCGTTGCATTAGGAGACCTACTCCGGGCATCTTCCGTCAAGAGTTTGACGATACGATTGGCGCAGTGGCTAAGCGTTTGACTGCTGCGCTACGTGTCGCGGGTTTGACTGATACGGAGCAAATATTTGTATGACCTACAAGTAGTTGTTCCAGGTCTTGCTGTTTGTGTATGTGAGTTTAAACGCACTCCCGACTTGGGAAAAATTCCTAGTTTATTTTTGTTTAAAATAAACCGTTGCCCCACTCTTTTAAAATCACTGTCTTGAGGTGTACTGTTGTATTGCTGTTACAGTACCAATTTTGAAACTAAAACTGACATTTGATCTGGATAAAACAAATTTGTTTTATCCAGATCAAATGTCATATTAAATTTTTCATCTGTAGGGTTACCATGACATCTTATAGCAGTTGCGGCGGCGACGGGCCGGCGACGGGCCTGTTGGTCTAGTGGTTAGTGGCCCTGACTGCTGAGCTGGAGGTCGTGGGTTCGATTCCCACCCAGGACAAACTTTGTGTGATGAGCATGATTGTTTGTTCTGTGTCTGGGTGTGATTTATCTATAATATGTATGTATTTATAAATTATATAAGTATGTATATCAGTTGTCTGGTTACCATAACACAAGCTCTGCTTAGCTTGGGATCAGATAGCCGTGTGTGAGTTGTCCCAAGATATTTATTTATTTATTTAGTTCTTATTCCTGTGTGAGAAAGAGATGGTGCTAGACACCCTGTATAGCTCTGTCACTTTCCCTCAGTGGAAAAAGTTCTGCTTTAAGACGTCATGGTAGGGTTGCTGATTTGCATAACATATTAGTTCATGTTGTATTTATATCTCTGATATGATCTGGTCACACTTAACACGTTCATGAATTTGACGATACGGTTGGCGCAGTGGCTGAGCGATCGACTGCTGCGCTGCGTGTCGCGGGTTCAATCCCCGCACCGAACAAATATTTGTATGACCAGGTATTTGTTTCTGGTCTGGCTGTTTGTGTATGTGAGTTTGAATGTTTTAAACGCACCCACGTTACAGGAGAAATTCCTAGTGAGGGGAAAAGTTTAAAAAAAAAATGAGCTTATGAAACAAACACATGGTGGCAACGACACGTACCGCGCATGGTGCCTAACATGTTCAGCTTACAGTACGGGCTTAGATCGAACCCTGTACTGTAAGCTAAACTTGTACTGGGCACGAGGTTTTACCAAATTTAAAATTTTTAACCTATGGAAATCCCCAATATAACAAAGAACACCATGAAAAATTATTGTATTAAAATCAAAACATGAAATAAATGAGTTGGGTCATGTGACGTTAACAGAACTAACGATTTCAAACGTGTTTTTCTATAAAATTAGGTCTTGGAATACTTTTTGAAAGTTATATAAAATAATAAACTTCTTTTTTAAAGGACTTGGCGAAAAAATATATTGAATAGGCACTATTTTTTTTAATAAAAACAACTGCTATCTTGGTGCTGTAAAGTCGACATACACCCAAACAATCGACCAAGGAGCGCTGAGAAAAACGTCGCGTAAAAGAGGCCCTTAACCTAAATATACGTCCATAACATTCTTGTTAGAAAATTAAACATAAAACTATGTTAGTAGCACTTCACTTGCACGATGTTGTTGTGTGTTCCTGTGGAATTTGTCCGCGGAAGCGACAGAATACCACACCATGCCATCCATATTATCAGATACAAAGTAATAAAAAGTAATATGAATTTCATCCTGTCAGATTTAACTCGGAATTTAATTTCAGTTCTGAAACACAAAATGGCGGTCGTCCTTATTTCTTCGTGACTAAATAGTCTTTGTCCAATTGTCCACGTGTCCATTAGAGAAAATAATTATTTTTACAAAGAGATGAGAATGTTGAGATGGATGTGTGGAGTGACAGGAATAGATAAAGTAAGGAATGAGTATATTAGAGGAAGTTTGAAAGTTTTTCTTCGTATGAACATGTAATGTCATAAACGTAAGAGGGGGTATTGTATTACCTAGTAATAACTGGGTTGTCGAAGTCAGATAATCACTCCATGTAAAATACTGGTATTTAGCTGCATCCGATAAGACTGGAAGCCGACCCCAATTGGGAAAATACTAAGTTAATGATCATGAATTTTACAACAATATGTTAACCGACAGAGCAATAAAACACTTACACAAACACTCACATTGCAAAGAAGATATGTGCCACTACAGCACAAGAAAATATTCGTAGGAGCGAATGAACTGTCAAAATTAATCGTAGAAATTCTAGAAACTTCCAGAATAATCCAGCGAATTGATTGTGCAATTGAAACGTCTGCAATAGTCTACATGCACTCTAGAAGCTTACACCTCTTCAAACAACTCTAGAAATGTTTACTTTCCATTTTATTCTTTTCCAATTTTATTTTATGTAAATTTATTAAAATGGCCGCACTTAATAGGATTCATTCTGAAAGCTGGTAACATCACAAATAGTTGTCAACTTAGGGGGCTGAGCAATATTGCATTATGTTCATAATTCTCAACTGTTTAACAAATGTCATGACAAACATTTAAATATAACGGGTAATAAAGCAAAGCAGGTGATAGCGAATTAAAACTGGTGGCATTTGGTAACGAATGCAGAGACAATATAAATGTAATACACAAAATAATAAACTAGCTTTTGCCCGCGGCTTCGCTCGCGTTAAATTCGTGGTAACACAGTTGCCCTTTCCTGATTTGCAGGTACCTGCTACCTGTAGTTTATGCCCTTGCGCCTTATTTTTTGTAATAGCAATGCTAAGTTTTCCCTTTTGTTCCCTCTTTCTCCCTCATTTCCTAATTTTTTTTTAAATAAATTAGCCTATGTTCGTCTCCAGGGTTCCAACTATCTCTGTACCAAAAAACATCAAAATCGGTTTAGCCATTTAGGCGTGAAGACGTAACAAACAAACTCACTTTCGCTTTTATAATATTAGTAGGGATGTGGGTACTATTAGGTACACCTCTGCTTAACCCTTCGTGGATCACAGGCGTGATGTTATATGTTACGTTAATTATGTTGGGTACTGGGTAGAGTCATCATCAAAGCCTGATAATAGTCTTAAGTTAAGCATCATTTACCTAGTCTTTTCCCAACTATTGGGGTCGGCTTCCTGTCTAACCGAATGCAGTTGAATAACAGGTATTTTATATGGAATAACTGCCTATTTGACCTCCACTTCCCACTTAGTACTGGGTTAACCATGGAGTTTCTTGCCGGTTCTACTCCATAGGAAACGACCAACCCGAACCGTGCATCTTTTCTCGACGTTTTATAAGTGTCCATGTAGGCCTATGTGAAATAAAAATATTTTGATTTTGTTTTTATTTTGATTTTGATTTTGACCCCTTGGTTGTCAGACCTTCGTGTCACAGACTATCTCTAACGAGTGTGAAAAATCTACAAATGACAGCTGGGACCAACAGCTTAACGTGTTTTCCTAGGCATGGAGGAAACTCGGTATGCAACGATTGTCCGCCCATCCACATACCAACCTGGGCGACCGTTGTTTAACCTTAAACCTTCGCGCGACAAAGTGTGCAGACGGGTGCAAAGTTTACATACATTGTTACCCTACATTTTTGTAAACAATCGTGCAACGGGTTAAGATCGATCCAAGCGTCTCCTATTATTTAGCCACACACTCTTAGACTCTCCTGACTAAAAAAATATTACTTTATCTTCAGAGCAACTTACTGATTTGAATACATTACCTATTTATTTCAGGCCTCTACAACGCACTTTGAACCTAACTTATCTCTATTAAAGTATATCTAGTAATTTGTAAAATAGGCCAGGACTAATGACATGGCTAGAACCGCTGGAACAATAGGTACACTTAATAAAATAATACACAGAAGGATCACTAACATAAAGTTTCAGAATAAAAAAATGTCACACATAATGCAAGCAAAATTTCTAATCAATATAAGCCTGAAATCGCCAACCCGTCTTGAGCAAGCATTGTGATCAATGCTCGTGCCTTATCTGTATGAGAAGAGGCATTTGCCCAGCAGTGGGACAGTTATAGGCTGGTATTATAACCCTAAGGATTATAAAAGCGAAAGTGAGTTTGTTTGTTTGTTCTGTCTTCACGCCTAAATGGCAAAACCGACTTTGATGATTTTTTCTACAGAGATAGTTGGTGTGTGTGTCTGTTTGTTTGTCCGTTTTTCACGGCAAAACGGAGCGACGAATTGACGTGATTTTTAAGTGGAGATAGTTGAAGAGATGGAGAGTGACATGGGTTACTTTTTGTCTCTTCTAACTCAACACTTCTCTAAAATGAGGGGTGGACGCGAGCGAAGTCGCGGGCAAAATCTATTTATTAATAAAGTAGGCATATTTTATTTTATTCAAGGCAGCATTATTTTGGTTTAAAGGAGTTAATCTTCTGAATTTCCTACCTCTGACCTCTTAGCTGGTAGTTGCGGTATGTTCTTGGCGGAACAAACGACTAGGTACATCTCTATAGTATATTCTTTGAGCCCACAATAAGGCGGCCCTCGTCTCCGTCTGAAATAAAACTCTCATCTGTCAGCCTGTGGGTTACAAGCGAGCTGTCAGCTTATACCTTTATTTTTCAACCGACTTCTAAAGAAGCAGGTTCTCGATTTGTCTTGCTGTTTTATAATGTACTCGTATGTGATGGCAGATGGCAAGTGTGCCACTGCTTAAGTGAACCTTAAATTGTTTTAACATGAAACAGTGTACCCTCTATTTTGTGATGGAGTTTCTTGCCCTTCTCTTAGATCGATTTTCTATGTTTTGGAACGAGTACTATCTAAAGTCGGTCTTTGAATTACTTACCAACTCCTTGGCAATTCGAAAATATGTTCAAAGCCACTAAAAATCATTAAACATAAAACGTACCTAAAAGTCATTTATTTCAGGATATGTTTCCATAATAAGCTACAAATTATACATAATACATTATAAGATTACACATTACAATCTTTTTGCATTACAAAAATAAATGTAGATTAAAATATAAATATTATTATAACAATACATATTGCATAAATTATTAAATTACAAAATATATTACAATAATTGCATTAAAAATAATAAAAGATAAAGTTTAAAAGTAGGGGTTGAGTAAAAAATAAAATATGTAGATAAAATAAATTAAATGATATATTATAACGAAATGTGAGTGTACTAGGTACAACCTCTGCTTAACCCTTTGAGGACTGCAGGTGTGATGTTAGGTTTTCCTTACCTCTCATGCCAACAACATTGAAATTCATAACTCCTATGTAACAAATGCATTCTTCGTCAAATAATATTTAGTCAACATAAAATACACAAGTAATCTCAATTTCAACGAGAATTCTGATTATTGAGTTACTGTGAGCTACTGTTTGAAACGTTAATTTAACATAATTGGAACTTAACGAAAACTTGAAACTCATTCAGACTGAGTTAATACAAACTACCAACAAAGTTAGAATAATTAAATCTCGGTGAACACAACGGAGATTCAAAATGTTATCAATTCACTGCGAATAGTTTGAACAACAAACATATTAGAGCAGCTTTATTGGATAAAACTTATAATATTTTGTATAAACAGACCTTTTTGCTTGTTCCTTGCTAGTTTTGGGCTTGCATTTTGTTTTTAAATAAGCAAAAAACACAAGAGCGAGTCAGACACGCTCACCGATGGGTCCGTACAAACTTGCGACATAAGCTGGCATATCTTTTGTCTGCGTAGACTTAAAGAGCTGTTTTTTTTTTCACAGTACAAAGGAAACTACAGGCAGTATATGGTTTAAATTTCAACTCGAGATAAAAGGTCTTGACAGACAGAAAGACAGACGGACAACAAAGTGTATCTAACTATAAGAGTTCCGTTTTGGCCACCGTAGATGTAGGTCGCTTTGCCCAGAAATAACTTCCCCGCTCAGCCCAGAGAGGGAAAGTTATTTGATGTGATGTGTGATGTAAAAAAGTGCCGTTTTTTTCTATTTGAGATACGGAACCCTAAAAAACGACTATAAAAACGCAATGTTTTGGTCGGGCCAATTTTTGCCTGAAAATCGGACCGGAGCTCCGGTCCGGAGTCCGGACTTAGGTCCTCCGCGGAGGACCTAACTCTCAGCCGTTGCCTAGCAACCGCAGACACTGGACCAACAATACAGTAGGTACACAGCGCAGGCAGTATTTCCATTACTTACATTGACAGATATTATACAATGTGTCCAGTCACGGATTAGCGATATTTTATGTACTTATATAACAAACATTCTAGTACTCAAATTTATTGATTTAGAAAAAACTACCAAATTTTTCACAAACTTTCGTTGATTTGCACATTTTTTGGACTTTTTTTTTTCTAAAGTTACGAAAATGTAAACTCATCATTTCTTAATTTAAACGATAGACAATATTGTTGCCCTCTGAATAAACATATTTTCGTCTCAGTAAGACCAAAACTTTGAGAGATATGATTATTTTTTGTACACGCATAGAAAATATCTCAAAATGGCTGCCAAAAAGCGGGGAAGTGAATTAGACCCAAGTGTGTATCGTAATAGTATATTAAAACACTCGTAAGATAAGTATCTAGAATATCGCTAGTCTATGAACGGCAGATTGTATATAGCAACGTAACGTAAGGTTCTTAAACCGCGGGTACACTGGTGACATGAGTTCAAATCATAATGGTTCAGTTTCATGTATTCTCCTCGTTAACACGTTTCGTCCATCACTCATTCATTTTAACTCATTAGTTTACCCCGCCGCTAGTCAAAGGCAAGAATTGGTGCGTTGCAGTCGTTCATCATAATCTGTCATTCGCAAAATGTTCTTGTTCCGTTATGAGAAAAGAGTATTTATTAGAACGCCTTTAATGACGCGTTTTCGTGTGTTCGTGTGGCATATTTTAGCGCGAAATAACTTGTGTTGTTTTATCGTTCATCTTTATTTTTGGCAGGAATCAAATGATCCATTTTTTTGGTTGCAAGAAAAAAGTTTGTACTTACCTAATCACTAGAATTTTTGGGAGTCCGAGTAACAGTGGTCGATTTTGCGAACTAAATAAACTGAAGGATGAAAGAAACCCACCAGTGTAACACGGACCCAATTTTAGCAATCCTCATGCTTGAATCTATCAACCGTACAAAAATGCTATTTGACCGACGCACAAGTAACGTATGACCATATTTGCAACCATTAAGACCGAATAGAAAACGAAATACATAGGTGCGAAAAAGTTATCTCGGTAACTCAAACCACAACTGAATTGCTGACAAAACCTACATTCTATCCTTCTAATATTATAAATGCGAATGTTTGTGAGAATGGATGGATGTATGGATGTTTTTACTCTTTCACGTCAAAACGGCTGAACGGGTCTTGATGAAATTTCGCACAGAGGTAGATCATAGTCTGGAATAACACGTAGGATACTTTATGTTTCGATATCACGCGGGCGAAGCTGCGGGCGCCAGCTAGTTAATATTGTAAATGCGAACTTTGTTAGGATTTACGAATGCCTGGATGTACATACCTATATCTAACTCTTTTACGCAAAAACTAATGAGCGGTTTGCATAAAATTTGGCACGTAGATAGTTTATAATCTGGATTAACACATTATTATTATTATTAACACATTATTTCGTTTATTCAGCTAAATACATATTGATTAAATTTTTAAATATTTCTTAATAAAAACATAGAAAATAAAAAGAAACATTTAAAAATACAAAAAATAGTAGCCCACCGGTATCGAGAACAGGGTCCAAGCTACCGGTGGTTAGGGTTCCAGAGACAGGAACTTCCTCACAATACGAGCCGTTTCGAGGAGAACTGCCTTCTGAATCAGGCCCTTGATCCAACCGCCTAAGGAGAGCTTCGACAGATGTTCGTCGAGGCTCTTGGCAATCAAGCCATTGGCCGTTACGACAATCGGCACAATGATAGCCGAGTTCACATTCCACATTCTCTCTCATTTCTCGTCATGTGGGATGGTAACATCGATTATCATTACGCGGCGCGCTGATCGGTCTATCAACACTATGTCAGGCTTATTGGCGATAATAGTCCTGTCAGTAATGATAGACCGATCCCAGTACAACGTGACATGGTCTTTCTCGAGAACTGGGTCGAGCACATACTTGTAGTACGGTACCTCAGATTCAACAAGATTATATTGCAAGGCAAGTTGCTGATGAATAATCCTGGCTACTTGGTTGTGCCTATGCAAGTACTCGCCGTTAGCTAGACGAGAACAACCAGAAATAATATGTCTGATGGACTCACCCGGACAGTGGCATGCCCGACACACGTCAACCGTCCCGTCCTTCATAATATATTTCCGGTAGTTGTTCGTCAACATAACTTCGTCCATAATCGCACAGACAAAACCTTCAGTTTCCCCAAAGAGGTCACCGAATGTAGCCAGGACCCGGACGCTAGAAAATCTACATCAGGTCCATGAAGAGCCTTGTAGAAGCGCCCCCGTGAAGCTCCTTACCTTGCCATACTTCCTTGCGGTCATCAGTAGTAAGTACTACAGGTTTGCGCCAATTCTCTTTAGCCATGGAAAGCGGGGTGAGTCCCTTGTCCATTGCGACTACATCTCGGTGCATACCCTCGTCGGCTTTTAAGAAATATTCCCTGAGACTGCACACCTCTCGGTTTTGGAGGGTCTTTGCGTTTAAAAAGCCTCGACCCCCACACTTCCGTGGTATGTACAGTCTCATCACCGATGATCGTGGGTGATGCATCCGATTTGCAGTCAGCAATGTACGGACTCTCCTATCCAGGGCATCGAGCTCAGTCTGCGTCCATTTGAGTATGCCGAAAGAGTACATTAAAACCGGCATGACCCAACTGTTGAAGGCGCGCACCTTGTTCCCGCCCGAAAGAAGGCTTTTTAATACCTTCTTCAGGCGACTAAAGAAACGCTCCCTCAACAATTGCTTCATGTCAGCTACGTTTTATTAACACATTATTATTATTAACACACACACACACACAAGCGATTCTGTGGGACAATTACCAAACTTCACGCAGGCAACGCCACGGACATGAACTAATAAATAATATTTCTGTTTATTTTTATTATGAAATATGTTAAAAAAATGTGTACAAATGAATAAACGGATACATAATACTGAAACCCAAAACACCGCTCAAACATAACCTTTTATTTGCTGTCGCGCAAATCAGATATTACCCAAAATGTCTAAACAACCAAATGTACCGCAACACATATGAAACAATTTGTCCTAGTACGTTAAGGTCGGTCCACTCCACACTCATTAAGGCGCGGCCGGCTTTTGATCGCAGCTTCACATGTAGGGCGCAGTCATTAAAATTTTCGACGCCATTTTAATGGAGTAACTCTGAGATTTCTTTAGTTTACCTTAGAAATGTAATTTGAAGGAACGTTTTGTTTAATGGTACGTGCGGGTTATTTAATAAACTTACAAGAATTACTAAGAAATGAAAGTCTAATAAAAAGAAAATCTGTTTATTAGACTCGCACAGCACTTACAATAAATCAAAATTACTTAATTAAAAAAAGAAAAACTTGAGAAGGTGTCAAAGGACACCCGGATGGAACGAAGTTATTATTTATTATGTACAAAAAACCTGTATACACTCAACAAAAATAATCGTCGCGACACCACACTGTTCAATGCGAAATAGAAAGACGAAAAGAAAATAACTAGCTTGCTTTCTATGAGAGAGAGAGAGTGAGACAGACAGAGAAACACGCGCACGCCGGACGACTTACAACTATAGCAAAAAGTGTCGTTACAACTTTTGGTCTTAGTTTTTTTCCGTCGAGCCCCCTTTTGCAACCCGCGATAAGGAACTTCATTCCGAAATTTTATTCCAACAACCAAAAAAACAATTAATTAAATTAGAGGTCAAAAGGCTTCTATCTCAGCATGGTGCTGCAACATGGCGGCCATGACAGAGCGCTGATATTCAAATGCATCCGCATTTCGATACTATTTGTGAAATCTCCAAATAGAAGGTGAAAACATCTTTCGACGACACGTTTGGTGCAGTGGCTGAGCGATCAACTGTTGCGATGCGTGTTGCGGGTTCGATCCCCGCATGGAACAAATATTTGTATGCCTGCAGATAGTTGTTCCGGGTTTGGCTGTTTGTGTATGTGGGTTTAAATGTTTGTAAATGCAACCACGATACAGGAGAATGCTCAGCTCCTTTTCTGGAGAGTGCCACCGTTGTCACTTAAGTGTTTGAAAAATAGATTTCGACCGATTCTCAGACCTACCAAATATACATCTAAAATTTTATAGAAATCAATCATTCCGTTTCGGAGGAGTCTCTGCTTTGCTGACATCTCTTTGAGGCGCGCGTGGAACACTAACGCGCCGTCGACACGCCATGTCGTCAATAGTCATGGGACTTAAATATAACTTAAATAACGCCTCTGCGGAGGATTATAAGCGTGATACCATGTTCAGTGTTAAAAGAAGAAAAACAGTAGAAATGTACTACAGTATACTTTTCAACTCAGCACGACTCCTTCGTCCAACCTATTTACATTTCTTGGCATAAGGCCATTACTGACGTGACGTGCGAAACGTCGCCGGTTGTCTCTTCACACTGTCACTCCAGCTAATTGAAAGTCTGTGAAAAGGGGCGCGTGACGTCATTACCAAATGAAAGTTCAGCGTTGGCGTGACGAAGGGCGACTGGCAACTTGATGCTTTCATTATACACCTGTAGAGACATTGTGATGGCTGGCTTTGATGAGATGTGACAAAGAATGGTTGGAGATAAGATTTTGCAAGGGTGTGAACAGAGCTGCGGTTGTACAAATATTTATGTTTAGGTGTTTTTTTTGGGAAAAATTAGTAGCCTAACTTTTTGATTCAGTATGTGCAACCAACGTTTTATAGTATGTATTGTATGTATGTCTTTTAGACCTTATATATATACGGAAACATAATACCAAAATCTAAAAAAACTTTGAAAACATATCCCTACTGATCCTTACCTAAAATACAACAGCGATCTTGGACGAAGAGAAAGAAAGAAAAGAAAGAATATTGCGTTTATTCAGCATTATTAAAAACACAGGAACACCTTAACATTAAAATAATATAAATAATGCCAAAAGGGCCTCCACTCAGCATAATGCCAGAAGGCAATACAAGGCCGCCAGAGCCTCCGCCTGCCGGGGGTTGCGGGTTGTTCGAAAGAGATACCGCGGCCCCGGAACGTAAAGGGCAATAGAAGGAACATGGGTGGGTTTTAGTCAGTACAAGTCTGACATGCCCCCCCGCTCCACCCAGAGCGGGGGAAGTCATTGGATGATTTCCCACCCAAAGAAAAAAAAAAAAAAAAAGGCCGCCACCTGACGCTGATTTTCAGCAGCAGCCCACGAGTGCCATACGCTCGAAAACATAGTCAAACACAAAGTCACAGTTGGAAACAGTAATAAAATTTAATAATAAAATAAAAACAAAATAGAAAAGTAAAGATGTATAAAAAAATAATAATATTAGTAAATAAAATAAAAGAGAAAAATAGAAATAACAATGCTAAAATTGAAAAATGCGTAATATTGCATAGCTATATGCTAGATAAATAGTTAACATTTTTTTTAAATAATAAAATATATTACAATTTATATTATATGGCTGACATGTCGGCTCGAACATCCTAAAATTCAATTTGATGATTTTATAAAAATAACTTAATTTTTTTTTAAAGTCGATCAACTTTTACTAATAGGTACTTACTTTTTACTTGAAAAACTACAAGTGACAACCGGTACCAAAGACTTAACGACTTAAAAAAAAGGTATTTTATTTAATTTTAATGTGCTTTTCGAGGCACCCTAGAACTCCCACGAACCAACCTAGGCAAGCGCAGTTCCACCTGAAGATCGACCCGAGCGGCTGCGAATTTCAACCAGACAGGAGTTTCAAGAAAATAAACAGAAACTCTTCACATAGTCGGGGACATCCACCATCATCAATCAAGTCTTATCTTTACTGGATGCGAGGCTTATGTGTAAGCCACCGATCTATATTAACGACCTTACACGGAGGCACTTGGCAGATGTTCTACTTAACGTTTTTGATACGATCTTAATTTGTTACAATGAAAAAGAACTGCCTTGTTGGTCTAGTACCTGCAATCGCGTCTGAGGTCGAGAATGAGGTCCTGGGTTCAATTCCCGAGCCGGGAAAATTGTAATTGGGTATTCCACATCAGCAACTTCTATATACTAGCTTTTGCCCGCGGCTTCGCTCGCGTTAAGTTCGGGGTAACACAGTTCCTCTTTCCTGATTTGCAGGTACCTGCTACTTGTAGTTTTTGGCCTAGCGCCTTATTTATTGTAATAGCAAAGCTAAGTTTTCTCTTTTTTTCCCTCATTCTCCCTCATTTCTCACTTTAAAAAAAAAGTAAGCATATGTCCGTCTCCAGGGACCCAAATATCTCTGAACCAAAATTCATCAAAATCGGTTTAGCCATGCAGGCGTGAAGACGTAACAAACAAACTCACTTCCGCTTTTATAATATTAGTACGGATTCTATCACCACGAGAGTAAAACCGCGAGGTGCAGCTAGTGTTTATATAATTTTGAGTCAAAACAACAATATCACAAGTCGTGTGGTTTGCAACGTTGCCAAGTTTTCGCTCGATATTTTCAATTTTCATATCGAAAAGAAACAGGAAAGTCTACTCGATGGGCATGTCAAACATTGACGTGACAGACTTGCGCTTTGGTTATTAAAATATTTTGTTTGGTTTTCCATAGCGTTGTTCTAAGGAAATTGTTATCACAGAATTTAAAACAGTGAAAGGATTTTATATGACTCGCGTTTTGTAAACTTACGGAACGCATGTCATTTAAATTTAAAGGGCGTCGGGCGCCGCGAGGCGACTCCCTTGGTGCGAACGGTGGCCTTTGTCGACGGTGAGCAATGCTAGAGGTAGATCAACGTCTGTTCGTCTATTGACGACAGGCCGTGTCGACGGCGCGTTAGTGTTCCACGCGCGCCTCAAAGAGATGTCAGCAAAGCAGAGGGGCCTGTTCGAAAGAAATACCGCGGCCCCAGAACATAAAGGGCAATAAAAGGAACATGGGTGGGTTTTAGTCAGTACAAGTCTGACACTCCCCCCCCCCCCCCCCCAGAGCGGAGGAAATTATTTGATAATTTCCCATCCGCAAAAATATAAAAAACACGGACGCGCCTGTTATTAGGCGCGTCTGTGTTTTCGTTTTTTCCGCCAGCCGCCATCTACGCCTAATGTTAAGAATATGGTTACCTAAGTATGTTCTGTATAATTACATCCATTAGGCATTAGAAAAAAAATGCAAAGGTACCTACTAATTGTCTAGGCATGTATTAAAAATAGTTAAATGTATTGTGAAAAATCACTGTCATGACAAATCATACTTAACATTCGTTGTTATAGTTCGACTATAACCTCAAAATATAGTTTTTTTTTATTTTAAATACAGATGTCTTTAAAAAAAATACTACCAGCTAGTCCACCATGAAAATATGATCTTAGAGGAGTTTACTAATGATAGAGAATACAATACATCATTTTGCGATGGTCTTGGCTCCAGGGCCAATAATATATAGGCGCAGAGCAATATTATTTATCCGTTTTCAAATCTTTCAACGTTTTGCGAACTTAGGTACAATATAAATCCTAAATACTTTGCTAAAAGGTTCTATACGTCGCGGTGATTCATAACCACCCACGTTCGACACGATACATTCGCAATAATTCGTTCATCCGCCACGCGAATACCTGAACGTGATCCATCACAAAAACTAATCACACCGTCTCCAATTTCCCTCTGCAACAGGAATAGGTTACGTTTTAACAAATGGTTAACGATTAATAGCAACGGACTAATCATTCTTGGCAAGGTGACAAGGCTGGTAAATTGAGAGGCTATTCAGGTGACGAAAACCTCAAACGGCGCAAATACCATAACTTAATTTGGTAGGTATTTTGTGTTTGGACTGTTTGGAGTTGAAACACTAGGGCCATGGGGTCCGCCTCGAGACGACTCCCGGCCGCTGTAGAAGCAGGTCTGTGGACGCCGAGCAGTGGGTAGCTCACCGTCCGTACGCCTTGTTATGTTCTTTTGAGATACAAGTCCTTTGGTATGTACGTTAAGCCATTGTCCTCCGCCTGATCTCTCTCGGGTCGTATCGTATATTACCGTCCCATCGGACTATAAGAGTGAGGGAACAGAGAGTGGACTTGTGCCTATGCACACGCTTGAGCACTATAATATCTTCTGCGCCGCTGGCTAGATGCCCTGGCCCCGGACCGAAAACAGACTATTATGACTGACATCGTCCGCCAGCTACCAATTCGAAATCTTGCATGTTAAAACATTTCTTCTTTAATAGGTTGATTGCACAGTCAGGGCCGGTATCGTCTAAGAATGGAGGCAAAAGCTTGTGAAAAAGCCTTAAATATATAGCGCGTCATTAGTAAGAAACTCTCAACGAATTGGGCACCTGAGGAGGTGGTAGCTAATATTAACCTAATATAATTAATCTTCAAGTTAAACTCGCGCTTCCCTGAATTGGTCTGCGAATGGGTGACCACCTTTTACATACCAAGTTTCCTCCGTGCCTAGGAAAGCACTTAAAGTCGTTGGATTCCCATCCGCAAAAAAAAAGTCGGTGGTTTCGGCTGTCATTAAAGATATTTGACAGTCACTACTGGTAGTCATTGGCTTGACACCATGTTAAATACTGGTATTCAGCTGCCGGATCCGTTAACTGGATGCCGACCCCAACATATTTGGGAAAAGGCTAGGCAGATGATGATTACAAGATTCACCAGAAATCACGCCTTTCCCAAACCTATCAATAAAGAGAAAACCAAAACTGTAAATCAACAATAAAACTGTCGGGTATTCAGACACGATTTCATTACCTAGTCCCAGGCTAACAATTTGTCAGCATAATCTAAAACCAGTCGGGTAATAACGTTCCATATTAACCCGTTAATTACGGAGTTGTTAATTCGACACGGTGTTTAATATTGGTACTCGATCGTGAAACCCCTCGCCGATCGAGATACGCCCATGTCCCGGCTCACTTTACTTAGCGTCAAATTGCTAACGCATCTGATCTTTATCAGTGTAAATTATAAATGCCCACGGCTTCGCTCGCGTTAAATTCGGGGTAACACAGTTCCCCTTTCCTGATTTGCAGGTATTTTTCGTTGGTAACAAAGAGTGTGTGTACCGATTTTTACCTTCCTACCTTGAAAATTGCGGAATGCTCCATACAAACTTCCACCCCTTATTTTAGAGAAGAGGGGTTAGAAAGAGACAAAGGGGTCAAAGGGGAAAAGAGTCTCAACTATCTTTGTACCAAAATTCATCAAAATCGGTTTTGCCATTTCGGCGTGAAGACGTAACAAACAAACACACTCACTTTCGCGTTTATAATATTAGTAAGGATAATGGCCAATGTGGGTAGATGGGAATCTGGAAATACGAATGAAAGGAGGACTTGCGTGAACAGCAATATGATATTATTAATGATGATATTTGTAATCAACACGATTCAGCTTAGGTTAGCTATGGTCGTAGTCGACATCATCTTAGATGGCTGTCGATTGTACGATGACACGGGGCGGTCTCGTCGCATTTGTTCAGTTTCCTAATTGAAGCGTGCTTGGTGTGATTGAGTTTATCCATCAGAAATTTCTCAGTAGCAGCCACAGAGTCTGGATTCTGGACGTTTTTTTTTTTAAAAAACAATAAGCTTACGTTACAAACATTTAAACTCACATTCACAATGTCTATAGGTCATACAAATATTTATTCTGTGCGAAGATCAAACCCGCGACGCGCATCGCGGCAATCGATCGCTCAGGCACTGCGCCAACCGTGTCGTCGATTGATGGCTTCGCCTGAAAAACTTATTTATTTCTTGAATTACAATAAAAATAACAGTCCAATGAACACGTCATAACTTTCATCGTTAAAGATTCAAACTTGGTTATTTTTCAGCAAAAACAATAATTGCCAAACTTGTAGCAGGGACAAACAAATTCACTTAAATCCCTCTTTTTACGCGCTGACAACACTCACCATACAATTTCCTAAGAAGATTTAAATACCCATTTGCATTATTATAATGAGACATTTACATTTTTTTGGGTTCCGCACCCAAATGGTAAAACGGGACCTTATTACTAAGACTCCACTGTCCGTCCGTCTGTCACCAAGCTGTATCTCATGACCTGTGATTTTAAGTTAACAGTAGTATTTTTTAATGGTGTATTTCTTTTGCCGTTATAACAACAAATAGGTACTAAAAGACAGGATAAAATAAATATTTAAGGGGGCTCCCATATCCCAAACATAACTTTTTTGGCATAATATGTATAGATCACTAGCTTTTGCCCGCGGCTTCGCTCGCGTTAAATTCGGGTTAACACAGTTCCCTTTTCCCGATTTGCAGATACCTGCTACCTGTAGTGTTTGCCCTTACGCCTTATTTATTGTAATAGCAAAGCTAAGTTTTCCCTTTTCTTTCTTCTTTCTCCTCTTATACTCATTAAAAAATATATATATTATGTCCGTCTCCAAAGGGTCAAAGGGGAAAAGAGTCCCAACTATCTCTGTACCAAAATTTATCAAAATCGGTTTGGCTATTTAGGCGTGAAGACGTAACAAACAAACAAACTCACTTTCTCTTTTATAATATTAGTAAGGAAGGATGGTACGGAACCCTTCGTGCGCGAATCCGACTCGCAGTTGATCGGTTTTTCTTAAATCATTGTAAACATAGGAAACTTATGAAGTGGGACATTCATCGTACTAATGGCCAATTTATGTTAACGCCACTCCGGAGCCTGTCAACCGAAAATAAAAGGGATGCCTCAAAGATAAATTGAATAATACTGAGAAATCGACGACTAAAAGTTGAAGCATTTTATTTAAAGCGAACATCTTTAAAATTGTTTTTCAACGCAAAGGCATGCCGGTGGCCATTTTGAATTTAAACACGTGGTAATACAATCATGTACACGCTCATTATATGCCTAGCCTTTTCCCAAATATGTTGGGGTCGGCTTCCAGTCTTACCGGATGCAGCTAAATACCAGTATTTAACGGCTCCATGTTATTCAGCCGCTAATATCACTTCCTCAACCCAGTAACTAGATAATACGATACTCCTTGGTAAGACTGGCTGTCAGGCTATCGTGTCAGTGGTACGATAGTTTGAAGTCCAGTCTTACTAAGGGCTATCAGATATAGATAAGGGCTAAAGACCATTACAGACATTAATCTGCATAGTTCTCATGTAAGTTAACCAAGATTTTTGTCTGGACCTTAAAATTGACTATAACCCTTTTTTTGGGGCGGGAAATCATCGAATGAGATACCACGGCCCCGGGGCCGTGGTATCTTCCGGAACACAAAGGGCAAAAGAAGGAACATGGGTTCCCCCGCTCTGCTCTGAGCGGGGGAAATTTTTTGATGATTACCCATCTGCAAAAACAAGCCTCAAACACTACATTCTAATTGGCTCCAGCTAACTGAGTGACACCATAAATCCTTAAGGACCATCTCAATGTGGACTTGTTTATGAAATCCTCAATGTGAACCTAAAGTGACAATTTGACTGAGCCCTTTCGGAAGGTCCCTACTTCGCTTTATCTTGTCAATCAAACACAAAGGAACAAGCACTCTTAGGAACATCTAAGTAGGAGAAAGTGGTCTCTAGATTAAATAATGTCAAGACTGTGGTTTCTGTCCTATATTTTCTTTTGTGAACAGGAAAATGATGTTGTCAGTTATTGAGTTTAATTTAAAAACAATGAAGTCATTTATGGATTGCTTGAGAGACAATTTTAAAAACACGCTTTTGATATAGAGTGACGTCACTAAGCTTACTTGTAGCATTTCATGCTTATATGGTAATTTCTCAACTACGGATCGTACACGGTAGATTTCCCGTTACGATGAGAAATCCGCATAAACTGGTTTTGTATAGGTTGATGTGTCGTCTTGTGTGTTATAGTATGTGCCAACACTCAAAACTGCAAGAATGCATCAGCCTAGATACCGCACATAGAAACAGCCGCGTGCCCTACTATCAAAGCGCTGACGCTGCTTGTGACGTTCATCATACGATGCCCGTTTACCGGATTGGAGTGTTTTTTAAGCAATAAGTAATCATATGAAGATTTGGCATTCATTCTGTATCTAATATTGATCGCAATAGGAATTCTATTTAATAATAATTAATATTGTAATTTTACCTTTTTAATTAAACTTAGTAATTTCATTTTGGATTATTTTGAGTCCTCCGATAGCGACGTCCATATTTTGTGTACCTAGTTATTCTAGATTGCATGATTTCGGACAATGTGATTGAGTCACATTGTTGAGAACTACAATAAAAACGCGAATTTTATTTACTCATCATCGGCCTAGCCTTTTCCCAACTATGTTGGGGTCGGCTTCCAGTCTAACCGGATGCAGCTGCGAATTTTATTTACTAATAGGCTTTTTTTTCATGGATGAGCGGTTGTCTGGGGTTCTATCTCCAGATATTATTTCAGCTTTTACAGTTTGTTATACCTATTGGTAGCAGAAAAGTTTGTATTTTTTTTTCAATGGTCACTGAGTATCAACGAGGATAAGGAATTAAGAAAGTATTCCCATCGCATTTTTGGTCCAAAAATGGTTAAAACTGTGTTAATATTTAGTAATCTAACTGATTTACATAAAAAAAAAATGTTCAGTTATACTATATTTGCTGTAGCATGGTGCAGGTGACATTAGATGAAAAGATATGTTTAGCGCTTCATAGTAATACATCCCATCATTAAACATGTCTATGGGTAGTCATGGTCAGAAATCGAGATAACGTTCCAGATCGAAGAGGAATGGTACATTTTACTGATGTCACCCGCACCATGCTACTTCGAAAACAGTATAGTCTGCCAACTTTATACGACTATAAGTTTTTGAACAAAAAAAATCTGACCAAAAATAAATATCCCTTAACTTTTAAACTGACATGGTCACTAACATTATTATTAACACTTAAAACGGGATATTTACCGTTCGTTAAAAGTGTCATCATTAGTGATATGCAAGATCGTCGAAATATCGGAAACTCGAAATAAATAACAAACATGGTAAATATCTCGTTTCAAGTGTTTATAATAATTCCCTAAAACATCTTTTAAAGATATTTTTCTGCACCTGTGATATTTGTACCCTGGCATGGACATAGACAAGCCATTGATTGAAATGCCAATGAAAACGGACGGACGTACGGAAATTGGAAATCTCATGACGTAATAGAAATTCACTGTTAACTGCAGTATGCAGCTTTTGATTCTCCACTGGTCCATGCATCCGCATATCTTTCATGTGCTACTTCCAAATATTTTCTGTTCGACGAATTTCGGAAATACGAAACGTTAAAAGTTTTCGATTTTCTGGACTGTGTGTTTGCGACTCGTGCAACACAGGCTTTGAGGTCTGACACTAAGCCGCAAATTCCTAAAAGAAAAGACTTTATGTTTTAGTATGTTTCAATTTAACTTTATAATATTCTAGAAGAAATCGCCGTAAGTCGAAAATTCGGGACGAAATTTGGACGGTGCACCGTTGTATTTTTTGTAATGTATTTTTATGCAACTATCAAAAATCTTTAAAATAATTTTGCAAACTGCCATACCCTATCACTCTTAAGTGATTTATGTACAGCGGTTCAAACTTAGGAGCGGATACTGGAAATGATTGATGTATGTGCAAGAGCTATGGCAAGCGAAATTACGACGTTCCTACAATTTAGAACTGTAAGTAGACCGTCAAAGGTATTGAATATAGGTATGGTATTAAGAAGTTCACTTTTTTGTGGATATTTTTAAAACCAGCTTGACTGCCTGGCACGGTGGCCTACAGTTGAGCATGAGGTCTTTAACATGTGGAGTCTAATCCCAGGTTGGACAAAGTCTTTTTGATTTAAGTGGGTTACACCTCCGCCTTACTATTCGAGAAACAGACTATTTTTGGGAAATCAGCAAATCACTTCTCCCGCTCGGGCAGAGCAGAAGGGAGTGTCAGACTTTTACTGACTAAAACCCATCCATGTTCCTTTTTTTTAACTATGTGTTCCGGGACCGCGGTATCTCTTTTGAACAACCCGCAACCGCGACAGGCGGTGGTCTCTAAAAATATAGACTTACTGTTATGTTTATAAACAACACATAACAATTTACCCGAGCCGAGGATCGAACCCAGGACCAGCACATGCAAACATGCCAAATACATAATATGAATAGAATAGAATATAATATGTCTTTATTTGCTAAGAATGTAGGTAACATAAAAATAAGATGGTAAGTTACATAATTGAGATCCATATACATTCCATGCCTTATTAGCATGCAAATATGAGTAAAATATTGGCAGTTTTGTAATTAAAATGTATCATCGTCTAAGAAATCCTGCACAGAGTAATAACATTTCTCTACAAGTAATTCTGTAAAACATTTTTTAAATTTTGACAGGGGTAAGTTTTTAATTTGTTCAGGAATTTTATTAAAGATAACAGGAGCCATACCGATTATACTTTTTTTTTAATAAGCTAGTTTTAAATACGCCTGTGCAAAGTAGGTGTCGATATTGTGATCTTAAGGCAGTACTTCGTTTTCTGGTTTCTGATATTGATGCAAATAGATTTCGGTTTGTTATTACAAATATTGCTAGTTCTAGGATATAGAGACATGGTAAAGTTAATAGTTTTTGAGACTGAAATATAGGTACGAAAACGGTATGAAAAGTTCGTAACCACTATTTAGTTCCGTCTACCAATTAAAAGTCTTACACACGTACTAAATTACTGTTTTGAAATGTATTTATTGGTTTATTTCATATGTATAGTATATTAGCATCTGTATAAGTATTAAAGTTTTCAAAAACAAAAGTTATACATTTTTTTTATTAATATAATTTTTTTACCCTATACAATGTCGTATTTTACCCAAATGATGACTGGTAGAGAATGCCTTATGGCATTAAGTCCGCCTATGTACAACTATTATACATGGAGTTTAAATAAATAAATAATAGAAGAAAACGTGTTGCGCCGACCCCAAATAGAATGGGTCAAGGGCAGGAAAATGATGATGATGAAATAAATAAATAATTTATACACCCGATAGTATAAATACTCAGTGAACTTTCATGATAATTTAACATCCAACAATTGTGACAACCATAATTCCGGACACAATTCAATGTAGATTAGATTCCGGAATCCAGGTTTAAGCGCAAGTACACTTTATCCTTTGAGATTAGAAGCGGGGAACCCCATCCGGGGAATCCAGGATATTGTATAGAGACGAAATGTTACGACGAACAGAAATGTTTGCATCTGCGGATCCGAATATCCGAATGTTGAAAGGATACGTTAAAGTGTCCTTTTTATTGATTTTGACACAACTCTTTGAGTTAAATCCTGATTGTTGATGGCATAACGACCCAAGAGATTATATAAGAATGAAACATAAAACCACAAATAATGACGCAGTCACGACGTGCAAGCTATTTTTATTTTGTCCCATATATGTATTTGTAAATGTTTGTGATACCTTGCATGTTTCAACATGCAAGGTATCGTAAGTAGGTTTGTTTTTTTTTGTTATTTTGTTGTAATTTGCGACTAATAAATGTTTTTTCTTTCTTTCTTTATACCGCGCGCTAAAAACAGATCAAGTACAAAGTGTATTAGGAGTTTTGTAAGTGGCGTTCTATAGTTTCGGCCTACACTTACGCGAAAAACGCGTGACTTTGAGTATGCATAATAAACTGACAAAGTGGAAGTAGCGCACGGAGGGTTCCGCAAAAACTTGCACCAAAAACGGCCATATCGTTTGACTGCTTAGACTTAGACTGATTGATTTTATCACAGTTCCAAAGGACCACAGATTTGATTATCCTACTAATATTATGAATGCGAATGTTTGTAAGGATGGATGGATGCATGGATGTAATAATGTTTGTTACTCCTTCACGTGTTCGTGGAGGAGCTCGTGGCTAAATAAATAGTAGCCGCTCGGGTCGATCTTTAGGTTAAGCCGCGCTTGCCTAGGTTGGTCTATGGATGGGTGACCACCCGTTACATACCGAGTTTCCTCCGTGCCTTGGAAAGCACGTTAAGCCGTTGGTCCCGGCTGTCATTTGTAGATCTTTGACAGTCGTTACATGTAGTCAGTGTTCCGAAAGTCTGACAACCAGTCTTACAAAGGGGTATCGTATTGCCCAGTATTAACTGGGTTGTGGAGGTCAGATAGGCAGATAGATGATATTATATTTTTGACGGGCCTGTTGGTCTAGTGGTTAGTGGCCCTGACTGCTAAGCTGGAGGTCGTGGGTTCGATTCCCACCCAGGACAAACTTTGTGTGATGAGCATGATTGTCTGTTCTGTGTCTGGGTGTGATTTATCTATAATATGTATGTATTTATAAATTATATAAGTATGTATATCAGTTGTCTGGTTACCATAACACAAGCTCTGCTTAGCTTGGGATCAGATGACCGTGTGTGAGTTGTCCCAAGATATTTATTTATTATTTATTTTATTTATTCAGCTGCATCCGGTTAGACTGGAAGCCGACCCCAACATAGTTGGGAAAAAGGCTAGGCAGATGATGATGACCTTCACGTGTTCCCGCTGAGATAAAGGGTATAGACAGACAAACAGACAGGCGGACAACAAAGTGTTATCCTATACGGGTTCCGTTTTATCCTTATGAGGTACGAAACCCTCCGCACCCTAGTACTTATACTAGGACACATGATGTATTGTATTGTATAACGGGCTGGTATCCGCAACTCCACGTCTGAGGCGCGTATTTTGCGTATGGGTGGGAATATTATTCGATCCACCCCAGCTCCACGAGAAGCGTCAGCAGCGCCTTGGTGTTGCTGACGATCTCGCGAAGAGTACCTGGGTTACTGAAGTACTTTGCCTAATATGGGGCAACCTCTGGACAGTGCAGAAGCATGTGGGCTGCTGTTTCGTCTACCTCCATGCAAGCTCGGCACAGTGGGCTGTCTGTGACTCCTAAGACAAAGAGGTGTTTATTAAAAGAGCCGTGGCCAGTTATGGCTGCTGTAATTGTGCGCAGCTGTGGTTTTGTCATCCGAAGCGCCTGTTTAGTGAAGCGGCCGTCGATACGTCGACACATGATGTAACCAAATATCAAATAAATACCAGATATAAATGTTAAAGTCCCATATCCTCCAGGCTGTAACTGACTAGTTCCTGAAGGAAGCCAATATCATTTTGTCTGACCTTGGATTAGAACCCATGGGGGATCCTTTTAGGACATTCACGAAGACGGGACGAGAACATCTATGGGGTGGCAAAGTTTTATGGAAGAACGCGATTCCTTGTCCTGAATTTACTTTATTTTTTTCATAGGCATGCTTTCATGAAAATAATAGACTGTATAACATCTCGCTACGACACTGAGGAGCTGAGCAGCAAGCACAGCTTGTATCTTATATTCCTCGTCAATACCTACATTTTACTCTCCTATCTTCAATTCGAAGTTAATAAAACTACTGAGGCTTTACGAATGTTTGGGATCGAAGTGATTTCAAAGCAATACTCAGGAGAAATACATTTCTAACGTATACTCAAGGTTACCGCAGACGCTAGGTTTTTAGGATCCCGTTGAGAAATATGGAACCCAACATTATAGTTATTTGTAACTTCATCGTTCATATTATAATGATGTGAAATGTTTTTTCATTTAATTTTTTTAAGAAAAAATTAAAATTTACTTATTATATGTGAAAAATTAATAAAAATAAATAATCACGGAAGATATTATCCCGTAAGTGACAATGTAATGTACTAAAGATCATTGTCAATTTTACCGACTTGTCACTTGTCAGTCACAGCAAACTAAAAGCAACTTTCAAACACTGAGAATAAAGATCACTAAAGGTAAATCTTATACTCACATGGTCCATTAAACCTTAACAAATATTGGCTACCGTTGGCTCCACGAGTAACTTTCGGATCGGATGTCTCTCATCTCCTTGACAGCGCAAGGAGAACTAACTTCGTTACATTTCTACTTCCAAGAATGCTTTACGAGATTGCTGCCTTCAGGTCAGCTTGCCAGAAAACACGTTTATATCAGTGTAGTCGAGTCAGTCAGGGAAGGCAAAATACATTACGTGTTTCTGGGCAAATGCAATCGAGCTTTGGCGACGACACGGTTGGCGTAGTGGCTGAGCAATCAACTGCTGCGCTGAGCGTCGCGGATTCGATCCCCGCTCGGAACAAATATTTGTCTACAGATAGTTGTTTCGGGTCTGGCTATTTGTACAATACAGGAAAAAAACCTACAGTGGGCAATGTTTTTAAAAAAATGGACATACAAGTAAAGTAATTGTTTAAATTTAAATTCGCTCTCATTTATATCATATAGTAAAGTCTGTTGGTATGGTTTCTCTGCTCGTATTACATGATAATTATATAGATTTGTATTTGCTTCTTGTATGTATGTAGGTATATTAATATGTATTTGGTCACAAAAGACTACCTGCAGTATTGTCTCCGTCTTCCTGTAATCCATCCAAATGTTGTCTCCATTGTGTCACCCTTTTTTTGCGGATGAGAAATCATCCAATTACTTCCCCCGCTCTAGGCGAAACCGACAAACCAGGTGTCAGACTTTACTGACTAAACCCCATCCATGTTCCTTCTTTTGCCCTTTATCACTTTCGAACAACCCGCAACCCCGGCAGGATGTCAACCTTTGCGAAATGTTTTCAGTACCTAATAATGTTATTTGCATGGTGGACATAATAAAGAATTTCTATTCTTCTATTCTTAAGCGCTAACGCTGTAACAACAACATTGTAAAACCAAATGATTTTAAAAGAGTAACCATGGAGGTTCTTGCCGGTTCTTCTCTATAGGAAACGACCAACCCGAACCGTGCATCTTTTCTCGACCGTGCCCATGTAGGCCTATGTGAAATAAAAATATTTTGATTTTGATTTATTTTGTTAAGCTGCTATCCTAAATCTATACAATAAATCGGAACATATATTACTGAACTTGTAAGAACGTAAGATACTTAACAAGTATCAGATATAGTACCGTTGAATTTGAACGAACTTCTGTTTTAGATGAGACGTGACTTTAAAACTTAGTAAACTGCAGCTGAGATCTTATGTAGATATATCTGCTACCCTACCATCATTCCATCTAGAGAGAAAGAGACAGCACTACAAGATGTATATCGCCATCTCTTTCTTGCACTGGAATACGTGGTATCACTACTGTAACTGTTTCAATTCGGATGAGCAATACTATATATACACTCACACCTATCAAAATTTAAAAGCGTTTTCCTTCTTTTGTTATTTACTTATATTAACATTTAACGTTACATTATTACGAAATAAGTATGTTTTTTCACGAAAATATCGCTATACTTAGTGCAAACATGGTATCGTCCCTACGACTTGACTCGTGATAAGCATAGCTATTTTACAAACAATCCAATCGTAACGACAATCGACACTAGATTATGTTCTCGTAATCCAATCGTCAAAAGTTCCATACGCAAAATACGCGCCTCAAACGTAGAGTTGCGGACACCAACCCGTTAATACAATCCAACCGTCACACCAGCAAAATGCTATTCACAAATCCGTTTGGAGCTTTTAAAAAAAAAAATATTGCCTGGTATGTTTCATCTGTGTCATTTGGTTACAGGTCGTCCGAGAGTCGATACGTCAAAATCAAAGAGATTTAAAAGACTTATAGGGCGAACATCCTTACTAATCCTTACTAATATTCATCATCTGCCTAGCCTTTTCCCAAATATGTTGGGGTCGGCTTCCAGTCTAACCGGATGCAGCTGAATATCAGTATTTTACATGGAGCGACTGCCTATCTGACCTCCACAACCAGTTAATACTGGGTAATACGATACCCCTTGGTAAGACTGGTTGTCAGACTTATGGAACACTGACTACCTGTAACGACTGTCAAAGATCTACAAATGACAGCCGGAACCAACGGCTTAACTTGCTATCCGAGGCACGGAAGAAACTCGGTATGTAACGGGTGGTCACCCATCCACAGACCAACCTAGGCAAGCACGGCTTAACCTAAAGATCGACCCGAGCGGCTGCTATTATTTAGCCACGAGCTCCTCATCCTAATCTTTACTAATATTATAAAAGCGAAAGTGAATTTGTTTGTTTGTTACTTCTTCACGCTTTTATGGCTAAACCGATTTTGATGAATTTTGGTACAGAGATAGTTGGGAACCAGGAGACGGACATAAGCTATTTAAAAAAAAAGTGGCATATGAGGGAGAAGGAGGGAAGAAAAGGTAAAACTTAGCGTTGCTATTACAAATCGATAAGGCGCAAGGGCAAAAACTGCAGGTAGCAGGTACTGTGTTATACCGAATTTAACGCGAGCGAAGCCGCGGGCTAAAGCTAGTCGTAAATATTTTCTTACAAAATTTCGATCCCGAACATTTTCGACTACTACACGAGCACACTATTTGTACCAAGTAGTTACAAATTTTATTAGGATTTTCTTCGTTTAGTCACTTGTTAAAAAGGAAAGAGGTTATGCGTGTAGGTTTTCGTCTGCAGATATACAATCATAATCCTTTCACGAAACTGTCACCCACGAATTTTGTTCATCAGACTAAAGGGTCTTGATAGACAGACAGACTGACAGATAGACGGACAACTACGTAAACCTATAAGAGTTTAGTTTTTTTTCCTTTTGAGGTACGGAACTCTAAAAATAACAAACATCAAGCAATGAACAAAGTCTACTATGTCCACACAATCAGTAACAGGTAGTCCGAGAGCCTGACAACCAGTCTTACTCGGTTGTGGAGGGACAGACAGGCAGCCCTCCATCCTAAACCCTAACCCTAAAATAAAATAAAAAACCGGCCAAGAGCGTGTCGGGCCACGCTCAGTGTAGGGTTCCGTAGTTTCCCGTCCGTCACAATAAGTGTTCCCACTTATGAGTTTAAAGGTGGAGGAGGAAATTATTTTGTACAACTTTTTGTCTTTTTTGTACAAAAACTGTTGTTTCTATCAAGTTCAAAATGATTTTCCTAGAAAGTCCTTATAAAGTTCTACTTTTCAGATTTTTTTCATATTTTCTAAACTTATGGTTCAAAAGTTAGAGGGGGGGGGGACACATTGTTTTTTACTTTTGGAGCGATTATTTCCGAAATTATAGACATTATCAAAAAATGATTTTAGTAAACCCCTATTCATTTTTAAATACCTTTCCAACAATATATCACACGTTAGGGTTGAAATAAAAAAAAAACACTTCCCACTTTACATATAGGGTGGCTACCCTAATAAAACATTTTTTTCCAATTTTTATTTTACCACTTTGTCGGCGTGATTGATATACATATTGGTACCAAATTTCAGCTTTCTAGTGCTAACGGTCACAGAGATTAAGCGAGGACGGACGGACGGACGGACAGACAGACATGGCGAAACTATAAGGGTTCCTAGTTGACTACGGAACCCTAAAAATAGATTATAAAATAAATATTGTGAGTATGGATGAATGTTTGTTACTCTTTCACGTCAAAACGACTATGGATCTGAATGAAATTTGGCGCAGAGGTAGATTATAGTCTGGAATAACACATAGGATTCTTTTTTTATAAGCGGGCGGAGCCGCTGGCGCCACCTACTTAGTGTAAAATACAGGGCTGTGGAGAGACAGGCAATCGCTCCATGGAACTGAACTGTATTTGGTCATACTAGAAGACAACCCTAAAGTAATTGGGTAAAGGCTTCTTTAGGTGTTTGGTACCTAAACTCTTAATAATTGAAGGACCGGCTCTGATATCTTTGACGTGCACAAAAAGTTTTGAAATGTCTGGCACAAAACAATAACATTCAAAATAACAATATTTATATAGTCAACCAAATTGACATTGACTATGTAATAATATTGTTGCCAGCATATTAAAAATCTATACCCTTAGGTACAGACGCCTGCAGGCTTAGTGTGTATTTTGTTTTTTTTTTATTAAATATAATACTTATTTTCCGCAGGCCAGGCAGTTTTAAACAAACATAAAACGTTCAGATTTTTATGACAGAGCGGACATAATTCGGTAGTCCTACAATGTACCCCAATAAAACTGTTATATTACCACACTAGTAGGTATAGCCCCTTTAAGATGCGCATCACAATCGTGTCTGTCCCTAGATTAATGTGTAGCGGCTTAGAAACGGGTCTTACCATACATCTTGCGGGCAGTTGACTGTACCTGAGAATCCTGAGATTACGCAACCTTGCTCCTGAGTCGAGTTGTCCTAAATCTCAGCTGTCAACAGGAAAATTGCGAGAATATATAGAGTTAAGCGGAAAACTAAGTAGTTAGTTGTTTTTATGGGTGTGTACTGAAAAGGAGATAACGGGACCCTTAAACTATAAAAAAAGGGAAAAAGGGTCTTGACAAATAGACATACTGTCTGTCTGTCAAGACACTTTTTACACGACTGCCCCAAAAAAGGAGTGTTATGTTTTTAGGGTTCATGTATGTTTGTATGTATGTGAGTTTCTTTTTAACCGACTTCAAAAAAGGAGGAGGTTCTCAATTCGACTGTATGTTTTTTTTTTTTTTTTGTGTTTGTTACCTCATAACTCTGGTCTGGGTGAACAGATTTTGATGATTCTTTTTTTATTCGAAAGCTGGTGGTTGTCGTTTGGTCCCATAAAAAAAATATCAAGATCCGGCCAGTAGTTTTTGAGTTATCTTTAATAATGCGTATTAGATTGACTTCGTCTACGTTGATGATATAATTTTAGAGGTTGTCGAAGACAGATGAACAAAAAACGCTATGCACTATGATTTGGAAGGTCATCGCAATTTTTTGAGGTGATTGTATTTTAATTTGGTGATAGATCTTCAGTGATATACAACGGAACTCTTCAATAAATGACCGCAAATCTGCCGTGATTGCTGCAATCACATGTATAAGTATGGGTTTCGCCAGGGTAGGCAGACGAGTGGGAGCAGGGTGCCCGTACCCCCTCCCCTCCCCTCACCCAGTCATTAAGAAACATAATCAATCATTAGATCAAGTATCAGCTGTATCCCCTAGGCGATGATGCATATGATTTCTGAATTGGTTTTAAACTAAAGCATAATTTAGATAGTATTAAATACTATAGCGTGATGTGGAACTAAGGCACTTGTCTCACCGGCAACGAGTAACGAGTAGAGCTAGAACTAGAAACGAGTTAGCGAGACGTGGGGAGCAAGTGCGTAGTTCCGATATTTGTGTAGCTCGGCTATAAGCGAGTGTGCGAGTGAGGCGGGCGATTACTCGCATCACTCGCTCGCGGCAGTCAAGCGTACAGTCAGTCTTGCGGCCTCATACGCGACCAAATGACATGACCACTGGTTGCTCTCTCGGCGTGATTTCTAATCGCTTGGCGAGTATCGCCGAGTGAGTGTTATCTTTCATAGCTCTTGTCGCTCAGCGACAAACTAGTGAAGCGAGTGCTCGCCGGCAGTGTGAACAGTCAGCGATCAACTGTTTGTATATGCATCTCTTTTATTCACACGGAAAGTATTCTATTGTACGTTTCTTGAGCGAGAAAATAGCCGATAGTTAGTCGTTTTCTCGTCGTTGGTGAGACAACTGCCTAAAGCTTGTATTTAAGACGGGACCTACGCATTAAAAAGCTAAAAATAACCGTGTTTGCGAATTATATCATAATACTATAACTAAAAATGCTGAAATAAAAATCTTTTTTGCAAAAAATAAAACCGACTTCCAAAAAAAAAAGTGGAAAATAACTTTATTTCCGGAAGTCGGTGGCAAAAAAGTCAACGAAACCAACAAAAGCCACCGACTTCCGGAAATAAAGTTATTTTCCACTTTTTTTTTGGAAGTCGGTTTTATTTTTTGCAAAAAAGATTTTTTTCTTTCCTTTTCTCTTTGATAGGAGGTATCGAGTTGAAATTAAAACCTCAAGTCTATGGTCCCTTGGAGCTCTAAAAAATTCACCCTCTAAGTTTATGCGTTCAAAAGATGGCCGTTAATGCTAAAAGTTTGTACGGAACCCTCGGTGCGCGAGTAGGGTAGACTGGGTACGGTTGTGCCAGGGTACGGTTGTGACAATCGTAATATTTGCGAAACTATAAGGAATAGCGGGGAACATGTAAGGGATGAAGGGAGCAGTATGCGGATCGGAACGTGTTGCACTGCGTTGCGTCAGCCAACGCGCGACGTGGACGTTACTGGAGACCCTCTTTGCTTTTTGACAGTAAAAAGTAAGTATTTTATTCGATATTTTTTGGTGATTGTTGCTTAACGTGTACAGATACAGTAATAAATATTTTTTTTCATTATACGTTAAGCATTAGCGATTAAATAGGAGTGTTTATTTTGTACGTACATTATTTTATATTGCTATAATGATTGTTTTTTGCGAAAAAGTACTTTGGGTACGGTTGTGACAATTTTTATGGGTACGGTTGTGACAAAATTAAAAAGTTTATTTTGGATTTCAGATACCAACGAAACGCTTGAGAAAGATGGAAAGAGGTCGATGAGAAATGTTAAAATATGTAGATGCTTATAAAGAAGTAAAAAGAGGAATATGAATACGGCCCTGGACCTAATGATGAAACATCACCACCACTTTCACCGTTGCTTTCGCGTATCTTCAATTCCAAATCAGCCAACTGCATCTTCATTCATACCGTTTGTTTTTTCCTCTAAAACTATTCGGCCTTTTAGACTCTCGAAAGAAAGGTGAAAGGTTCTAGAACCAAAAAATCAACCATCTATACAGACCTGAAAATGAGGCAATACCTATGGCAGTATTTGCAGAAAAAGAAAAACGATTGAGGGCTAAACAGATGAAGAAAAACTAAATGAACCAAAAACAAAACAATAAAGGAAAAAGAAAACACAAACGGAAGACATCACCACCGATAACGTGAATTCTGGTCCCACTTAGGGTGCACAGATGGTAGTCGTCATTATATTTGTCACAATTTTGATGACTCTGACTACTTAGATCTTTAAGATTTTTTTTTTATCCGATGACTTAATGTAAAATGATAGATATCAGGTGCAATAAAAGTGAATAATGACCATTTCGGTGTATTTTTCGAACCTGTCACTACCGACCCCGAGTACTGTCACAACCGTCCCTGGGTTGTGGTCGGTTGTGACACTTTCTCTTTTTTTTCTAACTTGCTTCTATGAATTAACCATAACACTTAGAAATATAATTTAAGTATTTATACGTAGGCGAATGTACTCTTCACAATAAAATACATCTTTTATGCATCTAATTGCAACACTAACAATTTTATTGGCCCTTGAATGAAAATTGTCACAACCGTACCCAGTCTACCCTACCTACAGACGATAAAGTGATCGGTGTGTACGGAACCCTAAAAATATCGCAATGAGTGCCACCCAGTGCATTTCGAATGTTATATACATATTACTAGCATTTGCCCGCGGCTTCGCTCGCGTTAAATTCGGGGTAACACCGTTCCCCTTTCCTGATTTGCAGGTACCTGCTACCTGTAGTTTTTGCCCTTGCGCCTTATTTATCCTTGTTCTTTATTGTAATAGAAAAGCTAAGTTTTCCCTTTGTTTCCCTCTTTCTCTCTCATATCTTACTTTAAAAAAAAATATCCTATATCCGTCTCCAGGGTCTCAACTATCTTTGTAACAAAATTCATCAAAATCGGTTTAGCCATTTAGGCGTGAAGACAAACATAAAAACTCACTTTCGCTTTTATAATATTAGTAAGGATTCCTATTAGTACCTAGCTGCTGCTGTTTAATACACCAACCTATAAAGGAACGAAGCAATTTACTTTTCCGACCAAATGAAAATAAAACAACATTTACGTTATCACGTTACTTCGCAATAACTATCAGATTCTACACAAAGCCTTTGTCATAAGAAACCTCGCCAACAACCCTAGGGAAGAAAAACTCGTTATAGCTATGACAAATATTTAACTTTCTATTTAATACACAAATATAATTTTGTCATTGTAGCCTCTAAGGAGTTCTGATAATAGTCGGGTTATTTTCTTATTGGGCCCTGTTTTACCTTGATACGATTTTTGTCCTAAACAATAATAATAATATGGGGCATGTTATATGGACGGGCGAAACGCATGTTACTAAATGTTGATTGATGGATTGTGTAAGGAAGGATACCTATGTAGGATAAAGGAGTAAATGATGCCGTGACATCTGACCGGAAAGAAAAGAAAACGTGTTGGGCCGACTCCCGAAAGGTTATGAATTCATAAAAAAAAACAGTTTTCCCGTACATTTTGACCAGCAGATCATGGCGATTCCTATAGAAAGTCTAATTTCTTTTTGCATTTTGCATTTCAAGTACTCGTTGTTAAATCGTAGTTCATTTTCATGGTCCGAGGCATTTATTATAGGTACTTATTACACCTTGTATATGGGTTGGTACTCTTTTTTAAAATTTTGAAATGGAAAATAGTGCCGCCATTTCAGGTCACGAAATGTCAGTCGCTTCCCGCGCAAACTGTTTTTTATAAAAATGAGTCTCGGACTGGCAAGGCAATACATTTTTAGCGCAACCATACCTAGTTGTTTACAGTAAGCAATTTCCACACAAAATAGAAGCCGCCGAGTTGTTATTAGTATCACGTCCTTAAACCTCACAGGATTATTCGCATCACGCTTTCGGATAGCTTTATCACAGTTATCATGTTGTCGCAGCCTCCCTCTTCCCTTTGTATTATTTTGTCCCAGCCACTCGGTAAGAAATTAAGGTAAAGAGAAATTGTTAAAATTTAGCGCATTAGATAATACCTCTTTAGAAATTATCTTTAATTATCTACGGAACTTAACACTGTTTGTTTTTACTGTCATGTTTATTTTTTTCTGTTGGGTAACTTAACCGTCATACGTCCGTCACATCACATCCCAGGTCCAGTTGAAAACCAGTGTCGGGCACTAGCTGCTCGGCAGTTTGCTGAACTAGACCTATTTGGTGCAGCCGTGAGACACACAACATAGTTTTTATTTATTAGTGCCAAATAATGTTTTCTTTCTAATCATTAAATGATTCCTCCCGTTCTGGGCGGAGCGGAAGAAAGTGTCATTCTTATGCTAACTAAAATACATCCATGTTCCTTTTTTTGCCTTTTGTATTCCGGGGCCTCGTTATCTCTTTTGAGCAACCCTCTACTTTGCTGACATCTCTTTGAGGCGCTCATGGCACAAGAACGCGCCGTAGACACGGCCCGCGAGAACAACTTGGCGCGGTATTTTCTATAAAACATTCATGTTTTCTAGATCAATAAGTGTAGGAATTTGAATTTTCGAAAAGGTTAATCTGCCAAAACTACTTTTTGACGGTCAAAACTATTTTAAACTCTTACTTTTAAAAATAATTGTGTTGTAATAATACTAATCAATAATAGATGAGGCTTTTTGAAAAAAGATATTTTTAAAAAAGAAAGTATTTTCAATCTATGGTTCGGACCGATAAATAGTTATAACAGTTACCTAAACACTCTAACAAGATTGAATGATGAAGCCTAAATGCACATGTTCTCCCCATAATTGCGATATTTTTTTTTTAGTTTATATCTGGGAACCTTCAAGTTACGGAAATATTTAGTCAAAATTTCAACTTTTAAACTTTTCTTTTTTTAATTCTTATATTTTAATGTTCCAATTTTAATTTTAATACCTCCCGCCCCGTACTTAAAATGCATCCATCAGCAATGTTTTCAGTGCGTAACATTGAGTTCTACCATTAGACGTAAATTTTCCCCTAAACCAAGTCATTACCCAACAATATTTTTGGTATAGCTACTTAGTTTAAAGTGCAGAATGCATGCTTGATGTCGCCATGAAGGGTTAGTTTACAACCTGTATACCTAACATCGACGCACTAATCATAACCGAGTATTCATTGAATCATTTTGACACCTCTTCCCCTTATCTCTAATATTATCATTGTTAATTTAAAAAAGGTCACTCGAATGATGGGCTCATTCGAGTATCTTAGCGGCTACCCTGCAGGTAAGTATCATGATTATAATAATGAATCAAACGCAAAAGGTTGAGTTTCAAAAAACACTTTAATTTAAATAAGTTACTAGTCGATTTTGGTAAATACCTATTTTCTACTTACACATTTAATTTTTCCTTCAGTCGCGCGTAGACAATGGCAGTTTAACATAATGTTTCAACACACAAACGACAAACAAATTTTATATTCGATTTATCACAAATTATTGTGCAAATTTAGGAGGGTAGATGAATATTCCAATTCTATGACGTCACGGGTAATCAGCGATTATCATTTGAATGTTTTTGTCGAGGTAAGTCGTTTGTGTGTAAACAACTCGACGCTTAATGCAAATACATAGTCTCTTGTGCGCTTCAGTTCCGTAATAGGTAGATAAAATGTAATATACATTTTTTTTATTTATGTAAGTATCTTATTTTTACTTGACTTGAATATATGTTATATTTCTAGTTGTATAACTACTCTCAAAAAGTTTGTAAAATACGTGCAATACAAGAATACAATAGTAAACGCTGAATCAAGTATAAAGTACATAATAATCAATGTCTATAAAAGGCATCTGAGATCATAAAGTAGAATTTAAAAATATATTACAACAAAAAAATGGCTTAAATCAGCCGTTATGAAAAGATTGAACCACACTTAGAACACATTATTTTTGGAAAATGCTCATGCTCGCCATTGTTTAGATGCTTTATTATTGCAAGAAGTATGTATATTTTTTAATTTCGTGTGCTATTAAAAATATGAATGCAAATCTTTTCTTTTAGATGCTTGTCAACTTGCAGAGCCGATAGATGGCAGCACAAACGCCAAATCACTTTTCAAAACATCATACACAATCGTAATACCTAATTAGTTAATAAATGCACATTCGTAAGCATTTTCGCTTCACTTTTATAATACTATAATAATTATTATTCTTATAAATGCAGCGAGTATTCAGCTCTTCATCTCACTTCGTATATCTTATAAATTCTAGATTATTCTTATTATCATGAACTGTTCTAATTCTGGGCTAAGATTTACCGCCCTCATTTCAAGGAAAAACATCTAAGATGTCTTGTTAGGTTTCTAAATGTTGATAATTGTACTTTACCTAATAAATATGAATAGGCACTACTATGAATCTGCGGTATGATAATAACAGGTACAGTAAGGTTACAATATTAAAAAAATACATTTCGTTAATAATCACAAAAATATGAGGTCCACTGGATGAAAAGAGGCCAGTCCATATTGAGATCGATTATTGAATGATGAGATTGATTGATGAGATGCGATTTCAAACCTTAGTTTGAAATAATCTCGACAGCGGACAGATGAATGCAAATCGTGTCCATAAAAGTGATTTCCTTTAATACATTACGAACTCACTTTATGTATACTGCAATATTTTTTTTTTACAAAAAAGAGGCTTGCGTTTGGCGGCAACTCACCTCACCTGATTTGAACAGATGATGCGGTACGCTTGCCTAGAGCCGATTCATAAATAGAACAGTTTTTATACATACATCTCACTTTTATAATTGAACACTTGAAAGCTTAATTAATTACCTACTGAAGATAGCTTGTTACACACATCATGTTTTTTTTTTAAATAAGTGGCTTTCTTTCAATAACTTTACCAAAAACAAATACAGAATAAATTGCTTCACATTTTGCTAGTAATTTAAAAATCAATGTTGTATAAAATATGTCAGGTATTATCACCAGAGACTAGTCATGACGCATACATTAAATCTAATTAAAAGAACTTTGAGAGCTCTTACAGCAATATGAACTTTAACAGTTTTCAAATAAATATTAGATTATCACAGAGTGAAATAAATAAGAAGTTTAAAGTAGTCAAAATATTTAAATCACAGCTTTATCTTTACAAAAGATATAGTTGAGATCGACTTGCACTGTGCGTCACTTCAAATGATGTAATGATAAGAATATCGATTTATAACTATGTTTAGCGGTGATATTAAAGGACCAAGTGCACTTAACTTAAACCTAAAACTCTTATTAATATAATCAAGATAAAAATCAATGGCAATTCTTTTTGGTATAATTCATCAGCTAAAACTTCCTTAAGACTATAAGTGTAACACCTCTATACAAATATTCATTTTAAAATCTTATGATCTGATATATTCAATTGGCATGCAACAACAGATGATCTTCATTATTTACTACATATGTGAAATATTTTTGATATATTTTGGCAATTCCTTACTCTAGAACTGCATGTGATGTAACTAACGATAACTATAGAGTATGCTTTTTTCTTTTTTACAGATGGGAACTCATAAAATAACCAGAACCTCCCAGAGCGGAGTGAGTGTCAGACTTTTACTGACAAAAACCCACCCATGTTCCTTCTTTTGCTGTTTATGTTCCGGGGATGCAGTATCTCTTTCGAGCACCCCGCAACCCCTGCAGGCGGTGACCCAGGACAGGCTCCTCTACTAACTAGACCTAATAATACAATCAAGAAAATTGTAGTTTCGGACTTTTTACACGGGCTATAATTTAATTTTCTGTACCCATTACAGAATCTTCAATCATCAATTTTAATCTTATGTCTGTTTCCTTCAAATAAACTTTGAAATAATAACAAATATAACACAAAAACTCTCTTATTTTTACATAAAGTTCTAAAAAATAGTAAAGCTACTATTAATGAGGACAGTATTCTTATGGCTGGCCCATAGTTTAGCTGTGGATGAACTTGAAAATACAGGCAGTCTTAAAAATGGATTATTATTAAAAGGAACAACCACTATGCCCAAAAAAAAATGGAAAGATCATTTTAAGGAAATATGAAAACTTGCAAATATCTGTTTTAATTTTCCACATAAAAGTTAATTTGTATAAAGGCGCCGTTAATTTTTTTCCAGACAATTTCACAAATGTGTATAGCATAGCACCTTCTTGTAGAGCCACACTGTACTATAGTATAAAAAAAGTTTACATCACAGCATAATAAATGTTTGAGCCAAATGCTGTTTTGTTTATGGTCCAAATCTTACAAATAATACAAACTAAGGCAGATAAGCTAAAGAACAATAGCAACATCTGGTATCATTATAGTACAGTTTTCATTTAGTTGTGGAGACTGGCACTGTTTGTATTTTTGATCCTGTTTATCTAAATCCACCTTCATACCTCTTTTCTTTGCCATTTCTACGACATAACTCTTCAGCTTCAGGTCACTGAAATTGATAAATAAGGAAGATTAACAAAACAATTCAATTTTGACAACAAAAAAATTATCGATTTATCAACAGGAACACCATCTTATATTTTATAACATAATCAAAATATAGAATGACACATAGTTAAATCTGGTGATAATCAAATAATTCTTTACACAATAAGGACAGCAGAACCATGCAGTTAAACATGGAGTTTTTTGTTAGTTCTACTCCATAGGAAACAACTTACCCAAGCCACACCTTTTCTTAACATTTTTAATTGCTTATAGGAAGTAAAATATTTAAAAATTGGTTTTGAAGTACCTAACATAATCATTACATAATATAAAACAAAGTCAGTTCCCACTGTCTGTCTGTCCCTATGTATGATTAGATCTTTAAAACTGTGCAACGGATTTGTTGCATTTTTTTTTAATAGATAAGGTATTTCAAGAGGAAGGTATATAAACCTTAATCTTTACATTGAACCCATGCGAAGACAGGGTGGGTTGCCAGTTAATAATATGAGATAAAAGTTTGTATGTGATTTTGATAATTTGCTTATACTTATACTCATGTGGCAGATTTGAATAGAGGCAGTTTTGTTTTACAACAGGGCTATAAAGTTTAAAATTGTAACTGCAGCAAGTTGCAGCAAGGAGTTTATAACAACAAAATTCTTTTGAATGTGGAACACAATAGTGATTGATTGCAGGACATATTTGATAAGTCTTTCATTTCTTGACTCAAGGAAGTTCTCAATTGAGAGGCTGAATCTAAAAATATATGAGTGACAGTAACATTCATAAGTGTTATTTAAATCACATCTAAGGAATGAAAAAGTACTCTTATCCGTCGGCAGAGAGATGGGCTGACAACATTGTTGTCAATGGTACAACCAAGATTGGGCTGGACAGGAATACGGAGACAAACACTAAGAGCCCTATATCTAGCAGTGGGTGAAGTTGAGCTGTAGATGATGATAAAAACTAACCTGAATTTCATACATATACAGCATAAGCAGCTTAGCAACGCCATGCTCAACAGAACGCCCAGTGTAGTGAACACCATATCCATCAAGCTGCCTCCAAGCATTTTTACCAATTTTTTATTCCCAGTCTGAAAAGAGATTTACACTAACGTTAGAAACTTTGAAAAATATTCAATAAAAACAAATGTACAATGCGCTGAATAATTAAGGCAAGCTCTAGTTAAATACTGGGACTGCATTCGCAATACTTACTTTGTACAGATCTATAGCTCATAATTGATTATTAATATACTTATTTATACGTGATCTCTTATTAGATTTCATAAAGTCACAAAATCACAAACAACAAATCACTAAAATAAAATAAACATTAAAACGGGGTCTTAGCCAGAATGACACTAACAAACTAACAAGCTTCTGTCTGTCACTGTCAAATGCACGTCAAATCAAATCTAAATGTCAATTTTAACGTCAACAGAAATACACCAATGGCTATGAAGAATGGATTGACCAATAGAATGGGCATTTCTACGTTTTCTTTTGTTTCGTTTAAAAACACGTCATCATCATTTTCCTGCTCTTGTCCCATTCCATTTGGGATTCGTATTCTCCGGAAAACAAAAGCAAACTTAATGTCCATGACGGATAAGAAGATGGTAAAACTGGCCCAACTGTTCTTTGTTTTGAAATTATCGGGCTGTTATGTTATTGACACTAACTGACTTAATTTCAAATATTAAAACAATATGGCGTTTGGCTTTAACACAGGAAATAAATATAAGTACTGTTTTAATGGTATTTATTTTGCAAATACTATCTAAGTCTGTATTAAACATAAAATAAACATAAAATTAAGCAACCATAATACCCGCTGGCTCCACAACGACACTACAACTTTCAGACACCGCCGGCAACGGTGGACGTTTTGGAGCCAAATTCTTAGAACAATAATTTCGATTTAGTTTCTTTGCTAAAGCTTTTACATTATGTTTCAATGTCCGGTCCCTGGAATTAAAAAATATGGTAAAATCATGCCTTCATCTTCACCAATCATCAGGAGTATATTGGACGGGTGGGTACATCTTAAAGAAATTCCAACTAAGAGAAAATTCACAGACCACTTTCGTCTAAATGTGGATATAGTATATTTACCTCCGACCAAAGAATTGCAATCGTGTGTCTTTACTAAACTTTCACCCAAACAGTATAATAATAATAATATTCCTTGAGTCCGGGTCTCTGCCACAGTTTATAACAACAGGCGTTACCCACCTGGTCTATAAGCCAGGTAGTCCCGCGGAACCCAAGAATTATAGGCCGATCACGTGTTTATCGACGGTCTAAAAACGTCTTACGTCCATTTTGAAAGCGAAAATTAATTCACACATTGACAAAAATTCAATTATGTCTGCCTCTCAGAATGGATGTAGGAACGGGTCTCGCGGTACTAAGGAGCTACTCCTCATCGACATGGCCATTAGCCATTATGGCCAACAGGTTCGTCGATCCCGCAAAGATTTGTCGACATGTTGGATAGATTATAAGAAGGCCTACGACTCAGTGCCACATACATGGCTCAAGAGGGTGCTGGAGTTGTACAAGATAGATGCAACTCTACACGCCTTTTTTGAATCGTGTATGGGACAATGGAGGACGGTCCTTCGATATCCAGGATGTCGACAAATCCAGGGGAACGATGAGCCTGTATGGATCAAACGGGGAATATTTCAGGGCGACAGTTTGAGTCCAATTTGGTTCTGTCTAGCACTGAATCCTAGCACATTGCCGGTCTAGGCTATCGGTTGAGAAGAGGTGGTCAGGTCATAACTCACCTCCTTTTCATGGATGATCTGAAACTCTTTGCCCCCAACAAATTGCGACTGATGGAGCTACTGAAAGTAACTGAAACTTTTAGTAACGCCATCAGGATGGAATTTGGTGTGGACAAATGTGCAGTCATGTATGTGAAACGAGGGGAGATTATGGAATCCGAAGGAATTCAACTCTCGGATTCCATACACCTCAGATCCCTTTCCTCATCCGAAAGCTATAGGTATGTCGGAATCGGAAGCGTTAGGCATTAACGTAGCTGACATGAAGCAATTGTTGAGGGAGCGTTTCTTTGGTCGCCTGGCTTTTTAATACCTTCTGTATTAAAAAGCCTTCTTTCGGGCGGGAACAAGGTGCGCGCCTTCAACAGTTGGGTCATGCCGGTTTTAATGTACTCTTTCGGCATACTCAAATGGATGCAGACTGAACTCGATGCCCTGGATAGGAGAGTCCGTACACTGCTGACTGCAAATCGGATGCATCACCCACGATCATCGGTGATGAGACGGTACATCCCACGGAAGTGTGGGGGTCGAGGCTTTTTAAACGCAAAGACCCTCCAGAACAGAGGTGTGCAGTCTCAGGGAATATTTCTTAAAAGCCGACGTGGGTATGCACAGAGATGTAGTCGCAGTGGACAAGGGACTCAGCCCGCTGTCCATGGCTAAAGAGAATTGGCGCAAACCTGTAGTACTTACTACCGATGACCGCAAGGAAGTATGGCAAGGTAAGGAGCTTCACGGGCGCTTCTACAAGGCTCTTCATGGGCCCGATGTAGATTTTCTAGCGTCCGTGTCCTGGCTACGATTCGGTGACCGATTTGGGGAAACTGAAGGTTTTGTCTGTGCGATTATGGACGAAGTTATGTTGACGAACAACTATCGGAAATATATTACGAAGGACGGGACGGTTGACGTGTGTCGGGCATGCCACCGTCCGGGTGAGTCCATCAGACATATTATTTCTGGTTGTTCTCGTCTAGCTCACAGCGAGTACTTGCATAGGCACAACCAAGTAGCCAGGATTATTCATCAGCAACTTGCCTTGAAATATAATCTTGTTGAATCTGAGGTACCGTACTACAAGTATGTGCCCGACCCAGTTCTCGAGAAAGACCATGTCACGCTGTACTGGGACCGGTCTATCATTACTGACAGGACTATTGTCGCCAATAAGCCTGACATAGTGGTGATAGACCGATCAGCGCGCCGCGTAATGATAATCGATGTTACCATCCCACATGACGAGAACCTCGTGAAAGCTGAGAAAGAAAAACAACTAAAATATCTTGACATGGCACACGAGGTTGTTGACATATGGAATGTGAGCTCGGCTGTCATTGTGCCGATTGTCGTAACGGCCAATGGCTTAATTGCCAAGAGCCTCGACGAACATCTGTCGAAGCTCTCCTTAGGTGGTTGGATCAAGGGCCTAATTCAGAAGGCAGTACTCCTCGATACGGCCCGCATTGTGAGGAGGTTCCTGTCTCTGGAGCCCCAACCACCGGTAGCTTGGACCCTGCTCCCGTTACCGGCGCGCGGCGGAAACCTATTTTTATATTTTTAAATGTATTTTTTTAATTTATTTTCTAAGAAAAATGTAAGTATAAGATGTAAAGTAAATAAAGGAGATCATAATATAAAAGCTTTCATCGTTACTGCTTAGTGCCAGTAATACCTACCGTTTAAACCAGTAGGTACTTCTAGAGCCGAACAAGGAGATGTTCAACGTGCAACATGTTTCGCGTGTTCTAACTAATTAGATGTAGGGAATTACTTCATCAATGGCACTTACGTGTGATTAATACGGCAACAGTATATGCAGGCGGATACGACACAAATGCTTGCGCACGTCATGAAGAGAATGACTGAGATCATGATCCCTTTAAAGAGTTTCTCCCCTTCAATGTAGATTGACTCTGGAAGCAAAGATTGTCCTTAGTAAGTTTGTCTACTGTATTTTAAGTAAAGATCTGCACTACCCTACATTGCTGTTGTGCATAGAGGTGGATTAAATGCAAATGCTCACAGCGCGCCCTAGGCCTGCACCTCACAAGCGCCCCTCTATTTGTTATCTTACTTATTTCTTTAAAAACATGAAAGTTAGTGAGAATGAAGGGACATTTACTACTACTTAACAAATTTTATATGAATGTAGATTATATTAAGTAGTATCCCGGGAAAGTCATATGTCACGCGGGGAAAACCGGTGACAAGGTGTAGTACCTACCTATACTATAAATTTTGACCATGTGATGAGAGTGATGAACATGGTGGCGCCCTTTTGTAAACCCGTAGATACCTTGCGCCGCTAGGTACTTATGTGTCTTGTTTGCCTTAGGGATAATCCGCCTCTGGTTGTGCATGAATATGTGGCGTGAAATCTCATGGGTAGGATGACTTTGCACATGTTCTTAAGCACAGCAGTAAAGCCTTTGGAATTTAGTGTTCCACTGTATATCGTGACGATATTTTATTGTCAAGCGATTATTTTTCTGTTGTTTCCTAGTAGGATGTCAGAAAAAGTTATTAACGCAATAAGGAAGGAACACGCCATGCATTTTCCTTAGTATTGCGAACCTGATCTGGTATAGGGTGGAAAAATAAACACGCCATGCCTTAGTTTTGCGAACCTGATCTAGTACCTATTGGGTGGAAAAATATGTTCAAATTTACAATTAGTGGGTTATTGACTAATCAGTCACAAAAAAAAAGCTGTTAAGTTCGTGATCTTTCAAACTTACTTGCCATTGAATCATCAGCTAAAAACTCAACATCTGTAAAATCAATTTTGAACTTAGATTAAGGTTATTTTGTATTTTGGAGATGAAGGACTCATGTGTCTCAAAAGGGTGCAGAATCTGAAAATTATTTTATTTTTTCGTATATGAGGTATTTGTGAAAAGACTGTAAGGCGCGTCGCCAATCTCACATAAGATTCACGCCGCAACGAGATTTTCTTTACAAATGTCGTGTGGGCGACGCGCCTAACGCGCCCTCGCCCCGACTGCGCCTCGACTGTTGGTCGTGTGGGCGACTCGCCTTAGAAGTAAGAAAAAGGTACCTATATTAGATAACCTAAGAATAGTAGTACAGCTCGACATTGAGATATGAAGTTAGTTTTTCAAGGTACTAGCTGCTGAACTTTTTTAAATGTTCCAAATCGTGAGGGAATGGTAGATTGTTTGATAAAGTCCGGATGTAATGTAGATATACCTCATGTGTAATACTTACTATTTTTTTCGTATACTACAATGACTCGCTTCATTACTTTCTTGAAATTTATAATACACCTATCGTTAACAGCGTCGTAGATATACATTCTGAAAGTACAAACGGTACATTGTAATTGACAGAGAATATTTACTATTTAAAATATTTAAAAAAAAGGTTACGTACTCTTCATGACCGCATTTCGATTCGGGTTGCCAAACCTGTGGAAAGAAAAGAATTATGAACAAGAAAATTTATACCGTAGGTGCTCGATTTTGGGTCGGAACAAACATCTATACTTTGCACTCCACGCTTTGATGAGTAGATGAAAAACCTGGGGCTGAGCTAGAAAACCCACCCAATCCATCCGAACAATTCGCTTATGGAAGAGGGTACCGTCAGAGGTGATGTTAATCGTAAGAACTTCTAAGGTCAGCACGTACAGGTACATACATAATTTGGTCATGTGAATGAATTTACTTACTGCATCATCTGCTGTAGCTTCAACAACAGCTTCTTCAGCAACTGTTAAAACAGAAAACAGGGACTTTTTTAAACTTGACCATGTTTGCAAAACAAAGGGTTCTTCTTAAAATGTTTAGTCTATGCACAAAACAAAAATAATTTTGGATATCAGAGGAAATGGACCACTTCTGTAAACATTTATGAAAAATAACTTACAAGTAATCGGGCAGAAAGTAAGAACAACAAACAGTAGCATCATATTAAACATCTTCTCTGTCATATTTGTCCGTACTTTCATAATATTAGTATCACTTTTAACGAAGTATTTTACGAGTCACGATTATTGACGGCACACACCACAAATCCCCTGGCATAGATTTACGATCTGTTTCTATTAATAAACCACTAAAAGTTACACTGTGTACAATTGAATGTATTGAAATATTTCTATACTACAATTTCACAAATAGTGAAATTGCGAACTGCTTGCACATTTCAGTCGTCCAATGCTTGTCAGTTCGTCTTAGTAGCGTGGGTACCGAAATAGATGCATGACCTCGCAGCCATTTGACTAATGGAGTTATTTATTCATTCTCTACTATGTTATCGTTGTACCTATGTTTTAAATTTGGGTTTAACATTATTTAGTAACTAGCTTTTGCCCGCGGCTTCGCTCGCGTTAATTTCGGTATAACACAGTACCTGCTACCTGCCGTTTTTGCCCTTGCGCCTTATTGATTTGTAATAGCAACGCTAAGTTTTCCCTTTTCTTCCCTCGTTCTCCCTCATATCCCACTTTTTTTAAAAAAAAATAGCCTATGTCCGTCTCCTGACTCCCAACTATCTCTGTACCAAAATTCATCAAAATCGTTTTAGCCATTAAAGCGTGAAGAGGTAACAAACAAACTTTATTAAAAAAAAGGGCTATGAGGGAGAACGAGGGAAGAAAAGGGAAAACTTAGCGTTGCTATTACAAATCAATCAGGCGCAAGAGCAAAAACTGCAGGTCTGCTTGGTGTGTTATACCGAATTTAACGCGAGCGAAACCGCGGGCGAAAGCTAGTATATTATAATCTTAATACTGCTCAATCACTGTAATGTTGCTGTTATATTAACCTCTGTTGCAACTAAATATCGTTTTGTTCTTAAATATTAACCACCACTAGTCCAAAGTTGACTATGGTCTACCAAATCATTATTGACACTGAAAAATTCTACAGTGACTGTCCTTTATCTCGGTACACTTAGTGGTCTTATTAAATTTGTAGAAAATTATTGTTTGTATTAATTAAAATGTAGTGTCTTTAGTGTTAGGACTTCAATTAAAACACTATGCACTAACGAATAATAAAAATGTTTATTTATATAAGAAAATATAACAAGTTTAAACTAAAGCAAACAATATTTAGCAATGTGCTGCGCGAGTACAATATTTACGATGCGCGCGCGATCGTTGATTTACGCGGACTGCCAGGGCGAACGCGGGGCGCGGCTGAGAGCGCGGGGTGGAGGCGGCGACCGACGGCACGCGCGGCGCGCCGGGCGTCGAGCAGGTCCCAACTTGAACGCGGAGCTCGGGCTCCGCTAGCGGCTGGTCTGTAGGTATAGCTAAGGGTGTGTACAAACGTGCGGGAGCATACGGCTGTGTACGCACGGGTGTAGAGTATTAATGTTTTGAAGTTATATTATTATACGTGTATTTATGTGATATATATGTGATTAATAGATATTGTGTACGAGTTATTTGTATATGTATTTATGTATGTGAATGTTAGGTATGTACCTTAGCTATAGCCTACATCACTCCCCCGCTGAGACCGGTTCACGGTCGATAGTGAGAGAGATGCCGTGGAAATCTCACAGTTCTTCCGCTTCTTGTGGTGGTTTCTGGCTGCGGTGGTGGTGGAGCTGGCGATGGAGCAGATGCTGGTTGTGGTGAAGTTGGTGTTTTAAGCGGCAAACTATCATCGTTTTTAGCCAAGTAAGCCGGTTTTAGTCTGTCAATGGTCACCGTTACATGTTTTCCTTGTAGGTCTATTATAAATGTTTTGGGTCCTCTTTCTATGACTTGGTGTGGGCCCGAGTAAGGTGATTCTAGAGACTTCTTTATAGGTCCTTTCCGCAGGAAGACGTGAGTGGCTGTATTGAGGTCTTTAGGAACATAAAACATTTTCTCACCATGGCTTGAAGTTGATGCAGGTGATAGCTTCGAAATATGTTGTCTTAGCCGTGCTGCGAAGTCTGCTTCATCTATGCTGTGGTGTGTTACTGGTTTCAAGAACTCACCAGGTAACCGGAGTGGCTCGCCATACACTAGTTCGGCTGCAGAGGCTTGTAGATCTTCTTTCCAGGCACTCCTCATACCCAGGAGAACAAGAGGAAGTGCCTCCGACCATTGCGCGTTGTTGTAGCACATTATGGCGGCCTTCAGCTGTCTGTGCATCCTCTCCACCAAGCCGTTGCACTGCGGGTGGTAAGCTGTTGTGGGACAATGGTAGGCGCCAATGATAGACGAGATGCTCTGGAATAGTTGCGAGTCAAATTGTTTCCCCCGATCAGTGGTGATTTTTTCTGGACATCCAAAACGAGCGACCCAGCCAGAAATGAAGGTACTAGCGCAGGTCTCCGCTGTGATGTCTGCTAGAGGGTAGGCTTCAGGCCATCGAGTGAACCTGTCTACAGCTGTAAGGCAGTACCTGAAACCAGAAGAGGGTGGCATAGGGCCTATTATGTCAAGGTGGACATGGGAAAAACGGTTAGAAGGAACAGGAAATGAGGAAAGAGGAGAGTGAGTATGACGGGTAACTTTGTTGCGTTGGCAATCAGTGCATTGTTGAGCCCATGTTCTGCAGTCACGACGAATCTTAGGCCACACAAATCTTTCCGAAATCAGTTTTGCTGTTGCGTTGGGACTCGGATGACTGAGATTGTGTAAGTTTTTGAAAATTTGCTTGCGGAACGTTGGTGTTATGAATGGCCTAGGACGAGAAGTAGATTGGTCACAGTACACGTAGGCATCCATAGTTTTTACTCGTTCTAGTTTTAACGCTGTATTGTTTTGTAGCAAGTTCTGTAATTCTTCGTCATTTTCTTGTTCGTTTTGCAGCTGTTTATAATTGATGGTAGAGTCGACGCTTTCCAATCGTGAAAAGGCGTCGGCAACTACGTTGTCATTTCCAGTGATGTGGTTGATATCAGTAGTGAATTGGGAGATGTAATCGAGATAGCGGTGTTGACGAGGTGAGCAGTTATCTCGGCTTGTTGTGAAGGCGAATGTGATGGGTTTATGATCGGTGAACACTTTAAATGTTCTCGCTTCGAGCATATACCTAAAGTATTTAATACCTTCATGTATTGCGAGCAATTCACGGTCGTAAGTGCTGTATTTAGTTTGAGCAGGAGACAACTTGCGTGAAAAGAATCCAAGTGGTTGCCAGCTGTCATGTCTTCGCTGTTGCAAGACAGCTCCAAAAGCCACGTCTGAAGCATCGGTGAAGAGTGCTAACTCAGCTTCGGAATCAGGATGCGCGATGAGGGTAGCTTCCAGTAAGTTTGTTTTGCATGCGTCAAATGCTTGTTTAATTTCAGGTGTTACGACGATGGGCGTTGTCCCTTTAATTTTTGGGCCACTTAAAGCTAGGTTGAGAGGACCCTGAATTTGTGCGGCGCCTGGGAGAAATTTGCGATAAAAATTTACCATCCCTAAAAATCTTCTTAACTCCTTTGCATTTTTAGGGAGGGGGTATTCCTGTATAGCTTTGACTTTTTCGGGGAGAGGTCGTATGCCAGCTGCAGACACGTGATAGCCCAAGAAAGTTAATTCGCTAACACCTAACACGCATTTGTTAGTATTGATTACCACTCCATAATTTTTTAATTTTTCAAAAATTTTTTTTAGGTGTCCAATGTGTTCTGTTTCCCCTTTCGAAAATACGAGGATATCGTCGAGAAAACCAAACGTAAAGTCCAGTCCTTGAAGAATTTCGTCCAAAAATCTTTGAAACGTTTGAGCAGCATTCCTCAAACCAAAAGTCATGGCGGTAAATTCGAATAATCCGAAGGGTGTCGTAATGGCAGTTTTTTTAATGTCATCTTCATAAACGGGAATCTGATTAAAAGCTTTAACAAGGTCAATTTTTGAAAATATAGTGGATCCTGACAGTTGGTATGCAAAATCATGAATATGCCTCACTGGGTATCGATCCGGTATTGTTCGTGCATTTAATTGCCTGTAGTCGCCACATGGCCTCCAGCCATCGTCTTTTTTGGGCACGAGATGTAGTGGAGACGACCACGGACTTTCAGAGCGACGAGCTGTTCCATTTTGTAACATTTCCTCAAATTCTTTTTTCGCGATTTTCAGGCGGTCTGGTGCCAAACGACGCGGTCGTGATGTTACGGGCGGGCCAGACGTAGTTCTAATATGATGCTTAGTGTTGTGAATTGGTATGTTTATGGATCCAGCTGGTCTCGTAATTTCGGGATAACATCGTAGTATGTCGAGATAAGGTGAATGACCTGTAAAGGTTTTCAACGACAACAATTCGTGAGTTATTTCGTGGGTTGAAGGTGCGCCGACGGTTAGATTCGTGATGGAGTCTATTAACTTTTGTTGTCGGCAGTCGACTAGTAGGTTGAAATAACTTAAAAAATCGACGCCTATGATAGGTCTTGACACGTCAGCAATAATGAATTTCCACGTAAATTCACGGCGTAATCCCAGATTGAGGCTAAGCTGGTAAGTGCCGTAGGTAGGTATGGGTGTGCCATTAGCAGCGACAAGCTCATAGTTACATTGTTTATTGTAATGCAAATGGTTTTTTAAATATGTTTTTGGATAGGCACACACGTCGGAACCAGTATCTACTAAAAACTGTACGCCGGTACGTTTGTCGGTGATGAATAGGCGGCCTTTACATGTCGAGCAGTCGTCAGCCACCATTACTGACTGCTTTTGGAGTTTTCCGGTTTGAAGTCACAGGGCTGATCACATTTAGTGGCCTTTTCACCAAACTTATAATGGTACCAACACGTTGGATGTACCCTTTTTCTTGATTGAGATCTGTTTAGGCGGGAAGTTGAGCGGTCATTACGACTTTTCGATCTACTTGAGCGGGAAAGGTCATTAACCTTTTGTGTTAGTAACTCCACTTGTTTCGTAAGTTCGGCCATTTGTTTGTTTATAGTATGTAAATCGCTTACCCCTTGTGCTGCTGCAACTTCGTGACCTCTCGGCACGACATCGTGAACCCTGTCGGCGAGGTCTGCTAATGTTTCGAGAGGTGAAGACGCTTGTGACGCTATTATAGCTTGGATGTTCCTAGGCAACCGGCTCGACCATATAGTTCGAAGAAACTCGTCAGGTACCTTAGGACCAGCAAGGTTCCGCAGGTGTCGAAGGAATTGCGACGGCTTCCTGTCGCCTAACTCCTCGTGGGTCAGGAGTTGGTGCACCTTCTTTTCCCTGGATTCGGAGAGCCGCTTTATCAGCTCCGTCTTCAGTCTGCCGTATTTATCGGCTGCTGGTGGGTTAACAATGATGTCTTCCACCTCCGCTGCGAATCTTGGATCAAGATGGCTTACGACGTAATAGAATTTGGTTGTGTCCGCAGTAATATTAGAAATCGCGAACTGGCCTTTTAGTTGAGCGAACCAAATCTCGGGCTTCTCTGGCCAAAATGGCGGAACGCGCACGCCTACACGAAAAACATCTTGTGATGCCGCTGAATCGGTCTTCGCATCGTTTACGATATGCTCAGATTCACTCATTTTGAATTATTAGCACTTGGGTATAGACACTTAAGTTTATTGAGTCCACGTTCTCCGCACAAAGTAGGTAGGTAGGTAGCACTAGCACGTGTTAAGTCTGAGGGGTCACCACTGTAGTGTCTTTAGTGTTAGGACTTCAATTAAAACACTATGCACTAACGAATAATAAAAATGTTTATTTATATAAGAAAATATAACAAGTTTAAACTAAAGCAAACAATATTTAGCAATGTGCTGCGCGAGTACAATATTTACGATGCGCGCGCGATCGTTGATTTACGCGGACTGCCAGGGCGAACGCGGGGCGCGGCTGAGAGCGCGGGGTGGAGGCGGCGACCGACGGCACGCGCGGCGCGCCGGGCGTCGAGCAGGTCCCAACTTGAACGCGGAGCTCGGGCTCCGCTAGCGGCTGGTCTGTAGGTATAGCTAAGGGTGTGTACAAACGTGCGGGAGCATACGGCTGTGTACGCACGGGTGTAGAGTATTAATGTTTTGAAGTTATATTATTATACGTGTATTTATGTGATATATATGTGATTAATAGATATTGTGTACGAGTTATTTGTATATGTATTTATGTATGTGAATGTTAGGTATGTACCTTAGCTATAGCCTACAAAAACATTATGTACCTGTATAAATATATTTATTATAAATAGAACGGCCGAGGCCAATAACACTATTTAAACATAAATATAATTTATTAAATTAATTAATTCCTCCTTCTCACAGAAATTCAAACATTCTAACAGTATCGCCTTCCATTCATCCGCAAACATATTATCAAAACTTGTGTTAGAGTTCAGGAGAGTGTTGATAGCCCTAGGAATAGGCGACTTGGAGTGCGCAACAGTACGGCAAGTTGGCACAACCAGCCAGCACCACTATATGTTATCATCTAGGTAATTGTTGCATTTCATGTTCATGAAGTAAATTAAAAGTAAATCGTTCAAATTAATTTCGGAAAATCTGGGCACCTACAACAAATACGGCGTTTATTATTATTTCTAATAAATAAAAATCATGTGGCTGAAAGTTATAAATACATTTTAAATTTTCGCGGGATTGGTACTGTGATTTTTGTTACTTGTTTTCCCGCTTCGCAAAGTATTGCTGTGAGTAGAGAAACGTTATTTTTCGTTCAGAAACATCCTCTGGCTTGATGTTTTTCATCAGTCATTTCAGGGGACTTTTAGGAATTACAAGTAATTTTTTGTGTAACTAGTTATTTTTAATAAACAATATAATATGTACTCAGTTCGTACGGTACAGTATTTTTCATCGTCCATATTTTCCAAGTGCGTCTAAGTCCAACGACAGCCATAGGGTGCAAGTTGCATGCAATAAACACAATAAATACATAGACTGAAACTATTGCGATCTCTTTTTAACTAGTAAGAAATAGTAATAAGTTAGAGCGAATTAGCAACCTGTTTAACATTTTGTTCGAGCACAGTGGGTGCTTGCAACGTAGCTCGCTCAACAAATTGAAATCAAAAAACCAGTTTATTTACCGACCACATCCACAACGCGCGCGTCAAAGGTTTCGTCATTTCGTGCCTAAATGTAAAGTCCGTGTTTTCTTACAGATATTTAAATTACAAATTCTGTCTGTGCAGTTAAGTGCATTTATTTTTCATGCGTAATTTTATCACAACACACGATTCTAAGGTGTTAATAAACTATTTTCGAAAGTCCTCAATACAGTACCCATTGGGAGTGCTAAAAAGGTGTGTCGTGGTTCGAATTTTGAATCGTGAGTAAACTTTTGTGCATCCGCGTGAAAAATACAGGTGTTTTGTTTATATAAGTCTGTGTGTGCAAAAAGGATGTTAAAACGGAAAAGGTTTTCAATCATATTATATTGATTGTCAGTTGCATAGTTGAGTGATCTTCGTGTGATTTGTTCAACGAGACGAGTTCGCAAGGTAAACGTGAGTAAAAGTTACGCTAAAATAACTGTTTCTAGCCTTAGATACTAGCTGTTCACTGTATGGTTCAATTAACACGATGAAAAGTTCCCACTGTGTGAGTCCAGTGAGATTTTAATTGGAAATCTGTGTTGTTGCATTCCAATAAGAATGATAATAAAATACAGTGGATCAAAATGTTTTGATTTAGCATTCCTTTGTGCCGTAACGTTACTATCGAACGAAGACCGGTTTGTGTACTTTAATTACACAACAATGTTTGTAAATGCAGTTGAATGTCGATTTCGCTAAATATTCCAGTTATGCAACTAACTTTTAGCGGTTTCAGTCATGAAACATTGCATACTTCATTCAACACAGAATCTTCTTTCAAACTGTGTGTTAGACAACTTGGTACAGATTTTAAAAAAGAACCTGTAGAGTGACCTCATTTGACCTTTACCTAGTATCAGCATACCAGTGAAAAATAATAACAGACATTATCACAAATTTTGATACTATTTACTTCTAGTCTGTAATTCCTGCATTGTTGAAAGAAAAACTGACAAAACACCTAAAAAGGACTATCAAGAACTTCAAGCAGTAAAAATATATTATGATGTCTTTGTCTAATTCTAAATATAAATAATACCAAAATATTTAATCACATAAAAACTTATTACATCTAAAATAGTTCTGACTTAATCTGTTGTATGTATTATCAGGAAATAATCGCTGGAAAAAGTTCTTTACCTATTGTTAAGCTATCTGCGTTATGCTTATTCCCTGTTCTTGTCCCATAGATGTGTGGCTCAAGACCCTGCTCCCACCGAACAAGCGCTCATCAGCCCTGATGTTGTCCGGAATATTCCATGAAGTTGGCTGACATGCAGCCATGGCCAGTGGCAAGGCTCTGTATTCAATAGCGGTTGTCGCATTAGGCTTCATTTGCTTCGTAGTTGGTGCTATCGCAGTGGGCCTGCCAACTTGGGGCAACTTTGCTAGCTGTAAGTATGATTTAGATATTATATTTGAGTCTTTGGTAGATGATGCCAGTAGCATATCTTATCAAGGGACATATTATCCAGTGCTAACTAGGTTATGGAGGTCATTTACGCTCCATGTAAAATACTGGTATTCAGCTGTATCTGATTAGAGAAGAAGCTGAATCCATTACAGTTGGGAAAAGGCTAGGCATTTGCCTTGACTTCATCATCTGACCAGAGATTGTTAATAGTACTTCTCTCAATGCTTAATGACTATAGATTGACATGGTTATATTAAGAAAAAGTTCATCATCTACTACATTCTTAATGTTAACAAATTAGCACTATTAGTCAAAACTTGAGTATTTTGTGTATATTAATAATCACCTATTCATAGTACTTAGTGAGATCTCATTAGAAGCTAGTAAAATATATAGAGCATTTACTAAATGAGTGCAAAAACTATAACAAAGTTATGCACGGCTGATTTAATAAAACTGTTCCGGTATTTACCTAATTGGTCAATTAATACTGATCATTGCACAGTCTAATTACACGTCATATGCTTGCACACAGCTAAAACAATATGGAAAGAAAAAAACTGTCTGACATATTATATTACTTGCATTAACAGACAATACAGAAAAATACAATGGAATTAAATAAATCAGGCAGGCTTTGTTTAAATGTAGGCTAATTATCCTTCTCGGGATTAAATGTTTGTAGCAAGTCTGTAGTACTAAATGCTTTGAACATGTACAGTCAACAAAAAGTATAAGTACATATATATGGATACCATACCATACTGAAAAGGGTCTTCAGATGCAGTAAAAGTTATCTTTTTTTCTTAATTCTTTTCCTCAGAAAAATTCAACTATATCAGAAGCGCCTGGCAACTTATATTTTTTATTTAGGTATTTAACACAGTAAGAGAAGACCTAAGAAACAATTAAGATTATGAGTAATAGAGAGATATGGAATAAGGCAAGGTGCACCAACTTGAAAGAATTTTGTACAAGGGCACGAGATATATATGATATATAATGTATAAAAATTGAAAAGCTTTTTGTTATCGAAAAATCATTAAAGAACATTTTATTTTTCACTCATTCAAATAAATTTTTGACTTAATGTCAAAAATTAATTGTAATTAAAATTCCAGATCATCACTATAATTGAATAAATGCAATGCCTCATTCCTATATGTTTGCCTTTCAACTAAAATCCAGATTGATGGATAAAATTAATTAATTTGTACAAAGTAATGAAGTGCTGTTTTGAAATACATTAATCTGTTCAAAAATAAATCTATGGTTAATTATTTTATGGTATCCTGTTAGGCTGTATGGAGATATATATATATGGATTAACCTGTTGTTTGATTTACAAATATGATGCACTTATTTTCCTGGATTTAATTAAGGTATTCATAATGACTTCAGCAATTTTTGTTCTCAGTACATATACAAGGAAAATGATAATGGGATTTGTTAGTCTTTAGTTTCCTTATATCATACATTGGAATTTAAATGATAACCTTGTAATATTATGTATTTATATTTGTTCTAAAAAAAAAAGAAAATATGCTGATATGAAACAGTGCCTTTTAACTTCAAACACAATATTTTTTTAATGCTTAATAAGCATTAAAAAAATTAAATTAAAAATAAAAATGATGTGGAATAAAATAAAGAGTATTTTGTAAATATACATATTATGTAGATAATAAAAATTATAAGCTAACTAAATAAGCATGCTGTTATAGGGGGTTAAATTTCTTATTCTGCGTAATTTTTAATCTGGTTTCGATCATATTAAACATGTTTTCCTTTCTTTCTTCGAAGAAAAAGTAGCACTTGCTTATTCAGTTAGCCCATTCACTTTAATGTCACTATTAGGTATTTGCTTCGCACCTAGATTTGTATAAATGTACTAATTCTTTCAGATGACTCAGACTTTCAACTCACAGTCCCTGGGTACTTTTGTAAGTATTAAAATAGTTACTGGTGTTACGGTGAATATTGGGAAACTTACAATTATTTGTGGAAAAAGTTTTATCTAATTCAAAGGCTTGCTAAACCTTGGGAGTCTTAAATTGCAGGCATTTTAGGATGGAATGAATTTTGGTGTGATTGTTTGTAGACTTTGTTAGTAAATCTTGTCCTATCTTCAAAAAGAGAAAAAAAAAACTTTTTTAAACTGTGTCTAATATAATGAGATAATAATACTAATCATATTGAGATTTTAAAATAGTTGTATTTAATTTTCTTTAAAGTGATTTGTATTATCTTATGATTCTGCTAAAGCGGCCATTTTATTATAAAAGGATTACTAACAAAGCCAACAACCAATTGCAACAAAATTATACTTAACTGCATGTTAACAAGGAATCCAATTGCTTGACATAAGATTTGCATGTTTGTCCCTGTGATAAAATTTTCGTCGCAATATCGTCCTTTGGCTTACTGCTAGAGATAGGGATTGCAAAATCCGGTTTTTTTTTAAATTCGGATTTCTGTATTCTTGTCCGATTAAAATTCGGATTATCCGGATTTTTCGAACTTTTTAGTGTTTTAAGTTGATTTGATATAATTGGAATAAAATAGCATAAATTATTTAAAATCGGTATTTATTCGCTCAAATCACAGCACGACAGAATAAAATCAACTAATATAATCAACAAAACTTAGGGTATCAGTCATTTTTCCCGTTATAAATTTACATAAACATAAGTTACATAAGTAACATTTAACATAAACTGTTCTTAAACTTTAGATAATTAGATAACATAACATAAACTTAAGATAATTGAGGTATCCTCCTCTTTTTTATAAAAATGCAGTCTCAAGAAAAAAGTTTAACGTAAGTCAGTTACAAATATCATAATAGTAATGCGTATTTTAATCAGTCTTTTTTAAAAAACGAGATCTTAAAAACATGAACGCGTCAAGTGTCTCATCGTTTAGGCGCGATCTTATTTTATTACAGAACATGCCAGCAGTAGAAAAAGCTCTTTCGGACTCAACACTGGTCGGCGGTATGGAAAGCAACCCGTTCAGAGCTTTGCTTTGTACATGCGCGAACACGATAGACGACACACAATTTAACACGACCACTTTCTATAAAACTTACTAGCCGACTGAGGTGACTGAGCGGCGCGCGGGGTGCGAGGCGCAGGCGGGGGGACGCGCGCGTTTTGGCGTGGCGCCGCGCTGCTTGGTTTTATGGGCATAAACTGTATCTATCACGGATTTCGCACCAAATTCGCGCAAACAATGCTGCTGCCTGCACCTAAGCCTACCAATTCAAATATTGTTCGGATTTGCACATTAGACTAGGTAGGTAATATCGATCTACCGATTACTTACACTGAAAATTTGTAGATAAATATAAATATTATCCGTTAAAATCGGTTTTGACTGAAATCCGAAAAAACCGAAGTTGAGTCTTAAAAACCGGATTTAAAAATGTCAAGAAAATCCGGACTTTACAGTTATTTTCGAATTTCGGAGAATCCGGATTGCAATCCCTAGCTAGAGACAAATCATGGCTTGCAGAAATCAGAGGATGTTATGAAAAAAAAAATTATGTTCAAACAATAATGTGGTGGGGGTTTTATTCACTACTCAAGTATAAAATACAATACTAGCGACCCGCCCAGCGGTTTCACCCGCTGCTCACCTCCTGAGAGTCATAGCGTGAAGTATTTATTATACATATAAATCTTCCTCTTGAATCACTCTACCTATTAATAAAAAACGCATCAACATCCGTTGCGTAGTTTTAAAGATTTAAGCATACATACAAAATAGCAACGACAGACAGCGACTTTGTTTTATATTATGTAGTGAAGTTTACTCTAATCTGGCAGCTCCATTTCAAAACAAAAAGGAGTCTAGGTTAACAAACGCAGCTCTTGCATACACGACGTGTCGAAGGCGCCACACTACGGGCGACGCAAAAAGATGTCAACAGAGCAGAGCAATGGCCCGTCAGAGCCATTGCCAACCGGGGTTGCGGGTTCTTCGAAAGACATACCGTGGCCCCGGAACACAAAGAGCTAAAACAAGGAACATAGATGTTCTAGTCATTACTTTGTCACTCCCTTCCGCTTCGCTCAGATCGAGAAAAATTATTTGATGATTTGCCATCCGTTAAAAAATACATAGGTATATAAACTTGCACGCCAAGGTTATAGGCAAGAAATGGGATTAACATACTTCTTGGTGTCCACATAATATATTAATGAAGTCCCTAGACTAGATAGTTAAGCTATTATTTATGTTAAAACCAGAGGTTGGAAGAAAACTATAATCAAAAACGTGTCTTGTGTCGTAATAAAACTATTACGAGATAGTCATCAGTAAATAAATAGCTGCTGGTGTAAAAACCGGATTTAAGATAATAAAAGATGTAGCTGAATACGGTACTGGCATAGACATTTCTATACAAGTTCTACTCACACTATGCAATATATAACATAATCTAATCATTAGAATCTGGAAGTTAGTATTTTAAACAGTTATTCCTTTCATCCCACGGATTTCATGATAACATCTAGCTGCACATTTGTTAACTCTCAAACTGGCCACAAGAACTTAGACTTTTCTCTTCTAAATTTAAAATTGAAATAGGTACCTAATTCGGTTTTTAAAAAGGTTTGGTTTCCACGGCGCACCTTCTTGCTCCAAAAACAATAGAATACCAGAATATCTTGTCTTTTTTTGTTTATTCAACCTTCATGCTTTGCTATGTAAACACGAAAACTAAGTGTGCGTTGTATGGGTGTGTGATTGTATGTCTATTTTATCTTGGGGCACACAACGGAAGTCGCAGGCCCAAGCTCAAGCGCACCTATGTAGGCCAAACCACGCTCCTACCTTCGTCTACTGTTACCTTTGATACCTTCGCCTTTCTAACGTAGGTACCTTAGTTATTTATAAGATAACATCAATGATTGTCCGTCATATCTAAACTCTTATAGATACGCGGGTTAATTTTTGTAGAATTGAGGTTGTAAGCCATTTATAAATCCATTTCGAATTTCTGCCGTAGAGACAGTCGTTGCATTTAACTTCCTTGCTCATTATTAAAATATACCTCTCTAATAGACATGGTAATACAAGTAAAAACACAAAGTTAAAAGGATGTTATATCTATCGATGAAATAGTAAGTTGATTAGGCGTGTTTTGTTTACGTTAAATCTGCAAAAATATCAATATAAAGTTTAATTTAGAACCACACTATTATCATTGTAATTAACTCGTAGGCTGTTCTCGATATTTACTTGGGCCGGTATTCAGTGCATTAAAAAATGAGGCACGCCCGCCAAACGGGTTATTGACCCCGGAGACCTTTGTGACAAAACTTGTGGGAGATGTGCCAGCGGTCGCTGTTATGGAGTTGATTCTTTTTTAAAATTTATACAGCCATCGTGCATTCAACCTCTTTCTAGAATATTTAAATGAGTATATCGTGAATGCTAAATCACTATATTCGTCACGTACGTGTTGTAAGGCGGATTAATTTTGATTTTCTATCAACATTCACGTCACAAGGCTTCAAAAAAGTTCTTTATTCTTCGTTTCGTGGATTAGAGAACGAAATTAAAAAAGAAACTGCCTATAGTGTGTTATGATTGTTATTAGCTATTCTTAAGAATGAAAGATTAAAAGGTTTTGGTTCCATACAAAAAAAGATCCAACGTTTAATACCGCAACCTCCGCTTTGAGTTCTTCAAACAAAACAGGTCTCACGTTCCCATCCCTGAGAAATTCGACCTTTCACGGTCACAAGTTTGGCTCTACACCGTGCATTGACTTACGAAGTTTTTAAATCAAATCATGTACCTACTGCAAAAAAAAACCTAAAAGTACAAATAAATGTTCACAATATAACTATCAGTTGTAATACTAGCGTAAAATTACAACAGCCTTCTGTATAATAGCGCCATTACATTGCTTCCCAGACGACAGGCTATAATTCACGCCCACCATAATAACGGTATCATCCTAAATAGAAAAATGATAGCTTATTAATTTAAACTCTATGCATGTCTAACAAACTGTAGAAAGCCAATGCAGCTGTTATATATATATTTTTTTTCTAATTGTTTTTTACTTATATTTCCCATGTGATAACTAAACTCGCTTATTTATTTGAAACTTGTATTACTTGCTATTTAAATTTAAGCTACTAGTTGTGTTACTCGGAACAGGTGGGGACCTGGTGACCTGTACTACAGGTGTTACTACCTACCACAGGCACCAGCGATCCACAACCAAAAATTGTCAGCTAATGGTTCTTTGTGTCAATATTGTCTGTATTTTTTGGCTTGTGGTGAGAAATAAACATAATAATTAATTAATATAATCACAGTATCGAGAATCACGTTGGTATTTTATTTTTCAATAAAATTTACGTGCAGAAGGGCAATTACACGTCAAGGTCTCAATTGCCAACCACTGGATCGTCGGTCAACATGACATGTGTTAGATTTCCCAGACATTGTAATAAATAATTTACCTGACGGAATGGTAATTTTGTACAAATCTAACATCGGCAAACCAATTGGCAGGGGCCTAAAATGGTTTCTTTAGCAGAATCATATTAGTATAAAAATATGAATGACGTTACGATTCGTAAAATGGTTTCAAAGTGACAATTTATTATTATAAACTGAGACGCTAGTATTATAAAATGTCAGTCGCGTAACTGGACGACCCACAGCGAAGAATCTGATGAGAACTTGAGACCCGCGCAGACCAAGCAAAATCTACTATCTAGCTTAACACTCATGTTTACTGGGGGTCTAAAATGGTTGCTTAAGCAGAATCATAATAGGTTAATAATATGAATTACTTAATCATTTGTAAAATGGTCACAAAGTGACTATTCACAATATTAACTGCGTCTGTGACCAAGAATTTTTGTTCAGCTAAAGCGGCTAATTTAGACCCTGTTGTGACTCTGATAAATCACATACAACCTATCGAAACAGTTGACACGAATTTCATAGTCTGTCTTGCTGTCAGGCTATGAAACTGTCAACTTATAAACTCCAGCAAACTGCGAACAGAAAGCGCTAAATCTGTCAATCTTTCACTACAAGCCAGCTGCTCGAAAATGTCTCTTAACGTAATGTTGTGTAAGTTACAATAGTGTAACTGTTATCGTTCTGCCAGTACCGAGCCATCACTGTTCAGCATGACATCGCCAATTTTTGAACTGATAGGCAACGACCTCGTCTCAAACGCCAACACGATACGAAGGTCCTAAGAAAGAATATTTTTTCCACTAAATGTTTTTGTTTAGCGATTAGTCTTTAACTGTCTTCATTGTCCGTGGCATTGATGCTAAATGAAGTGTCATGTCTGGTATTAGTAACAGTTAAATCTGTAACAGAGTATTATGTATTTCTTTTTAAAAGTATTATCTGGTTGTTGATTAATAACAATGTTGACTACATATAATGACAGACAGCTTTAATAAAATCATGAAATCTTTCGCCATTTATGTTTGCAGTCTTTAAAAAGTTTCGTCTTACAAAAGAACCTCTTTTAAATCGTGATGTACACGAAATTGATATTTTGTTCCACTTTTCATGCTTCATCGGAGCAATATTGGATGAAGCATCCTATCTTTAAACGATTTTGTTTTATAGGTATTAATACTTTTGATTTCATTGGTATTTTTGATAATGTTTCTAGGTGCATAGAAACACATTATTGCTCCTTAATCTAGGCTATCGGTTTACCGGGACTGGTCTGGATCGTAAAATTTATCGTTGCACTTTATGACTTATTGTTCCGCGGAGTTCTTTAGCGTTCACAGTTATATTCTGCCTGGCCGCTGTAAATTACGATCGCAGTCACGAATACCTTTAAACACTACACTGTTGATGTAAGTCTTTGGATGAACAGACATACAATTACCTAGGAAAAAATTGTAACAGACACTTTCACAATTCTGCTATTTGGGTAAAGTCTCAATATTACTTTTTATTGCAATTGGTTCCACTCCTTACTTCTTTACTAAGAACAGTTGTTTATCGATTGGCTTCTGCCAGTGTATGAATATTAAATTGAAGTTTCCATACTATCATTGATTTCGATACGCAGTTTGAATTTCTTTGACCCCCGTAAACGACCCATGACTGATCTAAAACGACAGAAATCTTTCGTATGCACAGATATAGCAAATATAAGTTCTACTACTTTTTTTTGTGACCGTCTTATGGCTATGCTTAACTCTTCTTCGCTGTTGAAGCTTCTTTTAGTTTAGCAATACATTTTATAAGTTTCAGCCCCATTATTAGTTCTTCGTTACGTCTAATTACATAACGCTTCAATATCCAAAGGCCAGCCAAGTGCATTGTTGACCCGAACACTAGATAAATGTCGGTCATCATGTAATCAATTGACATGTGCCTTGTGACTCATCCCATCATTAATGAAGTGCATACGGCCATCTTAATGATCTGATTTCATCATAATCTTTCTACGTTTTAGCCTAGCAGTAATGCTGCGTTTTAGGTTTGAACGTAAAACGCGCCTCTTCATTGTAACTGTTCTCAAATATGTTTTTCGCTATTCGTTTTTTGCCCTAAAAATTGCGTTAATAAAATGTTCGGTTGACTTCCACAGCTAAATCTTCTATCATTCAAATAACTTGTTCACCCGGTACAGGTGACAATAATTTATTTATTAAAACTTCATGCACAGGTAACAAAACATTGTACAAAGGCGGACTTAATGCCTTGGGCATTTTCTACCAGTCAACCTTAGGGTGATGCAGAGAATAAACATAATAAGAGAAATAATAATAGGAATATTGATTAACGATTGTTGCAATTATTACGTTTTCTAGAAGTTGTTAAACTCCTAATGATCTTTACTGCAGGTCCGATACCTAGCATTAGAAACTCAATAATTAATTACATTGAATGCGTCATTCGTAAAACTGTTTTTCTATTGTATTGTATGTGAAACTACGTTCGTATTAAAAATTCAAAGACATGAAATCAATAAAACGTTTTTCGCGCCATGAACGTTTACATGTAAAAGAGTTCCGCGCCACATCTGGAGATGAAGGCTAATGGAGACTCGGTAATGCTTCCTGTTTTAAAAGGATAAAATACTGATGAGAGCTAGCCAAGTCTCGTTAGACAATTAGCAAGGTCTCATTCGCAACACACTACGAATTAAATTAGTATGCAGCCAGGAAATCGTGACGAGGCCCTGTGTACTCCTCTTAGCGTGTCGCTGACCTTCAGATTTGCAGGCCTTCAATGGGTTCTGCTGAACTAATAGGCTGATTGTCATACTATTCCTAAACATCGCCATTTCCCTCCTTGAAACACGACCTTGTTTCAAACTCTTTGATGCGTTCACTAATCGTATTATGTCCATTCATATTGAAACACCATGTAATATTACGAGGTCTTTTTACATTAGTTTCACTTATTTCTTTCTTACATCAAAGGTCTCCATTTCGTCGGCGCAACACTTTTCTTCTTACATTCTCATTTGTTACATCATTTACTCCTGTTTCCTCCATATCTTTCCTTATACTTTTCTTTGGCCTTCTTCTCCCCCTCTATCCATCAACATTTATATCTATCGTTCTATTAGTCAGCGTTTCGTCCCTCCTCATTGTACAGGTACATTTACTAATAAGCTATGTCAAGAGATTTCAATAGGTAATACATGTTCAGTAGCTCGTCGCCTATATTGAGGTCTCATAGCAAACAAGTTTGCTTTGTTAAGGTATTACGTCAAAATCTGTTTAAGTTATGTGGATATGTGTAGGTTGTTTTGAGGTCGTCAATGATTTGCGTTTGGATGTCAATATTTTTACGTTACGTCACATATTGTGTCTATAAGAATTTTTCAATATCTCCTTGACCTCCTTCACGAGTAGTCAATTACTTAGGCTTAAGTAGGCTGTTATGTGTTCGGGGAACAGTTTACAGTCATTTGTAAGGTGCCAAGCCATGCAACAATGAACTTTATTCTAATTAGAGATAGTCTCATTAATACTTGCATACTAATAACTAACGCGGTGATTAAGATTTATATTGAAAGGAAATTGTTAAAACCCGTAAGTAATAGCAAAATGTTGTTTATCAACTTAATTTCGCGGCTTTCCAGCAATGTTGCTCGAGTGCCGGTGGCTACTTTCCTATATTTATCAAGTCTTGCCACTTGAAGTTAAACGTGCGATTAAACTCCGGCCAACATTTTGCTCTGGCGTAATGAGGACTATCGTTCTTGAATTCGCCAAATAGACTCATATATTTAAATATTACCCGTAAAATGAGCTAGCATGAAACATCAGTTAAAAAAACACAAATCGATTAGACAATTAAACAGGCATGGCTCAAACTGGATTGCAATCGTGGACTTTTAATAAAAATACGTTATAATAAGCAAGAACACATTTCTGAAGATCTCACTCTACACGCCTCTACCACATGAGTAGATAAACGGAACAGAGACAAAGCTTCATACAACCGCGCGAATCGGTTGCACTACTACAAGCACGCGGAGCATGTGTGCGTGACCACTGGCCGCTTGTCGCGTACGCGGCGAGACTGGAAAAAACCGGTTCACGTAGGCACAGCCAGTTGACAATCTCAGGGTTCGTGCGACGCACGTTTTTTGTTTTGTTATTTGCAAGTTTGAATATTTTAATATGAAACGCGGTATTTTATTAATAATAATGGTTGTTTATTGTACTGTGTGTATGAATAATAGTTTAAAAAATAAAAATATTACATACTTAACTATCCCAAGGAGTACAATAGGTAATTAAATATTTGATTATTACTTTTTCAAGTAAATACCTTTATTGTATTGCATGATCCTTTTTTTAATAAGAAGAGGATACTATACGGTGTGTTTTTACCTTTTTATTATTATTACAAGCTTTTACTAATCATTTGTAGGTATGTGGGTGGGTAAATTATAAAAAGAAAATTATTAGAGTAAGTAATTTCTAAAGTATTATATCATACTAAATAATGAAACTATTTAACAAATGTTTTTTTTTTTATTTGTCTTAACCTATTGTGACAACCCTATCAAAATAGGTAACAATTTTGGACGTTCTTAGGAAGCTTTGCCTCTGTTCCGTTTATCTACTCATGTGCCTCTACTAACGAATCGAGCGCTTCTCACGGCGAAAACATGCGCGATAGCCTCCATTGAGTAGTAGGTGACAATTTATTGTAATACTTATCATCCGCATTGGATTGTGGAACATAACAATTAACAATGCACGGCTTACGGTGGCGGTTTGTAGAACTTATTTGGTGATAATGCCAATACGACATTATCATCAGAAATGTTTTGTTAGAATTCTCTATCGAACTCAATTCTGTTCCCTTTGTTGAAATCAGAAGTTTCAAAACATTAATCGTAAAGTTTTTGAAGATTTAACTTATCACATGTTCTATCAACATCTATGTTTTTTTTTGTCGACTCTTCTCGTGACCAGAGGGCTGGCCAGTTTCACAAAAAAATAGCATTGCCATCCAACGCGGTAATGCTGCCAGCCTTCTGGGCACTATTCCTGTTGACTGCGATGCGGACTAATTTTTGACGCCCTTTAATTATTTTACCATTTTTATACTTGTACATATTTTTATTATTAGTTTGCGTCTATCTATAGTATGTTAATATTAGTCCTAAGGATATTTCAATAAAAAATAAAAAAAACCATACATGGACAACTTGTCATATCGAAGATGATATTAATGTACTTTTTCCTTTGTTTACAGTAGAAAATCCGAACTTCGACCAGGGCTATTTCGGACCATGGCGCGTTTGCAAGAAACTGCTTTACAACCGGGAGAAATGCGGCACAGACGTCTCCAAGTTTCATCCGTCAAGTAAGTTGCTTATTTACATGTATTTAAGGACAGATTCACGTCACACGACTTGTATGAAAGCCGAAGATGGCATACTCATTGATAATTTATTTTCTATTATTAGATTCATTCAACCTTGTGCTAAGGGTCGATACTATTTCTCTTAATTCGTGCAGTTGGCCTATACTTAACACTGGTGAAATAGAATTGCAAAAAAATCTATACAATCCGTTAAGCACTTTTTCGTGAATAGTTTTATTTATTTAAATTGTCGTGAAGACCCAGTTAAACGGCTCGCCTTGTGCAAGAGGTTGTGGGCACAAATCCGGGCAAGTACCAATATGACTTTTTTTATCCATATGTACTTTCTAAAGTTTATCAAAGACTTCACATACTCCGGGGTTGCGGGTTGTTCGAAAGAGATACCGCGGCCCCGGAACTTAAAGGGCAATAGAAGGAACATGGATGGGTTTTACTCAGTACTAGTCCGACACTCCCCCCCCGCTCTTGCAGCGATGCAAAAAAAAAGAAAGACATCACATAGGTACTTTAATTGATATAAGTCTAAAATCGCCAACCCGTCTTGAACAAGTGTGATGATCAATACTCGTGCCTTCTCTGTTTGAGAAGAGACCTTTGCCCAGTCGGACAGGGCAAAGGTATCTAGGCTGGTATTATTATTATTTAATGGGCATACTCTTCACTTCTAATCCTAAGGATAAGGACATACATGAACGATGCGAAGAGCTAACAAGCCTATTAACTCGCGTTTTACTTAGACAAGATACAACGGTACCTTACAGGACCTTAATTTGTAGTAAAACATCTTCTGGATGTTCTACATATTTACAATGCAAGAGATTCTACTACTGATGCAAAAATTGCAATCGCTCGTAATGAAGCAAGTTTTATTTATTTATGTACACACAAAACACATACTATGGAAAAAAATATAGACAAAAGAGCACCAAGGTACTGCTTATTTTATTTAGAAATCTCTTTCAGCAGATCTGCCATAGGACAAAGTAAAAATAATTAATTGAGCAGTAATAAAAATAAAAGTAACTATATCAATATAGAAAATCAGCTAAGTGTGAGTCGGACTCTCGCACCGCAGTTTCCGTACAAAGATACGACATAAACGGCCAAATCTTTTGTTGATGTTTTCACAGCTCCAAGGGACCACAAACTTGAGTATATGGTTTTAATTTCAACTCGATACCTCGACGCGTTCCCGAGATAAAGGGTCTTGACAGACAGACGGACAACAAAGTGATCCAATAAGGGTTCCGATTTTTTTTTCTTTTGAGTTACGGAACCCTAAAAACGTACATACTAATAAAATAAAAATGATAAATGTTTGTTTCGTCGTGGTTGAGCAACAAATACCTACATCAATCCAAACATTTCATTTATGATATTAGTGGGATTATCTAGTTCACTCTTGAGCCGTGCATTAAACTTCTGTTTGTTGTCCAATATTACGACTAGCATTCGCAGATGCGATTGTGTAATGATATAAAAATCTAATAATAATGTGTGTAAAAATTCTCATGCATAACGAAACCAAAGCTCATTTTTTCTTCCTGTTGTTGCGATCCTTAGGATTCTGACCTCAAAAGGAAAATACGGAATCCTTGGGATCACTTTGTTGTCCGTCTGTCTGTCAATACCCTTTATCTCGAGAACCTGTAGAGGAACCGAGTTATAAGTCATAAGTATTTTATTTCAATATACATAGTGTAGAAATAAAAACTACTATAATGATACGAGATTACAATAATATTACATGTCAAAGATAAAAATTAAATTACAATAATAAGATGTCAAACATAAAAATAAAAAATATAGCAATACCCATAATATGTCAAAATTAACCGTACAGACGCCAGCAGGTCAAGCTACCCGAAACTGTCAATTTTTCCCAATGAACCTTGAACCTAATAATTTAGAAATAAAGTCGAAAATCTATCAAAGAAATCTGACAGATTGTAGTAGCTTGATGTGCAGGCGTCTGTACATAAAGGTTGTCAAAGATAAAACAGATAATATTAACAAACAAGAACAAATATTGAAATAAAATCAAAACGAATTAAGATAATGTAATGACAATTTAATTCAGTCATAAATCTAATATTGTTTGTCATTTAGGAACTCATCAATACTGTAGTATGCCTTTCCCAACAAAAAAGTTTTTAATTTATATTTTATTATAATTATAATAATTATATAATATTAATTTAATAAGTTAACGACATACGCTTGTCATATTTATAATATTCACAAAAAAGCAGGTACTAGCTACTGGACCACACTTTATCAATCTAATTATGTATAAATTCAATAAGTGAACAATGTATGTTCTTCTAGAATAAATAAAGTATCTTTAAACCCAATACTCAAGTCTTTGGGTCCCTCCTCCTTTGCTGACTTTTACGTGGACTCTTCGCCATTTAAAACCAAAATAAATCAAAAGTCATTTATTCAAACTAGGCTGATGATCAGAACTTTTTGAACCTCAAGGTCCCCCAAAATGCCCACCCTTAGTCATTTAGTATTTACTATGAACATAAAAAAATGTGTTGTTTTATACAAGAAGCCGAAAACTACTGATGTTGTTCCCCTAAGTAGTTTATATTCATGAGTATTTTCACCCCCTGATTTCAAAGAACTTTTAACGCTGTTTGTGTGTCTCATGTTCCAGCGACATTAATTTTCAGCTGTAGGCCCGATTGTTGAGTAGATTGACCTATTTTTGTTGGCAGCGCCCTTATTTTTCTTTGTTGTCATTTTATGTTAATTTACTTTTACTTACTATACATATTCGTTCATCAAGTACTAGCTGCGATCCCGCGGTTTCACTCACGTTGACTGGGATATAAATAAAAGGAAAATTACTATTTTTTTTTCTCACAAATTATAAATGTATGTTATATTAATATATGTATATTTATTTATTAATATAATATTAATATAATAATGCATGGAACAAATACTTGTATACAGATAGTTGTTCCGGTTCTGGCTGTTTGTGTATGTAAGTTTAAATGTTTGTAAACGCATCCACGTTACAGGAGGAATTCCCAGTGTGGCGCAACGTTTTTTTTTAAATAAAAAGAAAGAGAAACATAAACTGTGAAGGTAACTTAATATTTTGCTCAAAGGGGGAATGTTAAAAAGGAAACAGGCGTCATTCAAACGGAAAGTCAGGGAAACGAGTGCGTTGCTATAATAATGCCTTGCCTTTATTGATTATTTTCAAAAACAGGACACGCTTCGGTGGCTTTGTTCCATAGTTTTCATGTATTTGGGTTACCCGTTCTTTTGATAACGTGAATTTTTATGTTTGGTTTTTTTCTGGCTTTTTAAAAGAAAAGAACTGTTTATCTAACAGCTGGTGGTTAAATAATAACCGCCGCACGGATGTTCAGGTTAAGCCGCGTTTGGCTAGGATGGCCTGTGGATTGGTGACATCAGTTAAAACATATTTGTTTGTCCAAATAAATTTAGTGGTCACAATAGCTTACAATTCATTCAATGCATTCAGTTTCCTCCATGCCTCCGAAACCATGTTAAACCGTCCCGACTGTGATTTGTAGATTATTCGGTAGTCAGTGGCCGGAACCTGAAAGTCTTGATTACGAGTCTTACCAAGAGGTATTGTATTACCCAGTTCTAACTGAGTTGTGGAGGTCAGACAGGCAGTCGCTCCATGAATACTAATCCATGACTTCAGCTGCATCTGGTTAAAATAGACCCCAATAGGTATTTGGGAAAAGGCTTGGCAAATAAAGCATAACTTTAGAGCGTTTTCAGGCTTTGATAACGACTCTACCAAGTACCCACCAGAATTAACATTACATAAATATAACATCACGACTGTGAGCCCTGAAGAGTTAAGCAGAAGTGTACCTAATAGTACATTTCCTCATTTTTTTAAAACTTTACCCCACATCCCAGTTTTCTCTTTGTATCGTACACATGGGGGGAGGGGGGTGAAAACACCACGGACTGGTAGTAAACACAAAGCAATATAAAATGATATCAAAATAAACATAGGAGTGGTTAACTATCAATTCAATTAGAGAACTAACCAATTTCCTAAAGTAGTCTGAAACATAAATAAAACGATACTCCTATCTATTCTCGATCTTAGCGCGCGGACTGTCACTTTAGAAGTAATTGTCGTTGAAACTGTTTTGTATCGAGAATTTCACGAGAAATCTTAAGTCTACTCTGTATAGGCTATGCCAACTTTAGTTGATAGGTACTTTCCCAGCTGATGTTAAACCTCTTTATAATCGACTTCAAAAAAAGAGGAGGTTCTCAATTTGTCGGATATCTGTTTTTATGTATATTCACCCGCCTACTCAAACGCCTGGACCGATTTGCAAAATTCTTTTTTTGTAACCTTCCCATATAAATAAAATTGATATGGGACCACCCATATCAATTTTATTTATATTGCTTATATATTGATGACAACTTTTATATTGATGACACGGTTGGCGTGGTGGCTGAGCGATCAACTGCTGCGCTGTGTGTCGCGGGTACAATCCCCGCACGATTCAAATATTTGTATGATCAAGAGATAGTTGTTCCGGGTCTGGCTGTTTATGTACGTGACTTAAATATTTGTAAACACACCCACGATACAGGAGAAATTCAAAGTAAACAACGTTCTTAAAAAAAAAACTCTTGTTACCAGTAATTCATTTACGTCTAATATTACCATATTAGATACGATGTTGTGTGAACTTGTGTGTATAGAAACGGTGTTTCATGACATGTTGTTTCTGTTAAACATGCTCCAATTACGTTCGTTCAATTCAATCTCATAAACTGTTTCACACACTCGCGACTATTTCTAATGCTAATGTTAATGTGCATTTAATTAATAATGCGCCGTTTTTATGTGACTTTACTAATATTATTACACACGTTAACATAATATCACTTGTTTCTTAAAAGGGGTAGTCAGAGGCGTATAAGTACACCCATATTTAGTAGAAAGCGGGCCTATTGTCATCATCAAGGCACAAATTTCTCTGCCCTAATTGATTCTAGAAAAATCTAACAACACTTAGCCCGGCCTCGGAGTCGAACTCATGATTAGAAGCTCAGCAGTGGCGCTTGCGACAAATAGAGCATAGAAACATCTTGTTTGTTTTCCACAACATCAGAATCTTACTAATATTATAAATGCGAATGTCTGTGCGGATGGATGAATGGATGTTTTGTCTCTTTCACGTCAAAACGGCTGAACGGATTTTGATGAAATTTGGCACAGAGGTAGATTATAGTCTGGAATAACACAAGAATACTTTTTTTCGATCATCACGTGGGCGCCAGCTAGGGTATGATAATGTGATCAAAATTTAAGACCAAAATCATTATGTGCGATATTTCTTTGTCTTGCTTGATCTAACTTAGATGTATACGTATGACTTGTTCGTGTTTCATACTTAGATACGGTAATGCCAGCAAAACTGAAATAAACCATTTGCAATTTGACATTGCATACCTATAAGGTCAAAAGAGTACGCTACCAGAAGTGTTCCGGCCAATTTACGATGCTGTAACTTGTTAGCTATATGTATGATGTCATATCTGTCAAATAGTAGTCAAGTGACCTACTCTGTCACTAGCACTTAAAATTAATGACATTGGGGTGTTATTCGCATGTCACAGAATAATGAAATTTCTTGTTAAAGGAAAGTTCTATTAGCACCTACTGTTTCAACAAATAAATGTCGTCCTAAGCCAACAGACGATACTGGTGTATACACATGGACGTGGGAATTTGGGAGTACCACAGGAATGTCAGGTTTTATTTGTTATATGTAGAATCACCAGCGGTACCCAGCGGTTTCACCCACTATTCAGCTCCTTAGTTTCGTAGCGTGATGTTATATATAGTCTATTAATTTCGTGAATGTGCAAAATTTCCAGTCAATTCTGCCCGTACAAACTTTGCCTTCTTTTATAGGGTGCATCATCGACGTCTTAGGGGTTGAAGTTTGCAAAATCCCATCGAGTTAATCAGCTGCTTCTAGGCGAGTGCGCTCCATCCTAGGCTATTGCTTCACATCAGGCGAGTAGCGGCCAAACGCAAGCCTATCACTACATCTTATCTTACTAATATTATAAATGTGAATGTTTGTGAGGATGGATGGATGTATGGATGTGTGTTACTCTTTCACGTCAAAACGGCTGAACGGATCTTGATGAAATTTGGCGAGGTAGGAAAGAGGTAGATTATGGTCTGGAATAACACATAGGATTTTTTTCGATATTTTTTCGATATCACAGGCTAAGCCGCGGGCGCCACCTAGTAGTATCTAAAACAAAGTCGCGTCCCACCCTCTAGGCCTCTGTCTGTCCCTATGTAAGTGTAGATCTTTAAAACTACACAACGGGTTTTGATGCAGTTTTAATAAATAGAGTGATTCAATAGGAAGGTTTATATATGTATAATATTAGTATCTGCATTGCATCCGGGCGAAGCCGGTGCGGGTCGCTAGTTAAGTATAAAAAACATCTTTTGCATCGACAAAAAACCACCCCCTTCAGTAACAGGTTAGTTCGTTCGATAGACCCGTCTCCGTCAGTTCTCGCAGTTCAACGAACACGATAGATGGTTAAACTTAACGTGTTAAGTAATTAACTGCTAGTTAACTTTGACTTATATCTATTACGTCGGTATGCAATCGTTATAGTCATTAACTACAGTGGAAAAATACCGGGTTTTTAAGGAAGGTGATGTTAGTTAACGTTTTCCTCACTTCAGGTATCTTTGCTTATAGTGTTTTAAATATATATTTGTATGATTTACAGACGCCTGCACATCAAGCTACTACAATCTGTCAGATTTCTTTGATAGATTTTCGACTTTATTTCTAAAGTATTAGGTTCAAGGTTCATTGGGAAAAATTGACAGTTTCGGGTAGCTTGACCTGCTGGCGTCTGCACAGTCAGCTAAAGAGATAAGTAACAGGATCATCAGATATAGTTGGCTTTTTTTGTCAAAAACGGATGAACGTCTTCGACTAAAATTGTATTTATTAACGGAACTGTTTGTTTTTAATATGAAACAATCATGGATTTTTAAGAGAAAAAAAATAACTTTGTTCCGCACAAAATATCGACAGAAACACCCATATCTTTGTGTGTTTAACAGCGAGAGTAGTTTTTTTTAACAAAACCATGAGACTACAGCCTTGAGTAGGTATCATCATCATTTTCCTGCCCTTGTCCCATTCTATTCGGGGTCGGCGCAACACGTTTTCTTCTTCCATTCTCCCCTATCAGACGTCACGGCATCATTTACTCCTTTCTCCTTCATATCATTCCTTACACAATCCATCCATCTTTTCTTTGACCTTCCTCTCGTTCTCCGTCCATCAACATTCAGATCCATCACTCTTTTAGCCACATGTGCTATATATATCTGATATATTTTTCAGAAAACGTTGCCCTACACTAGGAATTTCTCCTGTATCGTGGCTGCGTTTACAAACATTTAAACTCACATACACAAACAGCCAGACCCGGAACAACTATCTGTAGGCCATACAAATATTTGTTCCGTGCGGGGATCGAATCCACGACACGCAGCGCAGCACTCGATCGCTCAGCCACTTAACCAACGGTGTCGTCGACACTTTGGTGTCCGTGTGTCTGTCAAGACCATTTATTTCGAAAGCTAGTGAAAGAATCGAGATAAAACCATCTACTTAAGTCTGTGGTCCGTTGAAGTTGTGTAAAAACAACCCTCTAAGTCCACGCAGTCAAAACATATGACCGCTAATATCGCAAGTTTGTACGGAACACTCGGTGCACGAGTCCTACTCACACTTGACCTTACTAAATAGGCTTTTGTTTGTCCGCATGTTTACTGCAGCCGTCAGCTTGTGTAATGGTCTCTTAAACAGTAAAGACTTTTTATTTAATTAATATTACTGCAGACGATCGCTCTATGTAAATGCTGGTAGTCAGCTGAATTCTGGAAGCCAACTTCAACATAGTTGGGATATGACTAGGCAGATGATGACTGCGACCGGTGAGGAATATTGAGAGTCACAGTGATGTAATACGCAGCCAGGAGAATGCTGGGTCTTCAAGACCTAATCTTTTGGTTGCCCTTCTCGATACTTTCACGATTTTCGATTCTAAAAGAAGGCATTTAAGGTCTATTCTGCACCAGTACACGGAACTGTCACCTAATTAACCGAGACACTTTCCATATGCATTGATTTATGAAGTATTGTTAGACGTGAGACGCGAAAGTAGTTAAGAGGGCTGTCACAATTTTTCTTGAATTACACCGTTTTATCTGATTTTTGACGTGTGATTATGCTTTAGATATAGCTATAAAAAAATAACAAAAATATGGCTAAGAAAGTTTGATAACTTATCTTGGGAGTGCTTTAAATAAATATTTCAATTTGTTTACCTAAATCAGTAAAATCCTTGTCTCCGCAAAGGATGTTTTATAAAATGTTGCTTTTGGGTATCTTTTGACGCCTTGGTACACCGAAGATATTAAAGATTATTCATTTATAAAAATGTCTATGATACAACTGTATCTTCTATATTGGAGTGCTGAAACCACTTTATTACAATTCATACAGTTATACACCAAAAATAATTCTGTAAAACCAAGATCTACTGACAATTTTCCGTACGAAACTATAATTTTTATCTACGAAATTATAATCCAAATTCAAATAAAAAATATTTAACAACTAAGGTCGCATTACTATATATCTTGAAAAAAATAAATTGGCCTATTTAAAAGTTATATAATATTTTTAAATAATTGTTGTATGCAATGCAAAAAATCAATATAAATGTTGTGACGCGTGGTGTTCAACTTTAGTCAGCGCCAAGTGCTTACCGAGGAAGGACGCGTCGCTCGCTGTTGCCGCTTTGTACGTAGCGTAATTTCGCCAGTTTGCCAAGAATATAGCGCGACTAACACTTCTTGATACAAGTGAGTTTGTATTTTATTGACGAGTCATGATGATCTGAATGAGATGTAATAAGTTTTAGTGTACTACTATGATATTCTAATGCCTTCTTTGTTTTTGATGTTGGTTATAAAGAATATGTACTTAAACTATGTATATGGTAACACCCACATAGTTTATGTACATATACTTTTTTTTTGTTCAGTTTCCTTCTATTTTTGAAATATTTATGTAATGTAATCTCCAACTTTAATTCTATTAATTATTTTCAGACAATATTCATCATAATGGGAAAAAGAGACAAAAAAAAGCATTTGGCGCAGTCAAAATTCATTCATTTGATGATTTCCCATCCACAAAAAAAAACTACACTTCTACACTAATATAATAAAGAGACAAAATTTGTTTTTGTTTGTTTGTAGGGGTTATCTCTGGAAATACTGGTCCGATTTCCAAAGTTTTTTCACCAATAGAAAGCTGGTTTATTCCCGAGTGACATAGGCTAATTTATGTACGCTAGCAAAGCTGCGGACAAAAGCTAGTAGGCTATAATTATAACATCACGCTACGACTAATAGAAGCTGAGCAGTAAATGGGTTTACGTATAGAGAAGGTGGCCTATTTATAAGCACGGAGCATTTCTTTTTAGGAGCTACATCCGATGGAGTATTTGAAGACGGTGTTGTTGAGATCAAGTGTCCTTTATCTGCATTTGGGATGGATCCTGACATGGCTATTTCAACAAAAAAAAAAAAATGCTTTAAATTTGATCCTAATGGTGATATCATTTTTAATGATAATCATGATTCATCATCATCATTCGCAACCGGAAGGCGCCCATTGCTGGGCATAGGTCTCCCCCAATGACCTCCACGTTTGACGGTCCCGCGCCGCGTTCATCCAGCGGGTTCCCGCGGCTCGGACCAGGTCGTCGGTCCACCTTGTGGGGGGCCTGCCTACCCTGCGTCTTCCAGTGCGAGGTCGCCACTCCAGGACCTTTGTGCCCCATCGGTCGTCAGCCCTCCGGGCAATGTGCCCAGCCCATAATCATGATTGGTATTACCAAATACAAAGTCAACTCCACATTGCAAATAAAAATGTTTGTTTATTTGCGGTCTGGACTGGAACTGAGTACCCGCTAAAAGTTATTAAAGTTTACAAAGATCATGATTTCTGGAACGTCAAAATGTTGCCCAATTTAATAAAGTTTTATGAGGAGTGCGTTCTTCTGGAAATCATAGATTCGAGGAAAGCGCGGTCTATGCCACTTCGAAAAATATTATTTTTTATTTTTACAATTATACTTTATTTCTATTTAGTTTATTTCTTTTTACTTACACCTATTGTACCCATCCATAAAATAAATAAGTATTCCGAACGATACCTATACACAAACATTAAGTAAAGATTGCATCAATACGAAGTATTTTTAATTAAAGAAGAAATCGTTTTTAAATAACTATTAATAAATACCTGTAAACAACTACCTACTCTTTAAAAAAAAATAGTATGAACCACTATTATCGATACCATTATTATCTTTTTTTTTAATTAACTTTTATAAATAAATACTACAGTAGCTACCTACCATCTGAAAAACTGGCCTTTAAAGAAACTCCGTGAAAAAAGATAGTAATACCACTTAGTGTTATAAACTTATAAAAAAATCAAATAAAGTATGGCCCTAGTGTAACTCATAAAGTCGTACTAAGTTATAATATTCGTCGGTACAGATAATATTTCACGAACTATAATATTGCAAAATATTATTTCGAAAAAAAGTTGCAAAGCCTCAAGTTCATTTGATCCGCGTAGCGGTTTGCATGTGTGCGTCACATAGTTCACTAGATGCACACGAGCGCGACCGCTGCCGCCCGCCGTTTAATTTACCTAAACTTGAGCAATGCGATTTTGTTAAAGCGCTCTTAACACAAGTACAATGACTGCAGAGTATACATGCATTAAGATGTGCGTACATCACACGCGCCACTTCTGAACTGTATCATAATTGAAACTATTCGTATTTATACATATTGTGAATAGTAGAGAAAATGTGCTCTATTTCACCCTTTACTTTCTCTGCGTTCAACTCACGATTTTCAAGTCTCCGACCCTTTTGTTTAAATGTTGGAATGGAAAGCTCATTGATCATTGTAAAAGGTGAATTAAGATTTTATCTGTCTTCCTTTCTGTTTTGAGGAAGTTGAATAATGATAAACATATATAAACCATAACAGACAGTCTATGAAATAGCCATAACATGGCAAATTAATCTACAATAACACTAATGTTATAAAAACGAAAATTTGTATTTTTGTATGTAACGACCAAACTCAAAAACTACTGGACCGATTTCAAATATTCTTTTTTCATTAGAAAGCTACATTATCACTGAGTAACATAGGCTATATATCATCAGGCTGCTACCCACGGGATCAGGGCAGTAACCAAAGACACGGGTGAAACCGCGCAAGTCAGCTAGTTTACTATAAAACCATTCTTTTCCTTAACTGGGTCATCTGAAGCTTGATGCTGCTTGCTTTCGCATCAATAGAGACTTAAAAAAAAAATTAAGTAATATTCTCGACTAAAAAATTTCAGCTGCTCGGGTCGATCTTAAGGTTCAGCGCCCATTACACACTCGAGTGTCCTCCGCGCCTCGGAAAGCACGTTAAGCCGTTGGTTTGACAGTCTGTGTATATTCAGTGACCCGGAAGGCGGATAAGCAGTCTTACCAATGAGTATCGTATTGCGTAATCGTAATCGTATAGCCAGTGCCAACTGGGTTGTGGAGGTCAGATAGGCAGTCGCTCCATATCAAATTCTGTCAACTGTATTCGAAGAGACTTGAAGCAGACTCCAACGTAACATTTTTTTTTAATTTGCCCTTCACTGGCAATTTCACCTGTACCGTGGGTGCGTTAACAAACATTAAACTTACATACACAAACAGACTAGAAAGAACTATTTGTAGGCCATACAATTTTTTGTGCCGTGCGGGGATCGAACCGCCAACTACGCCGTCATAAGTCATCATATTTGGGAAAAGCCTGGATAGCTGATGAAGTAATGTTATGATTGTTAAATGCAACAATCTTTATAGAAATCGCTGCAAGAGTAGTAGCGGTCTATATGAAGATGTGAATAAGATTGAAGCCTCTAAGATTCTAAAACCAGACGCGACCAGGAAACCTGCCCACGCCATGTGATATAAGCCAGTACATAAAGCAATTACAAGTGGCTAAGTTATCGCAACCATATCAACCTATTTGCCTAGTTGCTATTTATAAGATGTGATAAGCTGCTTGGATTGCTTGAAATGGGTTTTCTTACATCTCCAGGAAGTTATTAAATTGCTTTTAAACGATGAAGCGTTTCTTTGCAATTCAAGTTAAACTACATCTGGCAGTACTGAATCGGATTTTCTAGTGCTCCTGTACTTTTCTATCCATCAGAACCGTCATTTATTATCCTTTTTTTTTTCGGGTGGGAAATCGTCAAATGACTTCCCCCGCTCTGGGCGGAGCGGGGGGGCATGTCAGACTTGTACTGACTAAAACCCACCCATGTTCCTTCTATTGCCCTTTACGTTCCGGAGCCGCGGTATCTCTTTCGAACAACCCGCAAGGGAGTGTCAGCCTTGTACTGACTAAAACCCACCCATGTTCCTTCTATTGCCCTTTACGTTCCGGGGCCACGGTATATCTCTTTCGAACAACCCGCAACCCAGGCAGGCGGTCACAAACCAATGCCAATATTTAATAGTGGTTTTTGTCTTTGCGCGCTGTGTCTACGTTCGTCGGGAACATACTGTTCATAGCTAAACTAAACTAGCTGTTTTGCGCGGTTTTACCCGTGTGTTTAGTTGCTGCGTCGCTCCCGTGGGTTGTGTATGTTACTTCCTGATAATGTAGCTTCCTAGTAGTGAAAAAATTGTTAAAAACGGTCCGGTAGTTTTTGAGCCTATTCGATACAAACAAATATTTCCTCTTTATAATCCTACTAATATTATTAATGTGAATGTTTGTAAGGCTGGATGGATGTATGAATGTTTGTTACTTTTTCACGTCAAAACGGCTCAACGGATCTTAATGAATTTTGGCACAGAGATAGATTATAGTCTGGAATTACACATAATAACACGCTTTTTTTCGACCATCACGCAGGTGTAGCCGCGGGCGGCAACTAGTTATTAAATATTACTATCACTATAGTTTTATAATACACCCTAAAAGTCCCCCAAGTCTCAACAATTTTAGTATTCTGTTTGGTTGTTGTTGATTTTAGTATATTGTGCAATTCAGTATCATAGAATAATCAACCGAATTTGAAATCAAATAAAGAATATTATCCTTTAAAACTATCAAGATATATTGTAATCCCCAACATTGCAGTCACTGTTTACTCCGTTTACTCGTTACTCCTAGCCCGTGCAATGCTAAAACAATGTCATTGTGCAGTTGATGGGTGCTTGTGTAATGCTTTCATTGTTTCAAAGCATCCTTCGTTTAATGCTCAAAGCAAATGCCGTGGAATATTAATAACATGACTATCAATGCAGTTTTTACCTTGACCTGGTGACGTTTAAAAAGATATAAAAATAAACATTTTATTCAATTAATAACTATTATATTCAACTGGTTTTCTAGATATTTTGTAGCTGACCTTTATGAAATAGTCTTTCTAACCGTATTAGGTTTAAAGAATTTATTCTCCTAAGAACATTACATAGGTTCACTTACAATGAGATACAAATAATCTTAAAAAATACGTTTTACCTCCGATCCGATGCGTGTTTGTGATTAGCGGTATGACTACATTTCGGATACATGATTTCTTAGTTTTACTTTGAATGTGTTTATATTGTTACAATCTTTTATGTTATTAGGTAGATCGTTGAACAGCTGTGCTACTTCGAACAATATAGTTTTTTTTCCGTAGTTTGTCCGAGCTTGTCTTCAAAGTAATTTGTTTTTATTTCTTAAGTTATGAGATATTGTTTTATTGTATGCTGTTTGTGATGTTTTTTTTTATTAGAATGCAAGTCCCGTATGTATATAGTTGTGTGAGATTTAATAATTTAGTTTTTTCGAATATTGTTTTAGTTGGAGTTAGGTAGTGGTAATAGTACAGGGTTTTTATAATTTTGTTCTGGGTTCTTTGTAAAGACATCAGGATGGTTTTCGCGGCAGATCCCCATATTTCAATAAGGTACTCGAGATGTGATTTTACTAATGAGTTATAAATAATAGTACGTATTTTCCTTGGGATACAATTTGAAATTTTACGTAAAGACGCTAGTATGACAATAATTTAGTTTTTATATGGTCGATGTGCAGTTTCCAAGTGAGTTTGTCATCTACCCTCAGACCGAGATATTTTTCGTGGTTCGATCTTTTTAGTGTGTTATTGTTTATAATAAGAGGCGGGAATTCTGGTAATACTTTATTTTTTGCGGTGAATATCATGTATGTTGTATTGGGCCACGGCAGCGAATCTCACCGGAGTATTTTTTTTTAAACCGTTGCCCCATACTAGGAATTTCTCCTGTATCGTGGGTGCGTTTACAAACATTTAAATTCTCATACACAATCAGCCAGACTCGAAACAACTACGACCCCGGATCATAAAAGGCAAAAGAAGGAACATGGATGTGATTTAGGCAGTAAAAGTCTGACAGGGCGGAGCGGGGGGAGCCCCCACTCCGTCCAAGGCGGTGGAAGTTATTAGAAGATTTAACATCCGCAAAAAAGGACTACCAAGTTATGGTATTTTTTTAAAAAAACCTGATTGCGAAATGCCGCGAACAACTAAAAATGTTTTAAAACCCATTCAAATTTCTAATGTATCAATTATATCCTAACAATTACAGGCAATCCATCCTCAACAAAAAGCCATTATTGGGGCTAATAAACTCAATTTCATAACTAATTTTATTTGTTTTCACGAACGATTCAAAAGGCGTCTGACACGAATAGGGAGCTGAATGAACGGCAAGTGAATACCAATACTATTGTAAGGACAGTTTACACAGGTGTTCACTGCATCGCTTTAGGATTCATTGCGGGCCGTTAGCCATATTGGTGAAACGAGATCTTGATCGTGGACGTACTATGCAATAACTGTGTTACTTAGGTATATCGGCATTTACTTGATACGCAATGCTACGAAATTAGCATACTCAATTTAACTAAGAATAGATTTAATTTAAGGAATGAAGCAAGCGCGACTGCTGAGGTCTTATTTTTTGCGGATGGAATGAATCCTCAAATAACTTTCCTCGCTCTGTGCGCGGGGAGTGTCAGACTTGTACTGACTAAAACCCACCCATGTTCCTTCTATTGCCCTTCTCTTTCGAACAACCCGCAATCCCAGCAGGCGGTGGTCCCTCTGCTGACATCTCTTTGAGGCGGGCGTGGAACACTAACGCGCCGTCGACACGGCCTGTCATCAATAGACGGACGGACGGTGAGATACCCATTGCTCACCATCGTCAAACGGTGGCCGGGAGTCGTCTCGCGGCACCCGGCGCCCGGGGCGTCTCCCGCGGCGACTGGGTTGGTTTGAGGTTCTCTCCCTCAAACGCCCGGCAACCTCCTTCGCTAGCATGACTGCTTCGCAGAAGGAGGTGATCGCTTCCCATTCCCTCTCGCTCCGGCCCATGGACTGAACCAGGGCCAGACGCGAGAGATCGCCGATCACCTCAACGACTGCTGAGGACTTGGGTTCGATATTCGGGACGGGCAAAGTGTTATTGGGTTTTTCTATCAGGGATTTCTCAGTAGCAGCCATGAAGCTTGGGTTAGAGACCCATTGGTGGCAATAGGCTCGCCCTTTTTGCATGGGACTTAAACATAACCGGCAAAATGTGGGTGTACTGCTCGGTTCACCTCTACCTAACCGATACAAGTCGTGATGTTTAAAAAACTAAGCACTTCTGCAACATTTCTCTATTATTATGATTCACAACATAATACTTATTACCTAATACATTATTGTGTAATGGGATTTTCTTTCTTATTAAATAAACTATAAAATCCCCTGAATATGTGTTTAACATTTACTAACTACAGCCAGAAAAGATTAATAAGGATAATTTCCCAAGTATGTGGTGGTAGTAGTTTTCCATTAAACAGGAATTTAACAACAAAAAAAAGCAATGCTCGTATGGCTAGGTTATGATCAGCAGAAATGCAAAAGTAACGAAATGTAAATAACCTTGAAGGCCTTTTATTTCGCTAAAAACAGGATTTTTGCTTCGAGATCTTGTTATCAACTGCAAAATATACTCCAGTCGCTAAAAATGTATAATTTGAAACTGGACCACAAGTATGTGCGAGACACACCTGATAATTGTGGTTTACAGAAGATTTGCGACAAGGCAATGTCAAAAAAGTCCAAGGATGATATGGCTGAAGAGAAAGTGACTGCTGCGATGATATCTAGTAATAGAAAAGTAAAAAGAAAGTATGGAAGAAAAAGATATGCTGCGCTGACCCTAAATAAATTGAGACAAGGGCAGGCGAATGATGACTGTACTCTCAATTCGTAGCATTGTTTGTGGTTGACATACTAACTCGTAATTAAATTCGGAAAATCCGACCTCAACAACATGTTTTCCTTTTGATAAATATTGACTCATAGAGTATATATCTTCCGTATATACTATACTCTGTGGCGTCGTCCTAAATGTCAAGGATTGTATGATGACAAGATGCGTTGCTACTTCAATTATTAGGATACTGGAGAAATCTGTAAGTTACAACTCATCGTGCGACGAGAACGCATCGTGTCATCCGATCGATAGCCAAGCAGAACGATGCCTATAACATATTACTTGGGTTGAATTATAAAACCTTCAGTGAGTCATTGCAATCAGATGCAGTTCACGATTGCGTTTGTACTCAGTATGTATCGAACAGCGTCATTTATCGTCAAAGAACCTAGTAAACAAAAACGAAACGATTAGTGTTTAGTCCAAGGATTCATATGCGGATTGTATAATTCTTGCTTCCATGAAGGAAACCAGCATGCCTAATAGATTTTTCTCCAGGACATGGTAGAAGGAATGGGCTAGGTTAGGCACTAACTACACGATGAAGAAGTCCCAGGTTTACGGCCGCGTTGGTCAGGTTACAAATGCGGCTGCTTAGCATGAGGTTGTTGGTTCGATTCCTAGCTCATTCCTAGTGTCATTGGGTTTACTGTCAGGAATTTCTCAGTAGCAGCCTTTTTTTGCGGATGGGAAATCATCAAATAACTTCGGAGCGGGAGAAGTGTCAGCCTAAACCCCACCCATGTTCCTTCAATTGCCCTTTATGTTCCGGGGCCGCGGTATCTCTTTCGAACGACCCGCAACCCCGGCAGGCGATGGCCCTGGCAGGCTCCTATGCTTTGCTGACATCTCTTTGATTAGCAGCCTTGGAGTCGGGATTAGTACTCGGTTGATGGCAATTAAACAGACGTGGGTGTATTATTAGAAACACCTCTGGGCCACCCTTTCGAGGATTACAGGCGTTTTGTTATATACTTCACATGCACAGTTCTGTAGAGCAATTTTTCCTTGTTTTCGAAGCTCCAAGATCAATAGCTAGGTCATTAAAATATCTCTACGGTCTTCACGTGTATTGAAATTAAATACGCGGGTCTGTGGACGGTGAGCAATGTTTATTTAGCTCACCGTCCGACCGTCGAGTGACTACAAGCTCTGTCGGCACATTCGGGTTCCACACGCTACAGTAAAGCAGAAGGGTCTGCCAGTCCACTGCTTGCTGGGGTTGTGGGTTGTTTGAAAGAGATACCGCGGCCCCGGAACACAAAGGGCAAAACATGGATGGGTTTTAGTCAGTAAAAATATTGACACTCCGTCCCCGCTCCGCCCAGAGCGAGGAAAGTCATTTGATGATTTCACATCACACAAGGAGAAAATTGCTAGTATTACGAGCCCATGCCCTAACCACATTGACCCAACAGCTTGCGTGCTAAAGCCATGTAGTTTTCTGCAAAATAACCAAGTATTGTTAACGGAAAAAAACATGTTTAAATTATCATTCTTTTATAAATAACACGTCATTTAACGAGTGGCATAATCACATACGCTGCCAATTAAACTACTATCGTAAAGGCGTAATAAAATCTTCCTTAACTCAAGGATTCAACGTTCATATTCGCGTGAACAATAAACATACCAGAATATGTCGATAATTTTTTTTATTCTTCTGTGGGCGGGCAGAAGTTGTTATGTTAATTATCAAAATCGAATATACAGATTTTTTATGTCCATGAAATTTTAGAAAAATACTGTATGACGAAATTTTTTATATACAGAAAACTTAGGCTTCTTTTTTCTGGCTACCTTTGTCCCACTTCCACTTATTCCATTTTTTATTTTATAATGATTGTTATACTGAGTACCTATAACTTATTAAACGGAAGACCTCTTCTGTGGTAACTCAGACCACTGATACTGAACAACTTTTGTTCTACGACTGGAAATTCATAACTTAAAAAAGTTAGTTCAACGAAAAAGTTGCACTGTAGAGGTTTAATAACATTTATCAAACCTTCAAAAATGCAGGGCTGGTTTGCAAAGACGTTCGAATATTCAGGATTTTAAATGTAGGTTTAATAAAAATAAAATAGGATAGCTTGGTTGGTTGGTTGGATAGTTTGGAATCAATATGTGACATGTATTGTTGATACAAGAAACTAAAATATATTGTCTTTTAAGTGTTTTATGCTTCTTTTAATTACGAATATCCACCAACTTCCTACCCTACATGTTAATCAGCTTATCACGTAATTTCTAGACAAAGTCCTTCTGTTGCGAATTTCAAGAATTAAAATAATTGTTGTTTAGTTTCATGGTCCCAAAACCACACATGAAGACTTGTGTTTATTTTATTACACCTTGTTTAAGTAACTTCTTAGCACGTACTTAAACTTACGTAGGTATTGTTTATACTTAGCTATCTATACTAGTATAGATGCTTGCAACGATTGTGTCTCGTGCTCGTATTACTTATATAACACCTACCTAAGTTCTTATATTATAATATAAACAACCTTGCAGTGTCGTGAGCCAACCAATATGACAATAATTGTGGTACTAATTATTCAGTCTCTAGTTTAATCTGTCTATTAGCAACCTAAAATGAGGCTTCAGGCAATTTGTTACTGAACTCAGGTTTTACTATATTTAAAATAACCGACCAAGACCGAGTGAGACTCGGGCACCGAAGGTTCCGTACAAATTTACAACATAAACAGCCGTATCTTTTGACTGTATAGATAGAGGATTGATTTTTTCACAGCATAAAGGGAACACAGAGTTGAGTGAATAGTTTTAATTTTAACTCGATACCTCCACACACGATCCCGAGATAAAGGGTATTGACAGACAGACAAACAGACAACAAAGTGATCCAATAAGGGTTCCGTTTTTTCCTTTTGAGGAACGGAACCCTAAAAGCCAAAGAAGGTTCATTTCAATGCTTTGTTTTATTCATTTAAATTGTATTCTGAAGCTGTGAATGACCTCTTATTTCCCAGGAAACGTCATCGGGCACCTTTATGTTAAACTAGTACCTGAATTAATTTTCTCTCATATTTAAGTTTAAAGACACATACTTGTATCACTGACGATATCGTTATGAACGGGCGTGAGTCATAACTTTGTCAAACGTGCAAAAATGTCGCCTGCCTCCACGGCGAGACATTGCATTGTCGCATTGACTGACAACACAGCCATCTTTAAAAGCGAGAAATTCTCAATTCGGTTTCGAATTGAGAATTTCTCGCTTTTGTAAAACGACTGAATGAAACCAATCGACATAGTTCTTTTTTTTACATGATCACTCTTAGTTTAAATCAACAGTAGGTACCAGCCTATTCTAAAACAGAGAAGGCACGAAGCATTGATCACGACGCTTGCTCAAGACGGGTTGGCGATTTCACACTTATAATAATTATTAGTCCAGGTTTCCTTAATATAATTTTCTTCGCCAATGTCTGTGATGTCCAAGATAAACTTCGAAAGTACATATGAATTGAAAAAGTCACATTGGTACTTGCCCGGGTTAACCACAACATCATGCATGAGAGGCGATGTCTTAACCTCTAGGCCCTAAGCCATCACGGCCACTAGGTCAGCTTAACCGTAGTAAAATAAAATAAAAATATATTTTACCACATCTAAGCTTCATAAAAAAAAAACTTATTGTTTAAAAACATTCCTAAATACCTACTTAACAAATCTATACTTTTCAAAAAAGTTAAAACTGAGAAACACAATTAATATTTTCATTTAGAAAATAAATAAAAATTAGGATTTAAATATAATAAATTTAGAGTGTACAGTTTAAAGTTCACTGGTTAAATTATATGGATACATATAACTAGCTTCCGCCCGCGACTTCGTCCGCGTGGCATACTTAGTTATTTTGGGTTAACGCTAACTTTAACCCGCATGATGATCGAAAAAAAATAGCTTTCTCTCCCCTTTTCTTCCCTTTTTCTCCCGTATTACTTTTTTTTTTTAATAAAAAAAGCCCATGTCCGTCTCTTAGGTCCCAACTATATCTGTATCAAAATTTATCAAAATCGGTTTGGCCATTTAGGCGTGTAGACGTAACAAACAAACACTCCCTTTCGCTGTTATAAAATTGGTAAGTATTATATCATGCATGATTTTTTTTTTGGGAACCGTAACTTTAACCGTAGTGGTATTTATTCTGTGGTTCAACTCTAGAAGGTAGTGACCTCAAATGAATTCAAGGCCCAGCCAGGGCTTACAAACTAGTTTTTAAACACTAAATACGCTCACTAAGGGCATGGTTGATTCCGTTTCGTAGACAATGTTCCGCATATTCGCCACATCTAATCCGCTCAAAGCTTGGTGAAAATAAACATTAATTTGCTCCAAAAGCCTGAATTCGTTGAAGAATTTCACTTTCGAATTTTGACAATAGATGAGAACTTCTATTACATTGTTGTTTTTAGGAGTGAATGAAAACGAATTTCTGGTAAAGAATTTCTTTGAATAAACAAAACCTATTTGAATTTGAATTTCAGTCTTGTACAATATTCCTGTTTCTAGGGGTACAAGTAAACTATCTTATACTTCTACTATTTCTTTAATATTAAATACTAGCTGGCACCCGCGGCTTCGCCCTCGTGATGGTCGAAAAAAAGTATCCAAACCAGACTATAATCTACCTCTGTGCCATATTTCATCAAGATCCGTTCAACCGTTTGACGTGAAAGAGTAACAAACATCCATCCATCCTCACAAATATTAGTAGGAAGTAGGATAATTTGAGTATAATTAACTAGCTAGCTGTTCCTCGCGACTTCATACGCGTTCTGATTCGCGATTTGATTGAAATAAGTTGTTTAGTCAGGAGTTTGATAATTGCATTCGTATCCTGATGTCTCCAGTATTTATACAATTTCGTCTACCTTATAGCCGTTATATTCTAATACATGATTGTCATGACATTAATTGTCAAACAGTTGAGGAATATAGACTTAATATTGCTCGCCCTCCTAAAGTATTAGTGTGAAATTACCATACTAGCTGCACCCCGCGCTTACACTCACGTAGACTGGAATATCCTTACTAATATTATAAAAGTGAAAGTGAGTTTGTTTGTTACGTCTTCACGCCTAAATGACTAAACTAATTTTGATAAATTTTGGTACAGAAATAATTAGGACCCTGGAGACGGACATAGGCTATTTTTTTAAAAAAAAAGATTGTGATATGCGGGAGAAAGAGGGAAGAAAAGGGAAAACTTGGAATTGCTATTACAATAAATAAGGCGCTAAGGCAAAAACTACAGGTAGCAGGTAACTGCAAATCAGGAAAGGGGAACTGTGTTACCCCGAATTTAACGCGAACGAAGCCGTGGGCAAAAGCTAGTTATATAAAATAAACCTTCCTTTTGAATTATTATATCTTTTGCTGAAAACTGCATTAAAATCTGTTAAGTACTTTAAAAGATCTAAGCGAACAAACGGAAGCGACTTCATTTAATACTATGTAAAGATATATACAGGTTTAGAATAATCTCCTAGCCAAATTTCATTACGATCTGATTAGCCGTTTAGTCGTGTAAAGGCAACAAACAATAGAGTTACTTTTGCATTTTTAATATTAGTATGGATAAACAAGAAACCATTACAGCGACGCCATACTTAAACAGCGACCCAAAGACTAGCCGTCAGGTTGGCACAACCGGTCCCAGCACCAACGCTCTTCAAAAACACGCAAATGATGTCATGGTAAAGATCAACAGTTGCACAGGAATGCGTTTGTTACCACACCTGTTGTCCAATTTTTAACCGACCTCTACAACAGGGAGGGGGTTCTCAATTTGACTGTATGTTTGTTACGCGATTTCTCCGTCAATTTGTTGACGATTATCAACATTAATTTTATAACCGGAAGGGTATAACTCCCGATATCTAGGTCCTATATCAATTTTATTTATATTGCTTTGGTAGTTTATGAGTTATTTATATATCTATATATATAAGCTTTTATTTGTTTTTTTTATGTCTATGTAGATGATGTACTATGATGTAATAATCAACAAAAAAATGTGTGACATAAGACATACCCAAATCCAAAAATCATTTTTGCAACATAAATAACCCTACTTTCAAGAAAACACTAAAAAGTAGAAATTACTTTTAGAAGTCGGTGGCAAAACAGACAAATAAAATAAACAAAAGTCATCGACTTTCGGAAATAAGGCTTTTGAAATTTGTTTTATTTTTCATTACACTTCTTTTAAGCCGAACATGCTTTTCATTTGACTGGCCTTCATTTCTTCCGACATTCTTCTCGTATTTTTTATCATCATGGTTGGTGTTAACATTACTGCATTCTGCAGAATCCTAACGTGATCAAAATTTGATGGAATTTTGCTAATAGATGTCGACTTTGCCAAAACTCCGGCTAGTTTCAATCCACTATGGCTTCTGTTGCATATCTAGTAATAATGTACAGTAAAACGATGTCCTCAATGACATTGTTGACATAATTCACCGTCATTGCATCTTGCAGTTTCTAGAAGACAATCATTCACGAACGGTTGCATTTTCAATGTCACGCCATTGTCTTGCGGATGATAACCGCTTTTTATGTAACCATAGTTATGTACACTCAGCAAAGGAAATAAGCAACCAGGCTCGTCACATACAATTGAAATGTTTTCGAATAAAGTTAAATTTATTTGTTAGAAAACAAACAGTTCAATAAAAAAATTGAATCTGAGTTAGAAGACGTCTATCGGTTTCTAAGAGAAATTCAACTATGACGGGTCTGGTTATTACTCTTTTTTGCTGACTGTACTTATGTGCTATTACTAGCCACGAGCTCATGACTCAAATGTGTAAACTGGCCATGTTTGTTATAATGATGACTTTTGAAAACTCAAGCATTTATTCCAAGCATCCTGTCTATTAAAAATCTAAAGGCTATAAAATCACATTTAATAATAATCATACTGCTTTCAGCTACCAGCAAAATTCATGTATATTTCACAATCTACAAAGTTGATTGTAAATGTTTTAGTACATTCTGTAGATTACGTCATCGTCAATAGTGAGCTTATCGAGATAGCTGACGTCCATAACATAAGCTCGTCTTATTATAGTACTATGATAATATTATAAAGCTGATGAGTTTGTTTGTTTCGTTGAACGCGCTAATCTAAACAACTACTGGTCCGAATTGAAAATATATTTTAGTATTGGATAGCCTATTTATCGGGGAAGGCTATATGCTACTAAAATATTAGGAGACGAGTGGGGGTGAGACCGTGTGGCACAACTATACTCTCTTCGCTACAGCATGGTGCGGGCGACATTAGTTAAATAAACCGTTCCTCTTCAATCTAGAACGTTACCGCGATTTACGATCACGGCTGATTAGCCCTTAAACTGAATATCATAATCGCAAAGGACTAGAGATACCGCGGCCCCGGAACATAAAGGGCAATAGTTTTAGTCAGAACAAGTATGACACTCCCATCAGGAAATCATCATACAACTTCGGGGAAGTTATTTGATGATTTCCATCCACAAGTCAAAAGTGAACTTCTGTAGTGGAGACATTATAATAGTTACGATGCTTGTCTTGCATTTATATTTTGCGTCATACATTCAAGATGAGACTATGACGCAAAATATAAATGTAAAATAGATAAACTACAATTTAAATATATTCTTAGCGTATCGATGGCTTATTCGAATTAAATAATTTTGGCCCAAAATTCAGTTATGCTAAGTCCGTACGCTGATGTAGCCATAAGATCGTCAAGCGCGCAAGTGTCAGAGCATTCTGAGCCAGATAAAAATAATCACAATAAATATTAGTATCACTGTTTTTCCTAACATAATTAAAAATCAATAGATGATCGATACCACTGTGATGTCTATATGACAAGTCATTAAACAATTTTTCCAAAGTCTAATCTGGAAGCACTTAGATAAAACAAATGGCAAGGTATTAAAAATCTATTGATATCTAAACCAATATAATAAAGATGTACGATTAAAATCTAAAATTTCACAACTGATCTGAAAAATTCTTTCACCATTAGATAGCAACATTTCTTTATTTAACACTTTAAGCACAAAGTACGGAGGCGGACTTAATGCCATAGGCATTTTCTACCAGTCAACCTTTGGGTGATGCAGAGACAAACAGTGGTAGGTGTAAAACAGAAAATAAACTATTAATTTCTACAACAACATGGATATAGAAAATACTATAAATATAAAACAAAATACTAGGTCATATACATATTAACATTATTACTGAGTAACATCCTTACTAATATTATAAAAGCGAAAGTGAGTTTGTTTGTTTGTTACCTCTTCACGCTTTAATGGCTACACCAATTTTGATGAATTTTGGTACATAGTTGGGAACCAGTAGACGGACATAGGCTAATTTTTATTTAAAAATAGTGGGATGTGAGGGAGAAAGAGGGAAGAAAAGGGAAAACTTAGCGTTGCTATTACAAATCAATAAGGCGCAAGGGGAACTGTGTTACCCCGAATTTAACGCGAGCGAAGCCGCGGGCAAAAGCTAGTAGGCTATATAACATCACATTAATACCCACGGGAGCAGACCAGTAACCAAAAAAGTGGGTGAAACCGCGCAGGATAGCTAGTTCAATAATAATTTTTAGTCTGACGGTATCCATTTGTAATTAATTAACATTTGTCGACTCAGGAATTGTATCATGATGAAGTATCACCTCGCCAGGGGACTGTAAATGTTTCGTAAGCCTTATAGGTATATTTAAGTGGTTGCGGGTAGTTCGAAAAAGATACCGCAGCCCCGGAACATGAATGAACATGGGTGGGTTTTATTCAGTAAAAGTCTGAAACTCCCCAATAGCGAGGAAAGTTATTTGATGATTTCCCATCCGCAAAAAGCCTTATATATTTTACTGAGCAACTTGTACACACGACGACAGATCAACCCATACAAAACCAGTTTAAGCGGATATCTCGTCGTACGGGAAATCTACGGCGTACGATTCGTAGTTGAAAGATCAGCATAAACTGGTTTTGTATAGGTTGATCTGTCGTCGTGTGTACCCACTATGCTGTTCAAAAATTTCACCAGCCCCTCTCTTCGCTTAGGTGAACCGGTAAGTAGTTATTTAATACAATGTCAGGAACAAACGATGTGGAACGAATTGTTTTGGGTACACTGCGGTTCCATTACATTTGTTGATACTGATTTGGACGCCCGGATGTCGCCCGATGTTTGCAATTCATTTGGCGTTTCCTTTGAGGTAGTTCTGTTTTCAAATCCGTGTTGTTTCCAGAAAATATTGTTATAAAATCATTAAACTTATGGCATCAAAAGAACTCAATAGCAATGAGTTGCCTTCTAGAATTGACATGTCGAAATTGTGTGTCAACCAATTAGTTTATTAATTCACGTGTAACTATCTACTTCGTTCCTATATTAAGCTTCATGTTTAACTTGTATGCCTCAAAAAAGTGTATTTTTGAGGACCTGCTCGGGTCGATCGTTAAGTTAATCCGCACTTGCCTAAGTTGGTCCGTGGATGAGTGACCACATATCTATTTTCTCCGAGAATCGGAAAGCACGTTAAGCCGTTGGTCCCGGCTGTCATTTGTTGATCTTTGACAGTCGTTACAGGTACTCAGTGGCCTGAAAGTCTTCACAACCTATGTATCGTATTAACTAGTATTAAATGGGTTATAGAGGATAAGCAGGCAGTCGCTCCATGGTTATACTAGTTTACATTCAAACTCAAGTTCAAATCCAAACATTCAAATGTTGGCGGCACACGGTTGACGTTACGTGTCGCGGGTTCGATCCCCGCACGGAACTAATTATTTCTATGGCCTACAGTTGTTCCGGGTCTGGCTGTTTGTGTATGTGAGTTTAAATGTTTGTAAACGCACCCACGATACAGGAGAAATTCCTAGTGTGGGGCAACGTTTAAAAAAAAAAGAAAAATAAAAGAGTTGGGTAAAGGCTAGGCCAAAGATTATTTTTGAGAAATGTCTTGATGTGTAAACGCTAGGATAACCCGCGAAATTGAAATTTTCTTACGTTTTACAAGTTAGTGTCAAGTTTTATGTTGATTAAAATATTATTCGAGATCGTAATTATGTTGTAACACAGTAGTCCACTTTAATGTAAATAAATATATAGTTTCAGCACAATATGAAGACACTCCTTGACACACGCCCCATTGTATATTCAACACAACTGGACATGAAACAAAATAAACCGTGTTACATAATACATTTAACATACAGACTAATCTGTGAATTACAAAACATTGTTAAAAAGGAACCCATTAGCTTTAAAAACTGACCTGAAACATGTCACTGTGGCCAGCCTTGGAGCTCGACCCAAATATGCAAAACACATAAGCTACACATTATCGTACTAATTACATGAAAACCTAAACTGTGAACTCCGGACAATTTTTCTGCCATACCTAATCTAAAAATGAACAATTTTATTATGAGAATTCAAAAAAGTATTATTTATTTGTCGCAAATGACGACGATCATATAAGTCTTTAAACTGACATGTTTACTAACATTATTATTAAAACTTGAAACGGGATATTTACCTTGTTTATTAAACGCCATGATCACGGAAAAACTCATCCGTGATCATAGCGTTTGCAACATCGCCAAAATATCGGAAACCCGAAACATATAACAAACATGGAAATATCTCGTTTCAAGTTTTAATAATGACGACAATCATTAAAGACACCATTAGTATACAAAGCATAGCAAAGCGAACAATACGGCAAGTCCATAGGCAAGCAAACTGAAACCCAGGCAAGCCAACTGGTCAGAAACCCTAACATCATGAAGTGGAGGACTTAAGGACAAGTTAAGTTTTTGGCTTGTATGAAAGTACCAGCACTAAGAAGTGATGAAGGGTGTCTTGTGTAATTGATGATATAAGATTGCTGATCATCAGCTTAGTTTGAATTAATGACTTTGACTAATAGGTTATTTTCATGGAATGGTCGTTTCTATATCTAGAAACGACCATTCCATGAGACGACCTCCTTATGAATATGATTTGCGAAATATGTTCGACTAGCGTCTGCCTGCGTGAAGTTCGGCAAATGTCCCACGAGATCCTTCTACCGGGATTACCACGCTATGTGCTATTTAAGTGTAATCCAGGTTATAAACTATTCGTGTGCTAAATTTAATCCAATTGCGTTTAGAAGTTTTCTTGTGGAAGAGCAACAAACATCCATACATATTCAAAAACTTTCGCATTTATAATATTAATAGTTAGCCGGCGAGCTGATTACTGCTGTGAAACGTCTGCTCCCGGCCACCGTAGACGCGGGTCTGTGAGCGGTGAGCAATAGGTAGCTTACTGTCCGTCCGTCTATTGAGGACAGGCCTTGTCGACGGCGCGTTTGTGGTCCACGCGCCCCTCAAAGAGATATCAGCAAAGCAGAGAGGCCTGCTAGGGCCACTGCCTGCTGGGGTTGCGGGTTGTTCGAAAGAGATACCGCGGCTCCGGAACACTAAAACAAAAGAAGGAACATGGATGGATTTTAAGTCAATAAAAGTCTGACACTACCCCCGCTCCGACCTGAGCGGGGGAACTTATTTGAGGATTTCTCATCCGAAAAAATAAAGCGACAACACCTAAATACTTCGTGTCTTATCCACAAATTTCACGCTTATTTTCGTTGGATCCCAGTTTTTGATCCCACTTTAATATTTTTGGCGTTGGATCCCACAAAACATTATTATATATTTCCGTTGAATCCCAAATTTGAAAAATACTAACAAATACGTTTTATTGCCACTGAATCCCAAAAACTATTTCCGTTGGATCCCAGATGTTTAAAAACATCTGAATGCGGGTACATCCAACAACAAAATCACAATAATATTTTAAGGCGAAATTTTGTATGTATGTTTGTTATTCCAACACGCTCAAACTTCTAGACTGATTTGGATGAAATTTGGGTAGTGGATAGGTTATGTTAGAATAACGGGTGCCTGCCGTTTTTCCGAAAAGATTTGGACAAAGGATGCGTTTTTTATCCCCTACAAAAATGGCCAAACCGTGTACCTCAAGGACAAAAATACGAAATTATAGGAAAAAAATCGTAGATTTTGAAAAAAAATATATTGTAATTATTCGCGCATTTGTACCAGTAGAAATTGTCGATCAAAGATGTCAAAACTTGCAACCCAAGAATTTCAATCTGGCAATGTCATGATTTAAATCTCCGATGATGCGTTTCGTTACTTCATTTTATAAATATATGAAAACAAAAATGTACTTTACAGAATTTATTTATGTATTACAGATAAGTTTTTATTTCTAGTACACATTTTTGTGAATAATCATGGGTACAAGAATTTAAAAAAAATACATTTATTTCACATTTTGTATTATTTTTTGCGTTTGGTTATCTGCCAGCCAAAAGCCAGGGCTCCAGACCTAGGCCGATAGTTTTTTTTCTACTGTTGTTGATGTTATTGTCAATTTGTCAAATTGTCATTCCGTTTCGGTTACCCGTCTCCACAGAGTACTTTAATATGCCGTCTCCGTAGTTTATATATTATGAGTCAAAGAAGACTACAATAGTATTGTTATGAGTTTATAGTTCGCTATCGATGATGGTGATGTCTTTACTACCTACCAGAATTCATAATGAAAATAGAAGAATCAATACTGTTATTCCGACTACCTAGCTTCACGATTATCTTTTATTTTATGACGATAATCAAGTCTTAAAGACATAATATATATTCTTGTATTACGCTTCCACAAATGCCATTCATGAAGAGTTGAAGGTATAATCCTGAAGTTGAAGATATTATTATAATCCTGTATCATATCATAGACCATGTAGTTGGCGTAGAATGACCTATAAGTACATAATTTAGATCCTCTTGTCAGACTTCAAAAGGGTGGGTATAGCTTTCTCAGCTTTTCGCCAGTCTATGGGTGGATATTTTTATTCATTATAACCCGTTTTTATCATGTTTTTAAGGTTTTTATTGAACACCGATGTAATATATTTTGACGTGATTTTGACAGATGAAACAGATTGACAGCCGTCAATGATGTCATAAACGTTTCTTTGAACGCAGTTACGTTGCCAGGTAGTGTTTTTTCATAAACTTTTATTTCTTTTTCTATCTAGTATTTTAGGATTTTAAATACTGCTCAATATACAAATTATTGGTAGGAGTTTTAATAGTAATTTGTACCTCGGTACAGTCATGGCCGAAAAAAAAACACCTCCTTTCATTACCCAAACAAATTATAGGAACCGGGAACTAGGTTTGGTTAGGTTAAAACTGTGACCTCCTACGCACGAGTCGAGCGAGCGGAGCGAGCGGTGCCGCGGCAGCGGCCGGCGAGTGCCACAAACGACTTGCATTTATAGAAAAAAGAGATTGTTTTTAGTTGTTTACCCGGAACTGAACTATTTAGATTAGGATAATTACTTATTTACAAAAAAAAGGTTAGGTTAAAACTGTGACCTGTGTGCCAGAAATGGCCACATTATATAAAAAAAAATATGGAAAAATTATGACGGCAGTATTTTTTTTGAGCTAAGAGGCGCTTGTTTTGAAGGCCTTCATATTTATTTATTTATAAACATCACAAATAAACCTGATCATTTTTAACTCATGCCAGTCTAGTACTATTTGGAGTACATCATTTGTCTCATTTATTCCCCAGTGGCAACAATCCTAAAAAATCCAAAATACACACACGGTTTTTTTGAAATATTTAATAAAAGTAAATCACTTTTCTTCTGAAATGTACACATGTTGTCATAAAATGGGATTCAATGGTAATATCAAATGGGACCCATCGTTAATACCTAAAAAATGGGATCAAAAACTGGGATCCAACGAAAATAAATCAAATTTCACAGTACACCGTGAATCCTTCACAAATGAAATTCAGCTGAAATCGACACCCGGCGTCCAAAGTTTAAGAAGTCGTCGGTTTTGTGAAATAAAATGAGTAAGAGGAAAGTAGTCGCGTGAGTCAGGTTGGGCCTTTATGTCAGTCCGTCAGTCACTTGTCTAGTTCGGACCCGTCCCTTAGTGCTTACGCGTGTGAAAACTTCTATTTACAAAGTGTTAATTGGTTTAATTAATTCGTTCAGTGGAATTGATGTTCCCTTGTCCAAGCCCTTTTTGTGCGTATTTTTTTATAGTGTCCGTTTAATTAAACTCATTCTAAAATTATGGAAAAGTTAATTTGAGCTGTGGTACGATATTAAGTGAATGATATGCTTTCCCAAAAATAATTCAAGAAGAGAGTCGTTTGAGCTTCATTAAAAAGGTATTGTCATGATTATTTGAAAACTCTATTGTATCTTGGCATTTATTTCCATTGCAGGCGCTTTCAAATGTAAAAAAAAGATGATGCTACAGTCCGAGTCACAAAGCATAATAGCTTGTGAAAGTACTGTAGTTGTCTGTGCCAAAGGGTAGATCTCCATGGAAAGAAATAGGCAAGAAACTCAACAGATTCTTTTAAATCAAATATTCTTACAGAATCTTGTTTACGATATTTATATTAAGAAAAATAAATTTTAGAACCTCACAAAGTTCATTGACGTGATGCGAAAATGTATTTTATTATTAGCCCCAATCATTTATAATAAAAACCCAATCTCGTGAAGGAGCTCGTGGCTAAATAATAGCAGCGGCTCGGGTCGATCTTTAGGTTAAGCTGCGCTTGCCTAAGTTGGTCTGTGGATGGGTGACCCGTTATATACCGAGTTTCCTCCGTGCCTCGGAAAGCACGTTAAGCCGTTGGTCCTGGCTGCCATTTGTAGATCTTTGAAAGTCGTTACAGGTAGTCAGTGTTCCGAAAGACAGACAACCAGTCTTACCAAGGGGTATCGTATTACCCAGTACTAACTGGGTTGTAGAGGTCTGATAGGCAGTCGCTCCATGTAAAATACTGATATTCAGCTGTATCCGGTTAGACTGGAAGCCGACCCCAACATAGTTAGGCAGATGATTATTAATAAAAACCTAAGCCCCCAATTAGACAAATGCCTGCTGCTCTGTTTATCATTCTCATATAAAAAAATATCTCATAGCCGAATGCTATTATACTACTTATATCGGATTTTTAAATGAACGCAGCTGATAAGTACATTCCTATAATTACGGCATGTTCACATTTTGACCCTTAAATCTGAATAAGTTTTCTTGATATTTTTTTCTCTACTCTAAGCCTAAGATGATATTATTATGGCTGTTCATGTTGAAAGTGTGTACAGAAACCTCTGCTCGAATCCGACTCGCACTTCGCTTGTTTTTCTTTTTGTTTTCATTGAAAATGTTGACATTTAATGTCATTGATTACGCAAAGCAATATGATACAATAACTTATTTTCATTTGTTTTTCAGCGGCAGTCTATATAGCCGGTGTGGTTGCGTCTGTCGGCGTGTCAGTGCTTGGCGTGTTCTGCGTGCTGTCTGTACTACAACTAGCCATGATATCGTCCAAGGAGCGCGTCGCCTTCAAGTACACACACCTTGTCATGATGAAGTTGGCGCTAGCGCTTCTAGCCAGTAAGTACCACTTTTTAGGGTTCTGTGTTCCGTTCCGTTCCGGGTTCCACAAGAAAAAAACGAAACCCTTATTGGATCACTTTGTTGTCCGTCTCTCTGTCTGTCTGTCAAGACCCTTTAACTCGAGAACTCGTGGAAGTATCGAATTTTTCAGGTTGCAATCCTTACTAATATTATAAAAGCGAAAGTGAGTTTGTTTGTTACCTCTTCACGCTTAAATGGCTGAACCGATTTTGATGAATTTTGATACAGAGATAGTTGGGAACCAGGAGACGGACATACTTTTTTTTATTAAAAAAAAAAGTAATAGGGGAGAAAAAGGGGAGAAAAATGAAAAACTTAGCGTTGCTATTACAAATCAGTAAGGCGCAAGGGGAACTGTGTTACCCCGAATTTGACGCGAGCGAAGCCGCGGGCAAAAGCTAGTTAAAAGCATATATTCAACTCTGTGGTCCCTTGGTGCTAAAATCAACCCTCTAAGTCTACGCAGTCAAAAGATATGGCTGTTTATGTCGCAAGTTTGTACGGAAGCCTATGAAATTGAAGTTAACCAAATTCGATTCCAATAGTGAAGTAATGTTATTATAATTTCACGCGAACGATAGTAACTCAGTTTCTTTGTATATTTGATGCATTATAAATACGACTAAATGACTGATCGAATCGTTATGGAAATTTTCTAGGAGATAGATTTCAACTTTGGGAAAACTATATACCTACTATCACGCTAACAACTCACTACTGGCTGTACTTACTATAAGGCAAGGCAAATCGCGAACCTAATACGTACGAAATCGCGAGTAACAACTAATTCTAAATAATGATTGTGATTAACAATTGCAATTTACCGTTTTCAGCATTGCTGTCCATAGTTGCAGCAAGTTTGTTCGCCGTACAAGGCGATGACAGGGGTTTTTACGTGACTAGGGGAGAAGCATTCTATGTTCAGGTAATACTTATATGTATTTCATTTTCTTTACAGTGGAAAAAATAATTTAAATCAACTTTAGGTCAGTTTGTACACACGACGGCAGGTGAACCTATTCTAAACTATTATAACCTGATCTCTCTAGTACGGGTCGCACACCGTAGTAGACAGATCAGGCTTTTCCTACTTCCTACTAATATTATCAGACGGGCCTGTTGGTCTAGTGGTTAGTGGCCCTGACTGCTGAGCCGGAGGTCGTGGGATCGATTCCCACCCAGGACAAACTTTGTGTGATGAGCATGATTGTTTGTTCTGTGTCTGGGTGTGATTTATCTATAATATGTATGTATTTATAAATTATATAAGTATGTATATCAGTTGTCTGGTTACCATAACACAAGCTCTGCTTAGCTTGGCATCAGATAGCCGTGTGTGAGTTGTCCCAAGATATTTATTATATTATAAATGCGAATGTTTGTGAGGGTGGATGTATGGATGTTTGTTACTCTTTCACGTCAAAACGGCTGAATGGATCTTGATGTAATTTGGCACAGAGGTAGATTATAGACTGGAATAACACCTCGGATACTTGTTTTTCGATCAGCAACGCAGGCGAAGCCGCGGACACCAGAGAGTTTCGAATAAAGTTAAATTTATTTAATAGAAAACAAACTGTTGTTACCATGACGTCCTAACTCAGGGATTATTTTGTCTTTAAGAAAGCCGTACCTCAAAAGGAAAAAACGGAACCCTTATTGGATGATGTTGTTGTCCATCTGTCTGTCAAAACCCTTTATCTCGGGAACGCGTAGAAGTATTATGTTGAAATTTAAACCATATACTCAAGTCTGTAGTCCCTTTGTGCTGTTAAATCAACCCTCTAAGTCTATGTAGTCAAAAGATATAGCCGTTTATATCGAAAGCTTGTCCGAAGTGCTTGGTGCGCGAGTCGACTCGCACTTTGCCGGTTTTTTTCTTTAGGATGGGTACCCACTTACCTTAAGTTTCCCCGTAGCTTAACTCAAGGGGCAGCAGTATGTGTCGACGGCGCGTTCATGTTCCACGCGCGCCTCAAAGAGATGTCAGCAAAGCAGAGGGGCCTGCCAGAGCCTCCGCCTGCCGGGGTTGCGGGTTGTTCGAAAGAGATACCGCGGCCCCGGAACGTAAAGGGCAATAGAAGGAACATGGGTGGGTTTTAGTCAGTAAAAAACTGACATGCCCCCCCCCCCCGCTCCGCCCAGAGCGGGGGAAGTCATTTGATGATTTCCCACCCGAAAAAAAAAGGGGCAGCAGTATTATTTTAATCTTATTCCAGTGTGTGAAAGATATAACGCTATATCCTGTATAACTCTGTCTCTTCCCCACACTGGAATGACAATTAACACAAACCTGCTCTATGACGGCATGGTACTTTGGTACTGGGGACCAGTGGCGAACCTAGGTCAGATTGGAGGGCAAGCGGCGGTTGATTTTTGTATGACCCAAACCCCCCCGTCCGTGTTAGTGTTTTTGTGGTTGGTAGGAGTCATTGGTATTACTGAAATACTACATTAATGACACTATTATTAATAATTATAGTTTTAAAAATAAATCTACTTCTTACTTTTTCAAATCAGTATTAGATTGGTTACTATTGATATGCTTGGTGTTATAATTTGGGGCATGGCCGGGCTTGTTAGCTTGTATGAGAGTCCCGCTACTAACTGGGGTTGTGGGTTGTTCGAAAGAGATACCGCCCCGGAACACAAAGTGCAAAAGAAAGAGCATGGATGGGTTTTAGTAACTACTAGTGTGTATAAAGATATTTTTTTTGACGTGATAACGTCTTTAAAATCGTTTTAGTCGGGTGACATGTTCAGAAACTTGTGTCACACCAAAACCTCACAAGCGACATTTCATAAAGATGGTAGCGCCATCTGTTACTTGGCTCGAAAAAAAAACTTTAAATTAGTACTTAATTTCATTTTAGATGTCACTACTGGTGATAACTTATATCACCAATAAGACGTTATCACGTAAACATCTCGATCGTAAACCTACTTTACAAACAACCAATTTTTTTCGTTTTCGAATCTCACGTGATACTTACTATGTTACTCATCGTTTACAGATAGTGAGTATAGTAATAAACTCGATCCTGTTTATAATGTCACTGTACGACGCACTCTTCTCTCGGCGGGAGGGCGGCGACCCCACCAACCCCTTGGGGGAGCCTGAAGGTACCACCATCAACAACCCCGGCTTCAAAGACGGAAGAGGTAAATATTAATTAATTTATTGTACTTTTAACTCGTAGAGGTTGAAAAGCCACCGAAAGTCCGTGTAGTGACGACAGGTCGTGTCTACGGCGCGTTAGTGTTTCACGAGCGCCTCAAAGAGATTTCTTGCTGAAATCTCTTAAGAAGCAGAGGGGCCTGCCAGGGCCACCGCTTGCAGGGGTGAAGGGTTGTTCGAAAGAGATACCGCGGCCCCGGAACGTGAAGAGCAAAAGAAGGAACTTGCATGGGCTTTAGTCACTAAGTCTGATACCAGGGTCCGCTCCACCCAGAACGGAAGAAGTTACTTGATGTTTACCCATCCGAAAAAATGGTAGCATGCGAAGTTAAAATTTTCTTATATTATTATATTTTGATTAAAATATAATTCACGACCGTAACAAATAACGCCTCTTAGTTCATTTAATCCCATTGCATGACTTTTTCATGAAATAACCATTCCATTCCTAAATGAACATGTAGGGTTGATAACTTTAATGATTATAATTCTGTAAATACACGTTTTACGGCCGCGAATCATATTTTGACTAACATGATACTATACAACACACTCAAAACGATACACACACACACACACACATGCCGCCATACTTAGGATAACGTGTAATATCAAAATAAACAATTTAGTTTCTTTTTATAGTGACCAGAAAATTGAAGAAAACGTAACAAAATAATTTATGTCTTGGTTATGGTTTCAGGGATCTCTATGACGGACGCGTCAGGAAAGCCGTATAGCACAAACGGACACGGAAGCGTGGCTTCGATGAATACAACAGCAACCACGCTCACTGGCTTATCGGACGCCAGTACCATCACCCGATCACCTCTGAGGTCTTCACTCAAGAAGCCACGGCCCAGGGAAGGGGAACCCGGTGGGTTAGGCATACAGAACCCTGGGTATTCCGGACATTCACCCCCACTAAACAGGAATGGAAGCCAAAAGAAAGTGCGCATCCAAACTCACAGTACTGAGGTGTGAATGTGTGTCTTTGTGTTAGTTAAACTATGCTAAAATGCATACATGATTTTTAAGTCATTTTTTGGTATGCAAGTTGCATATAGACACAAGCACAAAAATATATACTTTGCAAAATACTCAAAGACTCACTTAAACTGTTGGAATATGATACATTTAACATAATATTAAATGATATGCTAGTACTATGCATCAGTTATGTCAGTCAATACTTAAGGAGAAAATCGTTTATCACAGTGTGTCCATGTATTTGTGCCATTAAGTGTACATGATTGACGGAGTATCTTGCATGCAAGTTGCTACCACATCTAAAGTGATCTATTCACTTGCATACCATGGTGGTTTAGAAAATAATTAAGTTTGCAAAAACTTGCTTCTTCAGTCAAAATGATAAGAATTGAGTCATATTTATGGCATGGTAAAAACAATTCACTATTGACTCGGTAAGTTTGTGGTTTAAGATTGTAAGACTTAGGTCAACAAGACTGTTTTTCAAGAAAGACCATGTACAATCAACAAACGAAATAAGTAACTAGTTTATCAGATATAGTTGATTTTTCTTAGAAACTGTTGGCCGTCATCAACTGATACTTAACATATTCCATGAACTGTGTAATTTCTATCAAAAAACTTGAGAGGTGTCAAGGGACACCCGGAACACATAACAACAATGTATAAACTCAACAAAAATAATCGTCGCAACACCACACTGTTCAATGCGAAATAGAAAGACGAAACGAAAATAACTGGCTTGCTTTCTATGAGAGAGAGAGAGAGAAAGACAGACAGAGAAACATGCGCACGGCTTACAACTATAGCAAAAAGTGTCGTTACAACTTTTTGTATTATTTTTTCCGTCAAGCCCCCTTTCGCAACGCGCGATAAGGAACTTCGTTCCAAAATGAATTCATTTTATTAGAAAAAAATCATGGATTTTTAAGAAAATTTCATTTGTATCTGACAAGTTTGGTTGTCATTACCTATCTTTTTTGTTGACTACACTTACCACTTCAATACTACAGCTAACTCTTAAACAAGTACGCATTTTTAGAAATCTCTATTATGTCGAACTGCATAATCATTAATACAACTAGATGTTAAGGTAGAAAGACCAGGACAGCCTGCAAAATTAAAATTTTTTGGTCCGTTTCAGGTGTTTTGTTGATTTAGGTATAAATCATCAATACATTACCATTAAATGACTATTTCATGAAAAACTCATTTAATTGGACATAAACATAATAGGGTTGTCATTTTTTTTTAATTGTTTTAACTCCATAAAGAAATATATAAATGATAGAAAAATTTAATTTTGTGGGCTACCCTGGCATTTTTACTTTCTGACAATACATAGATGTATTGTTTTCGTTAGCAATAAAAGCGGTTGTCGTAACTCAAACCTTCTGATGCCTATATTATAATTTTGACAAAAGGTGCAAGTGGTTTATTTATTTAAAAGGAATTTGTAGATGTGGGTTTAGATTTAGAATGACTTTTTAATGATAACAATACACTGATAGACATTAACACTTTAGTGTTAACATAAGTAGGACTTTTTTATATAATATTATGTACAATGCGTTTACTTTGAAAAAGTGACTGAGTTCGCGCCATATTGAGACTTTATCTGTCAACTGTCACTTGAATGCTTGCAAATTTCTTGTATATTGGTGCGCAGTCTTTGATTGAGTCTTGAGGAAAATCAAAAACTTAAAACATTGAAAACATGGCGGGCGGTCGGTCACATTGTAAACGTAATAAATGTCAAAATTTTAGGTACCTTTTTGACTGTTTTTAATAGCATGTACATTTCCACAAGTGTGCAAACAAAAAATAGTTTACTAAGTTAAATATCAATTCAGAATCTTAGTTATCAAGTTATGGGATGATGAACTAGGATTTTTGCTTTTTTAGTTTAGTAGTTGCAAGTGCGACTGCTAAGCTTGAGGTTTTGGGTTCGATTCCCGAAGTGTTATTGGGTTTTGCCATCAGGGAATTCACAGCAGCAGCTTCGGAGTATGGATCTGTGCCCGGTTGATAGTAATAGGCTTGAACTATATTACATGGGACATAGACATTACTGCTGAAATGTGGGTGTTTACCCTTCTTGAATTATAGGCGTGTTATTATGTTATGAATGTGGATGTCATAAATACATGACAGTTCAAATACAATGTGTAAACCTTTTATTACAAATAGTTACTCAAAAATCTCCTTAGCCTACTTTGCGATAAAGTTGATAATTCAGTAAATATCTAAGATTCTGAACTGAAGTATAGAATAGAAGTCGATGCACTGTCGCAATTTGAATTCACATATCACAAGCTGATATACCTACGTATTTTGTTTTACATATTATAAGTATATTTTTATTATTTACAATTGATGAGACATTGCAATCATCTGTATATTTCGTTTGAACAAAGTTCTTAATTGAATATTTTATTGTGTATAAATTGCATATGTGTACATAAACAAGCACAAAGTGTTGTTAAATAAGAATCTTTTTTGAATTTGTTATATTATACAGCTTTGTTGTATATTGACATGCAATTTTAATGTTAACATTTATATTATAGAATTGAATTCCAATTTGTTCATAAGATTAAGTTTAATATAGGTAAGTGTAAATAAACATAAAAGCCCACCAGCCTTCTTGCGGATCATCACATTTAAGCAACCTATTGACTTGTATTACAAACTGATTTGGATAAAAATTCGATCATGTTTATCGTGCCTTACCTTTGCGAGTCCAAATTTGTGCCTTGTGTCCTAAAATCCTGCCTTTTAAATTACATATGATCCAAAACTTAGTAACACCATCCAAAGGTCGAATTTAATTTTGGAAGTTTCCTTAAATTCAAATCTATTTATATTTTACGCATTTTTGCTCTTAGTTCTTGATCTATATTGGTTTCAGTTGAATAATTTCTTAGTTGTATGATTATATAATATTAGCATTGAGTATTATTTTACTCTGTCCGTCCAAATTCTGGTCTTAACTTAAGTTTCGACATAACTACTTAATAATGTAGTGCCCGTCACGTAGATCTATGCAAGGAAGATAAAATCAAGTTTATTATTGTTACTTTTGTATTGTTGAAGTAAATGTAATATATTTTATCTGTATTCTGCAAGCTTAGGGAGTCGTTAAAATTCTATAAAGTTACTAGTGCAGAATGTTTTTTAGTGCCTGAATAAACATTGTTCATTGTGTCCCGAAGGTCTGGGAATTATGCTGAAAAAATATAGGCTTCAGTTCGACCACGCGCCTAGAGAAACAAACTACACCATACTGTAATTTTCTTATACACGCTTATATATTTTTCTTTTATACACGGAACAGATATTTGCTTAATATTTTTAATTATACGGTATTATACAAATTCCGTCCAAAATATCCCATTATGTTAATGATCTGATATTTAGTTATACACATTATTCTTTAGTTATATTTTTCTGAATAAAAAAGCAATTGTTTTTCAACCAGATTCGATTTTTTCATTCATTTAACAAACCTGTAGATAGCAAAAAGACAAAGGGACGATTTGTGCGATGTCAGATTATCAGGATTTGACTGGCTCCGGTAGGTACCCTGGGTCGCTTGTATTAACTATTAGGGGATGGCGAAGTAGACCAAAACGTAACACGACATGAGCGTCAAATAAAAAAAAAAAACTGACTTCTGAAAGAAAAGTCATTTTCCACTCTTTTGGGTATTTTTGGAAATTGGTCTTTTTTTGTAAAAAAGTTTTTTATTTCATCTAAGTATTTTAGTTGGTGTATTGAGTATTCATTTTCTATTACCAACCCTATAAAACTAAAATATAGCCATACCATAGAGCAAGTAACCTAGAGACAGAATAGCTCACAGACAAGATAGCTTCAGACGGGCACTCCCATAGAATGAAAATCAAACAAGTTAACAAAAATTATTCAAGTGTCGATATCGGTTTCATTTGTTTTATGTATGTACCTCCAACTTTTCGTTTGTGCTTATCCATGATGGATTAGTATTTTTTTCATAAGATAGATAGGTATGTACAGACGCCCGCACATCAAGCTAAACTATATACATATCTATAACTATGACGTGCCATAGAGTGTTAGAAAGAAAGTACGCTTGGCATGATTGGTGGAGTTTTTGGCGTTTCTAAAATTGACCAATCGTTGCACATACTTATTATTGGAAGCCAATTATGATCTAAAAAAAAAAAAGCCACACCCACTTGTCTATGCGCGTTTGCAAAACTGCGCCCGAGTTGACCCGATCTTTCACGAAATTAAACGAAAGTCTCTCGATCACATCGTTCGCTTCCGTTCCGTTTGGTCGGCCATTACGTCATTTGGAACCGAAGTGTGTGGTGTGTTTATTTCATCATCATCATCATCATCAGGCTATATTAGTCCACTGTGTTACAATCTTATAATTAATATAAATGGCGCCTCCGTTAAGTCATTTAGAAAGACAGCGCTTCCACTGTGCGGGTGATTGTTATTTGAAGACAGACCTAGTTATAGTGTATCATCTATGAGACAGACGGGCATAACCGTGAGTTATATTTTTGTTATTATAATTTTTAAATTAAAATACACTAATGGAAAAAAAAACGTGTGGTGTTTTCTATAGAATTTTCGAAATTAGTTTACGCTGCACGCTGTTTCAAGCATCATTGAATGCCGTAAAAGCTTAAATTCAGAGTTATATTTATGTAAACAGAATTCGATGAACTATAATAATTGTTTTGTTTCCATTTATCGTTGGTTTTTCAAACGTATATAAGATAATTTGACGGTTTTAAATTGAACTGTTTCATTATTTAAAAATTATCTGTGTATTGAAAAATCAGGCCTTAGTCATGTAACATATCCAGTAGACACTGATTGGATTTCAAAGTATTGTATCTTCATAAAAATCAAATCAGTGTCTATTGGATTTACTGGTTAAAATTTCCTTTGCGGGCCGTTGATTTAAGGGTCGCGGGGGGGGAGGGGGCTACCCCCCTGTCCCACCCCCAACCCGCGGAGCCCCATGGTTATGGAGATATCCATGGTTAAAGTTTTTGAGGTTATGTTACTTTCAAAAACTAATATCTATCAATTTGTACTCTAATTTCAATAGATTTATGGGGCGGGGAGGGCGAGGGTGCTAGGGGCCTACCCCCTGTACTATCCTCATCCCGCGGAACCCCATGGTTATGGAGATATCCATGGTTAAAGTTTTGAGGTTATGTTACTTTCAAATTTCTTTCAATTTGTACTCTAATTTCAATATATTTATGGGGCGGGGAGGGCGAAGGTGCTAGAGGCCTACCCCAGTACCATCCTCATCCCGCGAAACCCCATGGTTACGGAGATATTTGGGGTGAAAATGTTGAGATTGGGTTAGGGTGTTTTTAGGATAGTTAGAATAAAACACAAGGAATATTATTAATCATATATTGATCATATTTATACACATGTTTAATAGCATTTATTAATTCCTCATATGGATCCAAGTGTTCAATCATGTTTCTCCGTCTCCATACATACTCGCACAACCATTGTGTGACATCTTGTTTGTGTTGTTCTGGCTCACTGGCTCTCTATACGTTGAGTGTGTGTCCCGTCTGGTGCCACAAACTTATTAGTTGGGTCACTATGGTTGACCCTTTTATGAACATAGCCATGCTGGGAAAGGCTCAAATAGGCTCTCCAATAATCTGTGTGGTTGATGGAGCCCTCCTGTACATGTTTTTTAATCAGTGGCACCAACATTTCTGCAGGCCTATCATTGTCAGGACACACCTCCAGCCGCAAATCGTCGCTGCCGTCTTCAATCATACCAATTACCCAATGGCCCTCAATGTGTCGACCACAATTGTATTTCCTTCTTCCAAATTTGGATTCATCTATCTGTACCACCTTATTAGGGCCACCTATCTTCCCTTGGTCCCTTTGGTTTTCCAGCTCATATATAGTTATAGTCTCCCGGCAATAACTGAGTCCTCTCTCCTCTGCAAACTGGACACACTGATTGTAGGTTCCCAGCTTAGAGAAAATCTTCCTCCAGTTCTGTCAAAAAATACTGCCATCGGCCATGCTTTTTAAAACACCAATCCAAAGTGTGATACGTCAGCCCTCAGTAAATACTGTCACTGTCACCGAATTTATTGAGTTTCGACTATCTCTTGAGTTTTTACATTGTTTAAATTGATTAAAAGTGGTATCATAAGATCTGTATCGGTCTTTTGCTTACTTCATTAACTAATAAAGCCATGGAACTAGGATTTACTAAGGCAAACAGTTCTAATTTGCCCCGAATTGATTTGTTAATGCTGGGATTAATTTGTACTTTTATTTTTTCCTAATTAAATCATGATAATTCAAAAAGAGGTTAATAATCATATGTTACTTATTTAACTAAAGAATCCTGTAAATTAATTAAACCACAGGCAATGGTTATAATATCGTCCAGAACTTTAACTAGACTGATTCACACATGCATGTGGTTTCAAAATGCTAAATTCTCTTAAGCGACGAATCACTCTCACATGTATCCTTAAACTAGCAATTTGTTTTCCCTCACCTCAGTCTTTGAGAGTTTAGCCCCTGTTACAACACTAGGAGGTCGCATTAATTTTACTCCCATGTTTCAGTAAATATGATACTACATGCTTAAAACCTCTATCAATCAGCCATCACACACATACCTGGTTCCAAACATTTAATAAAATCACATGTTTCCACTAGACATGTGTCTGTTACTCTTTCTTCATACCCAGGTGATATATAATTCACCAGACCATTTGGTGTGCAAGATTCAAGATATTTGATAGTGTTTTTTTTTTATATTCCGACCAGGAGAGACATTGATTTAAAGCTTTTGAAGGCTTTTGTATTTCTATCTCTAAACAGTCGATGATGCAACTTGATTATATTTATGCCTAAATGCCATTGGTAAATTTTTTTTTATGTTACATTTATCTAATTTTGCCAAGAAAGTACACTAGCCAACAAAGGAATATTTTTAAGAAATATCTTACTAGCATAACTTGGTGTAATGGAGAAATCATCAGCAAGCTCTTTGAATGAGTTATTTAGCCTAATCTTTTTCAAACATATGAGTAAATGAACTGGAGGAATGTTTGTACTTTTTTCAATTAAATCTATTAAATAATAAGTCTTTAGGTACACCTAAACCTTTGACGGGCCTGTTGGTCTAGTGGTTAGTGGCCCTGACTGCTAAGCCGGAGGTCGTGGGTTCGATTCCCACCCAGGACAAACTTTGTGTGATGAGCATGATTGTTTGTTCTGTGTCTGGGTGTGATTTATCTAAAATATGTATGTATTTATAAATTATATAAGTATGTATATCAGTTGTCTGGTTACCATAACACAAGCTCTGCTTAGCTTGGGATCAGATGACCGTGTGTGAGTTGCCCCAAGATATTTATTTATATTTATTTACCTATATAAGCACGGGGATTTCTGTAAATTCGAAGTAATGTGCATTGCAGCATTTGAGTTGACTCTTTCTGTTTATCATCTTGTATCAACTCACTGCAATCTGAAGATGATTTTGTTTGAACAGAATATGGTTGGTGATGATTCTCCATGTGTAATGGAGGGTGTGTATGAAATATCACTATCAGAATGGTGTTCAGATACAAATATTTTTCTTGAACTTTTGTAAATGTTTGATGTGGTTGGTTTGATTTGGGAAGTGCATCTTGTTATCTTAAATGGCGATGTAGAGACAGATTGGCGATTCGGTTTAAATGGCGATGTCATCTGGTTTAATATTAACTTCAGTTTGAACGTCTTTGCATAATTTAAACACTCAAATTATTAATATGGATAATAAAATAGTCTATTTGTAAGTAGATCGATAATTTGCTAGTCCAAAGTGTAAATGGTGTTGGGAAAATTACAATCAGCAGTTTACGAATTTGCGTCGTCACGTCGCTTCCGCTACCGCGACTCGCGTACCCCTGTACGCGAGTCGCGTCGCGGAGTCCTAGGCCGCCCGCCAAAGACGCACGCGCAGTTTACGGAGCACATATTTATAATTTTTTTATGAAGTGAAAATATTGCAGATCTTTAAAACGGGTTGTTATTTTAAAATATATTTTGTATTTGTAATTCTAAACAACTTGTTACTTTTCTTATTATTTTTTTAACACCTACATAAAGTATTAGCTGCGCCCCGCGATTTCACCTGCATTAGTTTCGATCCTGTTGGGATAAAAACAAATCCGTTCATTAGATTTGTGTGAAGAAGTAACAAACACACTCACTTATAAACTTTCGCCTTTATAGTATTAGTATGATTCATCTTTGGGGCCATCCATAAAGTCGTCACATGTAAAGGGGGGGAGGGGGTCGACGAAATGTGACAAGGGGTGGGGGGGGTCCTAGTTTTGTGACGTCACATTTCAATATTAATAAATTCAATCGCGAAATTTGAAATTATTTTTTAGTTTTCTCTATAAATTAGGTATTTGTAGATGTAAAATTGCAAATTTGGACGTCACACTAGGGAGGGGGTCTCACAAATGTGACCATCTGTGACAAGGAGGGGGGAGGGGTCTAAAAATCATGAAATTCGTGTTACGTACTTTATGGATGGCCCCTTTGCCTATAGTAATTGAATAATAATGGGCAAATAAACTGTAGTTATTTCTTTATTCCAGAAAAAAACTGTCTACTTCTGGCTTCGGCGGTGGGAAGTGGATCTCTGAAAGCCCACCGCCGCCAACTCTTCGCCAGAGCGACTACGGTGGCAGAGGATGAGGCTATAGTTGCTGCACACTCTGCCGATCCGTTTTTCAGCACACGAGTAACTTCAATTTCGTACAGCGTGAGTCCATGTATAACTTATTATTACAAACACGGTGTTTATCACCCTAAATTGTTCATCATTACATAAAATATGGTTTTCTGAAAAGTGAATAAAAAACTGATTAAAAGCTAACCTCTTACCTTAATACACATTAGACATGATACCTACAGACTCGAATTGGCTTACTCGGCGGCGGCGCTTACGCAAACTGGTTATACTCGCGCCGCGCAGCCAGACTAGGCGGTTGTTATTATTACTATTAGATAAATCTTTAGTTATTTAAATACCACCCCAACAAAGTCAACGAAGTTCTCAATTCGACAAATTGTTTATTTGTGTATATTTTGAAGACTTGATGGCACGGTTGGCGCAGTGGCTGAGCGATCGACTGCTGCGCTGCGTGTCGCGGGTTCGATTCCCGCACGGAACAAATATTTGTATGACCTGCAGATAAGTAGTTGTTTCGGGTCTGGCTGTTTGTATATGTGAGTTTAAATGTTTGTAAATGCATTCACGATACAGGAGAAATACCTAGTGCGGAGCAACTTTTTTCTTCAAATATATATTTATATTAATCGATCCATACTCATTAAAAGTGAATTCGAACGAATATTTCAAATTTATGTTATTTCAAGTTAAACAAACACCAACTTTATTTCTAATAAAATTAGGTCGATTTTAGAATGACTGGCACTACTCAACTAACAGTTATAAAAATGTTTAAAGCGGTAGGGTAAACTGATTTTTATTGTGTAGGAATTAAAGTTATTTTTCCATAAACTCATATTTGTTAACACTGTAGGCAAATAAATCGCGAACGCAGTTAGTAAGTCTATACTATTTGTCATAGTAAAGAATTTTGTGTAATTGACATTATTTCCTTTGTTTTAGATATCAATGGACACAGTCAGGAGGCGTCTACAGGAAGCCGGAAAGAAATGCTGCTGCCCTGCCAAGAAGATAGCAATGGCCCAGGCTCATTAGGAGGCAAGAGTAAGTTTTTGCCTAGAGTATTATAATTTTGACTGGGAAAAGAATGTCGTTATTTTTTATTTATTTTATTTTTGTTGACGAGAAAAGCTTCCGGTCGGATATGGATAGAAGAAAAATATTATGGCGCAATAGGAATAAGCGTTATGTAGAGGTGAATACTTTGCCAAATCGGGCAAGTGGAAGAATATCACTCAATTTTTGGGGATGGATGAGTTCTATGGGACCGGGTGAACGGGTGGAGGTTAGCGGGCGCATGAATGGGGAACAGTACGTCGAAATATTACGCGACGTGATGATCCCCACCGTGCGCGCCTGCACTACCCAGAGGGTATTATTTACTTGTGCCAAGACAACTGCCGCATACACACCTGCACAATAGTGCAGGAGTGGTTTGCGGCACAGGAGGACGCGATCTTCCTGCCATGGCCTGCAAAGAGCCCCGACTTAAACCCAATCGAGAATCTATGGGGTCTCATGGTTCTCGATTAGGATTGTTCAGAAATACGCCCATACTACATGGGAGCAATTCAGAGGTAATGATACCGGCTGGAACATAGTGGTTGGAATGAAGGACAGGCTGGCCGCTGTCATAGACGCGCAAGGTGGTCCAACCAAATATTAAATATGTGTATTGTTTTGTTAATAATATACATTATTTTTTATTTTGTTTCACTTTATCAATCTTTCTAAAATAATATTAATAAATAAATACCTTAATTTGCTTATATTTGTATTGTTATATTATTACTATTCTGCAGTATCTATAGATATTAGAATTTAACTAATGTAAGTAAGTTATTATTTATCATTTAATAACAATATATTGTTTTGGCAAGACGTTACGCTCCCATGTAGTACCTATACTTCATAAAACTGAAAGGCCGATTCTGTTGCGTATTTCTGAGGTCATGTTTGGGCTCTTTTAGGTCTTGGCTTATTCTTTATCGCTCATAAGACTCGAGCAAACGTAGTTTAGTCTACAACACTACAGGCAGTACAGTCAATGTCTTGTTATGAGTGTTCGGACACTAGCGGACACTGAGTGCACGGCGTGTAGAGTTGTAGCCTTTTGGGGTATGGGTCGTATCTTAAGACCCACTATCTTGATTGAAAGTCAAAGACACCAGAGGACTAAAGTATATTCATAATTATAAGTTACAATAGCTTTTTGCATAGACCGACACATCAGGTCCAGAACGCGTGTGTTGAGCAAGTGTAATGTAAGTAATTGCGCTACATCCGCCGCACAGATAATATAATATAAAACTAGTGTTGTGACACAATCCGCCACAATTATAAAACTAGTGTTGTGACACAATCCGCCACAGCCTAAACTAAGTTTTAGGTGACAAACTCCGTTTCTACGGCACAAGTAAATAATGCACTTGATTCTGCATTCACCCGTGTTTCCGTAGGAGTCTATACTAGATATTAATCTAGGTCATGATCTATTTAAGTGCTAAGTTTCATTGAAATCTGTATAACCGTTAATGCGTGAAAAGTAACAAACATACGTTCATCCATTTCCACAAATATACACATTAAATAGTAGCACAATTTTACAATCCATAAGTTGTATTTTAATTTATCATACTATAGGTATATATTATTTGATATACCTACAGATCTCAAACGCTTCTTCTTCCATTGCTCGATTTGGGAAAGACGCCAGACATATCGTTCGTTCATGTTGTGTCATAATAAACTAGCTTCCTCCATACCTTCCGCAGGCCCAAGCCTGCGGAAGGTATGGAGTATGTAACTATCTCCATATTTTTCATCACGATTGCCTAGCGGTTTGGCCGTGAAGGCGTAACAGACAGACGAGTTACTTTCGCATTTATAAGATTAGTATGGATAATTCTTCTAATAATGTAATAAACATAACATAATAATTTATACTGTAAATTGAAATCATATACTTTGCGCACCATTTTTATATTTTTGAGATTTTTTACTTTACTACTTACTTGTTGATGATAACTTAAGTTACGGCCGTCACCTACTGGTGGCACGGCACGACAAGTGATTTTAGTAAGCGCAAATGATTTGAGATACGAAACAATAGTTTATAATGGTTAGCATTCACATTTCGGGATGCCGCGGCATGCCAGAACCTACCGAAATAGCCTGCTTTGGCAGCAACCACAATCGCAGCTTTGCTGTGACGTATTAATGAAATGTGGGTGTTTACAATGTTAAATTAGATTCAAAATAATCAGTAAGTATTACAATAATCCCTTGTCGTGCCTTGCTGCCTGTGGGTGCAGGGCCTTATACATATACATCCCAGTCAAATTATACTAATCTAGGTAAAAGCTTGCTTTTGTTTGGCGGCAGCATTTTATTTTGCTTGGTAACCTTTTCTATAATGAAAATGTAACAAATATCATTTTTTTGTGTTTGTGTTCCTTGTCGCGTCATGTTTATTGCAAATGAACATATTTTCTTTTTTCTAAACATTATAACTAGTAAAATATAAATATTATCTACTTGATTTATATCCATCGTATAGTTTGGTAGGTAGGTATTTACTTATAAGTTTTCAATTATAATAAAATAAAAGATTTAGAGTATTATTCTGCATTTTGTTTTGATACTAGCTGGCGCCCGCGGCTACGCCCGCGTTATTTAAAAAAAAAATATACTTATAAACAATATTCTATGTGTTATTCTAGATTATAATACCTCTGTGCCAAATTTCATCAAGATCCGTCCAGCCATTTTGACGTGAAAGAGTAACAAACATCCATAAATCAATCCATTCAGCCTCACAACATTCACATTTTGTAATTATAAATATTAGTAGAAAGTAGGATAGCTGGCGCCCGCGGCTTCGCCCGGGTGATATCGTGAAAAAACTATCTTATGTCATGTGTTATTTCAGACTAAAATCTACTTCTGTGCCAAATTTTATCAAGATCCGTTTTGACGTGAAAGAGTAGGTAACAAACATCCATACATACCTACATCCATCCTCACAAACATTCGCATTTATAATATTAAATAGTAGGTAGTAGGATTTTATTCGTTTCACTAGCGTTCCCATAGTAACCTATCTATCATATTCATATATCCTTTCTGATAGGTTTTTAGATTCATGATGATCGGTTGTGTAGTAAAGTCACATTGAGCAGGGGGGTAGCTACCGCTATATAAATACCGCTAAATAAAGTAAACTCGGCAGACTGACGAGAATTTTTGTAGGTATACTCATTGGCTAAAATTGGTTTTCAGTATTAAATTTCGTAAAAAATACTTAGAATAGGAGATCAGGGAACTTGCCAGTAAGTAGGTAAGAAAAGCTTAGAAGGAAAACCTGCTTGTAATTGAAAAAAAAACATCTATTTCCCACATTGGATGTAGGTATACATGAATACTTTATAACAATATATTCATCTAGACCGTGAAATTTCGCTTATTAATTGTGAAACGGCGTATACCGTACCTACCTAGCTGTTGACATGTAATATACATAGGTAACTAGCTGGCGCCGAGGCTTCGCCCGCGTGATATCGTAAAAAAGTATCCTATGTGTTATTCCAGACCATAATCTACCTTTATGCCAAATTTCATTACGATTCCTTCAGCGGTTTTGACGTGAAAGAGTAACAAACATACATCCATACATTCTCACAAACATTCGCATTTATAATATTAGTAGGTATACATTCGTAAACATAAACAATTTATGTAAAAGGGGGATGCCAAGCCGCCATAGTGACTTAGGCCCTGACTGCCCACAAGTAACATTGAATGTTAATATTAGTATGCCCCTCAAATAATAATTATATTGATATAAGAAAATAATTAAAAAATGTTGTAGTTTCCAAACATTATGGGTTTTTTATGTGCCCTACACAAGTATTGAAAACTCTTCCTACATAACATATTAAAACTATTTAAATACTACAGATAGTTGAAACTAAAACAATATATTAATAGAAAACATTTAATTCATCAAAAACTAAAACATTCTCAAAAAATTGAGCAGGAGGAAAAATATTAGTATGACACAGACAGGCTGCAAAAAAAATTATATAATGTTAGCCTTTTAACATTTCAGAGCAATCTTACTGCATTTAATAGGATTCTAAAAATAGTATAGTTTGTTATCTTAACCTGTTGTGGTGCAATTTGATATGCAATCACATTCCTTATTTGGTCAACCGTTGTCATGTATCAATGTTCAGCGAATGTGAACTTTGCCTTAAAAGAGAGGTGCCACAGCTAATAGAGATATGAATGTGGACAACAATAGGGTCTGTTGAGTGTTGGCTTGTTGGCTGCCTGATTTTATTCCATGCTCTGGTCCAACATGCATAGCACACCAAACTATCACTGTCTTGTAACTGACTGGAAGAGAAAAAACATGCATGTATGAATAGGTATTTTATTTTGAGTCATATTTGCATATTATTACAGTTGTAAAACTTATTATAGTTACCTGTTGATGTCCAACTCTTTTTACGAGAGATCGAACTTCGACGATTTCCAAAGGGTGTCTTCGCAATCTTGATATGTTGAAATTACTATTTATTTACACAGCGTACATATCCACTTGCAACAGTTCGCAGTGAAGAACTCGAACCACATTGTATGCCGGGGTCTTCGATAGGTACTGACATCAGATCCAAGTTATCGTGGGAGTTGTCATTATCAGCAAGAGCGGAATCCATATTCAAGCCGTGGTCGTCAGGTATAGGATAATCACCAGTCAGTATTAATGGTCAGAAACGTCGATTTTAATAGAAAAATAAACGCAGCAAATCACTATGATGCCAATGTAAACAAAGTAATGAAATGACATTTCTACTATTTACTATTGTCAACTGATAAGTTTCAGTGTTGCCATTGCACAAAAAAGTATCGATCGATGCATTATGTAGATCATTTTAAAATCATCATAATATATTTTTTAAGTTGATTACAAATCTAAACGTATTAACATCAAATGCATTGGGACTTCTAAAAACAAAAGGACGAACAAATAAAGTAAAATATGTGTAAATGTCAAATCAATGTTTAGCAACAAATCTTTATTTTTTCCCGGATATTAAATTGGCAACCTAGCAAATGGGCGTTTTTCAAAAAAGATGTACACGTGACGAACCGGAACCGATTTTTGTGTTATTTAAATTTTGCTGTAAATTCTTATCTCATTTGATTAAATATACCCTTAAAAAGTAAAAAATAAAATAATACATCAGTATTACGCAAAACAACGTGGCAATATTTATTTTTATGCAAGGGTTCACAGGAACGTGCTCCGGTTCGTCACAAAGGAAAAGTGTAAAAAAAATGCAAAATATGAGTTGTTATGAAAATTTATTTTTAATATTTATTTAATAAACCTTCAAATCTTTGAACTTAACCATCTAAACATAGATAAATCACTATAATAATCGCTTAGCAATCATTTTAATTTCGAGATCGTAACGGGCGGAACTTTTGACCATTAAAACTTTACATTTCTTCCTACTACTTAAAATGAAATTGAACGAGATTACAAATAATATAAACAACAAATTGAGGGTCAACTACAACTATGTAAATATTATCAAATAACTAAATATTTCTTAAATAGGATAGGTTTATTGTCTCGGTAAAATATGGGACAGTGACTATCTGGAATTCTATGTGACTAACTAGAAAAAATTAAGCAAAGTATACACGGAGTAATATTTGGTCGAACATTTTTATTTTAAGTCTATTAATAATCTTAAGTAAAAACAGGTTATTACTAAAATCTTAAGGTACTTAACTACTTACACAGTCTATCGTTTCACAGTCTATTTATTTTGAACATTATTTGTACTTTTTATATTTTATTAATATTTACTCATTTTTAAATCCTTATTTCCATTCCAAATAGCAATTGCCCGCACGAGTCACGACCAAGCAATCAAAATTAAATTAATGCAAAAAAAATATTCAGTTGTTATTCTAATTGTAGCTATTTGGAATGTAGTAAGTTATCGCTTAAGGTTAAACTACTGGTTGTAAGGTCTTTGGCATGTAGGTTCCTTAGGGAATGTAGGGGAGCACTAAGAGAGGATTTTCCGAAATTCGTATTTTCGTATTCGTAATTCGTATTAGCATATTTTTTTCATTCAAATTGGTTTAACCGTTCTGAAGATTAGCGGTAACAAACATCCAAATATTTGCAATGTAACATTTTTTTAAATGTTAGTATGATTATTTATTTTTTTCTTATATCAAATGTAACCCCAGCCTAATAGTTCCGGTGCGTCACAAAATGTTTCCGGGTATACAATACGTGACGATCCCGATGTGACGAATTCATACCTACAAAACTTCTAACAATAATTCAAGCTGTTGTATTCACTTTATGACTACTTCTGACTTGTTTTACAATAAGTTATAAATAGAAATATCATTGTGTTATGGCAAATGACTTGAAAATTTGCTACTACCTCATAAAATCCTGTTACTAGCTGGAACTCCAATTCTGCACCATCGTAACGCGCCCGCTTTAGTCACAGATTTTGTTGACACAGAGGTTTGTTTCAAAATGGCGGTTGACACCACAGACAAGATAAATGTTGCCAGAAATGAAAAATAAGAATATTTTAGGGTAATATTGCGTTGAAGTATTGAAAAAATTATCGTGACGTATACCGGAATTCCGGTTCTGACATATTCCTAGGACAACAATAAATATAGTATTTTGAATTATTAAAACCCAAATTCGAAATTAAAAGCTCGAAATTGTATTTATGAGTTCAACATACGTCTACTGAGCCTAAAACAGTGACTCCATTTAATTTAGCTAATCTTACCTGAGACTTGAAAGTTCCAAACATGCAGGTGGGACACGAATATTTTACACGTTTTTTAATGTTAATTTTATGATATTTTAATAACAGTGATAATTGGGTTGCATATTTTAGGCAATTTTATAACTTAAACATGTAACTATTAAATAAATATGCAGTTTATTTGAGTACGGTGCATACAAAAATTATAAAAAATTGCTAAAGTGAGGGGACACCCCAAATTCGCTATGTACACCTTTTTTGAAAAACGCCCAAATGGCTGTTTATTTTGTTGCATCGTTTCAATATTTATTTTTTATTAAGAAATGTTACTAACGAGTATCGCTTCCTGAATAGAAGAGTTAATAACGTAAAATTTCCATATTTTTTTTGGGCATTGCTGGGCCTAATATTGGCATTCCCCTTAAAGGATTTTGTAAAAGATCATATAAATAAAACAAATTGTTTAAGCTTTCATGGATATTTTAAGCATTGCGCGGCCGCCTGTTTTTATAACCATACCATTACTTCGATTCTATTGATTGTTCAACTTGCTACGCTATTCCTTATCGCAATGTATGTTATTCTACACAACGACGCGCAAACGCACACATCCTCACGTATGCACTGCAGCACGAAACATTGCAAGTAAGAACTGTCAAAAAGCTTTATATCTCTTTCGCACGATTCTCGTTGTTGCTGCTCATAACGCGTTCAAGGTCAAAGTGTGGTAGCCTGATGTGCAGGCGTCTGTACAATTACATAATTTTTTGGAAATTAAATAAATTGGAAGTCCCTTTAATAATTTAATTGAAATTTAATATCATTTCGGAAATGTAGTTTTAAGAATAGTTTCTACGCGTATCTTTACTTCAAAGGACTTAAGTTTTGTTTTAAATTTTATTTCTTCTTTCAATTGATTATAATCTTTGACAAAAAATAATTTTAAACCATAAACTGTGTAAATTTTGCGACCATCTTGTTGTGTAAACCAAAGGAAATACAACTAATTCAATCAAACTTACTAAGTTACCATAAGAATACGGAAATACTAGCCGACGACGGTTAAAAAGTCAATCTTAAAGCCTAGTTGTAATTAAATAGGTGTTTTGTGTTAACTTCTGTTGGTATACGATAACGGATCAATCCGTGTAATCGATACAAAGCTACTGGAACGAGCATGAAGGCATCCCTTTAATTAAACATGGCGTCTGTCAGTGTCATGCAAACAGAAGTGTGGACAGACCCGAAATTGGCACAAAACGGAACTAGTGCCACTGCCACACGAAAAAAAAAAAAGTGCGAACAGACATAGACAGCGAGAAGGGAAGTACCTCTAAAACTGTTCTATGAGATATGTGAACCATAAACGTAAGGTTGAAATATTAACTTGTCTTGATTTCTTGAAGATTACCCGACCTGCCACAGACTCAAAATGAAACTACACTATCTATTGCATTGCTCGACGCTAAAAATCGAACTATTTCTTCTTCGCGTTCCCAAATCTAATTCCGACGCCACAATCCGGCGCATCCATCTAATCTAGGTATCTATTGTGCCATGTATTGTCCAACAGCCACACTAGTTCTGGTCATAGACTACTCAGGGTTCCCAACTTAGGGGTTTTCCCCCCAGATTTAGGGGGTAAAAAAGTGTGATGGGATTTTTTTAGGGGTCTGAAATGTTTAGGGGTATTTTCAGGGATATATTTGACTCTTTAATATTTTCAAATTGATAATATTAATATTTATTTCTTGACCTAGCGACTTACACATGTGTGATAACATGTATGATTTCAAAAAAGCAGAACTTTCAGATAAAGACTATATAGTTTTATAGATTAAATAACTTCTAACAAAAAAACTTTTGAAACATATTACAGCATATTATTTCTTTATCATTATGAATTTATATCTTTAAATTTTTTACGGGGAAAACTCAATAATTAAGGCGATTTTAGGGTATTTTGACATAAATTTAGGGATAAATATTTTTGAGAGTTGGTAACAAGTGAGCACTGCTAGCTCGAGTGCGTTGCAGCTGGCAGAGAAACTGTTCTTCTTTCTGTATGTGGGATATTGTGTTGTTGGCTTCAAAGTTTACAGAAACTCACCCATGTTTTTGATATCGAAGAATGAATTTCATGATACTATCGGATTGCGGAACACGCCGTAATTTGCCGGTAATCTTTGGACGTACTGTACTGTGTTGAATAGTTTGTAGTTGTCGTTCTCGTGGTGTATTTCTTGTAACGAAATTGGTTTAGTAAAATATTTATTCTTATATTATTGTGCCGTATGTTTGAGTACTAAGTTAAATTTTGTAAAAAATATTCATCAGTAAGAAGAAATGAAAAAACATTGAATTATAAGTTAATGAAAAGAATGTGTTATTAATCTGTTGGTCAGTGGGTAGTCTTAGTTTTGAGGATGTTTGACTCGGGAGTTCTTAAAAAGTATCTTGGGAAGTTACTGGTCATAATCTTTTTCTTGTCAAAAATTGGATTTGCTGTCAGAATGAACATAAAAGCATTGTTGAATGATATCTTCGGCAGTTGGTATTGTCAGCATGTGTTGGTCGAATTCATGAATACATGATGTTTCTTGTAAATTTGTTGGCTCCAATTGATCTGTTTTAGTTAAAAGGTGGTAATCTGAGCTTTTAAACTCTTGTGTACTTAAAGTATGAAGTTGTACATCATGGCTACAAGTTTCAAATTGATCCTGATTGATTTTGTATCTCTGGTATAGATATCCAAAATATACAAACACGAAATTAAGGCTCAGTCAAGGCTGCATTTTTGGTCTTTGGTGTTGAGGTGGAGAATTCACTCACTGTTTCAATTGCGATTAGATATTGCGAAAGAAAGAGAATGTGATTACAAATCTAAGCTAGTTTATTATTTCATAGAACATTTCTATAGGTGACAAGTTTCTAAATACATAAAGAAAAAAATACTCAACAAATTTTAGATCTTTTTCCTAAAATTATTGAAAACATTTATTTTCATTGTATCTTTTAGCTTCACTACGGGAACTTTTCTACCTTTTATTAATCTTAGTCAACATTTGGTAAATACTGTAGGTATAAAATTGGGGTTCAAGTCATCAGATTCAGTATCTCGGTAGATAAGGTAAGAGTGACATTGGGGTCACAACTTTCTCCTAAGAATTTGTAGTTTGTTGCTTATTTTTTTTAAATCTCAGGTTTTTTTATATCACGTCTGGACTATGGTACTATAAAGAAAAAGCTATATTTTTTTGATGTCATAATTGAGATTGAGTCCTCAAACGGATGATAATCTTCATAAATCACGCTTTTTGTTCTTGCAAATGTTTGTATTTGCCTTCTGTGATCTTGAGGGGCTGTTGATATAGTTGCTGTGCCTACTTTCATGACTAGCTCTTTGCTGTGGTAAAATGGTCCATTCGTCAGGATGTCACAATTGACATAAAACAGACCCATTTGGCAAGTATTTCAGTCCTTGTATATCAACCACAACTGGATCACCTTTTTTCTTACTTGGTCTTGTAGACATGAAGTTGGATTCTAGTTCTTCATAATAAAAAAAGAAGTCATAGTGGATTGATTTTACATTGTAGGGTTTTCTTGGTCGAGCTTTCTGCATTCAAGCTACTTAGTCACTCTGTGTATAAATGGGGGGTTCAAATCAAGAAAAGACAGTTGAGACAATGATCTGTACCTGTGATTTATTTGCGATTTAATATTATCTATAAAAAATTGTCTGTATGTGGTTTTTAGATCCATATCCGAATTTAGCATTTTTCAGATCATCTATAAATTGTTGAGAAATCCAACTCTCGAAAATGTTGATCTATGTGTAAGTGTACCTACTGTGTACGTATGTATAGAGGGGTGATGAGTCATGTAATTAAAACGACTGTTCCGGCGAGCGCTAGTAATCATTTATTTCGATGTAATATTTATTTGCTTACGCACATACTTATTCCCCCCTTTTAAAAAAATAATAATCTCTAATACGCTTTATAGTACGCTTACATTACCTATCTTTGAAAATGGCTTACTGATATTGTTTTGGATATTTTAGCTAATTCTTGGTTTAGTCGAGTGATGAATTTAACAAATTTTGCGAGATATGTATTTTTTTATTATATGGTCTTTATTTCAAATAAATAAATATCTTGGGACAACTCACACACGGCTATCTGATCCCAAGCTTAGCAGAGCTTGTGTAATGGTAACCAGACAACTGATATACATACTTATGGGTGATTCTACAAAAGTTGGGTAACTCTTAAGGATATTTTGTTTACTACAGTTATTAAATCAAATCTCTACAAAATCGGGTGTTTATGATAGCTAATCTAATGAATATATTGTTCCAAATCGGGCCAGTCACTTTTTTAAGTAGATTGTGAGATATTTAAAAAAAACAGAATTTGACTGCCAGGGAACTGACGAGGGTAACATAGTACTGATAAAAAACACAATTTCTTAAGAATTATAATGAAATTTAATAGAACTTAGTGCAAGTCTCTTAGGATTTAATAATGGCACATATTTTTAGGTACTTATTAAAATCATAAAAGCAATTAAAAATAATAATTAATACTTGGAGAAAATACGATCTTAGTCTTCTAAACAGCCTTAGTATTATTTTGAGGTAATTTTACATAACATATGTATTTTTCTATTTATTGTTTACCTATTTCTAAAAGCTGTTGATTCTCCTATTTATAAATGAATAAATCAAGTAATTATAATGAGCTTTGCACCAGAAAACTAGAAATAATTATTCGAAAACGTCTTTTTCCTTAAATTGGTAAATAACTCTATTCCCTTTAGTTATGAGGTTGGGTATGGGTAGTTGTTTTTATTATTTGATCTACTGGAACATCTGACACATCTCTTTCATCCAATTTAAAACAGTGTGCCATTCTGGTTCCTACTTTTGACGAAAGTAACTCTCAATTCACCGTCTTCATCATCAAACAAAGAGCAAATCGCCAATTTTTTTTCTGGTGGGAAATCATCAAATAACTTCCTCCGCTCTGGGCGTAGCGGGGCGGAGTGTCAGACTTGTACTGACTAAAACCCACTTATGTTCCTTCTATTGCCCTTTACGTTCCGGGGCCGCGGTATCTCTTTCGAACAACCCCGGCAGGCGAAGGCCCTGGCAGGCAACTCTGCTTTGCTGACATCTCTTTGAGGCGCGCGTGAAACACTAACGCGCCTTCGACACGGCCTGTCGTCAATAGACGGACGTACAGTGAGCTACCCATTGCTCACTGTCCACAGGCCCGCATTTACGGTTGCCGGGAGTCGTCTCGTGGCGCCCGACGACCGGGGCGTCTCCCGCGACGGCTAGGTTGGTTTGAGATTCTCTCCCTCAAACACCCGGCCACCTCCTTTGCTAGCATGACTGCTTCGCAGAAGGAGGTGACCGCTTCCCATTCCCTCTCGCTCCGGACCATGGACTGAATCAGGGCCAGGCGGGAGCGGAGGGCGAGAGATCGCCGCCGCCAATCGCCTCTACAAGGGCACGGCGGCGCTCTGCCCAAGCTGGGCAGGCCGCCACTGTGTGCTCCACCGTGTCCTCCGGGCAATCGTCACAATGGTGACACCCGGGCGTTTCCTCCCGCTCGATAATGTGCAGGAACCTCCCGAAACTTCCGTGTCCGGTGAGGACCTGCGTCAGGCGGTAGGTGAGGACACCATGACGCCTCTCCAGCCACTCCTCAAAGAGGGGACGTACCGCCACTATTGTGGCGTGCCCTGATCCATATGTACCATGGCATCGGTTTTGGATAAAGACTCTTTTTATTGATTAATATAATGATGTTTTTGTTTTTCTTTGAATTCCGCTAATATAATGGGGTCACTTTTAATTTTGGCCAAGCGAGCCTTTTCGGTTTCTCTCTTTTTTTAGTATATTTTCTACTAGTTAATTTGTTTTTAATGTGCCGCATGATGTTTTAAACTAAAATATGTAATAGAAATGCTTATACATGGTAGCAATTAACATGAAAGTGCTCTAAAACAAATAAAACATCCAGTACCCTGGAAACACGTCAGTCCTCTGGCGCAATATCTGACAAAAGACTGACGCCAACGGACTGACAAATAAGACATAAATTTGAGATCATAATCAGAACTAATGTTTTTTTGGTAGTTTCGAATATCAACCAACTACATTTTGAACACACAACGTGCGCACGAACCGCGCATGTACCTACTCACATCTGTTTCCGAGATGCGCGCGAACGGATCGCTCAGTCTGCAAAAGAACACGCAAAGGAATGGATCGTGACGACCAATTGCGGGCTCTGATGATAGTCAGTGCTTCATTATTTATAGTGAATCATGTGATAAAACGCAGAAGACATCGACGTTGGTGGCGTACAGAGTTGTATAGTCAGAGAGCTGGTGCAAAACTAATGGCCGATATGAGATTAACTGGACAATTTCTTAAGGATGAGTCCAACGACATTTGAAGATCTACTCAGATTAGTCGGACCAAGAATTTTTCGGAATCGCACACAGTTAAGGGCTCCAATTTCAATCCAAGACAGACTGGCAATAACACTTCGTTTTTTAGCTAGTGGTGACTCTTACACAAGTTTACAGTATACCTTCAGAGTATCAAAACAAGCCATAAGTGGCATTATTACAGAAGTATGCTCCGCCATAATTGAGGAATTAAAAGATTATATCAAGGTAAGTTTTATTCTTAATAAGTCAATTAAAGAACAGTATTATCACATCAAATCATTAAAGTCGTCATAGGATTGGTTAGATTCTAGTGACGTTACAGACGATGGCTGTTGGTTCATATATTCTTCGTTCCTTGCCGTGGTATAGCCATAGCGTCCGGCTTGATTTGTATCTGGAGTTTGCGCGGAAGGCGAGGGACGATTAAATCCGGAAGTTCCAGGACGATTAACATATCCGGTCAGATCCACATAATCTTGTCCTTTCTTCTGTGATGCATAATAGGATTCTTGGTATGAACTGGGGTAGTTATCCTGCTGTCGATATGATGATTCATAATAACCTCTGTCAGCCTTCATCAAAATTTCAAAAATTCCATGTTCGACCGAATTCCTGGTTTGAAGGGAATAAGTATTCATTTTAGCTGATATATAGGAAGCGAAAGTTGTAGTTAAATCTGGAGCGCCTGAATTTCCCAACTTATTGGCAGTAGTTTGTAATATGCCCACTACATCGGCCAGTACACTGCTGCTTTCATCTTTTTTTGCTTGTTTAGCTCGCGTAGGTTCATACCGTGTACGTGGAGTAGCAAATTCGTTCTGCAGATTTTCTTCATTAATCGGTTGTTGAACCGCCTCCTGAAAAACATAAAAATAATTTATAACTGTAGGTCCCATCTCTTGATATAAACTACTAGATAGTAGATATAACTCTCCAGGAAGGTAGGTATCGTGGCACCGATGGACAAATGTCGAAACGACTAAATATTTAGTTCGTTTTTTAGTCTAGTTCAATATAGCTAGCAATAAAATCAAGAGATGCTCACTATAATGGCACCTCAAAAATTGTCACCAGCGAGTGTTGGGCTACTAAGTACAATGACTGTCTCGTAGCCATAAATTAAATAAAAGTTTTTTGTTTTAGCTTCCAACGACAGAAGAAACTTGGTTGAACATAAGCAAACAGTTTGAAGAGAAGTGGAATTTTCCACACTGTTTAGGGGCACTGGACGGAAAACATGTTGTGCTTGAGGCACCTATCAAAAGTGGAACTGAATTCTACAACTATAAAAACTTCTTTAGCATCGTTCTTTTTGCTTTGGTTGACGCCGATTATAATTTTCTATTTGTAGATGTGGCATGCCAAGGAAGGATTTCAGATGGTGGCATCTTTAAAGATACAAAACTCTGTGAAATGATAGAAGATCGTACAATAAACCTTCCATCACCGGATTCACTCCCACGGAGACATATTCCAATACCATATTTCTTTGTGGGTGATAGTGCCTTTGCTTTAAGTGAAAATCTGATGAAACCATATGCTGGGGCACATCCAAAAGGCACTTCAAAGAGAGTATTCAACTACAGGCTAAGCAGAGCCAGAAGAACTGTTGAAAATGCATTTGGTATCATATCGTCTGTCTTTAGAGTTCTCAGAAAACCAATGCTTTTACAGCCTGATAAAGCTGAGCTAGTCGTTATGGCAATTGTCCTTTTACATAATTATTTGAGACGTCACTCTAGAAATACATATATGAATGACACTGAAGATGAAGTTACGAATGAAGACACACGTAGGCAATATAATGAAGATATGAGATCACTACTACCTATGAGAAATATTCCTCGACGATCGCCTGCACATTTGAATGCGTTAAGAGATGAGCTCTCCGATTATTTTATGAAAGAAGGGAAGGTTCATTGGCAAGACAGATGTTCGTAAAAGAATCAATCCAGTTTTACTTACCGTGTTCGTTCTCTTTCTCGGTTTGTTACGGTTGTCCAAGAACTTCAAAGAATCAAAGGCAAACCATCGACTTTTGTATGTCTCCGAGGCACCTGAAAAATAAAATAATAATCATGAAAAAAATTAAATAAAAAACATAATTCAGTCAGTTTTAAACATAGTTGTTTTTAAGTAAACTTGACTAATAATAATTAATAATATTTAATAATTAATTTGTGATTTCAATCCATTAAAATATTGTAGTTGTTGTCAAAGTTGTCATTTTGTAGAGAAAAAAGCCAATTTCAATATTAGTCGGCTGTGCCAATTTACATTTCAATACACAAACATTTTTGCGGTTTCCAACCTACGATTGTACTAAGAATAAAGTATATGAATAAATAATAAATAGTAAATTATTATTATTTATTTACCTTTTCCTGTTCCTTTCGATTTCTTTTCCTTCGCTTTTTCACGACGGTAGGATGATAAAATACTAATCATTTTACTGTAACATTTTTCTTGTGTTGTTTCCATCAAATTAGCAATTTCCATCCATGCATCCTCTTTAAAATGTTTTTTTATAAAAATTCTCATGTTGTGGATTCCACAAAATTTCCTTTGATCTGTACACTTCAATTAATTGAAGCACTTTTTCTTCACTCCACGTAAATGTAACCGCCTCCTCCGCCGCAGTAGCGTCGTCTTGTTCCATGTTCGCGCGCGTCTAGCCGTACACACCACACAACCTGTCCACACTGACGCTCCGCGCATACTGCGCGCCTCTTTGTGTTCGGGGAAAAAACCGACAAATTTCGGGTCGCTACGCGCAAGAGTTGCAACAATCTGTTCGTGCGCGTAGTAGACGCGGTTCGTGCGCGCAAGGCGTCTACACTATGGGAATTCTGTTACTTTACATGATACATTGCAGCAATGTGGACGTCAAATTCTTGCATTGCATGTTGCATTACATGTTACATTGCACCAATGTGTACCCGGCTTTATGTTTAGAAAGTTGCAGTATACATTACTATGTACATCACAGTTAGTAAATTAGTAAGTTTTCTTGAATCAATGATAATTTTTAATAGATAGTTTGTTGATTGCTGGTTTTAGGGATTGTGACATGCCAAAGGACTGACGTTTGAAGCATTTATTGTGGTTTTTTATTAACTTGTATTTAGAAGAAATGGCTAAAATTGGGTGGCCATATAAAGGACTTTTAATTGTTTGAAAATAAAATGTTATATCAATAAAATATAATAATACTTTGTATCTATTGGCTGATGACATCGAGTTACCCAATTTTTGTATATTCGCCCTTATATAATTTATAAATACATACATATTATAGATAAATCACACCCAGACACAGAACAAACAATCATGCTCATCACACAAAGTTTGTCCTGGGTGGGAATCGAACCCACGACCTCCGGCTCAGCAGTCAGGGACCACTAGACCAACAGGCCCGTCAAATAAATAGTAACTTAGATATGTTTCGGTCATGACCGTTACCAAATAATAAACTGCTCCTGAAATAAAACTGAACTTAGTATTAGACTTTTTTGGTGTGTATGGGTTAATTAATTGTGCTGTATAGCAATCTAACACAAAAACACAGTTGTGTGCGAAATACTGCCATAGTAATTTGTAAAAAATTGTCACGATCGTTACTTGTTACGAAAATGCTATATTTATTTTGTGTATATCAATTAAACAACTAGTAATCGATCTAGAATTACCATACCAACCTTAACTTAAATGCCTGTGTGTTAAAAGCATAACAAAATCTATTTAATTATTTTAAGAAACATAGAAAAACTATAAAAAGCTATTAAAATATTTCGAGACCAACCAGTAACGGTCCTGACATAGTAAAGTTGTGGATGTACAACAATCATGTTTTACAATATTAAAGTTGTCTTTTTAATTTTTAAGTCCTCCGACTTATGCTGCTAAGACACATGATATAAAATCAACAATTATAATAATGACGAATCAACCAATAATTAAGTGTATTTTTAACAACAATAATGCACGTTTTTGAACCTAAAAACGAACTAAGTAATTGAAAAAGGAACTACATAATTAAACCTATAACAAGTTACAGTTTCTATAAAAATAATGACATTCTCATAGATACCTACTGTCTTCTCGATTTCTTTATACGTTTAAATCGCAAGCTTAAAAATTACTAACATATAGAAAGTAGCACTTAAATTTAATAAGATACTTCAAAATGGCACAATAATTGTTTGTTCTTAAAATCTATAACCTGTTGCGTTATAGATTTTAAGAACAAACAATTATTGTGCCATTTTGAAGTATCTCTTCTTTAAGATCTATTAAATAACAGTTGAGTACTTTTCATTTTTTTTGTCCGTGACGAAAATGTTATAACTAATTTGTTGTATCGAAATTGTAACCTTGTTACGAAAAAGTAATTATTAAGCTTTATCCACGGTGTTCAATATTTTTGTGTCTTCTTAATTATTTATGTATTATATTATCATTACACAGGACGTGATGTGTGCAGTAGTGGATTACTTAATCATTTTAAATAAAGTACTAACAATAAAAAGAATGCGAAATATATTTTTTTTATTATTAGAATAAGGTAGGTAACATAACAAAATAAAATAAAGTTCAATTCCTTAAAAATACACAGATTTTCATCATTAAACAAAACATAAACTTTGGGTTTGTCACAAATTTAAAGCAACTCGGTAACTTTAAAGCGAAATATTAAAATGTTTTATTAGAATCAGACAAGTAATATAACAAAATAAAATAAAGGTTACTACTTAAAAATACACAAGATCTTCATCATTCATCAAAACATAAACTTTGGGATTCTCACGAATTTGAAGCAATTTAGTCACTTTAACTAGTGAAAGATAAGGCACTATACGTCTTTGTCTTGACGCTTTGGTACAGTAAATGTGGGAGTTTTGCCTGAGTAATCAGTTCTGTAAAAAATTGTGGAGTACATTCTTGACTCAATATCAATATGTTCTACTACACCAACAAAATACTTCCAATTTTTTTTAATAAAATATCGAACCAAGACTGTATCGTCAATGTCAGTCTTCGTGTTGGATGTCATCTTTCACTTCGTAATTCTTTTCACTTTTATCTTCATCATGTTCTGTCATAACAAAGTCTTCATCAGTGGCTTTCATGTGGTTAACCTCCTCACTACAGGAACCACTTTTTATGTCAGATTCAATTCATATTCGGGATTTAAGGTGATTAGGGGTTACTTTTAGGAGCTCGTGGCTAAATAATAGCAGCCGCTCGGGTCGATCTATAGGTTAAGCCGCGCTTGCCTAGGTTGGTCTGTGGATGGGTGACCACCCGTTAAATACCGAGTTTCCTCCGTGCCTCGGAAAGCACGTTAAGCCGTTGGTCCCGGCTGTCATTTATAGATCTTTGACAGTCGTAACAGGTAGTCAGTGTCCTGAAAGTCTGACAACCAGTCTTACCAAGGGGTATCGTATTACCCAGTACTAACTGGGTTGTGGAGGTCAGATAGGCAGTCGCTCCATGTAAAATACTGATATTCAGCTGCATCCGGTTAGACTGGAAGCCGACCCCAACATAGTTGGGAAAAGGCTAGGCAGATGATGGAGGGGTTACTTTTTAACTGAAAAATTACTGAAAAAAATCTATTCCCGTAACAAAGAGTTTTCCTTATGTCCTGCCACTAGGACAGACTACTTATATTTTCAGGACTATTTTATGTTCTGCATACAAGACGATTACAGCCAATGTAAGTAGGATATTATTGTGTAATGAAATAAGATAAGCCCATAAAGTACTCAATTTTTTATTGAAAAGACATAATATTAAACTTTAAACTTAACTTCTTCGTTATTTATTTTGAACAGATAATATTTTTAGGTATAACATTACTTATTGAATTAAATTCTACACAAAATCAGTCTGAATAAGTCAGTCATCAATAGTTATAGAATCCTATCTAGCATACAAACAATAAAAATTGACGCCATTTGCGTAGCTATAATTGAAAAATAAGATAATTAAGCCTCTGAAAATAATTATGGATTATGAAAAGCTTCAAAACAGTTTCTCTGAGCCGTGAAACATAAAAACACAGCACATTTTTTGCAGGTAACTGTAGTTTTTTTATAACAACCCTCATTTCTGCATCTATTTTGCTTTGAACTGTGTTGTGGCATGTGATTAGCTTTTTTTTGACGAAAAGCTTTAGTTGGTAATGGAACTATAGTAGTCTTACGTTTCTTGTGCTTTGGTAAAAGTTCTTCAAACTCATCAGCAGGGTCATCTGTGTCTGTAGAATCTATGTTATCAGCAATTAACTTCTCACCAAGTTCCATCTTAAATTCACGTATGCCTATAACGTTTTTAACGCCTTTTTTCATCTCTCTTTGTTTGAACTGAAGGTATGAGTTAGCAACAGCCAAATCTATCATATGGGATATTACTCGTATTGTCCACTTCTTTGTTCTGTTACGTGAAGGGCATACAGCTAGCATTCTATCAACTAAATCTACACCCCCCATATTTTCGTTATATTCTTTGATAACTTCGGGGCGTCTTACACGTTCATACACTTTGTTTTTCTTCGACCATCTTTCACACTCATCTGCATGTCTATTAGATAAACACGTTGACAACATCACCACGGGCTTATTGTCCATCCAACGTGTCACTGCCATCTTGCCATCTACTCGTGTTTTTATTTCGCAATAACTTCGTTGCTTTTTCATGAAACTCTTATCTTCTTCCATCTTACAGTTTTTGGGCAATCGGTTTCTCATAATTGTTCCAGTCGCGTGAAAACCTTTATTCAATAATTCATCACACAGTTTGATAGTGGTAAAATAGCGATCAAAAAAGATGTGGTGACCAGGGACAAGTGCTTCGGTCAGCCGAAGAATAGCTGCTTCTCCGAGACCAAAACCCATCCGTCTAATTTCTGGAAAAGTTGTGTCTCCTTGATATATCTCGAAATCTATAACCATTCCCTGTGGCGTTGGTACTGGCGTGATTTAAATATACAGGGTGATTGGAAGATGGGTGCAAAGCTTTAAGGCGAAGATAGTACAGACAATTTAGAACCATTTAAGCCATGGTTGTCTTAGACGAAGTCTTACCAAATATTTTTAACCAAATTTTTAAGTTTTTTTTCGGAAATTCTCAAAATTTAATGTAAACTGCATAATTATGGCCAAATTGAATGATAAATGAATTCATTTTTTATTTATTTAATTAAAGTAATGTGTAAGCAATCAAGCAAAACATGTTTTAGGCTTCTGTGTCATTAGACATTTTTTTACAGACATTTAAAGATCAGAAAAAATAAAAAAATTGTACAATACGTCTTTTAAACCTTATTCAAAAAAAAAACGGAGGGTGCTTTTTTTGTTCAAACCTTTTTGAAGACATGCTTGATAATCGCTCTTTCTTTTGAGGTATCATTTATGCGGATATCTTACAAATTATTGAAATTAGGGCCTACAAACCAATTTGAGGGAGAATTTTTTTTATTTTAGGCAGACTAATTAAAACAACATTTGAATTAAAATTATTTATTTTTCATGTTCAAAATGACGGCCGTGATTCCTAATACAAGCACGGCCCCGTCTTCTAACTTCTGTAGTCGTTATTTTCAACATCATCTCCTGCTTCATTGTCTCAAACGCTGAATTTATTCTTTGTATCAATTCTTCTCTAGTGTTAATTTCTTTGTTGTTATACACCAGTTCCTTGGCCCGGCCCCACACGAAAAAGTCCAACGGGGTCAGATCTGGGGAGCGAGCGGGCCAAGGGATGGGTCCATCCCTGCCGATCCAGCTATCAGGAAAGCAATTGTTGAGGTGTTCCCTTACATTTAAAGTCCAATGCGCTGGACAGCCGTCTTGCTGAAAGATGACTGTTCGGTCTCTTTCGAAGATCGGGACACCTGATTCCTCTACCAGCAGTGGTAAATCAATTTGCAGAAATTGCAAATAATTTTCGCCATTCAATGGATCAGGCAAAAAGTGGGGCCCAATCAATGTTCTGCCAATTATTCCAGCCCATACATTCACAGAGAATTTCATCTGAAATGACACCTGCTTCTTAAAATGTGGATTGTTGTCTACGTCGGCCCATTCATGGATGTTGTGAAAGTTTGTAATACCTTCCCTTGAAAATTTACTTTCATCCGTCCACAAGATTGATTTCAGAAACCACGCATCTTCGATGTCTCTGTTGAGGAGGAAACGGCAGAACTGAATTCTTCTTTGAGGATCTTGCTCTACTAGACCTTGCACACTCCTGCCATGGAACGGATACTTATCATTTTGGTGCATTGTATGCCACACCTTCCATTGAGAAATGTTTAAATTTCGAGCTACTGCTCTAGTACTGGTAGTAGGTTCCGCTTGAAATGCTGCTAAAATGTCTTCGTCGACGGCAGTTTCGTGTCTGCCCGGGTTGACTCCAGGTTCCACGCGGTGAAACCCATCTTGGGCAAGACGACGAAACGTGTTGTAAAACACTCGGACATTCGGTATCCTGCGATTCGGATAGCGCTCTTGATACATCCGTCGCGCCAAAGATCCATTGCCGTCTGCTCTACCGTACATAAATACGATATCCGCATATTCTTGATTGGAAAAAGTAGCCATAGTCACTTAACAATTAAGAAAAACGGCGTAGGAGCGCACTAAACGTCAACTCAACACAATTAAGTCAAAAATCAACACGTGCAGGAGCGCGAGGCTACGACTGGACACGGTGAAACAAAAAAGTTCAAAACTAACGCAAACAACACGTGCAGGAACGCAAAGGGCTACAACTGAACACGGTAAATTGTGAATCAACACGACAACGTCCACTCACAAGGGCAGTAGTTTGACTAATAAGTAAAAGATGTAACGGCTTCATCACAGACCGACTGACCCTGACTAAAGAAAAACGACTTTGTTGCCTCAGTAACTAAGACCATTTTGCTGTAAAAACCAACTCTTTATCGCTTTTTGCTATTCATTGGGCGTTCTACCTGGAAATGCCGTCGCACCGCGCTCGGTGGCCATTGTTTAGAGAATCCCCTCAATGGGTTCCCCTCAATTGGTTCCTGCATGTGCCAAAAATTCTTAGAATTGAACAATGTTATCATTTCGAGCACATAAAGTATTCTTTTAAGCAAAAATTTTGTGTTTTGTTAGACTGCCTAAAATTTAAAATTTCTCCCTCGATTTGGTTTATAGGTCCTAATTTCAATAATTTGTAAGATATCCGCATAAATGATACCTCAAAAGAAAGAGCGATTATCAAGCATGTCTTCAAAAAGGTTTGAACAAAAAAAGCACCCTCCGTTTTTTTTTTAAATAAGGTTTAAAAGACGTATTGTACAAATTTTTTATTTATCTGAGCTTTAAATATCTGTAAAAAAAATGTATAATGACACAGAAGCCTAAAACATGTTTTGCTTGGTTGCTTACACATTACTTTAATTAAATAAATAAAAAATGAATTCATTTATCATTCAATTTGGCCATAATTATGCAGTTTACATTAAATTTTGAGAATTTCCGAAAAAAAACTTAAAAATTTGTTTAAAAAAATTTGGTAAGACTTCGTCTAAGACAACCATGGCTTAAATGGTCCTAAATTGTCTATACTATCTTCACCTTAAAGCTTTGCACCCATCTTCCAATCACCCTGTATATTTGAGTCGTATTCATTTATTGTTGTTTTGTTCGTAATATTATCGTTATCTTTTTTAGTTTCTATAACTTCCATCATTTCAAAATCAGTATTAAAATTTTGTAAATCTTCCACAATTGACTTTTCAGCCGGATGTTTTCTTTTATTTTCCCGATTTTTGTGGTATCTGTAAAAATAATAATTATTTAAAAGTTGATACTTCATGAGATGGCCAAACGAAAAAAAAAAAAAAACAGATATGGATGTTTAAGGTGACCGAGCGAAATTTGGCGGAAAAATTACTGGCAATACCTATCTCTACGTACGCTATATTATTATTATTTATTAGTTTACTAGTCTGTAAGTAGTTTTTATTTTTCTTTACTAGGAAAATATACTGGGCCCTAAGTTTTCGTTGTGACTGAGCGTCGTAAGTAAAGACGTAATAAAGGTACCGGATTGATAAGGTAAATGCAAGGCAGCCGGGTAAAGGCAAAGACGCGCCGCGCGGTGCTCCTTCCTACCTACCTACCTGATATCAAACATAATGTATACAATGCGTTCCAAATAATAATAGGATCGACGCAACGTAACGTCACTACCTGTCAATCGATCCTATTCTTATTTGGAACGCATTGTACGTCTCCATACAAAATTTAAATTCAACAACGTCTAAAATGAGAAGACTGATTCTAATGCAATCTTATATAATATATAATCAAGACATGAAATACTTTATTAATAATAGTTTAGTTTGAAAAAAAGCTTAAGTATTTTTAAATTATTATAGAAAACTCAAAATCACTAAGTTCGTAGAAACACTTAAAAATACCATTTTATATCAAACATGTGGTATTTTACTTGCTCTTTGTAGCGTGTAAAAGTACTTACGCCATAATAACCTGTAATTAATAGAATCCAATAGTTAAGCACTGATCTACACTCAGTCTAGTAAACGTAATAAATTACACCGCTTTATCGGTACCACAGTCTGTGTCTCCCTTTATATTATTGTACTCTTTGGTCTGTGCGTGCGTTCCTTCGGAAGCGCGCAGCTCAACTGACCTTAGAGTCTAAGGTCAGGTCGAGAGTCGAGTCCGTCTAAGGCTTAGACGGACTCGACTCTCGACCGACCGACTCGTGGTCGTACCTCTCTTTTTCACTCTTCGCGCACTCAGTTGTATTAAACATTGTCCATGAGCTCTTCCAGTCTAAACTTCTGAAGTGATGCGCCCCACTATTGCATTTTACGTACACAGGGCCGCGGATTTTAAACTGCGGTAGTGGGGCGCTTCTTCACTTCGTCGAATTATTGTCGAATAAAACACGTCGTAAAACTTACCTCTCCTCATCTTCAGTATCCTCAAAATTTGAATATAGTTCCTCTAATCGAATTCCTTCAGCAAAAGTAGCTATGCCTTGTAGTTTCACGACACATTTTAATTTTCTCCAATTCTCCGAAGGCACACTTTTTTCATCTCTTCTTAATATTTCAAGGTCGCTGTTTTTTCTCGTCCTTGGCCAAAACAGGACAGAGTCTTTGTTGTTGCCCAGTACCCATGTACTAGGCACAACCGATATAAGGTGGGACGAGCCCTCTTTAGTTAGTACTATACTAAACATAATTTGATAATATGCAGGCCTGTCCAATCGTTTGAGAATCGCTGGAAGCAATAAACCATTTTGTGAATTCGGTAACTTTGTAACTACTTCTGGTTTCACGTCGACATATGTCGACATAATCTAGTAACTTCCTGACCAGTTGTGACTAGAAGATTTTCTCTAAATAAAATTACGTTTTTTAATTATTTAACAATTTTGTGGTTCATTTTTGGTTCCATAACATATAGTTACTATTAAATATATTACAACAAAAGCTTCCAAGCTCTGGGAATGTAAAAACTTGTTAATAAAACTATTAATAGTTTTTTACAAACTATTGTTTAAATTATACTACACAGGTTAAATCTCAATTTTATGGTGGCGCATTGAAAATTTCAAACTATATGAACAAATTACACAATGAAATTAATTTCCCATACGGATTTGAACAATGTAAACAAATTAAAATATGAATAAAAATTTACCTTGACAAACAGTGATGGCTGATGTTTTCTTCTTATTATTTTTTAACTTGTCAGTCACAGAACAAAAAGAGGACGAAAACGAATGAATGAACGAATGATTTCTGAGAAGTAGTTGCAGACTAAGAACAATGTTACCACACAGCAACGTAACTTTAAAACCAAATGTTACTGTGTCGACTGTTCCCCATTTTTAGTCGTAGCGACGGAACTAAGTACACTCAGCGACCAAAAAGTGTTACTAGAATGAATAAGTGTGGACACAATAGTGTCGAATTATTTCGTAACGGCTACCAAAAAGCGCTATATGGGTTTTTTTTTTTTTTTTTTTTCGGGTGGGAAATCATCCAATGACTTCCCCCGCTCTGGGTGGAGCGGGGGGGCATGTCAGACTTGTACTGACTAAAACCCACCCATGTTCCTTCTATTGCCCTTTACGTTCCGGAGCCGCGGTATCTCTTTCGAACAACCCGCAACCAAGCGCTATATGGGTTACATCTTATCTCATCTTAATCTTCGTTAAGGTATTAAGGCCAGTAGGGTTGTTTTCCCTACGTAGTTCGACCAGTACGAATTTGTCCTTGAGTTCTGCTAAAATGTTGTATACCCGAGTACACGCTGTAGGACTTATTTTGTACCTGCCTTCAATAGAATTATCAGCTGGGAATTGAATTCCATCCAGCCTTTGTTGCATCACCGGATTTTGGATGTCAATGGGACCATATCCAAGTAGATTCCGGTTAGGTACTAAGTTAGCTGGAGAATATGCTATGGGTAGTGGATGATATCCAGCATCGTTATTTCTGCTAGCAATAGCTCGTGCGGCAGTGACATAAGGGCTAATATAAGCTTTGTAGACGTTATGGGATTGTGCGTTGCATGGTCCGAAGGTACCTGCAAATTCCCCTTCACCCTCAGGGATTGCTATCACCTGGAGATTAAGCTTAATCTCTATCCCAGTTCCAGTTATCACATTTGACACATGTAAGATGTAATCTGCAACTACTTTTGGAATACACTGATAGTCTGGAAGTGATTCTCGTAAGTCGGTCTTGAAATCAAGTATATTTTGGAGGTTTTGCCTGGCAACCTCTGCAACAGTTAAATTAAGATGGTTGCACATCACGTGTTGAAATAAAGAATATGGTAGCCGATCAAGTAATCTCGGAACTATGGCTCTTAACTTTTCATGTCTCTTCAACTATGGTGATAAAGCCTGAAAATTCAAAGTTTTGGCAATGTAAAATATTAATATTAAAGTCACCACAGATAACTAGTGATTAATTCGAATCGAAAATACAATATACCATTTTTTTTATCGTGCAGTCTTCAAAATGACATCGGATAAATGGCGACCCCCATTGCGCATACACTGATGAAGTCGATTTTTGAAATTCGTATCCACTCTTTGCAGCATATCAATCGGTATGTTGGCAATAGCGTTGCGAATGTTGTTCTTGAGGTGTGCTATGGTCCATGATCGATCGACATAAACCAGAGATTTCAAATAACCCCATAAAAAGAAATCGCATGGAGTCAAATCTGGAGAGCGTGCCGGCCATTGGAGATCGCCTCTGAGAGAGATGAGGCTGTCGGGGAAATGTTTTCGCAACAAATTCATTGAGTCTCGTGCTGCGTGTGCTGTGGCTGGAGCCACAACACATCTTGCTGAAACCACACGTTCCTAACGTTCATTTCGAACAGTGGTGTCAGAAATTCCCATAGCAGCTCCGTGTTTGCGAGCCGAACGCCGGGGAGAACGCACAACTGACTGCCTCACTTTTTCGATATTTTCCGGAGTTTTGATGGTCCGTTGAAGTCCATTTCTGGGTTTAGCCATACTTCCACACTCCCGAAATGAGTTAACCCACGACAGAATCGAATTACGGCCAGGAACGAGTCTGTGAGGAGGAATTTCAAAGCGAGCACGGAAGGCACGTTGCGTAGCAACAAGTGAGCGACCGTTAGAAAAGAAGCTCTCGACTGCGAAGGCCCGCTGCTCTCTAGACCAGAGCATGATGGCAACTGACTGGAGGGAGAAACAAACTTGGAAACTTCCCCCTCCAGATGCGCCGCCTCTCGCCCCTCTACCCGCCCAACTCACCGCGCGGGAATTTTTTCAAATAAGTAAGTTTCTCTGGCGCACCCTGTACTTACTTATTAACTTTATACATCTTATATACAGGTGTCCAGTAAATAATGGATAACCTTGAAATGGCTTATAGTAGAACTTATAGCCGTTCAGAAAAAAATATGAAACAAAATATATCATAAGTAGTACATAAGATAAGTTTTTTTTAAACAAATATCTATTTTTTTTTCCTTATTTTACTTTCTTGAACACTACGACCAGAAATGATTGAATTCAATCGGTTTTTTTTAAGTTTTATTATTATGCACTAACTATGCTGATAGATACATAATACATAGTGTGACTAGCTACTGCAGTTTTTTTTTTAAATACACAAATTAACTTTTTTTGAAAATTTATCAAAATTTATTTTTTACACAAAGTTTAAACATCTTGGGTTTAAAAAAATTTATGAATACATGAGTGACCAATCATTTTGAAATAATGTCGGTTTTATGTAGATTTTATAATGGTATAATTGATGATCGTATCTACTATAAATAGCGAGTTATTGCTATTAATGTAGAAAAGGAGCAAATTTGACTAAATATCTATTACGGTAACATTTTTTAAATTAAATAGTACCTGACAATTGGGGATTTATAAAAAACATATAAAATTTATAATACTTTATAATATTTCACATTAAAGCAAATGTTCAAATTGTTTGCCCCCCACTCTTATGCAGGCCCTACATCTACGAATAAATGATCTTCTGAGCAGTCTCGTATACCGTCGATCACTTATTTTTGATGCGGCTGCTCTGACACGGCTACGTAATTCTTCTATCGATCTTATAGGCTTACGGTACACTTCTTCCTTGAGGCAGCCCCAATAAAAAAAATCCAATGGATTTAGGTCTGGTGAACGTGGTGGCCACAAAATTGGTCCTAGACGCCCGATCCATCTGTTAGGGTAAGTATTATTTAAATATGCACGAACAGGTACAGCGTAATGCGCAGGACAGCCGTCATTTTGAAACCAATAAGACTCCCTCAGCTCTTCGGGCACTTCTTCTAGTAAATTGGGAAGATCGTTTTGTAGAAATTCTAAATAACTTTGTCCTGTTAGATTCCCCGGTAATTCAAATGGGCCAATTATATTTCCATTCAATATCCCAGTCCAATAATTTATTTTAAATTGGTATTGTGACCTGTCTTCACGCATTAGATGGGGATTTTCTAGTTGCCAACTATGTAGATTGTGAAGATTTAAATACCCATCTCTTCTGAATGTCGATTCATCACTCCACAGAATTTTATTAAAAAATTGCGGGTCTTCTTCTATCTTTGCCAGCATTTGTCGGCAAAAACGCAATCTGTTTGCATAATCTCTTGGTTGGAGAGTTTGCACGCGTGTGACATGGTAAGGGTGGAAATTATTCTTTTTTAAAATATTGTGCACGGTCGATTTTCCGATGCCTGTGCGTCGAGCTATTGCTCGCGTAGAGGTCGAAGGATCATTTCCAATTTCCTCAAGCACCACGTCTTCTACATCTGGCCGACCGATTCTTCCACTGCTAGTACCACCAACACCGCCACCAGGTATTCTTCCTTCGGAGTAACAACCGTGGACTCTTATAAATACGCGGTAGTCTGGGTGGCGCCCATTTGGGTATCTCTCCCTATAAAGAGCTGCGGCTGCATTTGCGTTGCCTCTGCATTCTCCATAAATAAAATGCATGTTTGCATATTCTTGTGCCGTATACTGATGACGTGGCATTTTGATACACAAAAACACAGTGCAGTTCTGTCCAAAAACAAGCCAAATCGTCGCAAATATCGCAAAAGACAAGTCCAAATCAGTAAGCAAAACAAATAGTCCAGTAAAATAGCCGGGTAGTCGTTTTAACACTGATTCAAAGTAAATCGCGATGATTGCAAACGAAAACGAAATAAACACATGCGAAGCCGAGCAAATCGAGTGTCGCACTAACTCTGAGTTCTTACCTGATATTTTACATGTAGCTCCTCTCTTTCGCACTTAGCCAATTGAGACCCTCTTTGTCTAACATAACACAAAAGACAGGGATATGGCGTGCGCGCAGGTAGCAAATATGAAGGTCGCACTACCCATTTCACGCGTGTAAAGTAACCATTTTAAATATTATGAGAATTAAATTTAAATTAGTTAACTTCTCACCATTTGGTGTCAATTCGTTTAAATCAGCCATTTTTATTTGTTATCAACGTCTGATGTGTTTTTTATTAATTTCCAATGGTCAGGTACTAATAAATTTAAAAAATTGTCGCGTAATAGATATTTTGATATTTAGTCAAATTTGCTCCTTTTCTACATTAATAGCAATAACTCGATATTTATAGTAGATACAATCATGAATTATACCATTATAAAATCTACATAAAACCGACATTATTTAAAAATGATTGGTCACTCATGTATTCATACATTTTTTTTAAACCCAAGATGTTTAAACTTTGTGTAAAAAATAAATTTTGATAAATTTTCAAAAAAAAGTTAATTTGTGTATTTTTAAAAAAAAATCTGCAGTAGCTAGTCACACTATGTATTATTTATCTATCAGCATAGTTAGTGTATAATAATAAAACATAAAAAAACCGATGGCATTCAATCATTTCTGGTCGTAGTGTTCAAGAAAGTAAAATAAGGAAAAAAAAATAGATATTTCTTTAAAAAAAAACTTATCTTATGTACTACTTATGATATATTTTGTTTCATATTTTTTTCTGAACGGCCATAAGTTCTACTATAAGCCATTTCAAGGTTATCCATTATTTACTGGACACCCTGTATACACATTCATGCTAATAAATAGATAATGAAAATTAACTTAAAATTAAAATTTATTAATAACAAACTATGGCAAAGACATTTTTGGGGGTAGGTAAAAAAAACAACTTAATATCAGTTAAAACATGTATTTACAGTTGATAACTATTACTAAATAACTAAAATTAAAAATATTTAAGGCACAGACATTTCGTCGTGGTGTGGTCCGTAAAGGTGGGTACAGATTGGTGCAATGCAACATGTAATGTAATATTCTGCCTTACATTGCATGTTCCCTGCTGCCTTGGACGTGTGGCGCGCGCGGTACGCGCATTGACTACGAATCATTCGAGAACATCTGTTCCCGCATTTCGTTACAAACACTAGCCCTCGTCACACGTGTTCTTTTCTTTGCCCACATCACTACTTAAGTCGATATACACGAATCATGGAGTCTGAAGACAGCCTTCTTGCTCTGACGATTATCAGTGCTTCATTGTTAATCATTCATCAACTTTTAAAAAAACGCCAAAGACCCCGACGTTGATGGCGCACAGAATTATATAAACGGAGAGAAGGCAGAGAACTGCTTACAGATATGAATTTCTAGCATATAAGTGGCCAATACAAAAGTTTTACGAGGATGACGCCAACAGACTTTGAAAATTTACTCGCGATAGTCGGACCAAGAATAAGTCGAAAATATTCAAATTTAAGAGCTCCAATTTCAGCCCAAGATAGACTAGCGATTACTTTTCGATTTTTAAGCTCCGGGGACTCTTACACAAGTCTACAGTATACATTTAGAGTATCTAAACAATCTATAAGTGTAATTGTTCCTGAAGTGTGCTCTGCTATAATTGAAGAATTAAAAGAAAACATTAAGGTACGTATAATCAAAATCTTTATTTTTCTTTGTTATCTAAATTAAATCAGTAAAATCGAGTGCTGTGAGTCTTGTGAAGAGACCGACAAAGGCTGCTGGTTGATTGAGTAGTCAGCAGCGTCTACATTTTCTGCTGTGGTATAACCGTAGGATACTGAAGTTGAGGGACGATTGGAGTATGGTTCTGTATATGCATTTGGTTGATGTTGCCAAGATTCATAATATCCCCTATCGGCTTTCATAATAATTTCAAATATTGCGTGTTCAACCGAAGTCCTAGTCTGAGAGGAATAGTTACTCATTTTAGCTCCTATAAATGAAACAAAACTTTTTGTTAAGTCAGGAATGCTTGATGAACTGTCCAATTTCTGTGCAGTTGTTTTCAATATCCCCACTACATCGGTAAGAACATTGTTTTCGTCTCTTCTGGATCGTTTCGCTTCCTGTAGACCATGCTCATTTGGTGGTGCTGGAGGGGTGAACTCATGTTGCGTGGCTTCGGTGGCATTGTTTTTGGAGACTGAGCGTTGAATGGACTCCTGGAAATAATTATAATGATTTAGGTATTTTTTTAAGGTACCCACGACTGCCAACGCCTGGTTGAAGATAAGCAAGGAGTTTGAAGACCGGTGGCACTTCCCACACTGTATAGGGGCATTAGACGGGAAGCACGTTTTACTTCAAGCCCCTATTAAAAGCGGAACCGAGCTTTATAATTATAAACAAAATTTTAGCATCGTTTTGTTTGCTCTAAGTTGATGCAGACTATAATTTTCTATTCGTAGACGTAGGTTGTCAAGGGAGGAATTTCTGATGGCGGAGTTTTCAAAGATACCCAATTATATGATAAGATAGAGAATCGAATATTAGACCTGCCAGAGTCACGTCCCCTATCCGATAGAAATGTTTCTATACCATATTTTTTTTAGGCGATAGTGCGTTTGCTTTAAGTGAATACTTGATGAAGCCATATGCTGGGATACATCCAAAGGGTTCATCGAAGAGAATATTTAATTATAGATTAAGCAGAGCTAGACGGGTTGTTGAAAACGTATTTGGCATTGTATCGTCTGTGTTCAGAGTTTTAAGAAAACCAATGCTTTTACAACCCGATAAAGCTGAATTGGTAGTTATGGCAATCACTCTTTTACACAATTATTTAAAACGCCACTCTACAAACGTGTACATGATTCCAGGATTAGTTGATAAGGAGGAAGATGGAAATTTAAATGAAGGTACGTGGAGGCAAAATAATAATAACATCACATCAATACTGCCTGTAAGGAATATCCCTAGACGATCACCTGCGCATCTTAATGCTATCAGAGACGAATTAGCTGATTATTTTATGAATGAAGGAAAGGTTTCTTGGCAAGACAGATGCTCGTAGTTTAAATCTTACCGTATTTTTTCTCTTTCTTGGTGTGTTTCTATCGTCTAAGAACTTTAAAGCATTGTAGGCAAACCATTGACTTGTGTATGTGTCCGAAGTACCTGCAATAAAACACATACATTAATACACTTTTATTTATTTACTAGCTTTACTTTAATTATTGACCTATAGTTAGTTACTGCACATAATTCTTTTAATAATAAACTATGTTATTTAATGCATAATAACAATACTATTCTAGCTCCTACAAAACGTCGTCAATATTGAATTTAAACAAATAAATTAAAAATAAATCCCTTGGCAGCCACGTTTAACTATCAACTATTTATTATTTAATCGACTTAAAACATTCTGTATAAATTGAATATATGTACATATGTTTTTATTCGCTAGGTAACTAGGTATAAATAGTTTATGCAAAAAAAATATTTTTAGATTTATAAACTTCATTGTACTTTTTTTCTAATTTGATTTTATTATCTAAGTAGGTACCTTAATTTTTTGTTGACTTGAAATTGTAATAAATACCTAGGTATATAAAAACAAATAAAATGCGTTATTCTTAACTTTTCCAGTCCCCTTGGATTTTTTTTCCTTTGCTTTTTCACGGCGGTAAGAAGAGAGAAGACTTGCCATTGTGTTAATGCACTTTTCTGCTGTTATTTTCAATACATTTCCGATTTCGTCCCACGCATCTTTCTTTAAATTTTGTTTATAAAAGTTTTCATTTTGAGGGTTCCATAAAACTTCCCTTGTTCTGTATTCCTCTATCAATAAAAGTGACTCGTCATCACTCCACGCACCCTCTTTCACCGCCATGATCATTGCGCATGCGAACGAAACGAACGACCGTCCACGGCTGAGTCCTGCGCACACTGCGCGCCCCTTTGTGTTCGTACTAAAAACCGACAAATCTCGGATCGAGCCGCGCATGAGTTGTAACGCTCGGAGCGTGCGCGACCCAGGCGCAGTTTGTGCGCGCGAGGCGTCCACACTATGGGAATCCTGTTACATTACATGATACATTGCAGCAATGTGGACCTCAAATTCTTGCATTGCATGTTGCATTACATGTTGCATTGCACCAATCTGTACCCACCTTTACAGGAAATACAGAGTCCTACATCACAATCCAGACACATTATTTTTGTGTCTTTTCTGTTTTTTATGTTTTTCCCAGCACTTGACACATTTGCGCCTTTTAAGACATCCATTTGTGTTTATATTTAGTTCTTTGGGCATATGTTTTGCTTTTTGAGGCGCAAATGTGTCAGATAAAGGGGGAAGAAGTTCAAGCAGTACTTTTTCCCTAAATGATTCTAGGGAAAGAGTACTGCTTGTACCTCTTTGGTACAAAAAAAAGGAATTCAATACCAACATTTGTAAAATGTGAATCCCAATTTTTTTGTATCACCTTATTGATTTGTGCTCACTTTTATAATAGGCTAACATTTGTGTCGCCAGTGTAGCCTCCACCCGTGGCGATAGAATAAAAATACGGGCGAGTACCTTTTAAAAAAAGCTTATTTAATAGTACCAAGCAGGTTAAGCCGGAGGCACTCAAAAGATTTGTAGGGTCGTGGGTTACGGTCGTCTGTTGTCACTTCTGCAGGGATAAGTACTCCCCTGCAGTTGCCGGCGAAAACTCGCTCGTGGCCGGAGGTGGAAGATGGCCGAATCCTGTGCTGTGCTGCACGGTGATGGGGCTGGCGGGTGTCGCGGCGGCGCAGTTCCGACTGGCTCAGCACGCCAATGAAGAAGCGTCGGGATGGACTTGTCCTCAGCTGGTCGCCGAAAATCTTGCCCGCGGGAAGCTTGGCGTATAATTATACCAAAAAAAAAAAACCTGGAAACCACCGTTACAGCTCATTAGAACTCGGCCTAATTAATAACTTCCGTGCTGGAGTACCACCGACGACAACTTACAGGAGGATATCGATATTTAGTTGTAACGGGTGATTTTTTTGCTGGTAGCTTCGTGTCTTGTGTCATTGTCAAACTTGTTCAGTTTGGTCTATAATTTAACCATGAATCGACTTACGAACGAACAACGCTTGCAAATTATTGAATTTTACTATCAAAATGCATGCTCGGTTAAGAGAGTGCATCGCGCACTTATTGGCGATTTTTTTTTGCCTAAAATGGAAGAATTGGACATGCCTTTTTTTTTTTTTTTTTTTTTTTCGGGTGGGAAATCATCCAATGACTTCCCCCGCTCTGGGCGGAGCGGGGGGGCATGTCAGACTTGTACTGACTAAAACCCACCCATGTTCCTTCTATTGCCCTTTACGTTCCGGGGCCGCGGTATCTCTTTCGAACAACCCGCAACCCCGGCAGGCGGAGGCTCTGGCAAGCCCCTCTGCTTTGCTGACTCTCTTTGAGGCGCGCGTGAAACACGAACGCGCCGTCGACACGGCCTGTCGTCAATCGACGGACGGACGGCGAGCTACCCATTGCTCACCGTCCACAGGCCCGCATCTACGGTGGCCGGAAGTCGTCTCGCGGCGCCCGGCGCCATGGGCGTCTCCCGCGGCGGCTGTTCAGTTTGGTCTATAATTTAACCATGAATCGACTTACGAACGAACAACGCTTGCAAATTATTGAATTTTACTATCAAAATGCATGCTCGGTTAAGAGAGTGCATCGCGCACTTATTGGCGATTTTTTTTTGCCTAAAATGGAAGAATTGGACATGCCTGACATGTGGTTTCAACAAGACGGTGCCACATGCCACACGGCACGCGAAACAATGGCCCAATTGAGAGCCGCCTTCGGTGAACAGTTTATCTCACGTTTTGGGCCCGTCAATTGGCCGCCTAGATCGTGTGATCTAACGCCTGTGGACTATTTCTTGTGGGGCCATGTTAAGGCTCATGTCTACAGGGATAAACCAGCAACGATTGACGCACTGGGAGCCAATATTGAAGCATTTATTCGTGTTATACCGGCTGATATGTTGGAGAGAGTATGCCGAAATTGAGCCTTGCGAATGGGCCATCTAAACCGGAGCCGCGGCCAGCATTTGCATGAAATCATCTTCAAACATTAAATTATATTGATCGTTCTATCGATTCCAATAAAGATTTCATCAAATTTTTCATTTTTTTTGTTTTTTTTTGAAAATCAAATCCTATCTCTTAAAAAATCACCCGTTAGTAGCATTGACGTGGTGGCACCAACCAGAACGGAGTTCACAAATTAAGCAGTAGCGTTAAGCGCTAAAAGCTTGAGCAAAAAGAAAAGAGAAAAACAATAATTGAAAATCGTTAATACGCTAAGAATTGCACACGTGTCGATCAACACCTTTCATGTATTTATTGTATTTTATAACCATATTTTGTTTGTTGACCACACGACCACGCCTATTTTCCACTAGCATCAGTTGCGGTGAATGCTCAGTGGCAATAGTGAGCACATCTCTCTTGTGTTTCCATTTACAGACACAAACACCTTTTCCATTGTACCTGTGAATAGTTCCACCTTTTAAAAGTTATTTGATAACCACAGCTTTCGTATTATTTTTTCTTTTAGCCAGTAATGTTCCTGTGCAGTATGTTTTTTTTAATAACAAAGTTTCGGCTAACTGCACACTATTATAAAAATTGACCATGTAGACAGAATTACCGTTATTTAAAAAGTCTTTCAAAAGTTCTGAAACTACATATTTTGTCTACATGGCCTTTTCCACCAACTTCAACATCTTCTGACCCTTTGTACATGTGGATTCTATGAACAAGTCCTTTTGGGTCAGCCCAAACATATAATTTTATACCATACTTGTGTCTTTTATTTTTAATATATTGTCGAAATACTATACGCCCTCTAAATCCAACCATTGACTCATCAATGCTTAACCCTTTTTCTGGATATGTTAATTTTTTCATAGTATCATTAAAATAATTTAGTAAATAATCAATTTTCGAATATCTAATTCTACTTTCGTAGGTAGTATTAAAAAATAGGCATCTTAATATTAATAAAAATCTGTCCCTAGACATATATTTATTCATTTGGAATTTAACTAATAGTTTTTTTCCAGTAATCCGCTATTTTGCTCAGCCTAGCGGTACCGATATAAAATAGGATGCCCAAAAACGTCCACAATTCGCCGGTATTTGTATTTTTCCACTTTGTTAAGCGGCTATTGGGCTTAAGTGGCCTGGACGTCAATATTTGGGCATGCATATTCGTCATTTCCGCTAGGCTGGTCATAAAATCGTCGTTAAAAATTGCTTAAAATACTCGACAGGGAAGGACCTGTCGAGTATTTTAAGCAATTTTTAACGACGATTTTATGACCAGCCTGACGTTGATGCCTCCGAGATCTTGATCTCGGGGGTTCCAGTAAATACAAAATTATTTACAATCGCTGTTTCTTCGGTCCATCTGGAGACAAGTCACCGAGAGAAACTGTTGAACTATAAAGGAGAAAAAACCATTATTAAAAAAAAAAAACAATTCTTGAAATAATACGAATAAACAACTAGACATTAATTCTGGAGTCCTACCTGTCTGATGCGGTGGTGGAGACGCTTTCGCTGTCTCGTCTGTTGTTTCGCTTTTGCTGGCAGTTGTCGGACTCGACATCCGTCAAATCCTCCCCGAACATTTCGCTCAAATCGCGTCTGACGTCTTCATAACTACGTGCCATCTAAAAACAATATTTTATGGTACATTTTGTGCCGCATGATCATTAAACCTCGCAAGGTTTCTCGGAATTTACATTTTTGGTGTGCAAAATACGATGTATTTACCTTTAGAAGTATATGTACCTGTTTCTTTTACAATGTACCTCTGTACTATTGAAGAAATATAAAGAGCCGTGCCAGTCAAACGTTTTCAGCAGGGCGTTCGAGTAACTTGAAATATATATATATATAACGTAAAAATGTAAAGGGAACGTACTCTATTAACACGTTAACGTAAATGTACAAGGAATGTACTCTATTAGAACATTATTGTAAATGTATAGGGAATGTCTTTTATAAACAAGTTAATGTAAATGTACCGGGAATGTATTCTATTAACACGTTAATGTGAATGTACAGGGAACGTACTCTCTTAACAGGTTAATGAAGATGTGACCACATTTTGAACATCATGGAAGCATTTTTCCAACTCATCAGATGGATAACAATCTGTAAATTTATTATATTCTTTTAATCTTATGTACCTATGCATTATTTTTGGCATATTTATTGCCTATCAATGACGCCCTGCAAACTTTAATTGATGAATGACATTTCGTCAAAACCCATCCACAAACATAATTACTTTGACCAGCATCAGCTTTAATTTTTTCGGCATATACTTAATGTTTCATAATTTATATTTATTTCATAACATCAGAATCCCTAACAAACATCTTTTAAAAAGAAATCTAAATTTTGTAAACACGAGTTCGAATCATCCTCACAGTTAGATTTTATTGAATGGGGCGAGTTGTAATTGTTCACTAACAATGCTTTATATGCACTTTCAAAGCAACACTATTAGGAGCATTATGTCTCGCCCCATAACTTCTAATATTCCCAAAGAAGTTTTCAATTGGGTCTTGATTGAAATGTCTAGATAGCATAGCGTCAAATGAATATTTCCTTGAAATAATTGTCCGTAATGCTTCCATGCCTTCAACTGTTTTTATAAAGTTCTTTACTGGCGGAACTGTTATGTCTACGTATCGAATTTCATTGCCATTTCGTTTTTCCTGGATGAATTAAACAGTTTTTAAAACATTTTTAGCTTTTAACCAGAGCTGATGATGAGGTGAATGTCTTCGCACTGGCCCTTTATATATTTTGCCGTTCGGTATATGAAAAGTATTTGAGTTTAATGAATCAAACAAATCATCTAACAATTTCACAATACCAATCATTTGCCGACATTCTGTTGGTAGGTCTCCTCTTCCTGCTAAATGTTCTGTAGCCACTGCAACACTGTGGCTATGTTTGGACTGCTGTTTTTACCTTCATTTTATTAATTTTTTGAGGTTTCACGTGCTCTTCTGTAATTTTTTGCAAGAGTCGCAGTTCTCCATATGTTTTATCTGCAGCATACAACATCTCCAAGTATTCCCATTTCATGACTTTTTCGTCGTCATCGATCGTGTATTTTATTTTTTTTGTTATTAAATTATTTCTAATTCCCTTCATTGAGTGGGGAACGTCATACAGCGGTATCAACGTTTTTTTATTCACTTGGAATTCATCATGTCGCCACTCTTTGCCCTTTTTCAAATAAATATTTTTTGTATCTCCTATGAGGCTTGTAATGCACTGACATTTACTGTGCTTTGATCACACACGGTATTTAAAATAATAAGTCCAGCATCCTGTACATTTTTTATGACTATTTTAATTAATTGTTTTAGTTCAAATTTCTTCAAATTATTGGTGAAATAGTATGCTACTGGCTGTTTATTTATTTATTTAACGATTTATGTACATACACACTGAATACAGAAAAATAAAAGACAGGAACAGAAATCAGGTACAAAGGTAATGCTTATTTCTATAGAAATCTCTTCCAGCATACCTGCGAAAGGAGAGTAAATAAAAAGAGATGTAGACACATTGTTTATAATTTTCCTTTATGCCTTTTATCATGAATACTAGGACATGATCTGCAAACTTTTTTTCTCCTTAGTAAAACCTTGCAGTTCGTCTTTTTGAGCATTATAGTGAATTTGCGGCGTTATAGACATTTCATCAAAGATGAGTGAACACAAACGGCCAGAGGGATCTTTTTCAGCCACAGGGCCGATTTTTCAATCGCCAGTTAAGTTTTATCCGACGAATAAGTCTGTTATTTTGACAGTTTTTGTATGGACACTCTGTCAAAACGTCACATTTACTCGTTAGATAAAAGTTATCTAATGATTGAAAAATCGGCCCACAGTCTCCTTAATTTTTTCAAACACTATTGTGTTAATGCCAGACTTAATTTTTATTTTTGCCAAAAGTCTTTTCATAAATATATAAAAAAAAATGGATAAAAGACCATAAGATTTTGGACTCTATTTGTACATTGATAAACACATCACTTTTTCGTCTATACTATAACATCTTCCCTTAGGCCTCATTTACGGAGACGCGGGGCGTCGCGCGTTGCGTTGAGCGGCGCGGCCCGCACTGAATTCAAATATATGGCGTTGTATGAGTGCGTTTACGGAGAAGCGATTTTAGACGCGTTTGTTTCAATTGGGGCGTTTTTTGCGGCCGAGCCCGCGGATGGCACCGACGCGTCCCACGCGGCGTTTATCGCGGCGGCGCACGCAGCGGCAATTCGCGATGAAACTATGTCCGAGGCGGAATCTTCTGTCAGTCTTATTTAGAAATCGCGCAACACAGACGTAGTCACCGTCGCAATGGAGTATGAGTGATGTAAGTGGCCCAGTGTTTACATCAACGGAACATGAGAAGTTTGGGGAATACCTATGCAACTCTTTACAAGTCAATAAGAGAAAGAGGTTATGATGTATTTCATGGTTATATACATGATGTCTAATACAACTTTGATTATATAGTAAACAAAATACAACACCGCATCAGTACTTGTAACAGCAATATATGTCCCGAAGAAAAGTTACTACTGACTTTAAGGTAAGAATAAAAAGTTGCGTTTTTTAGATCTTTTAATCAACATTACTAATCCTTATGAAATCAACATTTTTTTTAAATTTTTGAAACATTCACTTCCCTTAAATGTTTTTTTTTATGTTTTTAAGAAATATTAAAAAATTTAATTATATGTGGAGAAAAAATAAATGAACGAATAAAATAAAATAAAAATATTTTTCTTCTCCGTATTGCTATTAGTCATATTATATTTTAATAAAAAGTAGGAACTGGAGTAAAAACCGTACAAAAATATAAAAACGTTAGATACGTATTAAACATTTTCTGTATCAGACAATTCTTGTACCTTCTTTGTTAGGTAAATTATTATGCCAATGGTGTAGTTCTGCAGGTATAATACTTTCGTTGCATATTTTTATTAAATCTTTTTTCTTTGATTTTGTAATTGGAAGTTTCTTGGTATATGCTTTTTAGGGGAATAGCTATTGTAGTCTGTTATGTTGGATTCTTAATAAAAGATGTCCATTAAGTATGATACTGGTTTATTGTAGGTTCACACAGGAGATGCTTATAAGTCTACATCATGACATGAAGTGTGGCAGAGTGCCGCAGACCACAGATAATACATTTACTAGTGAAGACCATATTAGTAACATACTAAACAGTGATGTTACAACATCCCCCTTGTTGAGTTCAAATTAGACCCCTGACTGACAATTAATATAAGTGCTATGCTATTTAATTTTATACAAGACAACATGCTTAATTATACTTATAGTTACTTAAACTTTACTTATGACTCTATTTATAATTTAACTTAATCCATTTCTTCAATTAACCTTCTGGTAGGTTTTACAATACGACCTGACCTAGTTGTTACATTTGAGGATTGCTGAGATGAGGATTCTTGATGCCTAGACTCCTGTCTGTCACCTTCCTCTCCCCTTTGTGACGAGTTGGATTGCATGGGAGGGTTAGCACAATTATGAGAATATTTATGTCTTAAGTGTATTCTATTCCTCCTATACCTAACTCCATTGACATCCTCAACAACATATGATCTATTATTTGACAATCTTTGCTTAACAATAGCTTGTTCCCAGTTGCTACTTGGGTTTCTCTTAAAATAGACATGATCATTATGATGTAACATAGACATTGACTTGGCATTTTTATTGTAGTATTTTGACTTATTTTTATCATTTTTCTTGACAGACTCTTTGTAATCTTTAAATGTTACCACTTTTGGCTTCAACTTCTTATATGATGTTGGAATGTTATCTCTTAAGTTCCTAGACATGAGTAACTGTGCTGGTGATGAAAAATTATTTTTACCTGTATTTCTGTATTGTAACAATGCTATGTATGGATCTGATCCATTTTCTTTGCATTTTCTTAGCATGTTTTTTATGATTTTGACTGAACTCTCTGCTTGTCCATTAGACTGTGAATGATATGGGCTAGTTACAATATGTTCTATGTCCCATTCTTCCATAAAATTTTTAAAATCAACTGACTGAAAAGGAGGTCCACCATCTGATACCAGTGACAATGGTATTCCATGACGAGCAAATATAGACTTTAAATGAGTTATTACATTTTTTGATGTACTGTTGTTATTTAATAATGCAATCTCTATAAATTTTGAATAATAATCAGTGACAATTAAATATACTAAACTATCGAAATGCATTAAATCAATACCGACTTGTTGCCATGGATATTTGCTTATTTCATAATTCTGTAATGGTTCCTTTTGGTTACATGGTTTGAATTTTGCACATACTAGACATTGTTCTACTAAATTCTTAATATCACTAGACATATTTGGCCAATAAAGAGATTCTTTAGCTAAGTTTAGACATTTATTTATACCTTGGTGACCTTTGTGAATTTTTACTAACATTTCTTTATGCATTGACTGTGGTACTATTAATTTTGAGCCTTTGAATACTAAATCTCTAATTTTATGGATTTCTCCTTGTATATTCCAGAATGGTTTTATTAATGGACTGACACTATTTTTGGTTTTTGGCCAACCTTCATTATAATACTTTATTAATAGCTGCAGGGTTTCATCTTTCTTAGTTTCCTGAGCCAATTTTGTGCTATATTCATCTGTAATTGCTAAGTTAGCATACATTAGATTGACATGACAAGACATTTCTGATTCATTTTCAGGCCTATAATGTTCTTTCAAAGCTGCTCTTGACAATGTGTCTGATATGAACATTTCTTTGCCTGGGACATGTATAACTTCTAAATCATATTTTTGACAAGTTAACATCATACGCTGTAATCTAGCTGGGACATCATGTAATGGTTTTTTAAACAGATAGACTAATGGTTTATGATCAGTGTGAACTGTGACTCTGTTACCATATACATATTGGTGAAATTTTTCACAACCAAATTGAATTGCTAGCAGCTCCTTCTCTATTTGAGCATACCTTTCTGGGTTTGAGTTAAAGTTTTCGAACTGTATGCTATAGGCTTATTTTTCTGTAAAATGACTGCACCTAACGCTGACTTTGACGAATCGACTGACAAGACTAATGGAATCTTGGGATTATAATGAGCTAAAACTGGTGAATTTGTAATTTCATCCTTCAGTTTCCTCAGACATTGACTATTATTTTCATCCCAAGTCCAGACTGCATCTTTTTTTAAAAGATTTCTTAACATTTGTGTTTTTTCTGACAGGTTACTTATAAAAGGTCCTAGGTAGTTTATCATACCTAGTATTCTCTGTAACTCTTTGACATTTTGTGGTGTGGGCATGTTGACAATTGCTTTGACCTTCTCAAGATCTGCCCTTGCACCATCTTTACTGAAGACATAACCTAAAAAACATACTTCTGACAGTGAAAATTTACACTTTGACTTGTTAAATTTTAAATTGACTTGACGAGCTCTTTGCATGACTTTATGTAATCTTTCATTGTGAACTGACTCATTTGGTCCATAGACTAAGATGTCATCGATGAATATGAGTACGCCTTCTATGTCACCAAATAGATTCATCATGACTCTTTGAAATATTTCAGACGAGGCATTTATGCCATAGGGTAATCTTAAATACTTATATCTACCAAATGGTGTTTGAAAAGTACATAATTCTGAACTATATTCATCTAAACGTAGCATCCAAAATCCTGAAAATGCATCTAAGTGAGAAAAACATACAGCCCCTTCGAGCTGAGACCTAATCTCATCAATTGACTTGAGTGGATAATGTTCCCTCATGATATTTTTATTTAAATTTCTAGGATCAAGACAAATTCGTAACTGACCTGAACTTTTTACTGTTACAACGACTGAATTAACCCACTCTGTAGGCTTTGTAACTTTCTTAACTACTTGCATTTTCTCCATGCGATCCAACTCCTCACGCAGTTTCCCTTGTAATGCGAATGGGACTTTCCTGGGCGGATCCACGCATGGTACTGCATCAGGCTTGAGTTTCAGATGACAGACTGGAGGCAGACAGCCAAGACCCTGGAATACATCATTATATTGTGTATGAATTTGTTCACAAAAGTCTTGTTTTGACACTGAAAAGACACGTTTTATTATACCTAACTTTTCACAAATTGGGAGACCAAGGACATTTGGACACTCTATATCTGGTATAATAAACATTATGTTTTCAACAATGTTCTTGTTGTTTAAGCAAAAATTACAATTTAAGTTGACTTTGCCTAAAATCGGAATGGATTTTCCACCAAATCCTGTGACATTTACTTGACATTTGACAAGTGACAATTTTGACAGCTTATTTTGACTTTTAACATTTTTAAATGTTTGTTTTGACATTATGTTGACATCTGCTCCTGAGTCTATGATGCAATTAATTTTTGTATCACCTACCAATAAGCTAATTTCCCACGACTGCTTTGAATGATTCAAAGTATTGACGACTGATGATCCATTTTGTGACTGACTGGACGACTGTGCCTTATTGTGAAATCCCTCAGACATGTGACTGATTTCATCATTGAGACTCTGACATTTTTTCTTTTGACTTTTTGACTGGACATTGGATCTCTCAGACATGACATTTTTTTCATACATGTGATATGAATTGGGACTCTGACTATTTGACTGGATAATAAATCTATCCGACATGTAATTGTTTTCATACATGTGATATGAATTGGGACTCTGACTATTTGACTGGATAATAAATCTCTCCGACATGTCACTTTTCTCATCATAGGGATTGATGGATGGATGTGATGTCTTACTGTGTGTCTGTGTGTTCCTGTGTCTCTGACTAAGTGACTGACTGTGAGAATGACTATTATGACTTTGACTCGACGTTTGATTGTGATTATTTAGACTCAACATTTGACTTTTATGACTTTGACCATTATGACTTTGACTATTCAGCATACCTACGAAATAATCTTGACTACCATTATCTGAATTAAACGATTGCAACTGACTGACTTTTTTATTTTTGTGACAAAATTTAGCAAAATGATTGTAAGATTTACATGACCTGCATTGAACTCCTTGAGCTGGACACTTGTAGCGATGAGACTGCCCACAGCGGCTACATGTCTTCGAGCTGCCTGAAGCTGAAGGTGACTCGCGACTGCCTGAAGCTGGCTTGCGACTGCTTGACGCTGACTTGCGACTGGAAGCTCGCTGTCGACCATCTCCTCGACTACGGCTCCTCCGACTGAGATGCATGACGTTTTCACTGGCGATGCTGCTCCCTTTGACTATTTTCTCAGCATCCTGCTGTGCGAGTATGAGCGTCCTCGCCAGCTCTTGCATTCTCTGATATGTTAAGTCATGTTCTTGCAGTAACCTTTGACGCACATGTGACAAGTCCAAATTGAGGTTTGCAATGAAAATATCTTTGATTAGCGATTCCCTGAGCGTGCCAAACTCACATTCTCTGCTTTTATTCTCCAAATCCATGAGGAATTCGTCGATGCTTTCGGATTTTTCCTGCTTACGTGTGAAGAATAGGTATCTGCACATCGTGATATTTTTTCTCGGCTCGAAATATTTATCAAATTTTGTTTTCACCTCTTCAAGCGTGCTGCCATTGATTGTTAGGTTAAAGGTATTGAAAATGTTCAGTCCTCGCTCACCGATTGAGTGCAGCAGAATGGCGATTTTGCGTTTCTCAGTTGCTTTGTCAAGGCCTGTCGCTAGTAAATATAGCTCAAATGCTTGCGACCATTTTTTCCATGATTCAGCGTTGTTATGAGCTGGATCCGACGATATGTTGAAATTTTTGATATGTGAGTTGAACGTTGACTCACCGTCATGGCCGACTTGCCGGGTCGCGTCGGCTGGGTTAGGCATTTTCTTCGACGACCTCGATTTTTTCAGATGACTTTTTCTTAAATGACTTCTGACACCATGTTATGTTGGATTCTTAATAAAAGATGTCCATTAAGTATGATACTGGTTTATTGTAGGTTCACACAGGAGATGCTTATAAGTCTACATCATGACATGAAGTGTGGCAGAGTGCCGCAGACCACAGATAATACATTTACTAGTGAAGACCATATTAGTAACATACTAAACAGTGATGTTACAACAAAATAAATACAATTTCAATTTCAGTATCGTCATGCTTGCTGTTGGAGGTAGACGTTGGATCCAAAGATATAGTGCGGTTCCCACTTCATCACTTCCTTTTTTTCTATCTACTTCAGCCCATAAGTAACAAAAACCATCATTTGGAGAACGGGCTTCATAAATGGTAGCATTGTAAACGTTTAATTTACGCAGGTAGTAAAGTAAAGAAACGTTACCACTCGGCAAGTGCAAAACTTTTTGTAAGTCGATCGTAATGGAGTTAAAGCTGAATTAAATCTTCATTTGCCCGAACTTTATCCAACTCTTTAGCTTTTCGACTTTGCTCTTTTTGAAGACATATGTGCTCATCATACTTTTGCTTCAAAACAGCAAGGTCTGAGGCGTTTTCAGCTTTGGTTCGGTCAAATTTATGGCACATTAAACATTCATCCTTCTTGGGTTTATGAAAATCTAAATTGTACTGAGTGCAAAAAATGTTGCGATACACGTTGATGGAAACAGCGTTCTAGATTCATTTTTACATTTTTCTTGGTATAGTTTCAGAGTCATTTTGGAGATGGAAAGATTGCTATCTAAATACAGTTTAGATGATGTTTTCCTGCAATAATACGACTCTACCTTTGGGAAAGCCTCGATGTGTTCTTTGACGAATTCTACATCTATTTCTCTAGTTTTATTGACTGGTTCATGCTTGCCACATCTGTTCTGACCTATAAAAGAGCCTGATGTTCCAACTTCTGAAAATGCCTTATTAATGGGACCATTCGATGAGTGTTTTTAAGAAACAATTCACAAACCCTGATCTTTTGGTCGTCCTTATTAAAGTAATAATAATGAGAAACTGTCCTCTTTCTGGTTGCATTTACTAGATAACGTCTCTGTGGCGCCTGTACCATAACATTCATTAGTATAAAATCTTTCTGTCGACAGTAATTCGATAGTGCCCAGTAAGACTTACAGATTTCCTTTCGATCTTCTTCAGGAAAATTTAATAAGCAATTTTATTTACATTTGCACTTTCCGGATTTAGGTGCTTTGGGAGACTGCGTCTGTTTTTTGTAGTTTTTGTAAGGTAAACTTTGTAAACGATTTCTTTTTTGCGCATTTCGGTCATAGGTATCTTATTATATTCTTATCTTGTGCCACCTTGCCGTCTTTTTTTTTGGCAGGACGACTTCAGTTTGGACTGTTTCAGTGTCACTATTGGTTTCTACATTTACTTTAGCTAAGTCTTCAGGATTCTTCCAGTCAGGATCAGCAACCGAATCATCCTACAAGTATAAAAACCATTTAAGGTATTTAATACGGTATGCACCCACCAACCTCCGGAACAGGCTGGTTTTCGTCGCGGCCTATCCACGACAGACCACCTGCACTCTCTGAATCAGCTGATTGAAAAACACGAAGAGTTTAATTTGCCGTTGTACCTTGCCTTCGTAGATTATTCCAAAGCTTTTGACAGTATTTCACACGAAGCCATATTTAAAACACTCAAAAAACAAGAAATAGAACCCACTTATGTTAAACTGCTAGAACGGATCTATCTCAATAGTACAGCTTCCCTACACTTAGACACCAGTGGCCCTTCCTTTCCAATTCGAAAAGGAGTAAAACAAGGCGATCCGCTATCTCCGAAACTCTTCACTGCGACCCTTGAAGAAGTTTTTCAAAAATTAGTTGCACCCTGGCGTGACAAGGGCATTGTTGTGGGGGAAAAGAGATTAACTAATCTTCGATTCGCCGACGACATTGTCCTTTTTTCGACATCAGCGGCTGAGTTGGGTGTCATGCTCGAACAACTGAGCCACGCCAGCCTCGAGGTCGGACTCAAAATGAACATGACGAAAACCAAGTTAATGACAAACAACACGAAACGCAAAGTAGACATAGGGGGTGTGGAGGTTGAATATGTCCATGAGTATATATACCTCGGCCAATTAGTCTCCTTCCAGGCGAGGCAAGATAAAGAAGTCGCTCGACGCACCGAAAACGCCTGGAAGAGCTATTGGTCGATGAAACACGTAATGAAAGGACCGCTCCCACTTTCACTCAAAAGGAAACTGATGGACATGTGCATCCTTCCCACCCTCACCTATGGAGCGCAAACGTGGTCTTTAACAAAGCGTCAAAAGTCCACCCTCGGGGTCTGCCAGCGAGCTATGGAACGAAGCATACTAAACGTCAAAATTTCTGACCGTATAAGAAACAGTATGCTCCGCTCCAAGACCCAAATAGCAGACGTTGGCAACACAGCCGCAAAATTAAAGTGGAACTGGGCTGGCCACATCTGCCGCATGTCGCAACAAAATTGGGCCAAAGTAACAACCGATTGGGTTCCGAACAACAGGACCCGGCGACGCGGTAGGCCCAGGAGGAGATGGCGTGACGAGCTAGACTTCCACGAAAAGGACTGGGCCAAAACAGCAAAAGACAGAAAAAAATGGGAGGAAGGAAGGGAGGCCTTTGGCCCTGCAGTGGGACACAACTGGCTCATAATAATAAATAATAATGTACTACTCTGTCAAGAAAGTACCGGGAAAAGATCAATAATACACAAAATGTCTGTTATTCATCCAAATTTATTTTATCACCTTCAAAGTATGCTCCTTTAGAAACGATACACTTGCGCCAACGAATAATCCATTCATCAAAACATTTTTTAAACGCTGCTTCCGGAATTGAGTTCAGTTCTCGCCGCGAATTCTCCTTTATGTCTTCTATCGATTGAAAACGGGTGCCACGAAGTGGTAATTTGAGTTTAGGAAAAAGAAAAAAGTCAGCAGGAGCCATATCTGGTGAATATGGTGGTTGCTGGATGGTATTTGTTGAGTGTTTGGTCAAAAATTCGTTCACAATGATAGCCTTGTGCGAAGGTGCATTGTCGTGGTGCAAAATCCAAGAATTTTCTTTCCACAAATCTGGCCTTTTTCGTCGAATTTGCTCTCTTAAACGCCGCATAACGCTCAAATAATATTCTTTATTTACCGTTAGACCTTCCGGTAAGAATTCAGAATGCACAACACCGCGATAGTCAAAGAAAACAGTCAACATGACTTTGACTTTTGATCGACTTTGGCGTGGTTTTTTCGGTTTCGGTTTAGTTGGAAGGCGCCACTCCGAAGCTTGTTGACTAGTTTGCATGTCAAACTCGTAAAACCACGTCTCGTCACCAGTAACAATGCGTTTCATGAATGTTGGGTCCGAACTGACTCGTTCTAGCATGTCCTCAGCGACTTTCATGCGATTGAGTTTTTGGAGAAAATTCAGATCTTTTGGGACTAGCCGAGCAGCAACATGTTTCATACCCAAATGATTAGTTACAATGGTACGGATCGACTCGTGAGATACAGAAAGTTCGGCGGCTATCTCTCTCAGAGTTGAATGGGGATTTTCAGTCACTATTTTCTTCACTTTTGCGATATTAACTTCAGTTGCAGACGTTGACGGCCTACCAGAGCGAGGCAAATCTTCCATCACATCTCGACCGCTTTTGAACGCTTTGAACCACTCATAAGCACGAGTTTTCAGTGACTCCGAACACGAAATTCCATTGGCGATGCAAAATTTAAGACAAACTCTTTGTTCGATATTTTTGTCCATTATGAAATTCGCAATACACACTATATATGATATTACTAAAACCAGCACTGTATTTAATATAAATAACAGATGCAACTCAAACTCCGCGCCAAAATGGAAAACAGTTGTGCCAATCTAACAACTACAAAAAAAAACAAAAATTTTAATTTGGAACCATAAACAAATCATCCATTCCCTTATACTTTTTTGACTGAATGTATATACCTATTGACCAATCATCATACATAGTTTAGTAAAATACACCACTAAAGCAATCATTTATAAGAAGGAACTTACTGATAAATACAAGCCATCTTTAAGGGATACAACTGCAACGTTGTATTTTTTTTGTGGTGGGCTGATATGAGAAACATTGTCTACCTGGAAGAGAAAAGATACATGACATTTCACTTAGGTCTATTTATTAATTTTACATTATAATTAGATATATAATGGCATATATGAAGGTTCTTACATCAGACAGCAAGGTATTATTATTTTCTACGACTTCGCTGTCGCTTTCGTCAGACGATAGTACCGTTTTACTTATTGGTCGACCTATGTTGTGGGCAATTGGCCGTGGAGATGGCGTATTTTCCATTATTTAAATCTCATTTTTTTATTATAATAAAGTTAACATAGTAATCAGTCGTTATAACTAAAAATATTATTTGGTTTTACTCTAAATCACATTTAGGCACAGTCATTACATAAGTCATTTTATGTTCGCAGCAAATTGGCTTATTACACTTATAACATGTTATTTTTGAGGGGCAATATGCACAATATCTTTTCTTTTTGATGACTGGTTCTGCATTCTGACTTCCAATAGCACTATCTTGAGGCAACAACTGTTGAATATTTGTACGAAGGTGTCTTTTGAGAGTAGGTGCTTCCAATCTGTTTGTCATCCAAACTGAAGAGAGGTCTGTGCTTAGTTTTTTCATAAAATTCTTACGACTTAGGGGTTTTTCATTTTTTGCCATGACGTTGTGACAATATATAACGTATGAGTTAACAAATGCAGTATTGAGCATGCCATAGAAGAGCGCTATCGGCCATCTGTTCGTTTTCCTCGAACACGACATTGGCGAACACATTTGATCGAATGTGTCTACACCACCCTTTGTTTGATTATAATACATGATCATTTCAGATTTTCCACTTCTTTCATTCATAGCACCAGGTTCATCACAAGATGATAATAAATAAACCATCTTTGATGGTTCCGGTTTGTATGATACCAGTGTCAAAGGGCCGTCATAGCAGAACATCGATGACCCACCCGGTCTCGATCTGGTGTTTTTAAGTTGTTCAGGAATCTCCCTTTTATTCGAGCGTATGGTACCGACTAATGTTAATTTGTATGGTTCCATAAGTAAGCTTTTAGCTAAGGGCACGGAAGTAAACCAGTTGTCACACGTTATATTCCTACAGCTTCCATGTACAGTCTTTGACAGTACTTTTACGTAATACTCGCCTTGAGGCAAACCGTTCGTCTTGGTCGCTTTTCCAATGTAGGGCATAGCATTCACCATATATTTAGTACCACTGTCACACATCATGGGAATTTTGTTACCATATTTATTAGGCTTATTTGGTATATACATCCGAAACGGACAGCGTCCTATAACACCCGGTTCTTTAGGTTCTATAAGTTCTATGAGACGTATGTCAAAATACAACTATCCGTAAGCAAAACGAATCGATTTTGTCTATTGGAACCGGGCGTTAATGCAAGCAACTGTTCGTCAATAGTCAAATGAGGTCCAGGATTGTAATTATTTTTGCACTGTGTAATCAATAGATTCCACACTTTTCTGACTGGGATAAATGGATCTTCAGCTCTCAAAGCTGAACGTTTTGTCTTATCATCCATTCGTAAACACCGTATCAAAAAATCGAACTTGTCCCGACTGATGACAGAAACATAACGGGTACCTGAAAATGTGGTATCGAACAATTATTCAGAAATCATACACAGTTATTTTGTTATTTGCTGAGTACTTATTGTATAGGAAGAAATAATTTATTAATATTATTTGCATAATGTGGATTATAACTTTTTATACCATCTAAGACTCTTGTGTTCACATGAGTAATATTTGGATTGCATTGATTTGCATTTGGTCATGTCGATCAATGACACTCATATTTTCATTATAATATTTAATTATTTGGGGTTTGAGTTTCATTTGCCCCCTGCGATTTCTGGTACTATCTTAATTGCCATTGTATTTTATTGAAATAGCCAACGCCTCCCTTTGATCCATCCATTTAATTAGGCAAATATTATTTTTATGTAGGAATAACTCACCCTTTTTTAATTTCGTTTTTAATAATGTTTTAGGATTGCCTTGCCTCATTTTTCTTAGAGTTCCTGTACAATAAGTATATTTATTATATAACTCATCCACCAGACCCACGCTTTTATAAAAAATATCTATGAACAAATGGACACCATTTGCATATATGTATATATATATATATGCATCCATTAAATGATTTACGACTTTTTTAACGTGGTTTGTTCCACCAACAAGCATATCAGATGCACCCCCATACATATGCAATTTTAGCACAACCCCTAGCTGATCGGCAAGTGCATAAAACTTCAGACCATACTTATTTTTCTTTCCTTTAATATACTGTCGACATCTTAATCTTCCTCTTAACATAACAAAACATCATTGATTCGTCAATCACTATATTTTGCGTGGGATAATAAATTCCTAACCGTTCTTCTATTGAAATAGTTAATTTATTGGCTTTATTTTACAATTGCTTGTAGTTCCTCCTGTATTCACGCACAACATTCTTAAAATTAATAAAAAAAGTATTACGTGACATTGCTTTAGCAAATATTGATTGATTAAAATATGAATCGGTTTTCCAATAATCTGATAGTCTATTAATTTTTATGAAGCCCATGTGGAATAGTTATCCAAAGAATAATTTTATATCGCTGCAACTTATAGGTTTCCAAAACTTAACTCTGCTTTGTGCACTTCTACTTGCAGTTCTCTCATGTTCCCCGTACTCGTTGGTAGAGCGAGTTAATAAACTAAGCAGTTCTTCATTACATATAGCGTTAAAATAGCTTATTGGTGTATCAGCTATGTATTCTTGGAGACCGGTTGTCTTGGTTAAAGGGAGTTCGCTATATTGAACAGGATTCCCTGGTTGCCATTCATCATTAAATGTATCAAGAGGTAACGTTTCTTCTAGCTCATTTAAATCTATTTGGCAGTCGTCGTCAAATGTATCTCGTCTAAGAGATTTTCAGAGAGGATTCCTAAGAGCTCAGAGTCAGTTAAAGCTGGGGGTGGCTGGTTCAAGGACGGAGTTGAATTCAAAGATTCCATGGCTCCTAAAGTGTCTTCAATCCAAGGGAAATCCCAATTTGATCATTTAACTGATAAGATACTTCATTCAAATCACATGGACTGAGGATTCTATTGCTAGGTATTTCAAAAACGTTTTAAGTTATCAAACAGGGGTTAACAATCTCACTAATATCTACTGATTTTTAGTTAGGGTAGTACCTGTGTTAATTGCAATAATTTCCGCTCCAGCCGTTGAAATGTTATCTGGATGTTCAGAATGCACACTAGTAATGTCCATCGTATCTTTGGTCCCCACTGTTGCAAGTCAATATTACAGAAGGTTGCAACAGTTAAGCTGATTCTCTTTCGAGCTCTTCGGCCAAACGATTAATTGATTCTTGACGTTCATCTTCTCTACACAAAGATACTACTATACTACATTACAATTCTAGCAACAAATACATCAAAAAACTCTATGTGACGATCGACCTATGCGTTTTCTGATCGAACGAGTCAAACTTGACCACTAAGTCGCTATATGCAGTAAAGCCTCGTCCCCACTAGGAACAGTTGTCGAGTGACGTGTCCCCGGAGACATCGGGCGATGTCGCCCTACGTCGCCCTACGTCGCCCCACGTCGCCCGATGTCTTGTCTCCGTCCACATCAGTTCGGTCGGTGAGTCGAACCTATCATGTCTCCGGAAGAGGTAGTGTTGTACAGTGCGGCTTATATAATGATGAATGCATCAAGAATTAAATTGTCTGAAATTGTTATGTAGCGTGGTCGGTTATCTGGACACGTTCGCTGCACCGTTCTTATAATATCCATAATATTTGGCTGCACCATTGCTATATTGTACTTAATGTGCTATGCCTTTTGGCTATCTTCTTCTTATCTTTGGCTATCGTCAAGACATTCTTTTAATAAAGTGGGTACTCGATTTCACTGCGTGTTGAAATTGGTGAATCATGGTTGGGCTGCTGCTTAGTTTGCTTGGCGTAGCTTTTTTACGGCAGCATTGGTAAAAACCCCACGGACACGACTGCCTCACAGGTTGTGAGACAGTCGAGGTAGTATCGGAATTGAACCGATTAAAACCACTCCTGCCTATCCAGTGCCTTATGACATTATCAGCGACGTTGGTTTGCATTTTTGTTGAGTTAGTCACTGATACTTTTTATTTTTGTCGGAAGGATCGGATAATTCGGAGGTACCCAACCGAAACTGGCCATAGTCTAATAGGCGCTGGTAGAATCCTAGGATGGTTTGGACAGCAGGCACTCGTCGTTGATGACCATACAGTTCACGGTAACGGTTACGTGCCGCAGCTAAACTTTCACCAGTCGTTATGTAGCACACTATCATATCTAAGTACTCTCGATTGGAATACGTAAATGGCATTGTTAAAAGTAGGTATTCGCGAAACTGCGCGAACGCACGTATTTGCCGTAACGATACAGGGAAACACCCTATTCGCGCGACCGATATCGGACGACTAAACGGGTCGGGAAGGGGTAGCGAGAGCTGCGGGAAGAGTAGTGGGCGGCGGGGAAACCTCTAGTGAGTCGCTCGCGCGCGGGACGATGGCGGCCCAAGCCGCAAGCGCAGCCCTGCGTACAGCGCTCAAAAAAATATTTTACTAAATTGTTTTATTTATGTAAAATAAAAATGCTCGTGCATGTGTTTGTTTTTCGATGTCGAGTAAGTGGACGAAATTCTTGCAGTTAATTTTTTAACACCTTATATAAAAATAACTAAGTAAATAACACTTTTTATTTATTTTGGCATCAAAGGCACTTAAGACAGGCGCTGGACTTGTGCTCTCCGCAAATGGGATTTTTGCAGCTGTCGCACATTGTTTTTGTCATCCTAATTTTCATGGATAAAAGGCAAAATATTTTCTTTTTTTTGGCTCTGGTACACCTTCACGTTGTGTAGGAGGTTCGGCTTGACTTTTTAGCAATATACCACAATTTTTGTCTTTTATATTCGTCGGCAAAGTAAGCATTTGCTCCGTTGTCTCCATCCACGGGGTCATCAAGCTATTGCTGAGTTTCTTCATGAAATATCTACGACCCAGCGGCTTTTCTTTCTAGGATAGGACATCAAAGTAAATATGCGTTTATAAATGCCATATTCAAGATCCCATAAAACATAGCCATGGGCCACCTGTTTGGTTTGCGGCTGCACGACATCGACGAGCACATTTGGTCAAAAGTGACGACTCTCCCTTTTGTTTCATTATAAAAATGAATCATATTTGGCTTACTGGTCGTAGGACGAATAGTGGCCTCTACATCACACGATGGTAGAACCAACACCTTTTGCTTGGTTTTGGTTTGTACGACACTAACGTCAACGGCCCATCATAACAGAACGTCAGGTATTTCCCTTTTGTTTGATCTAATAGTACCGACCAAGGTCAAGTTGTATGGCTGCCTTAGCAAGTTTTTCGCTAATGGAACTGATGTGAACCAATTATTACCTGTGACATTTCTATTAATGCCATGCTTTTGTAAGTTCTTTTACATAAAATTCACCGAGTGGCGTGGCAAGCCATTGGTTTGAGTGCATTTGCCCAGATATGGCATAGCATTAATCATGTATCGTGTAGCACTGTCACATGTCATTACAATTTTGATTCCGTATTTATTAGGTTTGTTAGGAAAGTACATCCGAAAAGGGCACCGACCCCGGAAACCCAAAAGCTGTTCGTCAATGGTTACATAAGGTCCGGGGATGTAATTAGATCGGCAGTGGTTTATGAAGATCTCCCAAATTTTCCTAATGCACCTACTGATGCAGACAACTGCATCAGTTGGTCTTAGTTCTGGCTGCAAAGATTTATCGTCCATTCTCAAACACCTTATTAGAAAATCGAATCTATCTCTACTCATGGCAGCAACATCAGCTCATCCGTGATTGTCCTTTATAGCAGCTGTTAGTGTCAGTATGCCGAAAAGAGCCCGAATTTCTTCACAAGTTGTAGTTTTAAAGGTGGCTTTTAGATTATGGCTGGATTCAGCTGGATTTCAGCGTTGGTCAATTTTGTTATCTCCTCAACAATATCATCAGTAATAAATATACTGAAACACTCTAAAGGTTCATAAAGGCATTTATTCATCCGAATGGGACCCCTAGATGTCCGTATAATATGTGAAAAATATGTGAAAAAGTGGAGCTCCGGGCGAGGTACCCGCTTGGCAACGTTGTTATTGCACGCCCGGTCGTTGTGATGTAGCGCCCGCGGGCTCTGAGCAATTCCCGTCTCTGCACTCTGTTAATGCTATTAAGCATGGTGACAACCTGGTTAAGTGCGCCATCCATCAATATTGTTGTTCGCTCGGCACGGACGGCCACCACCGCTTCCAAAGCTGCGTGGGCTGTATAGCCGACACTCGTTAAATAGTGGTGACTCTGCGTATTCCAGGAAGTGATGGATATCTCCCTGTTGCTACCCTGTGTGTAGGTGTTGTCACATCCAAATAGTAGGTAGGTCCCCCAGCTTGGAACTTGCCTAGCCAGACATTGGAAGGGGGGCCTGAAAGCTTGTTTTGAATAGTTCCAGCGCCTTGTCATCCTGCCGTATGTTTGGGTAGGAGGCCATCCTCAGCAGTTTGACACTGTTGCCTCACAAATACGCTTCAAGTAATCAGATTGTTTCTTGTCCAGCGTCTCGACACGCACCTCCTCCCTTATAATTGATGTCACTGTGAAGATTATGGCCACAAGCAGAAGACAAACTATCAAGATATACACTCTGTTCTTCCTGTTGTTTCTGGGGGCCAAATCTTGTTGGGAGCCCAACTCACTGTCCATCTTACGTCAATGTGTCCGTTCCCAATTGGTACCAGATGAAACTCCGTTTGAATTGTCTATATCAATAACGTGGTTAGCTCACTAATCACTAAGGTTCGATCTGTTCTCACATACAGCGGTTTCCTCCGTGGGTTCTCTCTGTTAAAGTAAGTAAGTGCTATCTATCTGTCATTAACGAAAGATAGCTGCTGCCCTCTTAAAACGTTCAGTTATGTTATGTTCATGTTTTTCAATTTAAGCTTAATTTTCAAGGACTGTATGGGGAATCTTCTTTTCCAAACTCCTATGCATCTGAAATAACAGTAGATAATATATATGTTCTTGGTTATTATATTATTATAGGTTAGATATTTACACAGTGCATCTAGTATAACTAAACAAAACAAACCTTTCTATAGTATTTCTTGTTTTGATATCTGCTTCATTGTATCGTTGCTCTGATGGAGTATTTATGTTGAATAGAGGTGTCAATAGATAAGGCTTACATGAATAGCCACTGTCACCAAGAAGCCAGCGATTTTCAAGTAAACCTTGTTCATAATAATCTGAAAGTTTTATTTTAACCCTTAAAGTCGTAAGGTATATGATGTGAACAAAAACAAAAAATATGAGTTTAATTTGTTTATTACTTATAAAAAAGACATAGTTATGAGAATAAAAAAAATTATATCGTATTTGGTCACTAGGCCTCTCGGCTACCGGTTTCTTTATTTTTGACGTGATAACGTCTTTAAAATCGTTTTAGTCGGGTGACATGTTCAGAAACTTGTGTCACACCAAAACCTCACAAGCGACATTTCATAAAGATGGTAGCGCCATCTGTTACTTGGCTCGAAAAAAAAACTTTAAATTAGTACTTAATTTCATTTTAGATGTCACTACTGGTGATAACTTATATCACCAATAAGACGTTATCACGTAAACATCTCGATCGTAAACCTACTTTACAAACAACCAATTTTTTTTGACGTGATAACGTCTTTAAAATCGTTTTAGTCGGGTGACATGTTCAGAAACTTGTGTCACACCAAAACCTCACAAGCGACATTTCATAAAGATGGTAGCGCCATCTGTTACTTGGCTCGAAAAAAAAACTTTAAATTAGTACTTAATTTCATTTTAGATGTCACTACTGGTGATAACTTATATCACCAATGAGACGTTATCACGTAAACATCTCGATCGTAAACCTACTTTACAAACAACCAATTTTTTTTCTCCGATACAGATTCTACATTTCTTACAGCAACTTCTCTATCTCTCTTCAACAGTCCCATAAAAACTTCATACCTAAATTCTTTCAAATGGTCTTTCTTCCTCATGACATTCCCCATTTTGTCGTGTCTACGACGCAATAACCACCCGTTATTTATGCATATATCTAAAAGTTGGGAAAAGATGTTCATATACCAACGGTGGGACTTGATGCCTGTGCGATAGAGTGCTATCAACATATCCGCTAAGTCGACTCCACCCATATGGCGGTTGTAGTGCTTTACTACTTGTGGACAGGTGACATCTACTCGAGTTTTAGACTCTTTACTGAACCTTTTAATCTACGTAAGAGCTTACTAAAGTTACTTGTTTATTATCGAACCACTTTACTATACTGAGTTTGTTTTTGTTGCAAACTACTGGGCTGAATGCTCCTCTTCCTTTTTTTTTCATAGTCTTATCTGTAAGTAATTTGCCAGTAGCATCTTTCAATCTATTTTGTCGTATGGTCCCCAAGCTAAATATCCCATAATGTTCTCTTAACAAATATACCAACTCTAGTGATTTGAAATAGTTGTCAAAATATACAACACTTGCTTTATTTTTCAACGTTTTACAGAGCGCTACCACTATTTTACTTCCAACGCCTAATGATTCTTCCTCTTCTGTGAATTGTATGCTCCTAAAAGTATCATCCCCTGCAGATAGCATAAAATCGTATATAATGCCAGACACTCCAGCCCTCACGAGATTTTTGAATCCCCACTTACTGGATTTGTTGGGATTATATTGCCGTCGACTGCCTGCTTTCTTTCCCTTATAGGGAATCACCATCTCATCAATGCTATATGAGTTTTCTTCTTCAACTGACAAACATTTATTTCTAATACTGTCGATTAAAGGGCGAAGTTTATAATATCTGTCTTGCAAATCAGCACTTGTATTATCAGTAAAATGAATGAACCTCCGTATCTGCTGGTACCGTTTCAGAGACATTACATCGGCAACTTTTGCATAACGGAATGACGTTTTCCAGTAATCTTTGTAGGACGGCATAACAACTATACCCATCATAATATTTATGGCCAAAAAATCCAATATTTCGTCGTTACTAACTTTGATAGATTTTCCTGTTTCTTGGACGCTGTATAAAGGAGTCCGCCCATTTGCCATACATCGTTGGGCCACGATTGTGATGTACCGTTACAAGTTCCATACTGGTGTCATTTGTTAGGTCATCATATCAGCTTTAGGCTCCCTTAATTTCAGATTGATTGACAATTGCGTATTGGACATATAGGCTCTTTAATATACGGTTAGGTTATGTTGGAAAATGTATTATTTGAAGATTATTTTTATAATATTAACAATTTAGCAACGATCAAATGACTCTTTTTAAAGGTATTCGTTAAGTATAATTAAGCAGTCAACATCTGAGAGTGATCAGCAGATTGACCACCCATTACATTGTATCTAGGTAGTCTAGGTACTTTCAGTCCAAAAGACAGATTGGTCTAATCAGGGGCGTTGCTACAGCCGTATCAATTATAAGGGGCCCTCGGGTAACAGGGGCCCCGAAACACCTGTGACTGACCTTTTTTTAGAGTTTGTGAGAGCAGGGACTCCTGATACGGGGCCACCGGTTTACCTAGCTACGCCACTGGGTTTAACTAATTATGAACAATGACTGATGCGTGCGTACTAAGTTAGTCTTTTACATCCATCATAGAAGTGTATCGGACTGACTTGAACCACAGATTACTTACTATTACTAGGTAGCATTTAGACCTAGGATTTAGTAGATTTAGACGTTATTGATTTAACATTAATGTCACAGTATAATTAATAGATACTTACTAGGTTTTATCAGTAGATTGGTCCAGAGGAACACCAATCTAAAGGAAATAAGTTAATAAATAAAAAAACATTTTGTAATTCACTTTTAATCATTTATTATATACCCATATGACGGGCCTGTTGGTCTAGTGGTCAGTGGCCCTGACTGCTGAGCCGGAGGTCGTGGGTTCGATTCCCACCCAGGACAAACTTTGTGTGATGAGCATGATTGTTTGTTCTGTGTCTGGGTGTGATTTATCTATAATATGTAAATAATAAATATGTACTATGTATGTATAGTATGTATTTATAAATTATATAAGTATGTATATCAGTTGTCTGGTTACCATAACACAAGCTCTGCTTAGCTTGGGATCAGATAGCCGTGTGTGAGTTGTCCCAAGATATTTGTTTATTTATATATTCAGTTATTCATCTTCATAAACGATTAAAATAGAATCTAAGAAGTGTGCAGGGGGTGTGACATTTTCTTGGTACCTAGCCCAACTCAAGTCTTTAAGTTCGTTGTGCGCTAACTACCCACTGATACCAAAAATGACCAAGTGCGATATTTGCAATAAAGGCATAACAAATAGATCACCAGGACTCGAATGCAGGTCCTGCAGCAGGACTGTTCATGCAAGTAAAGCATGTTCTGGTCTTACCGCTAAACAACTATCTGCACTTCGTAACGCAGACAGCCTGGATTGGATATGTGACGAGTGCAATCATAACTCGCCAAATAGAAAGTCGTCATTTTTTATTCCGGAAGAGGATGATGAAGAAGAGGACGTCGCGACCTCCGGCAAAAATATGATTAACTGCAACATCGAAAGTGACAAGTTTCTGAAAGATATCACAGATGAATTGAAAAGAGTCCTTAAGATGGAGTTACAACCAATAGATTCATCGGTGAAAACTTCTTGTAAAAAGATAGATGAACTAACGAAAACGGTGGAGTCTCAAAATAAGCACATCCAGGAACTGGAAAGGAAGTATACCAACCTAAACAACGAAAAAACTCATCTTGAGCTTGAAGTGAGCTCACTGAAACAATACCTTCGAAATATTGAACAACAACGTCTTAATAATGTGTTAGAAGTGATCGGAATCCCTAAAGCTAAAGATGAAAACCTGGAATCGATATCTGTCAAGCTGGCTGAAACTCTCAACATCGACAAGAATCAAATCATTAATGTTAAACGAGTCGAAAGTCGTAATGACCGTGAAGGAAACTTACAAGTGGAGCTCAAGCAGGAAGAATATGCAAGCTCATGGGTACGGGCATCCAGAGAGAATGAAGTACTGGTTCCGCAAGTCCTGCCGAATGCCCCTGCAGAATTGGCTAAGTCCAAAGTGATCGTGCGACGCGCTCTGACTAAAGCTAATAAATCCTTAATGTGGCTAGCCCAACAGAAACTGCGACCAACATATAAATACGTCTGGTTCCAGGATGGAAAGGTTCTCCTACGTAAAGAAGACAAAGACAAGTCCATAGTCATTAGGAGCGAAGCCGACATCGAGAAACTCTCGACTGACACGCCGCTAGGAAATAAGAATCTTTATCGGTAATAGTTTTAAAATAAGTCTCCCCGGTTCCTCCTTCCGATCACCAAGAAATATTCGACTGTGTCAATATTAATGATTACTTTAAGCATTTGCCTCTCTTTAATAATGTTTTTCTTAATATAGTCCACATAAACATTAGATCGCTAGTCAAAAATTATTGCTATGTAACACAATTAATCAGTTCCTCTAACGCTCCTATAGATTTGTTAATTTTAACAGAAGTTAATATAAGCGAAATAACTGTTCATATGTACAATATCAATGGCTATGAAATGCACAGTATGTTGCGTAAAAACAGAAAAGGCGGTGGTATAATAATTTATGCCCGAGATGGCTACATATTCACACCAACGCATCACTCTCTAATACATTGCGAATGTATTGTTGGTCAAGTCACTACACCTCACAATTATCACGCCTACATTTGTGCACTGTATAGACCGCCAAGCGAAAGTAAGCACCTATTCATAAAAGAAATAGTTAATCTATTATCCAAATCACTGATTCATTCATGCGACACGTACTTGCTAGGAGACATAAACATAGACCTAAAAACATACGATAACATCCGAGAACACTACATTAGTGGCTTGTCCGAGTGTGGTCTAACGAGCGCGATCTCCGACTACACAAGAATTGAGACACGCGGAAATAACATTTCACGTAGTTGCATAGATCACATTTTTACAAGAACGCGTTCGTTAGATCTTTACTCGGCCGCGCTCGGAACTGTTCTGGCCGACCATCGTATGCTAATATTGTCGTGTGTAGGAACAGACCCAATATGTACACAGGGTGATCAAATAAATATTCAACTCATTGATAATAATAAAATTAAATCATTACTTAATAATTTAGAATGGAACGAATTAAATTATTTGGAATGTCCAAATAAAATTTACGACCACATAAAAAACAAATTTCAGCAATGTTACAAAGAATCAAAATACATTAGAAAAATAAATAACAACAGTAAAAGAAATAAAAAACCTTGGATTAATATTAAAATTGATAACATGTGCAAAAAAAAGGACGAATTATTTATAAAATGGAAAAATGATCCAACAGATAAAATACTGCGACTAGAATATAATAAAACAAGAAATAAAACTCATAAAACAATTGAAAAATCTCGGAATAAATATTATATGGAACAAATAAATAATAATAAATTGAATCCTAGGAAACTATGGCAAATATTGAATACTTTATCTGGTCGCAAGAAAAAATCGGTTGATGAAGCAATATTAAGAGCGTTCAAAAAGAATGATACAGGAGCTAAGTCCATAGCTAATAACTTTGCCATAGAATTTAGGAATAGTGTTAAAAAAATATTGCCCAAGTGTGACCATCGGCTCCTAAAAGAATCAGACTATATGTTTCCTCAAGACAAATCAATTTACTTCAAAAAAGCCTCAAAGGACGGTGTCCTTAAATTAATTAGAAACCTAAACACAAACAAAGCTCCTGGGGCAGATAATATTAGGTGTGTTGACATCAAATCCATATGTGACAAGATGGCCGGTGTTATTGCCAAACTAATTAATGCCAGTGTCAAACAGGGGAAATACCCGGAAGATTTAAAATCAGGTATTGTGCGACCAATACACAAAACAGGTAGCCATGCCGATTATACAAACTATAGACCTATCACTATTCTATCAGTAATCGATAAGATAGTTGAAAAATACATTTATAACCAGATTCAAGAATTTTATGTAAAAAATGATGTGTTATCCAAATCACAATATGGTTTTCAACCCAATAAATCGACCTCACAGTTGTTATCGAAATTTACGGATGATGTCAATAAATCTCTTGGTGGTAGAAATCATGTCATTTTGCTATTTATTGATTTCAGCAAGGCTTTTGACACGCTCAGACATGACACTCTGCTAACTAAACTAGATAACTCCGGAGTTCGTGGACCAATACTTGACTGGTGTAAGAGTTACTTAAAAGAACGAAAATACAATGTCAAGATCAGTGACAAAATCAGTGACGCCGTTGAAGTCACTGAAGGAACGGCACAAGGTTCAGTACTTGGACCATTACACTACCTTGCATATGTCAACGACATGGAACATGTGGTCAACCACTGTTCTGTTTACCAATATGCAGACGACACATGTCTTGTAGCGACCCACAAAGATGTAAAAATAGCAGCTCAATGGCTGCAGCAAGATTTTACCCGAGTATCTAAGTGGGCACACGATGCTGGACTGGTTCTGAATGCAAATAAAACCAAAATCATTCATGTACACTCTAGCCATCTAAAAAATAATAGTTGTTTTAAGGTAATTGCGCACAGTCATAGCTGTCTCCACTCCACTGTTTCAGGGTCATGCAAATGTGAAGCAATTGATCAAGTGACGCATCACACCTATCTGGGACTTGTGGTGGATAGTCGATTTTGTTGGAGCTTTCACGTGAATGCTGTCTGTGATAAACTGCGAGCTATTATGGCAAAATTTTACATTCTCAAACCTAAAGTTCCCTTCAAAGTTCTTCTGAATATGTATGTTGCTCTGGCAGAATCGATTATAGCATACGGAATTACAAGCTATGGGCGAACATTTAAAACATACATTGAACGAATTTACACACTGCAAGTTAGATTAATAAAACTTATTGTACCAAGAAAAATAAAAATCCAACACAAGGATAACGTGATAGAATTATTTAAATATTGTAATATATTGCCCATACAAATTAGAATCCATATGGCCCTCCTAATTGAACAATTTAATAATAAAAGCTGTCAAATACCCATAACTCACAAAATAATTACTAGAAGTATTACCAACAACTTGTTAATAGTACCCCAAGTCAAAAATTATTATGGAAGGCGAACAGTAGAATTTCTAATTCCCTCAATACTGAATAAAATCCCGCAAAATATTAAAAAGGAAATAAACTCCAAAAATTATAAGTTAAAATACAAAAAATACTTTTATGACAACATATTTAATATCGAAAGTAATAATAATAATAAGTAAACTTAATCGTTTAACACACAACAACGCAATTAAACAAAAATAAAACAAAAACAAACAAGAAACATACAACATTTGAAGCCAAAAATAATAAAATGAAACCACCTGTATGTGTCTTTGCTGCATTGAGTCGTAGAAACAGTCGTTTTTTATCTGAGTACCTTCAATTTCTGTTTGTGAATGGGTGATTACCGCAAAATATTGTTAATTGTATTATTGAAAGTACGTATCTTGTTTTTAGAAATTAAGTAACGAATGTGAGTACCAATACAAACCATCTATTGGTTTAATGGTACAAAATCAATTTGAAATTATTGTCAACTACGTAATATGAATAAAAAAAAAAAAAAAAAAAAAAAAAGTACCATATAATAGACATAGTATGTGCACAACAACCTACTGTTCGCCTTCCCACTATACAATTGCAATAATGTTGCACAATTGCTTGCCTTCCTGCTAGAGAGCTGTCGACCAATATGTAAACAAAATATGTTTTCCTACTTACATGTCGAGAGTGTATTCTCCCTCTTAGCAACCAAGCAGTGCGTTGGTCGTCGCTGCGTCCCCGCAGGGGGGCGCGGCTAGCGGTCTCGGGGCATCGCCCCTTGGCCGCGGGAGCTATACCTCGGCCCGTTAAAACGGGCCCGTCGTTGGGTTGCCATTCTTGGCCGTGGGGTGGTGGCACATGTAGGAACGTGCGCCTGTGTGAGTAGTTGCAGTGTTGTGTCTGTAGGCGCGCCTACAGTGCTGTGTACAGCACTGCTTGCTTCACGACACCTCGGCGGTCAGTCCCTGCCGGGTGAGACCCCCGGTTGCCCGGGGGAGGCCCAGCAGGAGACGACCCGCGACAGAGGTGCCGACTCCGACGCACCTACAGTGGATGTGAGGCTCCCGTCCGTCCCGTTCCCAGAGCTAGCCGGTTGCGTTACGGACTAAGGAGCCGTTATGAGTGTGTGGGCGGTATTGTACTGAGTAACACCGCCCAGTGCTTTGCATGGGTCGCGCGCCCGCAGCCGCGGCTCCACGCGTGTGTCTTTATGTGTGTAAAGTGGCGAGTGTGTGGTCAAGCCACACGTCGTGCCTATATTAACTTAGCACACGACGTGCAGCTGGGTGCATGTGTAGTATGTGGAGTCTTCTTGTGGGGCAAGCTGTGTGTAGCCTGTACAGCTTACCCTGGCGTCCAGTCCGGTGCGATGGGGTCTACGTCCGCCACCAGGTTGCGGGGAAGGCGTCGCGCATCGGGGGGGCGCGCGTGCCAGGGCGCTATGTGCTTGACATGCGGCCAAGCAGATGCGTCGGCACGCGCGAACATTCCCGTCGCGAGGCGTCGGATAAAGTCGTCCAGGCTCTCAGTCCCGAGGTCCCTCTGGATGACATGGTTCCTCACGTAGCGAGGGGCACCAACGATAGTCCGCAACGCGAGATTTTGCTGCGTGCGGAGGAGTTTCTTGTTTCCCTCGCTCGTGAGGGCATACCAAGCTGGGGTGGCGTAGGTCAAGATTGAGCGTACATATAATTTATATACGCCCAACTTGACGCGCACCGGGAGGCGGGACGAGAACGCTGGACGGAGGCGGGCGCGGGCGACCCTGGTCCGTGCCGCGACCTGGCGGACGTGTGGCCCCATCGTGAGCCGTCGGTCGATGGTGACGCCCAGGTATTTCACCTGGGGCGACCACGCGACGTCGGCTCCATGTAGGGTCAGGGGTGGTGGGAGGGGCGCAAAGCCGGTGATCAGCGCCTGCGTCTTACACACGTTCACCGACAGCCGCCACTTAGACAGCCAGTCCGGCAGCAGGTCCATCACGCGTTGCATCTTCGACGCCGCGTATTTCGCATTAAGCGAGGTTGTTAGATACGCGGCGTCGTCTGCGTACAGCGCGAGCGTCGTGTCTGGCGTAGTGGGGATGTCGTCGGTGTAACGTGTGTATAACGCCGGCGACACGCAGCTACCTTGCGGAACGCCCGCAAGCACCGGGCGGGCGCTGGAGAGCACTCCCTCGACCACCACGCGGAAGCTCCTGTCTGTTAGGAAGGATTGGACCACCTTAACTACGCGGCGGGGCGCGTCGGAAGTGGACAGTTTGTATGTAAGACCGTCGTGCCACACGCGGTCGAAGGCCTTCTCCATGTCGAGGAATACTGCAACCGTATACTCCTTCTTGTTTGCGGCTTGTGCCATGTGGTGCAGTACCCTCGACAGCTGGAGCGTCGTGCTGTGTTCCGACCTGAACCCAAACTGTTCGGGCCGTGGGGAGATGTGTGGCTGGAGATGCCGCAACAGGAGTGTTTCAAACACCTTGGAGATGGTCGCCAGCAGCGTGATGGGCCGATAGCTCTCCGGCTTCAGGATGTTTTTCCCCGCCTTAGGCAGCATGATAACGCGCCCCTCCTTCCACGCAGCAGGGAAAGTCCCGGTGCGCAGTATCGCCGTGAACAGGCGCGCCAGGGCCGCTACCATACGGAACGGCAGATGGCGCAGCGCTGTATTGGTGATACCGTCCGCACCGGGCGCCTTCCTGGGCCGCGTCTTAAGGATGGCGCGTCTGACTGCCCCAGGCGGGAAAAAAATGGCGTCCTCCTCGGGGGCCATCGGCGTGGCGAAGTAGTCCCCAAGGTGTTTCTCGACTGTTGCGACATGTTCGACGTCGCTGGTCGGATTCGGTCGGAATTGACGCTCCAGGTGTTCAGCGAAGACCTCCGCTCGGTCCTCCGCTGCGTACACGAGCGCCCCGCTGCAGTTTTGTAGAGGGCGTACCGGAGCTGGGGTGCCGGTAAGCCGGCGGCACAGCTTGTAAACGGACGGCCAGCTGTCGGCCGTCTCCTCAATCATTCGTTCCCAGCTCTCGGACTCCTGGTCTCTCAACTCGGCTTTTATCCTCTCCGCGAGACGATTCACCTTGGTCTTTATGGTGGGGCATCGTAGTTGTTGCCACTGCTTGCGAAGGCGCCTTTTTTCGGCGATCATCCGTACGAGGTACGCTGGCAGGGGCGGCTGATGCACTCTCCCCTGCGGTACTTCGGTAGTCGCCGAGTCCAGGGCGCTCCGAATGCAAGCAGTGACGTCGTCTGCCATCGAGTTGACGTCTGCGGAGGTGGTCAAGGGCCGAGTTGGAGTGGTGGTCTCAATCTTATCCTTGAAGGTTTCCCAGCAGATCTTTCGACGTGGCGCTAAGGGCTTCTGTCGGGTCGGCATCCCCGATAGGACGACGAGCACGGGGTGATGATCCGATTGCATGTCGTCCTCTAGTACTTGTTGCGTGATCTGGCAGTGTAGCCCTCGGTGGGCCACGATATCCAGCACGTCCGGCATATGGTAATGGATTTCCGGGTAGTGGGTGGGCGTCTCGGGGCCGGACACCGTGTATCCGAAGGCCTCCGCGTCTGCGAAGAGCTGTCGTCCTCCGCTGTTCGTTGTTGTGGAGTTCCACGCCGGGTGCTTGCAGTTAAGGTCACCTGCAAGGATCGTCGCACCTCTGCTGTTATTAAGAAGGGCCCTCAGCTCCGAGAGATTCAGTTTGGCTGAGGGCGCCTTGTAGCAGGCGTACAGGGCGAGGTCCTCGCCGGCGACATGCAGCTGCACACCCAGCGCGTAGAGCGTGCCGAGCGTTGGCACGGGGAGTTCCTGGTGGACAACTCTTCGCTTCACAAGTACTGCCAGACCACGGTAGCGGGTTGTGAGTGCCGACCTTTCGTCTTTCCTATAAGCGAGGAAACCAGAGACTTTGAGTCGGTCCTCGGGTCCCAGGTGCGTCTCGCTGATTAGCGCCACGTCTATATCCTCATCCCTGAGGAGGCGGCGGAGGGGGGCGACCTTGCCACGAAGGCCGCGGGCGTTCCAGTGGATGATCCTCAACGGCCTATCCATTGATCAGGTTGAGCAAGGTGGTCAGGCCGTCGAGGGCCACCGGCGCCACATCCTGGCCCTGACTGATGGTCTTGATTATGTCCACCAGCAGCCGGATTGCGCAGGCTGTCACCTCTTTTTGGTTCTTCCTGAGGCCGGCGCTAGTCGCTGCGTCGGCGCTCATGGTCATCGGGGTTTGGATGGTCCAGTTTGTACCCTTTGGCCGCGTTATGCCGGCGCCGGCCGTGGGCTTAAGGACAGTCGGTCTCATCGACGTTGAGGTTTGTGCCTCCGCCGAGTCTTGGTCGGCCCTTGTAGTGGGCTCCAGGGTTTCTGTGGTAGCTGTGGTAGCGGCGGGGGGGGGGGCGCAGGTTTCTTCCCCTTGCCACCGCGCTTTTTCCGCTTCCGGTTCCTCCGTCTAGAGGAGGAGGGGGCTTCTCCCCTGTTGGTAGGTCCGTTGGCCGCCGCCATCAGGGTCGTGCCTTGGGCCTCTGTGGTGGTCACTTTCGGGGCCCTCGCTGAAACCTCTGCCGGTCGCTGCGAGGCGGTCGTGGCGGCAATTGTTCCCGCCCGCCTGTTTCGTGCCTCCGTTTGGAAAACGGGGCACTTGACATTATTTGCGGGGTGTTCGCCTCCGCAATTTGCGCACTTGGCCGGCTCCTCTCGTGGGCGAGGGCAGTCGCGCGCGGCGTGTCCTTCTCCGCAGCGGACACAGGCGAGCGGACGGTGGCATTGGTGCGACGAGTGCCGAAACTTTTGGCACCTGTGGCACTGGGCCGGTCCCCGCTTGCTCCGCCAGGCCTCAATCTTTACACCACGCATTAACATGAACTCCGTGGTGGAGAATAATTGGCGGGCCTCCGCTGTCCTCTTCAGGACTGCGTGAAACACGCATCCGGGTCGTCCTTGGCGCGCCTTTATATGGCGCACATACTCCGGTTCGTGTCCCATCGCGCGGAGCTCCTCCTCGATCTCTTCCGGAGGTGTGTCCACCGGAAGCCCCCTGATGGCCACCTTTAAGCTTCGCTCCGCTGGTAGTGAGTAGGCGAACCAGGATATGCCGCTTTCCTTTTCCAGGTCGGTCAGGTACCTCTGGACAAACCTATATTCGTCCTCGCTTTCGGGCGAGAAACGAACGCCAGTGCCGTATGGACGGGCATTGGGGGGTCGGCCCAGTTTGGCCCTGATCGCCCTAAAGTGGGCGGCCCACCCAGGCAGCCTTTCCACTATCAGCGGAGGATACCTGGGCCGCTTTGGCGGCTTCGGCTTGGGCTGAGTGGTGGCCTCTCCGGTGTTGGCGCTCGAGGGCGCCTTGGTGGCATCTAAAGTATTATTACTATGTGGGCTGGGACTCACCACATCCATCGTTGATGGTGTCGGCGTCCCTGGTGAGCGTCTGGTGGCTTCGGCGAAGGTGGGCGACACAGCTGGGCCCTGACCCCGCGGGGGCGCGCTTTCGCGCTGCGGTCGCGGCGGGTCAAGGCAGTACCTTTTCGCCTCTTCTTGGGCCTCGTCGGTGCTTCTACGACGCCGCTGAGGTCTTGCGTCTAGTTGGAATTCGAAGTCGAATCCCAACTGCGGCGTCGGAGTTGACGTGTGGTCGCGTCCCCAGGATGCGCCGGCTTCTTCGGAGCCGGCTGATACCATCGACATGCTCGAGCCGGCTCGCGACGAGCATGCCGATCGCATGGCCGGTGAGTCGAAGGCCGAGGCACGTGGGGGCGCCGGAGAGTCAAGCGCTTGGTAAGTTGGTGGAGTGGGGCGACTAGGAGTCCTCAGCAGAGGGGGACGTTGGTCCCGCGTCGTCGAGGCCGACCCTGTCAGCAAGCTGCGGTTGGCGACAGCATCATCAGCGTCGGCGGGACGTTGGGTTTCGAGGGCGCGACTAGGTGCACGCGTCGCGGGCGGGGCCGCTACGGGCGCCGCCGGTACAGTGGAGCGCGCCGCTGCGGTAGGGCGCGCGTCAGGTGGCACGGCGAAGCGCGCAGGCTGCACGGTGCAGCGCGCAGGTGGCGCGGGCGGCGCGGCGGGCGCGGATTGCGCGGCGGGGCGTGCGGGTGGCGCGGTGGAGCGCGCTGGCGGTACGGCAGCACTCGGCATCGGTGCGTTCGGTGACGCATGGGGTGCTCTGGAGCGCGGCGGGGGCATGGGATCCCGTGGATTTGTACGCACTACCGGTGCACGAGGACGAGACGCGCGGCCGGTGTGTGCAGTAGGGCCCGGAGCTTGAATGGGTACCGGGCGGAACGAGGACGGACGCACGGCTACGGCGTGCGGTCGGCTCGGCGTCGTCTGAGGCGCAACGCGCGCAGGCGCCACCGGCGTTGACGGGCCGGGCATAGCCGTCGTCGTGCTACTTCCTGTGTGGTGTGCTCTCCCTTCTTCAAAACTTCTAGAGGATTTCCCCGCGCTGGTCGCTTTCCTCTCTTCACTGTGAGGAGGGGGGCGGCCAGCCGAAGCTGCGCTGAACGAAGTGGCGTCGATGTGTGGCATCGACACCGTCCGGCCCAGCTCCAGGTGGGGAACGTCCTCTTCTACTTCTTTGCCGGCGCCTCCATGGCCCAGCGAGCTTCGTGAGCCATGGGCGCCAGGCTTTGGCATCTTGGGTTTGGGTGGTGGACTCCGCGACCGCGACAGTGCCTAAGCACCGGGTGGCGCAATGCCCCCCCCCCTGCGTCCACACCAGCACCGCGAGGCACCAGTGTAAACACAGGGAGAAGGTCAAAATGAGCGGTCCGGGCGGATGGCTCTCGCCAAGGTAACGTACCCAGGTGGGGTACTCCAAAACAGAGAGGCTCTCCCCAAGGTAACGTACCCCGAGTGAGGCTTTACCGAGCGGAGAGGCTCTCAGCAAGGTAACGTAACCCAGCTGGTCTACGAGACGGCGAGAGCTCGGACGCAAGAACACTGAACTGCACTGCTGCAACAACTGTCACTGCACTTCACTTCCACTGCACTGTTTTTCGGGAGAACCGGGATTTCAGGCTGCTGGCAGGAGTTCGCGTACGCGTCCGGGACCACTGGCGGTCCTCCAAGCAGTGCTTGAAGCCGACAGCTCTCTTAAAAGATTAATATCGACCTCCCTCCACACTTCTATTACATAGGAGCCATCTGCCCTTACGTGTTCCCCATTATAATAGGAACGAGCTTGTTTTATTTGGTACGTTCCTAGGGAAACTAGTACTAATTCACTATACAGAGTGTTAGGTTAAACGAGGGACTTATTGAGGGAGGGTATTCAGTATTCGATTCTCGTCCCAAATATGTAAAAAACCTATAACCTTAATTTCTGACGTAATTGTCCAATAAAATACATTATTCATGAACACTGAACGCGAGATAAGTAAACTTGTAAACAGTGAAGTAAATCACGCGGCAAAATACCTACGCGCCGATTCTACCGAAAAGGCGTCCTAAGCCAGGTTTAAAGTATGAAGGGAAAATGGATTATACCTAAAGGTCATTGACATGCACACATGTTCTGCGATAGTATTAAATCGCTAGCGCAAGGGTATATACACGTTGCGAGACTTATGCGAAATTTTTGGTATGGTTCTGTCTTTTATTTATTAGTGTTTTTTTTTGTTCATATTTTTATTAGTATCATGTAAGTATGCACTATTGTGGGTTTGAATATGTCCCTCGTTTAAACTAACATACTGTATGTGAGCCGGGGAAAATCTGTATAACATTACTGTCGACTGGTGTTGGTCTAAATTCAACTCTTCTTCTGTTTAATTATTTGTAACAACATAATTAGCTAACCTATTTTCTCTGTACATATTTTGGTTTATTAATTGGAGAATTTCCCCGGCATCATCTCGGTCGGTTAGCGGCAGCCACCTCAAAGTCTTGCATTAAATGTCTAGACGCTACATTGAAATATTCTTGCCTAAAGATTTTAAAATCACTTTTGAATCGACCATTTACTACTTCCACAACCTAACGGCAAATGGTGACTGCCCTCGATTTATTTGCTTCTATTGTCGACAGCTGTGTTTCACCCTGTTGTAACGAAGCGGGTACATACGTTCTATATCCACACGTATTTAGTAAGGGCAAGGCATCCCGAAATCCCCTATCCAGTACAAATGCGTCACCAGCCTGAAAATATTCTCGCATTGCAGAACCATGTTTAAATTCCTCTTTCATTATATCGGCATCTGACGTTGTAGCTAGATAGGGGCCCAAAACATCTATGATATAACCATCAGTACATACAATTAAAAATGGTTTGACCAAATTCCTATATTTATGTAGACTATAGCTGTCTTTTTGGTACACACGGCTACACATCAACCTAGACTGTTTGGACTTTGAACTATTAGAAGTTGAACGCTGCGAATAGTGCGAGAGGGTACGATATGTTTTTGTTACTTCGTCTCACTTCCTCATATCGCCTGCGGGAGCGCGGCGCGCGCCGGCGCCGCTGCCACCACCAAACTGTCTATTCTTCTATAATATTACTATAGATCTATCTAACATGAGCATTTTTTTGTAAACAAGCTGGGCTCGTTACGCGTTTGCATAATAATATCGACGGTTCCAGGGCTATTTAAGGCTTTTGGCTAAGCGATATATTTCACGATACTGAAATATAAACCTCATTGTCTATAACAATAAATTACACTATTAAATATTGCAGCAAATGTCGCTTAGATCAAATAGCCTTTCAACCGTCGGTTAACAACCTATATGGTTGTTAATTTTTCAATAAGAGCTGCGACTGTGAGTGTGCACCAATACATCCATTAGATATTTATTAACGATTATTATAATTCGGCAATTTACTTCATGTCGGATTTTCATACTAACTCTCAATCCTTTTTTTACCACCATTGATTTTATAAAATTAGTGATACTCGTATTTCTTAATTTGTAATCAAAATAATTGACAAACATTTTAAACTGGTTTTCCCTTTATGACTCAACCAAGCTATCAATACACCGACGTAATTTTGCACAGAGGATGTTGGAAGCCTGGAAGATATCTTAAGCCAGCGCCACACATAGCTTCACTTTTTTGAATACTTCTTTGAAGACTTTGCAGAGCTTTGAAAACATATCGCACCTCCGATAAAATACTGTCACAACTCGACATTTTTAAATGTTCAGGATAAATAAAAACATTCAAGTTATTTTTTGGAAGTCGATTTTTTAATCATTGTTTGAAAATATTGCATTCATGTTATATATCTATGTAAAGCTTGTAAAAAGTGTTATTTGATGGCATAATTAATTATTAAAAATCATCGATTTTTTTATATATTTTTTTACTTGTAACTCTATTTTATCGAAGATTATAAAGGTATACGAAATGAAATATTGTGTTCATATTGTAACATTCTTTATTTTTACCAAAATATATCACAATCAACTATGAAATCAACTTTAATTGGTAACAATCAACATTACAAAAGGGGTCCGCCCCTAAGACGACCCACTGTCGGGGTTTCCTTTATCAAAATAAGCTAGTATGAATTCAAAACAAAACAAAAATTACTCATCGTGTAGATTAATATCTATAAAAATATAATTTGGTTATTTATCAGTCTCGTAATCACTACTTAGACGTCTACTATTCATATAGACCTAACTGTCAACTAAAATTAAATTAACAAAAAAATAACGCACCTATCCTTATGTTAAATAACATAGTGTTACCCTGCCGTTTCAATTTGAATTATTTAATAACTATTGTTTTAGGGTACTTGACAAACATGTTGATAAAATGGTGAATAAAACTGGGGTACGTGATTATTGTTTACCAAACTTAACAAATCATTTCTTTTTCTTTCATTTAGTGGTATAGGTCCGACATAAGCAGCCTTCAAGTCAGGTAATGTTTGCGGGGACTTACGCCAAAGCTTAGTCTCCAAAAATGTATCATCACCATAAGATTTTTTGTAGTAAAGTATATCCGGTGTTTGTTTAGAATATTTCAAAACTTTTACTTCATTAATTTTCATACTGCCAACAGTCATTCGCATGTTACTCATCAAATCTTTCAAAGATATAAAATCATTAAATGAAAGTTCATTTACGTTGTATTGCTCGCCAGTTTTTTTCGCTGATTTTATTATTTGTGCGTATTGGGACGGTACATAGATAGGGCCCGATTTAAGGTTCCGTTTAACGCTTTTTTCAATAACTGAGTGGACCGAGTCCCCCTCATTTTGGGTATGGCCAGATATTAAATATTTGTGTGTGATTGAATCAAGATTTTTAAACTTTAAGACACAGTATACATAAACAGCTACTATAAATTTATTTTTATTTTGCCCTGTACAATTATCTGAATAAAATGTTAAGTTATAATTGCCATCTTCATTACGTGAACAATCAATTTTTTCTATGTATTTCAATAAACAGCTCCCTATCTCATCAGATCCCCGATTACCCGCACCTTCGTGCCAAAAATAGCTTTCGGTTTTTTTGTTTTTTAAGTCAGTTATAGTGAAGTTGAGACAGTTCAACTTGCTCTTATAGTAGAATACGGAAACATCCCCTTTTGGTACTGGTAACACGGCTTGTAAATCATACACAGCCACTATATCCTTGTTAGAGTCATTATCTTTGTCTAGTTGCTTTTCTTGACGGGACATAACTTTTTGTTGTTGGTGGTGAAGATATTTTTCTTCTAATTTGAGCTTCTCATCATCTTTTGCATTCTCGTAGGCAACACACAGTTCACAGCGATCTTTTTTGGGTGTAAAAAATCCTAAATTAAACTCAGTATTAAATATTTTCGCATACATAACGTAATTAGCATAAGGTTCATTATTTTTAACACGGTCTTCTTTATAGTCACGATGTAAATCTGATATGGTCTTCCCACCCTCAATAAATTCTCTGCTGGTTTGATTTCGTAAATAGTGGCTTTCGATACGGGGTATAGAATTAATATGATTACGAACTGAATCTTTGACACTTGCAGGCAAATTGTGATGGTTTTGATGTTTTCCTCTCTTATCTTCTTCAATAATATTTAGTGAAGTCCTTTTGGTAATAACTGTATTGATTACCCTACTATTAATATCTAAAGTGTTCATGTAATATGTTTTGCAAACTTTTATCTTCTGTCCCATTATGTTGAAATAAAAAGCATTATTTGGCAGTCTTCCTTTTTCAGTTGTCGTATACCTATATTTTCTAGTTATTGAAACCATACTTTGATTTATAAATTCTCTTTGACGAGTAATGTCTTTTAGCCCCCAATATTCTTGAAATATGTGTAGTCGTTCTTCGTTAGTTATTTTTTCATTGCATTTCAGCCTACATTTGTTTCCACATGGTGGTTTAATACATTTTTGTCTCATTTGTACATTTTTTACAGTAACATAGGCGGCGCCAGAGTTTCGCAGAATTTTGGATTTGTTTTGTTTCCATTCTGATGGTTTAGCTAACCGTTTTCTAGATGTTGAATTGGACGTGTCGGGCAAATTTGCAGTTGTTGCTGTTGAGGTTGATACAGCCGATTCATGTCCAAGTGGAACGTTTGGTTCATTGCCGTTTAAATCAGACTCATCAGTAGAATCTTGACGTTGAAACTGTTCTTCGACAAAATTGGGGTCTCGCACAGAATCATCGCTATCTTCTCCGGAATCTTCATCACTTGAAGAAGCGGAAGAATTCGAATCAGTTGAGGAAGAAGAATTGGAGTTGGAAGATGAGACATGAGTTATATTATTTACGTTTTCTGCTAACACTTCACATGATTCAGATACGTTTATAGGTTCGAGTGTTTCAATTTGCTCGTTGATGGATAGTGGTGTATTATTTGAGGCTCGGAAATTCTCTGTAATAATGATAAAATTAAGTTAAAAGACTTGGATTTTATTTAATCTAAACATTGAAAATGCGATCAAATCTATTAACAAGTACCTTTGTCGGTTTCAAGAATTTTTGTATTTGCATTATCTAATTCTTTATAATTGTAATTAGAAGTACACGGATCTTCTGTAAAAAAAAACAAACAAAACAGATAAATGAGCTGAATAGGTACATTAACTTATAATTCTTATTTTTTTACAGACTCATCACTTACCAGTTATACTTTCTCTATTAGAAGTATTATCATCTTTTAAGACTAATCGTAAGATAGCCTCGCTTCGCTTCATTTTATTTGAAAACCTGCGTAAAAATGAAGAACTTTTTATTTTTTACATACTTTGTTATTGCGTTGTGTTATTACCAAAGCTCATTTAAATTTTCTTTATCTAAATGACCAAAAACTATGAACAAGAAATAAATTAAATCATGTTGTAATTGTTAATATAGCCTATTATTAATATATTACACGGTTATAACTTAAATTAAAACAATTAAACATACTGCCAAACCTATCAAAAAGCGTTATATCTTGAAATCATACCTATAATAAATAAACAATTTGAGAAACTATTTTCATCAAAATGCCATATATAGTAATGTTTCAATTTATTACTGTGTTTGAGAATTGCAATATAATAAGCGTTGTAGGTTTTTTCTAATATACAGTCATACTTCGTGATATAATGAAACATATCTAATCACTCACATAAAAACTACATTTCAATAAATCATACACAGTAACAAATTAACTTAAGACTCTCTAATATTATAACTAAGAATAGTGTTACTATTGCAGTGTGTCTAAAATACCGTTACATCTTAAGTTATTACCGTATTTATATTCATTTTGGTAATATAATTCATTGAAAATATGTCATATACAGTAATATTTCAAGTTAACACAGTATTCGACAGAAAATTAACAACAAAAATGTACTTACCAGATAACTTGAACAGTATTATTTCGTTTTAGTACACTATTTTAACAACCCAAAGCACGGCTACCTGTCACAACATGTAATGTCACACTAACTGTCACCGCTTCCTCGCGCCGCGCGTACTTCGTCAAGGTAATACAATACTGTGCTAACTGCCATCTAGTAACGAATTAGTGAAGTTACAGTTATAACGCTTTTTGAGTGTATAAAATATGAAATGACGATATTAGTTATTATGAATGGATAATTATTGGATTTTTCAAGTTATAACTGTATTTGATCGGAGGTGCGATATTTGAACACATATTTTTTGAACCTGCCACCATGCTTTGCAAATACTTTTCTCCACAGTGGGCTACTAGACAACAAAGACAATGTACTACGATTTTGTGGACGCAGTGTGCCTTTATTATTTATGCGCAAATAATTATTTAATTCATTTGCAACAAAATTTAAGAAAACGTCCGAGAAGAAAGGTTTCGTAATAGAACAAGGTATGCAATTTAGTTATATTTGATGAATATTCGAGCGGCTAACTTGAGTTCTTAATGGAATTACACAATTAAATTATATTTACTTGTTTCAGAGCTTCTATGAATAAAATGCTTGATGAGATGATGCCCCGACCAGTGGGTTACTTCAGTAATTTTTGTAGAATGTCCTGCCAAGACTTTGAAATACTATTACAAAAAATTTCGCCTATTATTGCAAAATCAGACACAAAATTCAGAATGGCTATACCTTCGAAAGTGAGGTTAGCATTGACGTTAAGATTTTTGGCGGCGATAGTTACATGAGTCTACAATATCTTTTCAAAATTTCACATCAGTTAATTTCTAAAATTGTTTACGAAGTTTGCAAAGCTCTGATTCGTGTCCTGGAAGAGGAGATAAAGGTTTGTAAGAATAATATTTTTTATTAAGAGATCTTTATTTTACTTAATCAATTAAAATCAAAATATCATAACTTTAGAAAGAACAAATGAAATAAAGAAAAATAAACTGATTTAGTGTTAGTTAAACAAATAAGAAACTTTTATATATTAGGTCCTTACATATGAAATTGGCGTTTTGTATGGAAGGAACAAAAAGTCGAATATTTTTTAATATAATATATTTAATTAATCAAAGTATGAACCATTGTTTTCAATGCACTTTTGCCATCTTATAGGTAGTTCATTGATCCCTTTACTAAAAAAACCAGTCGGACGGGAATCAATAAAATCTTTGAAGGCGATTTGGACTGCCCCATCGGAGTTGAATTTTTTCCCTTGCAAAAAGTTATCCAAATTGCGAAAAAAATGGTAATCTGTTGGAGCAAGGTCCGGGGAGTACGGAGGATGTCTAAGACATTCCAATTCAAGCTCTTCTAATTTGGTAGCCGTCTGTTGCGCAGTGTGTGGTCTGGCGTTGTCGTGAAGCAGCAGTGGCGTGGAGCGATTGACCAGCCTTGGTTGTTTAGCCGCTAGCTTTTCCATCATGGTTTGTAATTGCTGACAATAGACATCAGCTGTAATAGTCTGGCCAGATTTGAGAAAACTGTAATGAACAATACCGGCACTAGTCCACCAAACGCTTACAAGTAACTTTTTTGGGGTTAATTTTCGCTTGGGGCAGGATTTGGCTGGCTGGCCAGGATCCAACCATTGCGCTGAGCGCTTCCGATTATCGTAAAGAATCCATTTTTCATCACAGGTAATGATTCGGTTTAAAATACCTTCATTGTTGTGCCGGTTCAGTAATGTAACGCAGCAGTCGACGCGCGTTTGCCGGTTTGCTTCAGTCAATTCGTGAGGTACCCACCTTTCAAGCTTTTTAATCTTCCCAATTTGCTTCAAGTGAATTAAAACAGTTTTATCACTAACATCGAAGCCTGCAGCTAACTCGGACGTGGTTTGCGATGGGTCCGCTTCCACAATAGCCTTCAATTCTCCATTATCAACTTGGGTCTCAGGCCGTCCACGGGGCTTGTTCTGCAGGTCGAAATTTCCAGAACGAAAACGTTGGAACCAAAAACGAACTGTGTTTTCTTTTGCAACATGACCGCCATACACATCATTCACCCTTCGAGTCGTTTCCGCAGCACTAGTGCCACGGCGGAACTCGTACTCGTAAATAATGCGATATTTTAAATTTTCCATTTTGTAAAATGAGTGACGCAAACAGAAAAAACAGAAGAAAAAAAACAAATGAATGACGGTCATCGAAGCACAAATACATGAGTAAATAGCTGTACAAATTTGAATTTGGAATTCCTTACCAAAGCGGAGAAATTCGTGATTAAAGTGGCCAGTACGAAAAACGCCAATTTCATATGTAAGGACCTAATATATGGAAGTTAGTATTTAATACTGCGTCAGTGAATCACCATCATCACTACATTTGACATATGCTTCTTCAATTATATTGCGCTTTTCAGGAGGCGATATAACGGTTTCAGAGAGCACTTTAATCTTCTTAGCGTTAGTTACTTTTGGCTTCATGTTTAGCTTTTTTGAAGTACTTGGAATATTCGGATTAAATAAAACGTTATTGTTTAAAGAATACGCTGCATAATTTTCAACTGCTGAATCCGGTGATGGGTAACCTTCAGGAATACTAATTTGAACGCTGTAGTTGTTTAGGGCATTTGGCTGAGGTAGCAGTTGCGATTCCGTCGATTCCATAGGTTCATAATTTAAAAGTGATTGCGAATTATGCAGATATCCTTGTGAAGTAACTGGTGATTGCGTCAAAAGACTGGATGGTCCACAAACTACAGGTTGATTGTTGACTGCACCCTGGGTAGATAGCAAATATGATGTTGTAGATCTATTTAGTTTTTTGACATTCATTATATATTTGAATACAACATTATCAATTTCATTCATAAGACCTAGTCTGTTATCTTCATCTAAGTGTTTTAACTTCTCAGATAGCAGCTGGCCGTACAAATCACACTCACTCAACTGTTTTTCATTTTCTGTGCGATTAGATCTATTTTTAATAATGGTAAAAGCTTCGTCCATCTGTTTCTTCGCAATCAACAACTCTTGCATCCCTCGTTTCCTCTTTGAAATGGAGAAAGAATCTGATCCGCTCCGACTGTTCGACTCTCGTGATAAGGGTCTTTCTGTATTTGATGTATGAGAAAGTGGACTTTCAGTATTAGATTCCTCCGAGTAATTTTCAAGTGACTGCGATCTTTCCTCTCTCTGCTCACTTTACTGTAAAACAACAAAATAGTATTAAATAAATTAATTAAAAAAATTATAATTTGTTTCAGCTACCGACATCTCCAAATGATTGGTTAAAAATAGCATCTGGTTATGAAGAGTTATTTCCACATTGCATAGGAGCATTGGACGGAAAACACGTTTTACTTCAATCACCTATACACAGCGGGTCCGAGTTTTACAACTACAAGAAAGATTTTAGCATTGTGCTCCTAGCTTTAGTAGACGCTGATTATTGTTTCACTTTCGCTGATATTGGTTGCCAAGGCAGAATGAGTGATGGTGGAGTGTTAAGAAATAGTATTTTGTGGGATAAGATGAATAACAATACGTTAAATTTACCGCAACCGCATCCATTGCCAGGCAGAAACAGTAATATACCATATGTGTTTGTTGCTGACAGTGCATTTGCAAGCAATTACGTGATGAAACCGTACCCAGGCAAGCACACTGAATGCAGTAAAAAAAGAATTTTCAACCGAACATTGTCAAGAGGAAGAGTTAAAGTGGAACATGTTTTTGGTATAATGACATCAATATTCCGAGTTTTCAGAAAGCCTATGCTTCAACAACCTGATAGTGCGTCTATTATAACAATGGCTTGTGTATATTTACATAATTTTTTGAGGAAAAGCAATACATCACAACAGCATTATTCCCCACTAGAATCATTTGATCGGGTTGAAACAATGTCATTCTACCCGCAGCTTGGCGAAAAGAAGGCCCACCCAATGGTTTAATTCCAATCACATCGCAACCTCGCAAAGCAGCAATTAGTGCACAGAACATAAGAGACGAGTTTGCTGAATATTTCACAACAAAAATAAGAGTTTCATACCGTTCACATGAGTGAAATCAATAGCATATACGAATATGTAATAAACCTACATTTTTAAATGTCTTGATTTATAACTTTGCGTATAATGTTTAGGCGTCATTTTTATTATTAATATTAAGATAATTGATAATACACCAAAATAAGTTTTTTTTATTTACTTACCTTAATCTCTGTACATAGGATCGGGCGATAATCATATACAGCACCCATGTAACTATGACTGGCATCAAATGCAAACCACGATGGTTTGTAAACTTCTTCAGATCCTATTCCTGTTTTTGTGGAATCTTTTATTTTCTTTAAACAGTCCCTATATTGCGTTAACAAAGTATTTCTTTTCTTTTTTAACTCTTCAATGGAACAAGGCACGGAAAAACTATTTTTTACTCTGACCCATGCGTCATTTACTAAATTTCTATTTTTATGGTTTTTGTTTTTTGGGTTCCATATGCATGGTTCCCCTTGTAGCAACTCAATAAATTCTAGCACACACTCGTTGCTCCAGTCCATTTTGAAAAATGTGGCACGTGTTTATGCGCTTACGACAAAACAACGGTTCAGCTCAACACTGCACACGCGACTGGATTGTGAGGCAAGTGTGGCAGGGTACGCAAACAAGTGAACACAGTCAACTTTGAACGCTTTGATGTGCGTTAAAAAACCGACACCGAATGGCAAATTGCAAATGTGTGTTCATACTTTGAACACATATTCAAAGTCTCGTGCTACACATAGCAATCAAATAAGTGTTCAAATAAGTGAAGCTATGTGTGGCGCCGGCTTTACGCACTCTAGGAGGCGCGGCGCGGCGCGGTACGGCGCCGCCGCCGCCGCTCGCCGCGTGCCTCACCTGCGAGACGAGGCGGGAGGGGTGCGTTTTATCGCAGCGCCGCGCCGCCCTGTGACAGCGTAGGTATGGTTAGGGTAAAACGATTGAATCAATTTAGGGTAGCTAGGACTGGAGAAACCTAGGGTCGTTTTCAAATTAGGCAAAACGGATTACCTTCTTGCTTTATTTTTCATAGTTAGGTTAAATATTAAAACAACGGTTTAAAAATCAACTTTTTATTATTTCAATAATATCACATTGAAGGCACTTTAAATACAATATGTTAATAACTACAACATATAACATTAGCCATATTCTATTCAGATACCTTAAAGCGATATTCGATAGATACCTTTGTTAGGTAACGAAATACGAGTGGTATTCCGCCGGATGTGTATTCGTATTCTGGTTTCGTGCTAGCCTCGGGTGTTCATACAAATACCGATTTTATCTGAATAGGCCCTTAGTCACTCATTGCATGGATCATCAATGTGTCTCCGAAATTACCCGACAGGGACGGAAATCAGTCGAGGAAAGCTTATAAATAATTAACAATTTAAATTTATATGTATAGTCTGTAGTCCGTGTCGACGGCCGAATAACAATAAATAATGTTTAATTATGTTGTCCAATAATGCTTGGGAGGTGAATATTAAATCACTATCATAATCTGAAAATACTATACTCAATGATATTAGAATATCATTGACTATACTAAATTCTACAAACATCCTTCTAGGAGCCAACAGTAATTAAAAATACCAACATCAGATTTGAAATTTATGTGAGCATTTTAATCAACACAGATAATATTGTAATCAACATAGGTATAAAAGAGATATCATCCAGTGACAACCCTCTCTAATCAACTATTGACAAATAAAAATTGACCTGGTTTATTAGTCTGTCCTACTAAAAGGTAAACATGAGAATTATCCTCGCGCTAGAGGAACTTTTAAATGATAAATTATATTTATGACTTTCAATAGAAATAAAATAAGAACAGTCATTAAGCTGAACCAACTTAAAAAAAATATAGAGTATAAGTATACATTTAACATTCGAATATTGTTATAAAATATAGACATAATAAACTAGTAAAATTAGCCAACGTAGTAAAAAATATTAAAGTTTAATAATAGTAAACAACAATAAAAAAATAACTCCTAAATAAGTAAAATAAAAATCAGCCTAATTATGTGCCTACGAAGGAACCTTACCCAATATCAGAAGTGTGCAAGATGGTAAATGGCATTGGTGTTCTCGAGCAAAATCATACGCGTAGGTGGAAATTGGTTAAAAGAATGAAAGCTTAGCGTATTACAAAGCTAGACTGCTAATATCTGGTTGGTCCACCATTAGCGTCTAGCACTGCATCCAACCTGGCTTTCATTCCAGTAACCATGTTCCAACACATGTCACGAGGATCCCCCCTCAGCATTTCCCACGTTTGGATTGCCGCTTGCCGCAAGTTTTCTATGTTGCGCACTTCTGATACATCCTAATTGAGAACCATCTGACCCCACAGGTTCTCAATTGGGTTGAGGTCGGGGCTCTTCGCAGGCCATGGCATAAGCTGAATATCTGGCTGAGCTTGGATCCACGCCTGAACTACTCTAGCACTATGAATCGAACTATTGTCCTGGCAAAGATAAATAGTTCCTGTCGGATGGTGCAATCGCACAGTCGGCACCATGATATCCCTCAGAATATCCACATACTGTTCTGAAGTCATGCGGCCAGATATCTCGACAAGTTCGCCAGGACCAACAGAACATCTTCCATCCCCAGAATCCCAAGCTCAGGCGACCACTAGACCTGTTGGGAATAACATTACTAACGTGGTATCGTGTGTTGTCTTGCCGCTTTAATATTTTTCTACCGTCTTTGTCGGATTTAAACGTCTTTTCGTCTACAAAAATGACAACATTATTCTCCCAGTCAAAGTTATAATATTCTAAGCAAAAACTAATTCTAGCCTCTGCATGAGCCGGAGAAAATACAATTTTTTTTGCCGGGATCCTTGTATTTAAACCAGCGGCCGTCAATCTGCGTCGTATTGTTTGTGTTGATACCTGAAACAATAGTAAAAAAACTTAAAAACAATATAAATTAAGATCTATTTATAATATTAATTTTAACTTTAAAAATGTATTTACATTCCATAATGATTATTTACAAAATTTACAAACTAAATCACTGTCCTATAATTTTAGATTTTGCAAACGATATATTTGATTTAATAAAGACTTAGTTGAAACAAAGTGAAAAAAACCGGCCAAGTGCGAGTCGGACTCGCGTGCGAAGGGTTCCGTTCAACATATCGAGCAATAACGGCAACACGTTTGCTGTATGGGAGCCCTACTTAAACATTTATTTTTTTCTGTTTTTAGTATTTGTTGTTATAGAGCGGCAACAGAAATACATCATCTGTGAAAATTTCAACTATTTAGCTATCACGGTTCATGAGATACAGCTTGCAGACAAAGAGACAGACAGACAGACAAACAGACAGACAGACGGACAGTAGAGTCTTAGTAATAGGGTCCTGTTTTTACCCTTTGGATACGGAACCCTAAAAAGAAAACAGTATTGATACATAAGCAAATTAATGTTCATTGACGATCATATTCTTATTTGCATCGCATTATAGATATAGGGGCTACTAATAACGTTAAAAATAGCATAGGTATAATTAAAAATATAGATTAATATTTCTGCGCGACGTTTCTTTTATCTAAGTTTTCTTTTTGTTTTGGGAGTAATCATACACGTTAAAAGTCGCTTTAAATAATTTCTTAGACATGTAAATAGAGAATTTATAGGCTGCGGTTGCAAATCTGACCAAAGCACGAAGCGGTTTTTTCCGTATATTTTGTTACAAAATGAAACTTGAATCAAATTGAATTACGAAACATTTTTCTTCTAATAATAATAAAACTTTAGCTCTTAAAAATACCGCGTATTATCAGATATTGAAATTAAAATGGTGGGGGAAGAAACTGTAAAAATGTTACAAATAGTCTCCAAATAAAGGCGAACGGCAGGGTTGTATGGGAGTTTAGTACCCCTAATAAAATATCGTGTTTTGGATATATTTTTGTTTCAATTGGTAGTCAATACGATAGGCAAGCCCTTTTGAAATTCTTAGATTTTTAGGAGTTGGGACCTAAAAGTTATAACCAGTTTTATTTTTGAGGTTATGTCCAAAAAAATATTATTTCGTGTAAGCACATAAACATTGTTTTGGTGAAAAACGATATGTTCTAGATAGCTGGTGCTATCTTTGTAGTGTTTTACTTATCATTAAGTTAGCAAATTGACATGAGAATTGTACCTATTCAGTAGAGTGCTTTAGGAGACCTACGTCCAGCAGTGGTCTGCAATAGTTTGATGATGATGAATGATGAAGTGCTGATGCAGTTTTGAGTGTGGGTAAATAAAACAACTTTGTTTTTGCAGGAACTTACATTAATTTTATTGTTGTTATAATTAAGCACCTAATTGGTTCTTAATATTATTTTATCTAAGAAAGGGGCAGGTCGGGTCATACCTTCATGGCAAGCGTAACTAAGGTACCAAAATAATGCTCATAACATGTGAGCAGCATCCCATCCAGTTACAAAAATCATTAAATTCAGTTTCGTTTAATAAATCACTCATTATGGTGGCATTATTTGTAGTGGCACTATATGGTCCGCGTACATCTATAATATATCCATCAGAGGCACAGAGGACAAATGGCTTTAATAAATTCCTATATTTATCTCAGATCAACTAAAAAAAGGTAGATAACGCACGTAGAATACCAAAGTGAAGCTACTTTTTTATCTATGTGTGAGTGACAGAAGTGTTGCCGCTTTTTAAAAAATTGTCCCTGAAAGTTCCGTATTATTACAAATATGTAGGTAATATGCGAATGCAAAAATAAATATGTTTGTTTTAATATATTAATAAAACTGAAAGGCATAAAACAAGCACATTTAAAATTAAATAAAAGTTAGAAGGAGGCAGTACGAGTTTAAAATTATAAAAATGAAATGCGCTCCACCTGCCCCCAACTTTAATTTAATTTTAAATGTGTTTGTTTTATGGTTTTCAGTTTTTTAAGTTAACAAGTTTTACGCTTTTCTTTTTTTTTAATATGTTTTTTTTCACATCATTTTAGTTTTCATAGTGATTTATCCATTCAAACGTATAAGTTATATATTCAGTTATATAATCGCCATTAAAATCTTTCGCGTTGATTTTCTTCTCGAAAGGTTTGCTTAAAACAAATTTTACTGACGAATAATGTGGGGCCAAAAATCTACTTTTTTATATTAGTAGTCTTAGGCTTACGAATGGGTTTCGACAGTTAACAACATATTAACTGTCGAATCCCGTTCGCCCTTTTGAAGATCGAGAAAATGACAAAATTTACATACAAACTCGGAAAACATAATCTTTTTCTTGGCAGTCGGGTAATAAGATTATGATCATGTCAGGTGTTTTCTCAATAGATAGTCCCAAGGGTGCTTGAGCAGCAAGAAAAAATACAACAAAGTTTTTGTGCAGCATATTTATTTAAAAAAATAATACCAAGAAATCGGAATAAATGAGTTCGAAACCTTTACCGATAAGTGCTGTTTCACACTAGTTACACACTATTCCGGTGTGTTATAGTCAAGTGCCGGCTAAGCTACTCAATCCAGAGCGATGGTTGGGTTCTTACACTTGTGTGGATGTTACACTTGAATGTTTATAAGGTTAGGCCACTTTAACGTAAACACATGTTAACCATAAAAAAAAATATCTCTTTCTGAATGCTGAAAACCAAATAATAATCACCACGGAACCAAAACGTGACGACAGGGTCCTAAACAATGTGTGATAATAGTGTCTTCTATTGAAAATACGGCGAGTCTTTATACATCGGGCGTGATATGGTGGTGTGGCGCTCCGCCCCGCTATCTTGGCGTCATCACTGATGGCATCAGTGACATGGAACCTGCGAACCATCCTACGATACGCGGCGAAGCACCAACCCACAAACAAGGCCCGTGCTAAATATACGGTTGCATCAAAATTCAAATCTGGGTTTTTGGGTATATTATTAAACATTGAAAGTCGTATACAGTTGATCGTTAAGATACGTGACAAAAATACGTCATGTTTTTCAAGAACTTAGAAACCTTGATGTTGTATGAGCTTTTTGAATTTTTGGCGCTTAGAACTCTGTGTCATCGTCATTGTATGCATTTTACAAATATGATGCAGTCTTATGTTCAAATATTTTTCTATTATTAATCGTATTAAATTAACTTTATGTCCATGGCCAGCATAATCGTGGTAATTTTCCAAGTAATTAAAAGTTCTATTGTTTCCCGTAAAAGAACCTAAAATTTGTGTGACTATGTAGTCTAGTCAACAAGTGCTTTTTTAGTCAAAACTTTTTAAAAGGCTCGGAAAAATATGGTTGAGGGCTCATTCGATTCGGGATCAAATCTAGAAAGTTTTTGAAAAAATTCAAGACCCGCTCGAAAAAATTGCAAAAGTTATTAACAAATTAGTAAACAAAAAAAAAAGGGGTTTAGTTTTTTTGGTATATCTCGAAAACTATTTGATATATTTTGATTTTGAAAAAAGATTCAAAAAGAGGAGGAAATTTCCTAAAAGAAACTCCCAACTCGCGAAATTGTAGGACCAATATTAAAAATTTTACAGGGAGCTGAAAATACGCCTGAAAACGGGTACTCGGGTTTCCGCAAGCCACGCCCCCTTCGAGCGCTTTAATGAAAAATATTATTTAAACATATTAAATGTTGATATTAAAATTTGAAAAAATTCAGACATGTACAGGACAAATTAAGGAATGAAATGCCGTAGAAAAAAATATTTTTATCGCGATTTTATAAAATGTTATCCATAAATTATTTAACAATTTCTTCCGACTGGGCTATAAACATTGCAAGTTGCATAATTGTTAAACCAGAAATCTCAATTTTTTTTCCTCTCGTGGATTCTTCAAATATTAATGAAAGGATTTCCGTTGAGTAAATTAGAAAATTGTTAATTTTCGATTTGTTATTAACAAATTACCTAGGCGGCAAATTAAATATTTAAATAAATGTTACAAGAATTATTTTTTTTCCAATGTCGATGATCATTCGTTTTTCTATCAATAAAAGCTACCTAAAAATATTTTTTTATAAATTTTAATTCTTTTTGTTTATAAAATTGTTATAAACAAATAGATTATTTATAAGATAATTGAATTATTTTTTTTGAAAATAGATTCCTCGTAAAAAATTATGAATTTTAAGATAAAAAACGATGCTTAAAAAAATTTTTCTTTGTATAATTTTTTTAGAACTCTTTACACTAAAATAAAACCGACCAATTACCTTTTTGCGGAAAAAAAAATTTATTCGAAAATAAATATAAATATTTTTTTTTTTTTGCAAAAAGGTAATTAGTCGGTTTTATTTTAGTGTAAAGAATTCTACAAAAATTATAAAAAAAAATATTTATTGTTTATAACAAATTGTTTATTTAATAAACAATGAAAATTAAAAAAAAAACGAAATTTTTTTTTGATTATTAAGGAGGATAATAAATAATGGTATTTTAAAAAAAAGCGTACCTTAATATTATTAACAAGTGGTAAAAAAAAATTGTTAATTAACAAAACGGTTTTTTAGCAATAAAAAAATTTTTTTAAGCATCGTTTTTTATCTTAAAATTCATAATTTTTTACGAGGAATCTATTTTCAAAAAAAAAAATTCAATTATCTTATAAATAATCTATTTGTTTATAACAATTTTATAAACAAAAAGAATTAAAATTTATAAAAAAATATTTTTAGGTAGCTTTTATTGATAGAAAAACGAATGATCATCGACATTGGAAAAAAATAATTCTTGTAACATTTATTTAAATATTTAATTTGCCGCCTAGGTAATTTGTTAATAACAAATCGAAAATTAACAATTTTCTAATTTACTCAACGGAAATCCTTTCTTTAATATTTGAAGAATAGCTCCACGAGAGGAAAAAAAATTGAGATTTCTGGTTTAACAATTATGCAACTTGCAATGTTTATAGCCCAGTCGGAAGAAATTGTTAATTAATTTATGGATAACATTTTATAAAATCGCGATAAAAATATTTTTTCTACGGCATTTCATTCCTTAATTTGTCCTGTACATGTCTGAATTTTTTCAAATTTTAATATCAACATTTAATATGTTTAAATAATATTTTTCATTAAAGCGCTCGAAGGGGGCGTGGCTTGCGGAAACCCGAGTACCCGTTTTCAGGCGTATTTTCAGCTCCCTGTAAAATTTTTAATATTGGTCCTACAATTTCGCGAGTTGGGAGTTTCTTTTAGGAAATTTCCTCCTCTTTTTGAATCTTTTTTCAAAATCAAAATATATCAAATAGTTTTCGAGATATACCAAAAAAACTAAACCCCTTTTTTTTTGTTTACTAATTTGTTAATAACTTTTGCAATTTTTTCGAGCGGGTCTTGAATTTTTTCAAAAACTTTCTGGATTCGATCCCGAATCGAATGAGCCCTCAACCATATTTTTCCGAGCCTTTTAAAAAGTTTTGACTAAAAAAGCACTTGTTGACTAGACTAATGTAGGTGTGCTGGCTTTCTCTCACCAAATTTATATTTTCTTTGGATAGTTTTCGTAATATGACTTCGCAAGTTGAGCATATGTCGAAAACATCTTGGGAGGGAAACACAATCCACCTTTATCTCTGGCTATTATTAATTTATGGAAATCATGTTCTTCTTTTGATAGTAAACTATTAAGACATATTTGACATTTTAATATTTTTGAAATATAATGTACAGTACTACCAGCGATATAACCAATTATTATTTTTTTTAATTCATTGAATTCCGCCACATGCAAAGAGTTTGCAAGTTCTGCTGTATCTTCCTGTATTTTACGGAGAAACTCTAATGAAGCTAATTCTTGTTCTACTAATGGGGATTCCTGTTCTTCGTGTCTGTATGACGTCGTGGTTGAATTAATTGATGCGACTGTGGTAGATGTGCAATTTAAAATGGCTATCTCTTCTAACGGGACACAGTTACCAGTTGTTAAGCATTTTAATTCAAGATGGCAAAGCAGTTTTCGATACGCACCTTTTAGCTGGCGCACATTTGGGTTATCATTAAACCCTCCTTGCATCCTGATAGCCGAAAACATAACTTCTAAATGGTCCTGGCTGAGCTTGTATACCGGAATATAAAGAAGTCTTTTTTCGCTTTCTATTAATTTGTGATAAATATTTTTTAAACTTTCTATATTTATTATAATACCCAAAAAACCTCTTTTGCATTTAGCATCAAGTACTGGTTTGTAATATTTGGTTATTACATATGTCGGACGGCCATCTCTCAGAACTTTCCGCTTGTTAACCGACTTACCTTTAAGGTTTAATACGTACCGTTTTAATTTCTCTAAGAATGTAAAAATCAAATCTTTGTTGCCTAAATGAAGTGTTTTTTGCAACCTGAAATGTTTCATCGATTTGGAATTAAATATGTCAAACATTTCATTCATTATTTGAACAAATTGCTCTGTAGCTTCGCTATCGATAAACTGGGGAAGTTTTAAATCTTCCCTGCATAATTTTAGGGCGGTAGCCACACTCCTACTAAGTAACTGTGTGGCTAGTTTAACCTTCATAATTTGATTATGGAAATTAATGTGCCGTTTTGTCAATTTATTACCTAAACGAATGCCTGCTTCGGTTTGTATTTCATTTAACTGAACAAGGTACTTCCACGCTACAGTCTTATTATTTTCATCCAAAAATTCTTTTTTGGATTCAAACTGATTCCTTATCAATTTAATGACGTGACTTGGATCGACAAAACAGACGACCTCGGAGTCATTTGCAGGATGTTTAAATGTCGTTTTGACATCTGCTGGATCTTCAAATTTGCATCCAAGTACCTCAAGGGCTGCAAAATTTGAAGAATGTCTGTCAAATGTAATTGAAACGACATCTACATTAGCTTCAGAACACTTGATAAGACATAGATTGATAAGGTTTGCTTTTTGTTCTCCTGATACACTGTTAATTAAAAAGTAGCCTAAAGGGATTTTAAATGTGTGATTTATACCTACTAGAAGAAAAACTAATGCTTGAGTAGCTAACGAAGCTGACTCATCTACACCTGTTCCCATGTCAACCAAACCTACGTACTTTTTGCCATCCCAGATTTTTTGTGCCCTAATGGCCATTTCATCGAACACTAAAGAACATATTGGGCGATGTTCACTGACTTCGGATTTGGCTTTTAAGGCTTGGAATGATTCTTCTGTGAATCCCGGTTTCCCATTAATGCATCCATACCATCTAGACAACGTACTTGGATGAGGGAGACATGTGTTAAATGTATGTCTAACGTATTCATAGGCCTTTGGAGAGTAAAAATTGAGTGTTAGACAAAATCTCTTAAGTGCCGGTGTATATTTAATGTTTTTGTGTGCCTTTTTTCGGTTCAAATTGTTAAATAAATCTATTGTTGCCATGTTTTGATTTAATGAGTTATGTAAGTCTGTGTCAATAAAATTTTGCGTTTTTAAATTATTGATAATTTTTTTCAGTGATAAGTTCCTATTTTGGAGGCGTCTGACTTTTTGTTGTAAAGCTTTAATTTTTTTTACATTTTTTTAAAATTAATTTCCTGTTTCTTCAACCTTTTTCTCATTTTATGTTTTCTGGGTGTATCAAATATTGACTTTTCATCATCGTCTGCTCTAGGCTTATCCGGTAAATCCTAAAACAAAACATGTTACTAAAAATGTTTTCTTAACACATTGACTGCCATGTATGGCACCGGTGACCGGAGGCGGTCTTGTATTAAGGCGCCACGTAGGACACCGGTGACCTCACGGTAAACCTGTTTTCAGAGTTTATTAACGCGCCGTAGGACGCGGTTTCTATAGATTTCCTATTAGTAAGTGACCGGAATGGCGCTCAGGAGTAATACTTTCGCATGGTTTCTATGTAACGTAAAAATATTTTAAATTATTGAAGATAAACCTTCAATAACGTTAAAAATTCCAAAACATAACATTTATTTTTAATTCAAACGTATTTATAAATGGTATGGGAAGAATAATAAAACGAGTAGTCAAATTAAACTTTTTTACTTTTTAGTACAAAATTGCCCACTAATCTAAAAAAAAACAAGAAAGGAAACAATATATCTGAAAATGAAGTTCACATTCTTACAATTACAAATACCGATGGCACTTATTAAAACATTGAAGACAATAGTGGGGTAGTCCAGGACATTCAGGACAATAGGTTGCCACTTTTTTTGCCTTGTTTTTAGCAAGTCTTGATCCAAACGTCGTGACACTGGTTTTGTAGCATTCTACACAGAAGCGCCTGGATTGCCTTACTTTGCCTTCCTTTGCTTTTAATGTATGTTTTAGTCTTTTAGGTCTCTTAGAAATAGATTCATTTTCGGTTTAATTTTTACCAGAGTCTACTAGATATTCCACTAATTGACGTCGGAATTCTACAATTCCTCGTCGAGTAGTATTTTCGCAAAACATGATCCAGGCATTTACTACAGCCGTATTTAAAATTAATTCGATGCCTAATTTCTTATACCATTTTATGGTTTTTCTTAATGGTGATGAATACGCGCTCATTTGATCGCTCATGTCTACAGATCCTTTTGCTTTATTATATGCTATAACCATCTTCGGTTTTCGAATCACTTTTCCTTTTTTATGCACACTAGCAAATCCTTTAGAGTGTTTAGTGGAGAGCATGAATACACTTCGTTTATCCTTCCAGTGCAACACTGTTATACCGCGTTCGTTTTCCATTGCTAGAGATTCGCCTGGTTTGAGTTTTGCATCAATAACTTGTTTGGGCAGGCCCTTTCTATTTTTTCTCAGTGTGCCTACTAAATGAGTATACCTATCTAGAAGTTCATTGGCTAAATCCAAACTCGTATACCAATTATCCGTAGCTACGGTGTGCCCCAAATCAAGTATTTCTTTACACAGTGACATTACAACGTTTTTAGGCGTTGTATTCAGCTGTTCGTGGTTTTTACCAGCGTAAAGTTCTAATTTACAAGTATAACCTGGTATTGTGCACAGTTTGAACAGCTTCATTCCATATTTGTGCCGTTTGCTCTTATTATATTGCCTAAAGATCAATCGCCCGCGGTAAGGCACTTGACTTTCGTCGACACAAACTTCTTCTTTAGGCGAATAGTACCGTCGAAATGAGTTATTTAACGTATCTATCAGACTGCGTATTTTATAGATTCTATCGGTGGTATCTGCAGTTTCGTTGTCAACGAAATGCAGATTCTGCAACAACAGTTCGAATCTATTACGACTCATGATCGAAGGTGCAAAAGATTGTTTGAAAACTCTGTCTGTGCTCCAATATAAACTTATTTTTGGGAGTTTGATTAGTCCCATGTACATAATAAGTCCAAAAAGAGCCTTGACTTCATTTTTGTTTGTTGGCTTCCAACTATTCAAACGCGATGACGGCTTTGAGCTTTCGCGTCGCTCAGCATACAAGTTGGTTTGCACAGCTATTTCCTCAAAAATTTCGTCTGAGACTAATAATGAAAAATAGGCTCCTGGGTCTGCATTTCGTAGTTCAATATCAAAAGGTTTCTTGATACCTAGAACAAATACGTACTTTGGTTATAAAAGGACATAAATAGGCAGTAGACTATTTAAAAAGAGTAAAAATATTCTTGACCGTTGAGCATTAACCATAGAAAACATACAGGTGAATTGAGAACCTCCTTCTTTTTTAAGTTGGTAAATGAATAAAACACAAACTTATAGCACATTAATGATATATTATTATATTAAAATCATTATAAATACCTGTTGGCTCCGTAAATGCAATCACTGATGGTTGGAGTCCTCTTGGTTCTTTCCATTTTTGTGGCCTACTTGACGACATAAGAGCCACATTTTGAGTGACAAAGTTTTCCACCGAATCACATTCACTTTCCGAATCGCTTCTTATATAAAGACGCCTTTGATTTTTTGGGGGATGGATATTCTCATTCCCACTCTCCGTGCACAAATCTTCCTCTAAATCGTATACATTGTCACATAACGTGTCTACTTTATTCAAGAATGACTTTTCCAGTAAATCAATTTCATATAAATTATCCTGGGTAAAAAATAAGTCCTCAGAGTTTATATCTAACTCGGACATTGTTTACTAAGTACGTACGACAAAAGAAAGTGGTAATCGCAAAATAACATAACGTAACGTCCGTTTCGTGATAGCGCGTGTAAGCGACTGAGGTGCGCGGGTGCCCGGAGAGATGACCGCACGGCGCCTAGGTAACAGAAATCAACATAATTACTTCTGTGCGCCATGTAGGGAACCGGTGACCTCGTGAAGTTTTTTTTAATTTTCTACGGAACCCTGCCTCCGATTGATCCCAAAATTTAATACTATGTATATTTAGACCCGTAACATCAATTGGCATAAAAAATTTTTTTTGCGAATTTTGTCATTATTACTCTGGCAGTTAATGTGTTAACACGTTAACTGCCATGTAGGTCACCGGTGACCTACGCCTGACCTAGATTAAGGTGCCACGTAGGTCACCGGTGACCTCAAGGCAGACCTATTTTAAAAAAAAATATTTTGGCCGTAGGACACTTCTAGCGTGCATTTATCAATGGGAATAGGCATGACGACAGTATAAAAAAATCGCTGATTCAGTGATGACAGGGGAGAAGTCATATTAAAAAAAAAATAAACACAGGTTTAGTTTTATTTAAAAATAACAGATTATTAAGATTTTCAATAAAATAAAACATTAAAATACTGCAATCGGCCATTTTGACTGAAACACCGATCACAGCGTATGACGTCACGGTTATGTGATTTATGGGACGTTGCTATAGAAACAATGTCATTTTTATTTAACTGTGACGTCATGCCGACGCCATGACACATGCGAGCTGTTTTCGAGCACTATTGAAAATTTATGAGAAAAATGGCTTCAAACTTTGTTAAACTTAAGTTTATTACCGAAATAATGGCTTTTTTGTAAATAGTAAAAGTGTACCCACATTATGGAAGAGGATTTTAAAATCTTTCGTCACGCCTATTGACCGGAGCGGCGCTCTAATATAATGGGTACAGCTTGGTTTTTGACTCTCTATAAAATTGTAAGTTTTCGCTGAACATAGAAGAATATTCATGACTTTTTTCTTCATTGATTGGTAGAATACGCGTAGATCCTAAATGACTAGAGGTAGAAACACCATGTTTTGAGGGTAGATACCATTTATAGTGTAGGCGAATAATAAAATATTTTTTTGAGAAAAAAATATATTAATGGTTTTCAGATAAGTATAGGTATTTAGTATGGGATGTCATATTTGAAAATTTCAAGTCCACTCGAACGAGGCAAATTAGAAAGTGTAAGGAATTATAAAAAAACATTTTATTGTGATCAAGAATATAATAAGGAAAGCTTAACACAAAAATCTACGAAAAAATTAACACAAAACCAATAAATAAAACTGAATACTCTAAGATACATAGGTACCAAAGGGCAAAATTGGCGTCTTTTTTTTTCAGTGCCAATCATGAAACCTTTACATTATTATTAACAATAAATAAAACATGTATTTATTATTGTGACTTAAAAATCCAAATAATCTATAAGATTAGTAAAGCTTTCATGAGTGGCGTGTAAAAAAAAGACTGCCTTAACGACTAATATTGTAACACTCTTTTATATTGTACGATGAACTTTATTAAAACAAGGAAGGCAAAAAAACGGTTCACTTGGGCACATTTTACAATATGTTGCTACTTTTTTTGATTTATTTTTGGCCTCTCTTGAACCGTACGTCTTAGCAGCGTCTTTGTAACATTCCACACAATAACGCCTTGTCTTCCTTACTGGCCCCTCTTTTTTCAACAACGTGTGCTTCTTTCTTTTTGGTCTTTCCATAGTTGCTTCTTCGTTGTGAACGCTCCCTGGATTGGCAAGATAGTCGACAAGCTGACGTCTAAATTCGACAATGCTAAGTTTGTTTTTAGTATTTTCCGTGTACATAACCCATGCATTTACCATCGCGGTGTTCAGAATGAGTTCAAATGCCAGTTTCCTATACCACTTCACGGTTTTGCGGAGTGGCGAAGAATATGCCGTCATTTGGTCGCTCATGTCAACCGCTCCTTTAGCTTTATTATAAGCTAAAATCATCCTCGGTTTTCTGATGACCTTGCCTTTTTTACGGATTGTTGATGATCCAGATGAATGTTTGGTGGAAAGCATCAAAACGTCTCGTTTGTCCTTCCACTTCAACACACATATTCCACGCTCGTTTTCCATGGCAATTGATTCGCCTTTGCTCAGTTTGGCCTCTACAACATTCTTTGGCAAACCTTTTCTATTCTTTCTGAGGGTGCCTACAAGGTGAGTATCTTTGCTGATTAGTTCATTAGCCAGGTCAAGACTAGTATACCAGTTATCTGTTGCTACTGTGTGACCTAAGTTAACTATGTTGTCACACAGAGACATTACAACTTTTAACGGAGTTGTGTTCTCCAATTCATGATTTTTCCCCGCGTACAGTTGGAGCTTACACGTGAACCCTGGTATAGTGCATAACTTGAATAACTTCAAGCCATACTTGTGCCTTTTACTCTTATTGTACTGGCGGAATATGACGCGGCCTCTAAACGGCACCTGACTTTCGTCAATGCAGACGTCTTCCTTAGGACCATAGCTGTTTTTAAAATTTTCATTTAAAATGTCTATCAGTGGCCGTATTTTGTTAATTCTGTCTTTTTTATCAGCCGTCTCATTATCTCATTATCTCGATTATTATATATCTTTGCATGTCTAGCCAAGGCGCATCTTTGGGCACCAAGTTGAAAAAATGTAATTTTTCATTTTTCCCTTCTGGCAGCTAACGTGTTAAGAAAAAAAAAGTATGCGTAAATCTCCACCGTCTAGTACTTACGAGGACGGTAGCAGAAGAAGTACTTGGTAATACTACGCAGTTACTGTCGACGATCACATTAGGCGAAGCTAGTATGTCCTACGATAAATACAATATTGTTATTGATGAGCAAGAACATCACACATTTGAATAAAAAATGTACATAATTCTACGCTGTCTGGTACTTACGAGGACGGTCGCAGAAGTTGTACTTGATAATACTACGCAGTTGCTGTCGACGACCACACTAGGCGAAGCTGGTAAGTCCTACGATAAATACAATATTCTTATTGATGAGCAAGAACATCACACATTTGAAATAAAGAAATATACGTAATTCTACACTGTCTAGTACTTACCAGGACGGTCGCAGAAGATGTACTTTGTAATACTACGCTGTTACTGTCGTTAATTACATTAGGCGAGACTGGAAAGTCCTAGAATAAATACAATATTCGTATTGATGAATAAGAAAACCATACATTTCAAATAAAAAATAAATGTAAGTATACTATCAAGTACTTACGAGAACGGTCGCAGAAGATGTACTTGGCAATAGTACGCAGTTACTGTCGGCAACCACATTAGGCGAGACTGGAAAGTCCTAGAATAAATACAATATTCGTATTGATGAATAAGAAAACCATACATTTCAAATAAAAAATAAATGTAAGTATACTATCAAGTACTTACGAGAACGGTCGCAGAAGATGTACTTGGCAATAGTACGCAGTTACTGTCGGCAACCACATTAGGCGAGACTGGAAAGTCCTAGAATAAATACAATATTCGTATTGATGAATAAAACCATACATTTCAAATAAAAAATAAATGTAAGTATACTATCAAGTACTTACGAGAACGGTCGCAGAAGATGTACTTGGCAATACTACGCAGTTACTGTCGATGATCACACTAGACGAGGTTGGTAAGTCCTACAATAAATATAATGTTCGTTACAGAAAAATATATTGGTTAGGTTGGGTAGTTACATCTAACAAAAATATTTTATGCCTGATTACTACATACTTACAGGAACAAATGGAGATGATATATTTGGCGATAATTTATCACTAATAACAACATTGAAAGGCGGAAACAATTTCTGAAATAAAAACAAAACTTTATTTTAATATTAAACAATTTACTTACCTATAGTAACGAAAGCTATACTATATACGGAGAAAGTCGCAAATATAGATATATAGGTTTCGTGTAACATAAATATGTAAGAAGAAAAGAAAACCTCCTTTTACTTGAAAGTCTGATAAATACCTTTTTTGGATATCCTGTACTATGAATTCGGCGTAGTCCACGATTTGTATCATACATATCAGTCTTATCAAAATGGTCTGAACACACCACACTAGATGAAGATGGCTGCCATTGTGGTTCATTACGGCTCCGTCTTACAGCAGCTACCCATTCATCTCTTATTACAGTATTCTTTGGGAATCTAAAACGATAATATTTGATAGTAAAATAAAAGGTAAGTCGGTATGTTAAAACCTTCTCAAGCATTTAAACAAAAACAAAAATACCTTCTCAAGAATTTAAACGAGTTAAGAAAAAAATATTTATCTTCATAGACAATAAATATGTGAACTCTCAGCCTGCAATTTTCTTAGCCACATTTTTGGGTAATAGAAATAAGAATTACTGACAACACTGCTCCCGTACGTCATTGACATTATTTTTTTGAAATAACCTTAAAATTGTTTGAGAATAACAAAAAAATGTATATTTTAGTGTGTACTTACTTGTGGAACGATATTCCTTCAGTCTTATTGTTTACTTTTGAGTTGTTTTTGCACGATCTAATTACACAGGACGGCATTTTTAAGGTAAAGTCACTGCACGACACCCCGTGGCATACTGACGTAAATGAGCATCCTTTTTATGCATGTGTGCGTGTGAGCGCGTGTGTTTACACAAAGGAGCATCCTTTTTTGGCTTCAGTAGTAATAAAGGCCGCGAGTTATCTACCTTTTTTTAGTTGATCTGAGATATTTATGAAGGGAATATGTATCCTTTTGGAATAAGTAATTAGTACTTTTTTGTGTAAATATTTATATTGCATCAGCTATTGTGATTGCAGGTTTTTGATCAGCTGTTGCATTAGGCTCACAAAAATGTGATCGGCAATGTATGAATTTCTTGCTGCCACTTGCTCCCTTCTTAAATGAGAAAAACCAAGAAATCCTGGAACATAATCAGTTAGCAAAATATTTATTGCTACAGACATTAATGTCTCATCGGAACTTGAAATAGATATGACAATCTGTCCTCTGAATCCCCAGTCCTTAATTTACACAATAAGGCTGTTAATGCAAAACTATCCCGATGCATATTCCTAAGCCTCGGTGTAACATCCAATATTTGTAGATGTTGTTGTTTATTTATGCCTATAAAGAACATCTTTTTTTTGAGCCTTAAATACTGTCTCTTTATCGGTTGAAATCGCCCAGAAAATGACACCATAGCGTAAGTAACATTCAGCTATACCTTAATAAACCACAAGATGTGTTTTTGTATCCACTATGGAGGACGATTTATGTAAAGCAAATGCAGACGAACTCAGTTTTTACATAACATGTCGATATGTGCTTTCCAGTTTAAACTATAGTCTATTTGTAATAAAAATTTTGTAACAGCTAATTCATCAATTTCGACATTTTTGTAGTGTATGTGAAGGTTAGGTACACGAGGCATATTGTCTAAAGTGCATTATCTTAGTCTTACTTAAATTTATATTCGAATAATTTTTATCTAGCCATTTAATTAAATTGTTAAGAGAATTATGTATGTCCGTTTCATATGTGTTTTCAATTTTGAAGCTTTACAAAAAATTACTTCTCACTTTAAGAACACCATTTAAAAAAATATATTACGGGATAATAACGGGTAATGCCGATTCAAATGAGAACACTTTACTCTTTGATCTTTGGTTTTGGTTTTGTGGTCGTTTTTTTTAATCGAGGTGCAAAGGACATTGCTCGTCGTCCATACATAGCCCGCCTAACATCCAACAGGGAGGTGTATCTACTCTTTAGGTTTTAAATAATGTATATATTCGATTGAACCTAAATTAAAACAACAGACACTTGAAAATTCTAAAAAAATCAAAACATTTTCGGATTTTGAGGTTATAATTACCTCAAATAAAATATTCGCTATGTAGCAATAACTTAGCATTTATTACTGAATGTAAGTACGTACTTAAATTGGATTATAAATTGTAGGTAACGTTTTATTGCCACACTGCTAGGTCAGTCATAATACTCAGAACTACTGTTTCGAAAACAGCTCTGCTGCTATAAGCGAACCAAACTCCAAGAGTCAGCTTGACAGATGGCGCTTCTTAACATTGAACTCTAGGAGTCGGGAGTCTTATGCACATGCAAAGGTTTTTATTAAGGATTTAGGTACTTTTTCATTTTCGTGCGATTATAAAGTAGGTATAGTATTGTACTACATAACTGAGCATTACGAAAATCTCGATAACATTATTCGACCCAAGGATCGAACTTAGGACGATAAGCAGCTGCGCTTACGGCTATTAGTCATTAGTACCAGCAAGCAAAAGAAACAGCCTTTGCTAGACTATTTTTAAATAATAGACATCTATTAAGATAGGTATTTCATACATTAAAACAATAATGTTTTGCTTTAGAAAATGTTTATTAATACAGGTTACATCATCTGATCTCATCAAGAGCATCGTCTATATTGTCTACTAATATATCGTACAAAAACTGTGCAGGGGGTCGACGATAGGGTTTTGATATCTTGCCCAGCTCAAGTACTATATTATTGTCATTACATGGGCGCATTAACTACTGATATTCAGCTGCATCCGGTTAGACTGGAAGCCGACCCCAACATAGTTGGGAAAAGGCTAGGCAGATGATGATGACATGGGCGCATTAACCGATAATTCTACGCCCAACAATACAGTTGCAACAGTAGTGTTTAATGGCGACTCTGCCGGTTTGGGTAGTGTCTACTAAAATATATAGAAAATATATTTTTTTGGCTTATATGGCGGCTACGTATTTTGCCTCGAAGAAGCTATATACTTTCTGCATCTGTTACTTGCAATTCGCGTAGTGACTCCATGTCGATCTCCCTGCATACTTCAATAATATATGAACCATTTGTCTCACATGTTCACTATAATATGAGCGAGCCTGTTTTATTTGATATACTCCTAGTGGAATCAAAACTTAATCATTATATTCCATTTGTGAAAAGTCTACAACATTATCTTTTTCTACAGTTATACTGTAAACTGTGCCCGTCTCCTGTTTAAATTATTAGCATCTACAAAATCTGCCAAAGAGTTATTAGTAAACATTTTTTCTTGGATTATCGATGTTATTTCTCTTGCATCATCTCTGTCAACTAAAACAGGGTGAAATCTATTAAGGCTGCTGCGTCTTTGAAATCAATCATTAAATGTTTTGAGGCCCTATCAAAATATTCCTGTCGCAACAACTTAAAGACCCGCTTGGAGCATCCATTCACTACCTCCACGACCCAACGGCATAATGTCACTTTGCGAGATTTGCATTTTCTGTTGTTAATTGATATTCACCGTGCTGAACTGGCAGAGGGTAATGCATTGAGTAATTTAGACTTTCCAATAGGGAAATACTGCCCCGAAAGCCTCGAATCCAAAATAAGTACATCACCATCTCTAAAATATTCTCTTAAAGGATAAGATGCATCGCTGAATTGGTCAGTTAAAATATCGTAATCTGATTTTGTGGCAGGATACGGGCCCAGGACGTCGATTATGTGGCCATCACAACACATACTATGAGGAATGGTTTGACAAGATTTCTATATTTATGAAGTGAATAAGTCTTTTGATATGAGTAGTTGCTGCTTTTTTGCATAAATGTATGTTCCATCCATTATTACAATGGGTTTTCTTTCCTCGATATTACTTCCAGGGTTTAGGAACAATTAATTTGGAATGTATAAGTTGTGTTTACAATTAGTTTCTGCAACTCCTTCCCTTGAAATGTGCTCCAAGCCCAGATGATGTGGCACAAAGGATGTCATCATTACACCTCTTGCTTTTTTATATATTTGCTGAGTGTGCTTCTGCTCATATTAAACAATGTCGAAATTCTTTCATCAGAGTCTCCTGTACGAAGTTTCAATAAATAAGCTCCAAGTGCAATGGCACACTTGTGAAAATCAGGGAATGCAGCTTTCAATTCTTTAAACTGTCGTTTTGTGCGTCCTAGCCAATACCACACCATGTTGTCTTCCATTTGATCAATGTTTTCAAAATCTAGACTGTTTCTATCATTTCTGAGTAGCTCACAAAAATCCTCTATTTAGGCAGCTGTAAAACGGTGCAGAGTATTTTCACCCTCATATAAAAGTGACCACAACTGGCTTGGCAGATGAAAACTACATATTCTACAGTTTGGTGGAATATAATATTTGTGGTCACTGAAGAGTCTCACCCTTACTGTAAATGGTACCACTTGTTGTGAGGTATTGTGGTAAGCTGGGAATAAGCACCGAGCATGAGTATCAGCCGCCTTTGAATAGTTCGGTAAACTAATTCTTTCAAATCCTTCTGAAGCTTGGTTACTTGCAGTAACTGTATCTGCATGAACAGCTAGCTGTTTCAGCACATCTTAATGCGTTGCTGATGGTTGTAGAAGCCGATGATGAAGTTGATGGTGTTGAATAATATTTAGCAGCACGATCAGCCCTTTGCCAGCATGGATGACATATGTAATGTGATGCACGAACCTGAAATTAATAATCCATTTAACACAAATATTTACTAAATATAATTAGTATAGTAATTGAGTGACTGGCCGCTACATTACTAGTTGCAGGTTCTATTATTACATGGTAGGGGAGATGGGCCTAAAACGGGTACGTTAAGGGATATGTACAATAAAAAAGTTCTAAAAAAGATAAGTAAACTTCTATTTTTATTTTTCGAATAAGTAAACAATAAAGAATCTAAAGCTACGATTAAACGACGCGGGCTAGCCCGATCCTACGCGAGCCGAGCCGTCCGTGGAGATGCGGCTCGGCTAAATACGGACGCAAGCCTGCTCGTTTAAACGACGCGGGGTAGCACGATCCTACGCCAGCCGAGCCGTCCGTGGCAACGCCGCTACACATCGCGCTGTTGAACCGAGCTGTCCGCTTGTTATATGGATAAAAGAAAACGCCTTGCTGCAGCAGCTGCTATTATTTTGCTCTGTGGTGAATATTTGAAAACAAAAGAAAGACGAAAAAGACGGTGGTGGATGGTGTCATTGTATAAGAGTCGCAAAACGTAAGTTTATATTTTTATATAAAGTCAGTATATATTTATTATATCTGATGTCCGAATCTAACAGTATCTTTGTTGCCTAAACGAAACAGATCACAATCTGCACGATGCGAGCCATGTTTATGTTCAACTCAAAATATAGGTATTGTTGATAAAATTTGGCAGCCGAATATTCGGAGGCCGGATACCGAATATTTGGCCGATGGTCAGGCCGAATATCCGGTATCCGGCCAAACAACTATTCGTTGCATCTCTAATTAGTACTATATGACCAGTATATTTACATATATGACCAGGATCCTGATAGCGGTAGAAAGTCTCACTTCCATACCTCATACCTAGTTACCTACATATAAACGTATTGTAAAAAAACCTAGCCTTTTAGTCTTGAAATGAATAAAGAACATAATAATTATTTTTCAATCATTTATTCAAGAATTAGACAGATTAATTCTTTCTTTTTATAATAATAATCTTAGGTACAATATAATATTATTTTCAATATTTTAGGTACAATGCTACAGATCTGCTATATGACCTAACTCGAGAACCCTCTGGATATTTCGAAAATTTTTGTCGGATGTCCGCAGCTGATTTCGAATATCTGCTCAACAAAATCGGACCATTCATCGCAAAACAAGACACTAACATGAGAAAATGTATTCCGATTCAAGAAAGACTGGCTGTAACTCTCAGGTTTCTTGCGACGGGTGATAAATTTAGCAGCTTGGCCTACCTATTCAAGTTTTCAAAATCTACAATAGCTACATGCATAATGGAAGTTTGCCAGGCTTTGATTCAAGAGTTGCGAGAAGAAGTCAAGGTGAGCGTTTATAATTTATTCAGATTTTTCAAATATTTTAGAAACTGCATCTGCATACAATTGATCAATTGATTGCTCTTTAGAAAGAGACTCAAACCCAGGAAATGGTTGAGAATGAGAATACTCTTCCATATCAGACGATTGTTGCGAAATTGAGTGTGGAGATGGCTGGAAGTCTGCAGAGACTTGAATATGTGGTTGTGGAGACGGCTGGAAGTCTGCAGATTCTTGAGAATGTGACTGGGGAGATGGCTGGAAGTATGCAGATCCTTGAGAATGTGACTGTGGAGACGGCTGGAAATCTGCTGATTCTTGAGAATGTGACTGTGGTGACGGCTGGAAGTACGCAGATTGTTGAGAATGAGACTGTGGAGATGGCTGAAAGTTTGCTCGCCGTTGAGAATGAGACTGTGGAGATGGTTGAAAGTTTGTTTTGTGTTGAGAATGGGACTGCGGCGATGGCTGATAAGATGACGTTTGATAACCCACTGACGATTGCATGTTTTGATAATAACTAGGAGCTAATGGATTTTGAGGCAAGTGAAGTCCTGCATATGGTTGATTAGGTGGACTCTGAAATCGTGGAAACGCTTGCTGTTGTTTTAGGCGAAACATTACATTATCAATCTCGTGCATGGCGATGTCACGAGTCAATACGTCCATGGATTTTAACTTTGCACATAATAATTTTGTGTATAAAGTGCATTCGTCTTCAACCGGTTCTGGCTCTGTACTTATTTTTTTAAGGATATCGTACGCTTGTTCCATTTGATGTTCAATTTTCCGCTTTCTGTTTACTTCCTTTTTATTGCTTGCATTAGTCGGCTTTTTGAAAATAACTGGATTCACTGTGTCTGTATTAGTAGAAGATTCATTTTCTCGATCAACTACATTATCTTCGTTACCTTCGCGAATAACTACTTCCTCTTCGTTTAATTCAACGTCAGGATCAACGGTGTCCTGAAAAAGTGAATTTGACATTAATAAAATATTTCAAAATTTGTTACAGTTGCCTCGAACTGCAGAAGAATGGTTAAAAATAGAAGCGCAATTTGACAAAAGGTGGAATTTTCTACATTGCATTGGTGCGCTTGATGGAAAACATATATTAATTCAGTGCCCCACGCACAGCGGTACAGAATATTTCAATTACCACGGAACATTTAGTGTGGTGCTATTAGCATTAGTAGATGCAAACTATAACTTTACATATGTAGACATAGGGTGCCAAGGTAGAATAAGTGATGGTGGAGTCTACCGAAACTCCAGCATGTACCAAAAAATTGAAGAACGTGCACTAAATTTCCCGCCGGATAAACCTCTCCCACTTAAAAATGATCCTCTGCCCTACGTGATAGTAGCAGATAGTGCATTTGCATTGACGGAAAACATGATGAAACCGTACCCCGGGATTCATGATAAAGGGACAAAGGAGAGAGTATTCAACTACCGTCTATCACGCGCCCGCAGAATCGTCGAAAATGTGTTTGGAATAATGTCTGCTGTATTTCGAATACTTAGGTCTCCAATTTTACTGGCACCAGAAAAAGTGTCAGTTATAGTTATGACATGTGTTTTGCTACATAACTTTTTGAGGAGGAGTAACAATTCAAAACAGAATTATACGCCGCATGGAACTTTCGATACCGAAATTAACGGTGAGGTTCAACCTGGTTTGTGGCGAAGTGATCAAAACGGAATCACATCACTAGTACCGATTAGGAGAATACCTAGAAGAGCAACATTAGCGGCTAAAACTGTACGAGATAAATTTGCTGAATATTTCACAACAAATGGCGCAGTAAGCTGGCAAAATGAATATTAAATTGGTCTTGATATTTACTCATGTTTTAATAGTTAAATTAAATAAAGATTAAAAAGATAGTTCCTCACCTCTGAACTCTTCGTTGTTGTTGGTTTGTATACACCATGCAGGAACTTGGCCATTTGTTCGTAAAATGGCCAACTAGGTTTAAACATGTCATCCGTACCACTCCCGCTTGTTGAACTTGACTTCACTTTCGTATTTAATTTTCTGTAAGTGGCCATTAAATTTTCCTTCTTTTTCTTTAATTCTTCCACTGATATACTTTCCCCGGTCCCCTCACAGAACTTAGTTTTTATTTTTGTCCAAGCATCGTGCACATTGTTGCGGCTTTTGTGACCTGGGTCTTTTGGGTTCCATATGGCCGGTTCCTCTTCGTACAATTCAATGAAGAGTTGAATCTTCTCGTTGCTCCACTCCATCTCGTACAAAATCAATCCCCAATTAAAAACTTCGCTAAAAAAACAAATTAGGTCTTCCTTCGTCGCGCGCTCTGTGTTATCTGTTTAGACGGCGCGTATTAATACAAGCCGAGCCGCAGATGGCGCGCGCGCCTTTGATCTGTGTCGAAAAAACCGACAAGTGATGGATCGTGCGAACTTTGCCGAGCCGCGCCGAGCGCAGTTGTTTCCACAGCGCGTGGCGCGGCGAACCACGAGCGGAGCCAGGCTCGGCTCGCGTGTTTGCGCGCCGTTTAAACGGTGCTTAAAATAAGAACAAACATAAATATTTTCTTCATAATTCGAACAAAAAACAAAACAAAAGAAAACCTTTAAACTACCCGTTTTACCCCCACGGGATGCCTAAAACGGGTACGGCGTTTGGGCAAAACGGGTATAGGGTAATTATCGAGATCAATGGCCATTACAACGAAATTGTGTTAATTAACTAATTCTATATTAATACTATTAAGTCTTTATTTTCATTGCAGTCTTCATTACTAAACTTATTGTACTTTCTTGAATCATCATAAATCAACTTTAACCTCTCCGTTAAAATCTATAAAATTAAAAGTTATTCCTGACAGCTGTCACAGTAATAGGAACCTCTACCAGAATATGTAGTGCACGCCTCGTGGGGGCCCACATCTGACAATCGTCACATTTTATCCAGTCCTCTATAGGCGGGTATGAATATAACTCGGAACAAACCAAACATGGGTATTCGGCTCCGTGATCTTCATTATCTTTTGGACCTTGTTTCCAGGACCTTTTTTGCTTCTTTGTTTTACTAGTAGAAGCTTTTGCATCCTTAAAATTTTTCTTCACAGCTTGGATTTTACTTACAGGAACTTTCTTTTTCTCTTCTTTTTCTCGTTGCTGATTTTTTATTGGCGTACTTGTAAGTATTTCGGCTCTTTGTGTTTTTCGTCTACGAGTGTTGGTAATATTCACCATCATTGTGGGTGATGGCCTGATTTCTATTGGAGTTACATGTGTTGCTGCGATTTCTGATTGCGAGTCCTGATTGTTACTACTGGCTTCATTAATTTCTGGATTCAAGGGGTTATCAGAATGTGGCGTTATAAGTTCAAGGTCTGCCATCAATATTGGAGTTTTGCAGTCAGAATTACGATTCAGAAGCTCATCTAAGACAGAGGGTGATATGGTGCGATCAGAATCAGGGGATAATCGAATATCGTCAGTTACGGTGAAAGGTATTTCAATACTGTTTTCTGTTTCGATAGCAGGCAACTCATTAGGCGATGGCAATGTCTCATTTTCAATTGGTTCTGGTCTGTCAGTCAATGTTGATGGTAGATAATCAGATTCATCAAAAATATGACGATTGGTTGGCCATACGCCCGTGGAGGAAAATCCTTTGATAGCATTATGGGCACTAGCTGCTTTCATGTAGGCCTCGTTAAACAACCTTGCCACTTCATATTGTGATACAATACGTCCAACATGAGTTTTTTGGAACAATGAAATCGCTTGCTCAAAATAGATTTTCAGTGGTCCGTACACGCACGTATCGAGCGGTTGCGGTGTGTAGTATGTGGTGGAAAAGACACAAAAATCACATGGTTCTTCGAGGCGAACTCTAAGGCTTGAAGATATTTGTGCGATTCGTGGTTATCCATCACCAACAGAATTTTTCTATGTTCTGTGGGTCTAGTCATATCCACGAAATGACGTAGCCATTCCAAAAACGTTGGGCCATTAATCCGGCCGTTGTCGGTACAACTGGCTACTGATCCAGGTGGAGCCCCATCTAGAAGTCTAGGCACCATCCGCTTTCGGCCAAAAATTAGAAAAGGTGGTACAAACGAGCCTGCCGCATTGCAGCAGCATACAATGGTCGTTAATTTACCTCGTTCGACACTTGAAATTACACCGACTTGCTTTTTTCCTGATCTGCAAAGAATCCTAGGAGGTCTATTGCTAGTAGTTTGAACGCCAGTCTCATCGACGTTATATATTCGCGTCGCGTCAATATTGTGTTTTTCAATCTCTTGTTCTAATATATCGAAAAACCTTTGAACTTGAGGTTTGTTAAAACCTCTGGCTCGTGCTATCGATGTTGGTTCTGGTCGACGAAGACTCATATTAGGATGTCGCATTTTAAATCCGGCGAACCAATCCTCACCCGCGGTATTATTTTTGAATGGGTGAGGAATGTTATTAATCACAGCATATTGGTACACAAGCTTCAAAAAATCAATTCTAGTTAACCCAAAAAAGAGTGAGTCCATATGAAAGACATATTCCAGAAGTTCTTTCTCCTGACTTTCATTAAAAACAGTGGTGAACCTACCAAGTTTTTTTTTCGGGCATCCTTTTTTGATGTGCCGCTGTAATGTTGATAGGTTGATGCCGTATTTCTTGGCTGCACCTTTGACTGAAGTCTTGCCAGCTTCTTCCATTGCCCGTTTCATAATATCCTCGTCCCAGGAAGTATTTGTAGTTTTTCTTTTATATTTATTTACCATCTAAAAAACGAAGAAGCAATACCTACATTAACAAGCAATATTCTAATTTTTCATTCATTTATTAATTAAAAACTAAACAAAGTAACTCCTGCCAACCCACGAAGCCTTATCTAGGGTAAAACGGGTAAGGGCAAAGCAGGTACCCGATTCTGCCCAAGAGCACACTTTAGTTTTTACACTTCATAACCTTAAAATTTAAACTCAGGCAGCAACAAGTTTTCAATGATAAAATAGCACAATACTATCAAAATCATAACGTAAAACTTTTGAGAACATATCACACACAATTTTTAAGTAAGCACAACTATTCCAAACCAATATTTTTTAGCGGCAATAGCAAAAAAATCTTTTTTTATCTTACCTTGAAACCGCTTGTGTCACTGTAGCGAGCCCACTGCATGTGATTGGTTGATGCTTGAGACACCACACTGCACTCACACACTTGCAATTTTACTTATGGCGCGCAAATTTAAAACCCTACCCGCTTTAGGCGGGCTACCCGTTTTAAGCCCACCTCCCCTACATTGTTTGATAATATAAAAAAAAATAGTTTTTTTGTTTGGTTGAACACGCGAATTTCAGGAAGTACTGGTATAAATTGAAAAAATATTTTTCTGTTGGATCGTCCAGTTATCAACGAAGGCTGTAAAACAACATATACTATATAACTTAAACTTTTATAAATTCTTCAACTACTAACCAATTTATGTTACGCCATTTACGTCTTTCTTGTTCCAGTTTTTGTCCAGATAAGCATTTATAAGAAATTGAGCTTCCTTTTTCGATTGATAAAAAAGGGAGTGCAGCGTTTTTCCTATCTGGCGGGCGGTGACACCAGTTAATGAGCCTATTTCAACAAATTTTGGCTTTAGAAGCGCATCAACTGTAGGCGCATAGCACCGCTTGATGTGCTCTACGAGTAATTTTAAGCCAAACGATTTTCCACTGCCTGCCCCTCCAGTTATAAAAAGCAACAACTTCTCTTCATCACCATTTAAATCTTTTTCAACGGCCGTAGTAATTCTTTGAAATAAATTCTTCTGCTGTACGTTTAGGCCTCTCACATTATTTAAGAAAATATCATCAGTCATCGCAACTCGTTCTCCTACGTCTCCACAGTAGTCGTCTTGATATTGTTTTATATGTTCATCGGCGTTTATAATTTGATGATCGCTGATATTTTCAAAACGTGTTTCACGGGCAATATTTAAGGCGGTTGCTTGGGCAAGGGCCTGTTAAATAAATTGTTCTGCATGCGCAAACTCCGGTGCTCATCTTTTCGCCTAAGGAAAAAAGATTCTGGAGACTAGTCTTCCAACATTAACTGGTTTTCATCGCGGAAGGGAATATGACAAACGATTAAGCTGTAGTAATATCCATCGTTGTCGCTATTAAGTGTAAAGTAACGTGTTCGTAATATAGCCTGTTTATTCCTTATTCGCATGCGTGTATTATTCCTCAGTCAGATAAATTTTATTGGCTCATTGACAGGTTCTCTGAGCTCGATATCTCCATCCTCCTCACTCCACGTCGTATTCGCAATCATCTCATATCTTACAGCAAATTCTGCCAGGCTTAAATTTTCTAATATATCAGGCCTCAACACGTACCGGTCAAAAATATTGTTATAAATTGAAGTTTGATAAAAAGATTTTAGTCTAGCTGAGATCAAAAGTTAAAGTAAAAAAATAATTTGAGGCAGCGTCGTATTTACTCGGCATTGAATCCATGCTCGTTTTTAGGTCTTGGAAGCGTTTTTCCTGTTCCCTTGAAAACGATACAAACATTTCTTTGATAAAGGCCATGTCTGTATTGTGGTCAACCTTCCGTTTTTTTCGCTCCGTAATATTGATCGCAAGAGATACACTCTCTCAGACCAGAAATGAACCCACATGAATTTGATAATATTAATGAATTCTGAGTTACACTTTAGTATTACGTTATTCACATGAACTTTTGGCATGAATCTTACTGTCAATTTTATAGTTTTATTAAAATGCTTACATGAAACATGCTTTTACAATGCCTATGCACTTTTCCACAACATGTCTAGTAGTCACGTGCATTTCTGTGTATAGTGCCTCTGGAGTATTTTCTTGGGCGTTCAATATAGGAGTCATCATAGTTCTCCTTAAAGGGAAACCGGCATCTCCTAAAAAATATTTTACTTGATGACTGATGAACGTGATAGTTGTTCACATTATAGATAATATTGAAAATTGCTTAATTACCTAATAAATAAAAATCTTTGTCCTCCTTACAATATCATTAAGGGGGTTATTGTTCCATGCTGCACTATCATGAGTTGAACCAGGGTTACTAGAATCAACACACATAATTCTAGCATCCGAATCAGACATCTGAAACCAAGTTAAGGAAAATTTTATACCTTTTTGACCATAGCAATTTATTGAATAAACAAGTCACCATTAACTTACGACTAGGACATTCAACGAATGATACCCCTTTCTGTTGAAATATCCTTCTTCATGATCTGCAGGAGTAACAATAGCAACATGTGTGCCATCTATGCATCCAAGGGCACCTGACATGCCCAATTTCTGATAAAATCTGCAAAAAATGCATTGCGAATGAATTGCATTGATTATTACAACATAGTTACTGTTATGTTGGATTCTTAATAAAAAATATTCCATTGGGTATGATAATGGTTTATTGACAGGAGACACACGAGGTACACATCGTAAGACATGACAGGAAGAAGTGTGGCGGAGTGCCATCAGATCACAGATAATACATAGACTAGTGAAGACCATAATAGTAACATACTAAATAGTGATGTTACAACATCCCCCTTGTTGAGTTCAAATTAGACCCCTGACTGACAATTAATATAAGTGCTATGCTATTTGACTTTATACAAGACAACATGCTTAATTATACTTATAGTTATACTTAAACTTTACTTATGACTTTATTTATAACTTAACTTAATCAATTTCTTCAATTAACCTTCTGGTAGGTTTTACAATACGACCTGACCTAGTTGTTACATTTGAGGATTGTTGAGATGAGGATCCTTGATGCCTAGACTCCTGTCTGTCACCTTCCTCTCCCCTTTGTGACGAGTTGGATTGCATGGGAGGGTTAGCACAATTATGAGAATATTTATGTCTTAAGTGAATTCTATTCCTCCTATACCTAACTCCATTGACATCCTCAACAACATATGATCTATTATTTGACAATCTTTGCTTAACAATAGCTTGTTCCCAGTTGCTACTAGGGTTTCTCTTAAAATAGACATGATCATTATGATGTAACATAGACATTGACTTGGCATTTTTATTGTAGTATTTTGACTTATTTTGATCATTTTTCTTGACAGACTCTTTGTAATCTTTAAATGTTACCACTTTTGGCTTTAACTTCTTATATGATGTTGGAATGTTATCTCTTAAGTTCCTAGACATGAGTAACTGTGCTGGTGATGAAAAATTATTTTTACCTGTATTTCTATATTGTAACAATGCTATGTATGGATCTGATCCATTTTCTTTGCATTTTCTCAGCATGTTTTTTATAATTTTGACTGAACTCTCTGCTTGTCCATTAGACTGTGAATGATATGGGCTAGTAACAACATGTTCTATGTCCCATTCTTGCAAAAAAATTTTGAATTCGATTGACTGAAAAGGAGGTCCACCATCTGAGACTAGTGACAATGGTATTCCATGGCGTGCAAAAATTGACTTTAAATGAGTAATAACATTTTGAGATGTACTATTTTTATTTAATAATGCTATTTCTATGTATTTTGAGTAATAGTCTGTGACAATTAAATATACTAAACTATCAAAATGCATTAAATCAATACCTACTTGTTGCCATGGGTATTTACAGATTTCAAAATTTTGTAGTGGTTCCTTTTGATTGCTTTGTTTAAACTTAGCACATATAAGACATTGCTCTACTAAATTCTTAATATCACTTGACATATTTGGCCAATACAGAGATTCTTTAGCTAGTTTTAAACATTTGTTTATACCCTGGTGACCTTTGTGAATCTGTTCTAACATTCCTTTGTACATAGACTGTGGTACTATCAATTTTGAGCCTTTGAAAAGTAAATCTTTAATTACATGAATTTCCCCTTGAATATTCCAAAATGGTTTTACCAATGGACTGACATTGTTTTTATTGTTTGGCCATCCTTCATTATAATATTTTTTTAATAATTGCAAGGATTCATCCTTTCTGGTTTCCTGTGCCAATTGTGTACTATATTCTTTTGTAATTGCTAAGTTAGCATACATTAGATTGACATGACAAGACATTTCTGATTCATTTTCAGGTATATAGTGATCTTTCAAGGCGGCTCTTGACAAAGTGTCTGATATAAACATTTCTTTACCTGGGACATGTATAACTTCTAAATCATATTTTTGACAAGTTAACATCATACGCTGTAATCTAGCTGGAACGTCATGTAATGGTTTTTTAAACAGATAGACTAATGGTTTATGATCAGTATGAACTGTGACTCTGTTACCATATACATATTGGTGAAATTTTTCACAACCAAATTGAATTGCTAGCAGCTCCTTCTCTATTTGAGCATACCTTTCTTGGGTTTGAGTTAAAGTTTTTGAACTGTATGCTATAGGCTTATTTTTTTGTAAAATGACTGCACCTAACGCTGACTTTGACGAATCGACTGACAAGACTAATGGAATCTTGGGATTATAATGAGCTAAAACTGGTGAATTTGTAATTTCATCCTTCAGTTTCCTCAGACATTGACTATGATTTTCATCCCAAGTCCAGACTGCATCTTTTTTTAAAAGATTTCTTAACATTTGTGTTTTTTCTGACAGGTTACTTATAAAAGGTCCTAGGTAGTTTATCATACCTAGTATTCTCTGTAACTCTTTGACATTTTGTGGTGTAGGCATGTTGACAATTGCTTTGACCTTCTCAAGATCTGCCCTTGCACCATCTTTACTGAAGACATAACCTAAAAAACATACTTCTGACAGTGAAAATTTACACTTTGACTTGTTAAATTTTAAATTGACTTGACGAGCTCTTTGCATGACTTTATGTAATCTTTCATTGTGAATTGACTCGTTTGGACCATACACTAAAATATCGTCAATAAAAATTAGAACTCCTTCTATATCACCAAATAAATTCATCATGACTCTTTGAAATATTTCTGATGAGGCATTTATGCCGTATGGTAATCTTAAATATTTATATCTACCAAATGGTGTTTGAAAGGTACATAATTCTGAACTATATTCATCTAAACGTAGCATCCAAAACCCTGAAAATGCATCTAAGTGAGAAAAACATACAGCCCCTTCGAGCTGAGACCTAATCTCATCAATTGACTTGAGTGGATAATGTTCCCTCATGATATTTTTATTTAAATTTCTAGGATCAAGACAAATTCGTAACTGACCTGAACTTTTTACTGTTACAACGACTGAATTAACCCACTCTGTAGGTTTTGTAACCTTTACTATGACTTGCATTTTCTCCATGCGATCCAACTCCTCACGCAGTTTCCCTTGTAATGCGAATGGGACTTTCCTGGGCGGATCCACACATGGTACTGCATCAGGCTTGAGTTTTAGATGACAGACTGGAGGCAGACAGCCAAGACCCTGGAATACATCATTATATTGTGTATGAATTTGTTCACAAAAGTCTTGTTTTGATACTGAAAAGACACGTTTTATTATACCTAACTTTTCACAAATTGGGAGACCAAGGACATTTGGACACTCTATATCTGGTATTATAAACATTATGTTTTCAACAATGTTCTTATTGTTTAAGCAAAAATTACAAATTAAGTTGACTTTGCCTAAAATCGGAATGGATTTTCCACCAAATCCTGTGACATTTATTTGACATTTGACAAGTGACAATTTTGACAGCTTATTTTGACTTTTAACATTTTGAAATGTTTGTTTTGACATTATATTGACATCTGCACCTGAGTCTATTATGCATTTAACTTTTGTATCTCCTACCAATAAGCTAATTTCCCACGACTGCTTTGAGTGATTCAAAGTATTGACCACTGATGATCCATTGTGTGACTGACTGGACGACTGTGCCTTATTGTGAAATCCCTCAGACATGTGACTGATTTCATCATTGAGACTCTGACACTTTTTCTTTTGACTTTTTGACTGGACATAGGACCTGACTGGACTGACTGACTGGTCTGACTGAGTGACTGACCGTGACTTTTTGACTGGACATAGGACCTGACTGGACTGACTGACTGACTGACTTAGTGACTGACCGTGAGAATGACTATTATGACTTTGACCATTATGACTTTGACTATTCAGCATACCTACGAAATAATCTTGACTACCATTATCTGAATTAAACGATTGCAACTGACTGACTTTTTTATTTTTGAGACAAAATTTAGCAAAATGATTATAAGATTTACATGACCTGCATTGAACTCCTTGAGCTGGACACTTGTAGCGATGAGACTGCCCACAGCGGCTACATGTCTTCGAGCTGCTTGAAGCTGAAGGTGACTCGCGACTGCCTGAAGCTGGCTTGCGACTGCTTGAAGCTGACTTGCGACTGGAAGCTCGCTGTCGACCATCTCCTCGACTACGGCTCCTCCGACTGAGATGCATGACGTTTTCACTGGCGATGCTGCTCCCTTTGACTATTTTCTCAGCATCCTGCTGTGCGACTATGAGCGTCCTCGCTAGCTCTTGCATTCTCTGATAGGTTAAGTCATGTTCTTGCAGTAACCTTTGACGCACATGTGACAAGTCCAAATTGAGGTTTGCAATGAAAATATCTTTGATGAGCGATTCCTTGAGCGTGCCAAACTCACATTCTCTGCTTTTATTCTCCAAATCAAATGAGGAATTCGTCGATGCTTTCGGATTTTTCCTGCTTACGTGTGAAGAATAGGTATCTGCACATCGTGATATTTTTTCTTGGCTCGAAATATTTGTCAAATTTTGTTTTCACCTCTTCAAGCGTGCTGCCATTGATTGTTAGGTTAAATGTGTTGAAAATGTTCAGACCTCGCTCACCGATTGAGTGCAGTAGAATGGCTATTTTGCGTTTCTCAGTTGCTTTGTCAAGGCCTGTCGCTAGTAAATATAGCTCAAATGCTTGCGACCATTTTTTCCATGATTCAGCGTTGTTATGAGCTGGATCCGACGATATGTTGAAATTTTTGATATGTGAGTTGAAAGTTGACTCACCGTCATGGCCGACTTGCCTGGTCGCGTCGCCGACTTGGTTGGGCATTTTTCTTTAGATGACTTCTTCAGATGACTTCTGACACCATGTTATGTTGGATTCTTAATAAAAAATATTCCGTTGGGTATGATACTGGTTTATTGGCAGGAGACACGGGAGGTACACATCGTAAGACATGACAGGAAGAAGTGTGGCGGAGTGCCATCAGATCACAGATAATACATAGACTAGTGAAGACCATAATAGTAACATACTAAATAGTGATGTTACAACAGTTACAAATGAACAAAGTTAATTAAACACTGTACCTACCCCCGTTTTATTTCCTCAGGATCTTCCTGTGTTCCAGGAAACTTAACATATTTATTAAATATTTGAGGTAGGTTAAGAACTTCTGTAACCTGTCGAATGGCACGGGAAACCGATGATTGTGACAATGAATGGCTAGATGATTGTCCAACTAAGGTTTGGTATGAGCCACACGCATAAAATGCCAGTGCTACCAAGATCTAAAATGAATAGAACTTGAGTTAGTTGGTTCATGAGAAAGCAAACAAAATAAGTAATGCTTGAGGTTATGTAGATAAGTAACAAGATAAATCATACCTATGTCGGTGTATCAATACCATCAGAACGAAGGCTAATAGGCATATGAGAGCTAATATCGTCAATTAGCTGCTGAACGACGTTTTTGGAAAGTCTATAGGTTTTCACAAACTCGCGATCGGTTAAGTCAAGGCGAAATTACGTAGCCTTGACGACAAATTTCGACTTCTCACTCTTCCGACATCTACTTGATCGGCGAGACTAAGATATTCATTGTAGAACATCATCTTAATTAAAGGATAAATGCGAACAGTCTGGGAACAGTCAAGAAAAAGTTATACAAAACCAACTAATTTTGACAGATGAGACGCTTAGTTTCGTTTCCTCTCTGAGGCTACCTCTTAAACTTGGGCCAGCCTCTCTAGTGCCTGACTTTCAGAATCAGCAGGAATTACTATATCGTCAACAAATATCCACATTACATCCTCTGTTATTAACCCATTCATTGTGGCAGAGAAAATTAACTTTATATTTTAGGTGCGGGGTGGTTTTCGTCTATAACGCCGATGGGCGTCCTCAGCACCTCAAATGGATAATATAAAATGCCGATGGCGTTTTCAGCACTGCTTAAAATCATTAATAATTCTTACGTTAAAATGTTCAACAAACTGCAAATGCGCGAAATTGGTGGTACGATAACGATCATATTTAGTGTTGAAAAATAAATTAACATTGATTAGGCGCCTTTTTGTGAAGTTTTGGTTCTGTTATAGTTGGATCGTGAAAATTAGAAGAATATGGCGATAAATGGTGTGTAAATTATTTTAGTTACATAAATTGTAGTTTATTTCTAAGCTACCGTCTTATACAGGGTTATTTGTAAAACACCGGCAACCTCTCAGGACCATGTTACTAACATTATATTCAACAACTGATAATTACTATAAAATTTAAGATTTACGATTAAATTTTCTTTGGCTTGTTATCATCAGTATTTGTGAAATAGTGGAAAGCAGGTAATACATAGAGCTGGTGACCTAGGACAATCTGGACAGAAATAAATGGTGTCTACTCCTTTTTTTTTGTTAAACAATATCTACATTTTTTTCTTTTGATCCGTTGCGATGGTCCACGTGGCAAAAGTTCTGGCAAATGAATTCTCTGTCGCGTTGGCGGAGTGGTCATTGTACTAGTATTAGCTGGTAGAAGGCATTCTAATAATTTTAGTCGAAAATCGTAAAACGATAAAGACGTATTAGTAGTCATTTTAAACATTTGGTACGAATTTATGACACATATTTGAATAATATGAATGACTAGCTTTTGCCCGCGGCTTCGCTCGCGTTAAATTCGGTAGCGCCTTATTGATTTGTAATAGCAACGCTAAGATTTCCCGTTTCTTCCCTCTTTCTCCCTCATAACCCACTCTTTTTTTAAAAAAAAATTGCCTATGTCCGTCTCCTGGTTCCCAACTATCTCTGTACCAAAATTCATCAAAATCGGTTTAGCCATTAAAGCGTGAAGAGGTAACAAACAAACAACCAAACTCACTTTCGCTTTTATAATATTAGTAAGGATTACTTTCTTGTACCATTTTAAAGTTTGTGTTCACTGTTGTAGTATGAGAGCAATTTGATCTATTTCATCTACATTGCGCATGTATTTTGTGTATTGAAAAATAGCATTGGGCTTTAGAAGTCTTCGTTGTGGTCGCCTGGGGTTTTGGACAGGAACCATGTCTGCGTTATGTTCACTAGACACGACTGTAACCTCTCCATTACTATGCCATTTGCAAAGTGCCGTTTATTGTGTAGTATTATACATTCTCCCATATTTAATTTCATTATAATATTTTTGGGATTTCCGGCCCTGTTTTTACGTAAAGTTCCCGTATAAAAAGTCGCTTTATCCAAAAGTTGTGTGATACTGGCAAAGTAATTGTTATTATACAAAGAATGGCCACAATCGACGTAGTTTTCTAATAACAAATGGACGACTTTTTCTGCATGACCACGACCTCCTACCAGCTGGTCACCCGACCCGCCATATATGTGTAATTTCTGACACACTCCAAAAGTATCTGCGAGAACATAAAATTTGATGCCATAACAACTTGCTTTAGATTTCATGTATTTTCTAAATGAAAGTCTACCTCTCCAAAGCATTAATGATTCATCTATAGCCAATTCTCTAGTTGGATAATAAATTTCTTTAATTTTTTCATTAAACGCATAAATTAAAGTTATGACCTTTTTTAAAGTTTCGTTGCCTTCTTGTTCTTGTACATTTAAAACTCTCAAAATATTCAAAAATACGTCTCTGCTCATGTGTTGCCTACATATATTTGTTTTGAAGAGGTAATGAGACTTCCAAAAATCATTTCGCCTGTTCATTTTGATATTCCCCATATGTATTATGAGACCTACAAAAGGCTTCAACTTATTCATAGTTAACGGGCGCCAGCTTTTCATTCTGCTAAAATTTTTGAGATTCCCACTGGTGATTTTGTCCGCGTACCGATTAGAACATCTTAAAATGAGATTCATTAGATCATACATTATTAAAAAAAAGAAATCTAACGGTTCTTTGTTGATCATATCCACTTTCAAACCCGTCTGTTTTTGAAAATCAAGAAAATTTTGGCGACGTGGATTTCCAATACTTCAATCATGACCTGGCTGTTCAATGGTATCATCTTCATCTTCTTCGTGGGGATGATTATCCTCATCTTCATCCATTTCCTCGTTAAGTAAATTATCGCAGTCACCTAATAATACTACTCTGTCAAGAAAGTACCGGGAAAAGATCAATAATACACAAAATGTATGTTATTCATCCAAATTTATTTTATCACCTTCAAAGTATGCTCCTTTAGAAACGATACACTTGCGCCAACGAATAATCCATTTATCAAAACATTTTTTAAACGCTGCTTCCGGAATTGAGTTTAGTTCTCGCCGCGAATTCTCCTTTATGTCTTCTATCGATTGAAAACGGGTGCCACGAAGTGGTAATTTGAGTTTAGGAAAAAGAAAAAAGTCAGCAGGAGCCATATCTGGTGAATATGGTGGTTGCTGGATGGTATTTGTTGAGTGTTTGGTCAAAAATTCGTTCACAATGATAGCCTTGTGCGAAGGCGCATTGTCGTGGTGCAAAATCCAAGAATTTTCTTTCCACAAATCTGGCCTTTTTCGTCGAATTTGCTCTCTTAAACGCCGCATAACGCTTAAATAATATTCTTTATTTACCGTTAGACCTTCCGGTAAGAATTCAGAGTGCACAACACCGCGATAGTCAAAGAAAACAGTCAACATGACTTTGACTTTTGATCGACTTTGGCGTGGTTTTTCGGTTTCGGTTCAGTTGGAAGGCGCCACTCCGAAGCTTGTTGACTAGTTTGCATGTCAAACTCGTAAACCCACGTCTCATCACCAGTAACAATGCGTTTCATGAATGTTGGGTCCGAACTGACTCGTTCTAGCATGTCCTCAGCGACTTTCATGCGATTGAGTTTTTGGAGAAAATTCAGATCTTTTGGGACTAGCCGAGCAGCAACATGTTTCATACCCAAATGATTAGTTACAATGGTACGGAGCGACTCGTGAGATACAGAAAGTTCGGCGGCTATCTCTCTCAGAGTTGAATGGGGATTTTCAGTCACTATTTCCTTCACTTTTGCGATGTTAACTTCAGTTGCAGACGTTGACGGCCTACCAGAGCGAGGCAAATCTTCCATCACATCTCGACCGCTTTTGAACGCTTTGAACCACTCATAAGCACGAGTTTTTGATAAAGTCGATTCACCGTAAGCCTTCTGTAACATTTTCAGTGACTCCGAACACGAAATTCCATTAGCGATGCAAAATTTAAGACAAACTCTTTGTTCGATATTTTTGTCCATTATGAAATTCGCAATACACACTAAATATGATATTACTAAAACCAGCACTGTATTTAATATAAATAACAGATGCAACTCAAACTCCGCGCCAAAATGGAAAACAGTTGTGCCAATCTAACAACTACAAAAAAAACAAAAATTTTAATTTGGAACCATAAACAAATCATCCATTCCCGATACTTTTTTGACTGAATGTATACCGTAGAGGTCTTCGTCGTTTAAAACTTCCTGCCCCTGCCTGCCTTCCTGCACCTCGTAATCAGGTGATGGCATGTTGTGCCCGGGTGAAAACATCGAAGATAATATATTTTCTAGTGGTTCATCGTGATCTTGTCTTTGACACATGTCAAAACTTGTTGACGGCACGGGTTCCATGTTATCAGCAAGAGACAATTTTTATTTATTTTGGCATCACTTTGACTAAATTTACTGTACACAAGCGCGAGCAGTTTGCAGTTCAGTGTGCGCTGACTCTAAAGCGTGAGAGCCGCCAGATAGTTCGCCGCGCGTCCGAGAGGGCGCACGGTATTGGTGATAGCTGGACGCTTATTGGCTGGCGTCATGGAAAAGCATGGCGCCTCATCCAGACTCAACCTAGAGCCCATTAACATAGCGAGGACGAATAAAATCTCTTAAGAACTTATTACCAATAATGTTGAAAGATCTAAACCACGGTAATAATATCCTTACAGTATTGTAACTCGGCCGTTTTTTCGATTTACATACAACTTCGCGATACGTCCACATGCGTTTACATGTACTGTACACTTACAGTGCGTAAAGCGTGTATGTGCAGTTTCCTACGATATTTGTGGCAAATCTGTGACAGTTTTATCGGATAATAGCTGAAATAGTAATGAAGCCTGAAGGTAAGTCATAACTTTCAGTTAATTGTTTAAGACGAAACGAAATGATGTAAACCTTTGTAATTTAGCTAATTTTTATATAAAGAAATCTAAAATGTAATTAAAACTGTAAGCTTTAATAAAGTCAGGTGTCGTCAACTTTTTTGTATACCTACTTCATTAAATTAGTAAGTACATTTAAGATAGATATTAGAAAGATATTAAATTAAGAAAAATATTAGAAATATAGATATAATAAGAGAGATAACTCATTTGTTTACTAACACTAATTATAAGAATTTTATTTTACTAATACGTTGGATCTTGTTGTCTGAAAATAAAGAATTTATTATTAAGATATATATTTTTTATCATATAAGAGTTTCATTTTAGGTAATATGAAATATTTCTTTCTTTTTTCAGACAGTAAAACTGAATTTATTACTGAAAATAATAGGGAAGAAATCAAACGACTAATAAAAGCGAAGATGAAGAAGATTAGCAGCAGACAAACAGAAGATGCAAGTACCCAGACTAAAGAAGATATTGGATTGCCTCCATGCAATTGTAAAAAAAAATTGGTAGCTATTTCCATTAGGCACCTAGTGGAGAATGTGCCAGATAATCGTCTGATGGAATTTCTGAATGACGTCGAAATTCTTGTAAATAATTATAAAGACAACTAAAATTAGTCATGTCATTAACTTTTTGCGCTCTTTTTTAATATGAATAAATGTCATAGTAAGATAAAACAAATTAAAAAAAATCACTAACTTTTATTTGCAATTTAACATCTTAATCACAGTTGTAATTATAATACAAAATTTGTATTATAACACTAAAATCGTACCTACATAAAAAGATCTCTCATAGAATTAGCGTCGGGGGTTAAAAAAGAACTCGTAAACAATATACATAAAGGGCTATCTTTGAACATAGATCAGTACCGGTGGTATGGCTTAAAACAATTTAAACAGAGTCCAGGGGCCTTAGTCTGCTATTACAATGGTGTCAGAATGGTCGATCACTGATCGCATAATGGTTGATTTTGACAAGTTTAGTATGTAGTAGATGTCTTAATCAACCATTATGCGATCAGTGATCGACCATTCTGACACTATTGTAATAGCAGACTAAGGCCCCTGGTTGATCAGTGCAATTAGGGCAGTAAAATATCGTGTCTACACGTTTTTTTTTCTTCGCACATTGTCGGCACTGTTTCCTTTTTGCCCGCCGACTATTTGGTTCTTTAGTAATTTGTTTAGGGAAATGTATTGGACAAATTGCCAAAGGTTCCTCATGGGGATATACAGGTGGCAACAATCTTTCCAGAATGCTTACTCGAAAGTCGTATAAACTAATATTCAGATTTTTTTCTGATTTGTATAATTGGAAATAATTAACTAAACACACTTCAATCAAGTGAATTATTACTTTTTTATATTTTGATGTATGTTCACCTGTAATATGACAGCATTTGGTCATGTTTATCCACATTTCGCATATATTTATTATATTTAATTATAGCTCGTTGTTTCAAAGAGGTGCTGTTTCGGGTACGATTTCTTACTTCTTCTAAGACACTATTATGCTCGCTTGAAAGAAACCGCACCTCCACCGTTTGTCCATCCATTTTGCTAATATTATATTATTGTTATCATGCAGTATTATGCATTCGCCTTTTTTAATATTTGTTTTTAATAATTCCCCTGTCTATTCATTTTTAGTGACCCTGTGCAAAATGTGCCGCTGTTTAATAAATCTCTTGTGAGAGGAATGCTGCAGTGAAAATTATCGACGTAGAGCGAGTGGCCCAAATTTTTAAGGTCATCCATTAGTAAATGGACTACTTTATTTGTATGTCCGCGCCCAGAAACTAAAGGATCTTTTGATCCAGCATATAAATGTGTTTTAAAAATTGTGCCTGTATTATCGGCTAAATTATAAAATTTCAGTCCGTATCCACTGGCTTTTGATTTCATATATTGGCGGTAACTTAGTCTTCCTCGCCATAACATCAGTGACTCATCAATTGTAATTTCTCTCGTGGGATGATAAAAAATATTTTTCATGTTTTTATTTATTTCGTCAATTAAAAGATTTAATTTTATTTAAGCTTGCATTTCCTGCCACGTTTTGGACGTTCAATGCTCTCATTATGTTCAAAAACCTGTTTCCGGGCATGTATTTTCTGAAAATACCATTTTCGAATAAATAATGCGTTTAGACTACTGGATAGTCTGACATTCTATTATATTGAATAGTCCCCATATGAATGGCCAACCCAATAAAAGTTATAAAAATTTGTTTCTTCCAGAAGGGTGGTCCGATTTCGACGATCAAGGTGTCGGGTGAAAGGGGATGGCTTCCTGCGCCTATCCTCGTTTCCAGGTTCCCCCTGCAACTGCTGGATCTCGACCTCGTGTCCACGTGGATTTTTCTTTTTTTCCCTGTAGCTCGGCGAGTTTTCACGGGAAAAATCCCGGACTCAGCCAGAATGTGGAGCTTGTGTAGGTGTTTCGAGGGGCAATCCAAAAGTACTGTGTCACCGATCAAAAACGCGCAGCGTTTCACTTTTCTCGTTTTCACTGTCAGTTTTGAGGTTAAAAAAATCGGTTTTTCGAGTGTAGCTTCGCGAGTTTTTTACTGATTTAAAAAAAAATATCACTCTCGGCTTTATCTCGATAGCGCGCAATTTTTAGCAAAAATATGGATATTTTTGCTCACTTTGGCTATTTTTAACGATTATTCGAGCGCGGAGCGGCTTAAAAGTGATCCGGTCGCTGCAGGGGGCGCCGTGAGACTCCACAGCATAGTTAGGTGTTGGTAACAATTTTTGAAAAGGAGATTTAGAACTCTTTTTGAGTCTCAGTTTTTCTAATGGAATATTGTATTCCGGGTCGTCATCACTTGTCTCAGAGCCTGGCCTTCTTTCATTAGAGGGGTAGGAATAGGGACACGAGGTACCAATTTGTTTTGTAGGAGTACCTTGTTCTTGTGACATTGATAGGCGGATCTTCATGTTCATCTCCAGATGAGCTGTATACATTTAAAACCTGATGTGCACTTTGGTGACGAGATCTATAATGCAAAATGAATGCTTCTTCATCACTATCAGTAATCAAAGTATCCGACTCAGAACTGCGAATTATTGGTCGTCTGATTGTAGCACGAGGCCTGTTTAGTTCATCTAAAACGTTATTGTTTCCAGTGTCAGTCTGTTGAGCTATAGTCGACTTATCAGTTTTTGTTGCCCCTATTCAATTCTGAACTGGTAGCAGGACGTGGTGAAAAATTAGCTTGAGTCAGCAAAGATGGAGAACTTGGATTAAAGTCTTCAATAAAAGTCTTGTCAGAATCGGAACTATCAGCGCTGAGAATGTGTAATTCACGATGCACGTTTGTTCCAGAAGGACCAGGAGTTGGAGATTTATCTCCAGTGGCAACTTGCTCTGGAGGTTTTTCAGTCAGCACAGATGGTGCATATGCTTCAGCTGGAATCGCGTCCGGATTAAATGGATAGAGTCCTGTAGCCCTAAACCCATTCACTATATTTTCGTGGCTCATACATTTCGACCAAACTTTGCTAAAAATTATATTAAAACGTGCTTTAGTTAATTTTTTATCCGGATATTGATAAAAAACGACAGAACTTCATCATCCCAATGATGCTCAAATGATTTATTGACACTTTTATCTAAAGGCTGGAGTTCGTGTGTCGTGTTAGATGGTAAGCAGTATAATGCTATGTTTTCTTTATCAGCTGCCTCAACAATTTTATAATCTAAGTGACAAGAAGCGCCATTAAATACTAGCAAACACTTTCCTCCCATTTTATATTTTCCTAAGTGATGGATAAAGTCCACGAACAATGATGAAGTCATACTTCCTTTTGGGGCCATTCTTACAATAGATCCTACTGGCATACTAGCAATTGTCATAAAATTCGGGTATTGTTCTTTTGCTCTTAAAAATTATCATGGGGGGTATGGCACTGCCTAAGGCGTTCACACAAGCTGCTACTGTTACGTTTTCAGCGTGTTCTGGAGCAACCATATGTACCCTCTTAGATCCTTTTTTGCTAGAACCATGGGCTGATTGTGTATTGTCAATCTGCAACTTTTCTGATCCATGTTGAACAAGCACTCGGGTTTATTGTTGATATTTAGCTCTTCATAATTTTTTTTTGTACTCTTCAAAATGCTGCATTACTATATTTCTATTTAGTTTTTGAGCTCTACCTGGATTTAAGATTTGTACTTTGCGCTTTGATATATCGGGGTGCCTTTTTAAAAAGAGTTTTAGCCAGTCTTTTCCAGTCCGCTTTGAGGATTTATTAAACTTATTAAAAATATTGTTTTGTTCACAAAAAACATACGCTTGGTGTCGTATAACTTTTGGCGTTAAAGGAAAACCTATGGCTGCAAGTCTTTTAATTCTAGATGCTAGATCATTTTCCTGCTCTGCAGTCAAAACTGTACGACGGCCTATTTGTTTTTCGATTTTTCCAAATTTCAGATGGTTCACCAAAGTTCTTCTGGGAATAGAATAACGTGTGGCTGCTGCCCGTTGAGACAACCGTCCCTCGTTAACAGCTGTCATTGCAGCTTCTAATTGTTGCAATGACCAAAGTCCTCGAACTTTCTTAGCCGGAGGCTCCATGAATGCGATCTAAAAACATTTTAAAAAGTCGATCAAATGAAGGAACTACTATAAAACATTTAAAGGAATATTCTTGTTAAAGTCTGCTACAACCACTGCAAAATATAAAAAATAAAATATAAACTTTGATTTTTAAAAGCATACATTCAAAGGTTTAATAAAGGTCGGCCCCTTTACCCGCCATTCACCTGGCCCTTATTAGACTTTAGTACCCATTTTGCTAGATCCGATATATAATACACTATATCTATAAACTCTTTTAAACTTACCCTACTTTGTCATCAATCAAACTGTAAGGTTTACTTTGTGACACCAGTTTTTATAAACAACAGTATATTTCACGCACAATATCGTTGCATTCAAGAAAAAAAAATACTATTGAGTGACATAGACCAACTCTCTAAACAGCGACGCGGCTAGTGACCAGATGGACGATCGTGCGAGACTGCGCTGGCGTATATAAGCCTTCCTATTGGTCCTTTACATGTGTGCGTTGTTAGGATAAAAGCAAACCGTTAGAAGTACATTAATCAAATAGTGGCCCTTGATAAACAACGGCTCTTGTTACCCGCAGGTACCTTAGCTAATCTTGACTTATCTCGATTAATAAGGTTATAAAAAAGTTAATACTGTGTACAATTCCTGCTGGATGTTAATACATTTATTTCAATACGTTTCCTTCAGCAAATGGGTCTCATTTGTCTAATGTTATACAGAATAAATGATAAATGATGTTTATTTTGCAAGTAGGTTTTCACAAACACTTTTACACGTCATTTTTTTTAAACTAGATGAGGCCGGTGTTTCGTACCCGACTACTCTGAGAAGAAACAGCCGAAACAAACTCAGAGGTCATAGTCTCTTTTAAGGTCCAGACAAAATAATCTTGGTCAACTTACATGAGGACCATGCAGATAGTGTCTGAAATGGTCTTTTTAAGAAAGCACCACACAGATTGAGTGGACCTGTCCAGTCAGTGCAAGCATTTGTCAGTTATCGTGTAGCTCAACTCATAACCCAAGGAGCTCAACGACACGACGAACAATACCAAAAAAAGGACATTTGTGTAGGTCGCTTATAGTACTCAAACTGCCAGACTATCGTCAAAAAACAAAGTAAATAAAAGAAATGATCCACATGGTCTTCACATTCACAATAAACAAATAAAAATAAAAAAAATACAAAATTAAATTAATGAGATCATAATGAAATCATAAAATGTCATAAATTAAAATAATAAGGAAAATAAAATGTCACAAATAATAATAATAAAAAGAAATGTAAAAATAAAAAAATAAACAAAGTAATGTCAAATTGTATAAAATAAAGGAATAAACAATAAATAGGTGAAACAAAGGAAAATTTTGACACTCACAGAGCAAATTAAATTGGAGCAGCTTAATCCCAAGCCTTTTTATCTTCAAGGTAATGATTCATATTATAGTAAGCTTTCAGATATAGCTTACGTTTTATAAAAGAATTAAATTTATTGAGGCTTAGTGTTTGAATATCGCTTGGTAGTTTATTATAATAACGTATACATTGGCATGTGAACGTACCCCCTATTTTTTTGAGCCTCGTTGCAGGAACAACAAATTTGTGTTTGTTCCTTGTATTTATGTCGTGGATATCACTGTATTTTTTAAACAATTTTATATTTTTATGCGCGTACAAAAGGTTTTCGTAAATAAACTGAGAGGGCACAGTTAGTATGTTAATCTCTTTAAATTTTTCTCTGAGGGAGTGTCTAGGACTTAATTTATACATTGAACGAATTGCCCTCTTTTGCAAAATAAAAATTGTCTGAATATCGGCGGCATGGCCCCACAAGAGAATACCATACGACATCACACTGTGGAAATAACTAAAATAAACTAAACGGGCTGTCCCTAAATCAGTCAAATCACGAATTTTTTTAACGGCGTATGCTGCAGAGCTAAGCTTTTTTGACAACTTATCTATATGAGGGCCCCACTGAAGCTTAGCATCCAAAGTTAAGCCTAAGAACACTGTGTTATCTTCCGGTTTCAACTCTTCATCCTTGATATTATACTATGTTAATGCTGTAATGTCTGAATGGATTGGTATGGTGTTATAGATAACATAAACTAATAACGTAAGTAATTGTAGAACAACTCGTCTTCCCATTTCCCAAAGGTTTTGGGGTCAGCTTCTAGTTAAGCTGGATGCTGCAGAATACGTGTTTTATATCGAACGACTGCCATCTGACTTTCACAGCCCAATAACTGGGTAACACGGTACCCCTTGGCCTGACTGGTATCAGTTTTACTGACATCCATTTATGCATAACAACTGTCAAAGATCTTCAAAAGACAACGGAAACCAATAATTAAGACATTGGGCTTAAAATGCTTTCTTAGGTATGTTAAACTTTGGGTGTACCACAGAAGGAAGGTAGTGTACACGGTACGGTACTCTACAAATATAAAGAGAAATAAAAGAACAAATCAGCATTCAAAACTTTATTCTTCTTCTCTTATTAATATGTCATCAAGAAATGAGGCTGGTGCCACTACATTACTTTGATGTCGAGCCCAACCAAGGTACCAGACTATGGTCATCACATGTGCGCAACACCCAACTGTTCGCATTCCACAAATACAACTACAGTAATATCCTTCGATACCATTTTCCCAATTACTGTGGTGTCGAGATTTTATTTTTCCTCTTACCAATATAATTTCATGTGATGACAGTGTGCCTGGCACCATGGTTTCACTGTATATTTCTACCACAAATGATACATTCCGCCTTATATGTTCACCAAAGTAGCTTTGTGCCTGTTTAATTTGGTATATCCCTAAAGCAAACAATATAAGGTCAGACATGGTCATTTGTGGAAAAACTTCTAGCAGCGGGTGATTTGCATCTATATTTATAAATTAACTCTTCGTCTATTAACATTATTTTCAATAATGAATTGACCTAACGTATTAGGTAAATTCACCCGCTCCAGGGCTCGATTTAATATTGCCTCAGCATCTGGACGGTCTACCAGGGGAGAATGGAAAGCATTTAAAATAGCAGCACATATCTTGAAGTCATCCATTAAGTGGGAAGATGCTACATTAAAATATTCTTGGCGAAATAATTTATAACTGTAGTTTAAAACGACCATTAACAACTTCAATAACCCATCTACACAAAGTTAAAAGCCTACTTTTATTTGCTTTAATTGTAGACAATTGGGATTCCCCTGCGTCTAAAGATTCAGGTTTGTAGACCTTATATATATTTTCTAATAAAGGCAGGGCATCTCGGAACCCTCTGTCCAAGACAAAAATATCACCAGGTCTAAAATATTGCCTATATGGCCCATTTTCATTTTGAAATAAATACTTCATAATATCTGCATCAGACGTAGACGCTGGGTATGGGCACACACATCTAAAATGTACCCGTCAGTTGCCACCAATAAAAAAGGATTAATTAAATTGCGGTATTTGTGTACCTAGGCTGTAAGTCATTTTTTGATAAAGATAGTTCGATGTTTTCCGTATATACATATATATAAGTGCCATCAAAAATAATAATTGGCTTCCTTTCTTCCCTGTTACCAAACAAGCTCTCGGGTATTGTTAGGTTTTTATTAATTATATATTCACGGTTTATGTGTTCTATACCTAAATGGTTAGGGACATACTGAGATAATAAGGCTTCTCGAGCTTTCTTAAGGAGACGAGTAGCTGTTACTTTATTTATTTTAAATAATGTTGACAGCCTCTCATGTGTACCCGAGGGCTGTTTTAGGAACTTTACAATTTTCCCTTAACTAGGGGACTTCGTTATACACTGTTAAAAACTGGGCTCTATTTAAGCAAGTCCAATACCGTAGAAGATCATCATCGATATTTTCTATTTTAACAAAATTCAAGTCTACAGTTTGGGAATGATTGTTTACATCCATCAGTTTTTCAATTTCCTCTGCACTAAAAACATTACATAACATTTCCAAATTGAAAATATGGTCCCAATTATAGGTAATCTTGTGAACTAGACAAACCCTTGCATTGTCAACGATATAGATTTTATAATTAGACAGCACTGTTTTTCTTATTAACCTTGGCACTATGTTAGCTAGCGTAGCAAACTACGCTGACGCCGCTGGGGAGGTCGGCACGCAGCACCCAGTCGTAACCGATGTCCCACAGGAGCGGCCCCAAAACCGATCCCTCACCGCACGACATCTCTCGCCGGTTCCACTCTCCGGAGCGGCCGGGGTATATGACGGCCTTGTCCGTCAGATATGCCCCGACCACACGACGAAGGTAGGTCGGCATCCGGTGGAACCGGAAGGCTTGTCGACCCATTAACCGCACTTAGTTAAAGGCCTTATTAGACCACCCAATTTCGAGGGACCCTAACGCTATCTAAGAGTGGTGTAATAAGACTTAGGGAGTTAGTGTCCTGATTAAGGGCGATCGGGTCATCCCGATCTGCCTAGCTCCCTAAGCGCCCTGCAGATTGGGTAATGTAATAACGTTTAGGGCGGTTAGGGAGCTCAGTTGCCGCGCGACCATAGACTAATATATATAAAATGAGATAGACTGGCAACTGACGTTTTCGGTTAAGTTAGCGACCAGCGCCCTCTGAACGCCAAGCAAGGAACTAATTGAATATTGTATATTGTAGGTAGGTACGCATATGATGATATAATTATTTTTATAGCCTTTTACATTTCTTCGTTTAAATGATACATTAACTGTGTTTTTGCACAAGCAAAATTTTCATGGATGTTATTACACACAAGTTTTAAATGAGAACACAGTTTGGGTTTCTTTTAAACGAAATAAATTTATCTTAGGTTCGGATAAAGGAGATGAGATTAATAACACAAAATATATAATTAAACGAATTTATTACACATTAATTACAACACCGGTTTGCCTCTCTCGTTTTGCACACTTTGTTTTATTGATATGGTCCAAACTGCTTGAGGAGGGCCCATCTGTCTGCAAGTATGTCACAAACACTTTCACAAAGTACAGTCTATGCTGAAATTCGGCTATTTATGGAATATACGGAGGAACTAAAGTTCAACTCAAGATAATAACACAAAAACACCGAAATATACAAGAAAAAATGCGCACGAGCATGTAAACAACAAACCGGTGGAAAATTTCTTGTGACGTTGATATTCAGTGTTGCTATTGTTGGTAACAGTTTGCTTTAATACTACTACTTTTTAAGGTTCTATTTTTTGTAAAACTTCCACGAATAATACAAAAAATCATAAAATATTTCAAAAACAATTTATACTTGGTTGTTAAATCAAATCATTAGTAAAAGTAAACTAATTAATGTAAAATAGCAAAATTATCAATTAAAGTAAATTACCAAAAATTTCCGGTAAAAAAGTGGTAACACCACAATAAAAAATTCGTTGCTTCTGGGAAAGATGGCGCTTTTCGCAATAAAAAAAAATGTTCTCAGTTGCCAGGGCATGCGCGCGACTAGTGCGTAGAGTGGTCGTAAGTGAGTACCGCGAAGCGGCTGTTCGTTTAATTTTCTAATACCTACCATGGCGTGCAACAAGGAAAAGGAAATTTTATTGTGCATATTAGACATGTACAAAGACATGCCGTATTTATGGCAAAAAGAACATAAAGACTACATGAATAAAGACATGCGAGTTGAAGCCTTTAAAGTTTTATTAGGAATTTATAAGATTTTTGACGTAAACGCTACCGTAAAAACAATAAAAAAGAAGATTGAAATTATATGAAATTGAGTTAGGGCCCAATTCGCAGAGAAGTGTAATAAGCGCCGCACTAACTAGGGTACACGCCCACCCTGGATGCAGGGCCCTTCATATCGGATTGTGTAATAAGCGTTTAAAGGTACATGTAAGATAATTTTAGTGATGGGAAAAATCATAAACAGTATTTTATCAACATTTTTTATTTTTATTTTTTTTTATTTTAACTTTGTATTTATTTCTAACTCACAAATGACTTTCATAAAAACATTTCGTACAATATCCTTTATTACATTCATGGCAATATGATTTATTTTTTTTTGTCTCTTTTTGGGCTTCTTTACTGTTCAAAGTATTACGAAGCTTATTATAACATCCTGCACAATTCCTTCTTTTTATTCCTATTTCCAATGTGTGGTTCGTTTTTCGTGCAACAACATAATTATCTCTTTCAGTTGAAATCGACACCTGAGTCAAAGCTTCAATTATTGCTTCAGTGAAGTCTTTTTTTTGCCATTTGAACTGGTTTCCCATGATTGTATAGGGGCGTTTTTCAAAAAAGATGTACGTGACGAACCGGAACCGATTTTTGTGTTATTTAAATTTTGCTGTAAATTCTTATCTCATTTGATTAAATATACCCTTAAAAGTAAAAAATTAAAAAAATACATCAGTATTACGCAAAACAACGTGGCAATATTTATTTTTATGCAAGGGTTCACAGGAACGTGCTCCGGTTCGTCACAAAGGAAAAGTGTAAATAAAATGCAAAATATGAGTTGTTATGAAAATTTATTTTTAATATTTATTTAAGAAACCTTCAAATCTTTGAACTTAACCATCTAAACATAGATAAATCACTATAATAATCGCTTAGCAATCATTTTAATTTCGAGATCGTAACGGGCGGAACTTTTGACCATTAAAACTTTACATTTCTTCCTACTACTTAAAATGAAATTGAACGAGATTACAAATAATATAAACAACAAATTGAGGGTCAACTACAACTATATAAATATTATCAAATAACTAAATATTTCTTAAATAGTATAGGTTTATTGTCTCGGTAAAATATGGGACAGTGACTATCTGGAATTCTATGTGACTAACTAGAAAAAATTAAGCAAAGTATACACGGAGTAATATTTGGTCGAACATTTTTATTTTAAGTCTATTAATAATCTAAAGTAAAAACAGGTTATTACTAAAATCTTAAGGTACTTAACTACTTACACAGTCTATCGTTTCACAGTCTATTTATTTTGAACATTATTTGTACTTTTTATATTTTATTAATATTTACTCATTTTTAAATCCTTATTTCCATTCCAAATAGCAATTGCCCGCACGAGTCACGACCAAGCAATCAAAATTAAATTAATGCAAAAAAAAATATTCAGTTGTTATTCTAATTGTAGCTATTTGGAATGTAGTAAGTTATCGCTTAAGGTTCTAGAATATTTGCGACAGATTGAATATCTAATCAGTCTTCGAAACATCTGTCGCAAATAAAGTCAATAGCTGGTTGATTGCAGCATGATCTGCATACCCAGTTTTTACAAGCAATACACTTTGTCATATCTTTGATCACATATAGTTTACGCAGTTTACACATATGGCATGTAAAGTTTCTATTAATTATAGTTTTTAGTGACCTTTCCCTGCATTTTCTTCTTTTATTGGTAAAATTACTTTTAGTTTTTTCTTTGACGGACCATTATCTGACGCCAATGTATTATTCTTTCTTTTAATCTTATTTTCATTCTCTTTTTCTTCTGTCAAACAGCCTACGGTGTCGTATTTTTTCAAGGTGTCTGCGGTATCTAAAACTATATCAAAACCCGGTTGAGGATATTCTATAACATTGTCAAAAACCTCTAAATTCAGAACATCATCAACATTCAAGTTAATTTCCATAACGGAATCAGTCTGATTAGCATTTTGGCTAGGCGAAACAGTGAGGTCAACAATATTAAGGTCACTCTGGTCAGTTTTACTACAGGGTGCAATATCAGTAACGGTAGTGATTCCTCCATCACTTTCATCTCGAGGCACATTTTTGAGATCAATGATCGAGATTGTTTGAACGTCAGGGTTACTCTGATCGTTTTCAGCAATAAAAGCAGCGTTTTGATTGATCTCCAAAAATATTGGAGCATCATGACCACCGTGGTCAGTTTTATCTACGAAGGTGGTTGGAGCAACACGGTTTTTATTGTAAAGTGCCACATCGATTCCAACAACAGAGACAGATCTACTGCCACGATGTTTCCGGTCAGAATCAAATGAATGAGTTTCGGGATTAAGACAAGTGCAAAGCCCGCGTTCATCGCCACAGAAGCAGCTTAATTTCCGATGCCTAATTTGACTGGCATCGACAGATATGATCTGGTGTAATTTCATGGTCTGCGGGACAGCTTTAAGATCTCTTGGAATGATTTTGTTCATATTCTCGATATCACTATCAGAGACTTTGAAACATTTAACAGATTTCATGCTGGTTGATAAATGTTGATACGCATCATCGGCATCTGTCACATCATGCCCATAAGCTACACGTCTATCTAACTGTCTTTTAACTGCACCCCCAATGCCATCTGCGACTCCCTTACCATGTCCACTTTCCGAAAATGACCAGGTAATATATTTCAATTTCAATTTTGTTGTAAATAAGTTAATGAGGAAAAAGTTTTTTTTTGTCGGTATTGAGATGAGGGGCCGTCAGAAAAAAAATGGATAATTTCAACTGTTGGGTCTGATTTCCTTACAAACTGTAATATGGGCAAGAGATGTGCCCAGATGGCATTGGGTTCGTGACATGTGTTATCAGATATCGTTACAAACGATTGCGACTTACCGATCCAATAAATCATACCACAATGAAGTGTTATACTATTTTTCGATGCTCCAAAATGCATTGACTGGATCTCGGCCCCCAGTTTACAATCGTAATTCTCGGAAAAGTCGATTAAAATGGCAATTTCTTTAATGCCCAGATTTTTAATGCAAATTTGGTATTGCCGCTGCTGCTCTTTCCAATTGTAGTAGTGTCTCTTAAATTTTGAAAACTCAGCTTTAAATTCTGTCACTAGATCTCGAACCTTTCCTCTCTGCACTTGTTTCACGGTTTTCTTAGTAGTAACACTTTTTTCCGCTTTTTGGTATGTATGCATAACTCTATCCCATCTAAACCATGTAATTTCGTCTTCATTTTTTTCCTCTTTGTATTGTAGGCTTCGGTTGTTGCAATTTAGACATTGTTCGTACATGCAAGCATACAAGTTTTTGTCACAAACCGATTTATTAATAGTATCTTCGAGGTTTTTATAGTCTATAACATTTTTGTTTTTCAGAGCAATGAAAAGATACTCCATGTTGCTATGCTTTACGCACATACAAGTATCTCTATTTTTGGCCGTGGGTGACAAAACGTAATACGGCTTATAGCGAAATAAAGTCGTAAAGCTGTGCGTTCCCCCTTCATTTTTATAAATTTCGTATATATTCTGTAATGTGTCAGTTAAATATCTGATCTGCATCTTCTTCTTTCCTCTAGTTTTGGTTTCTCGTTTTCCAGCTGTGTTTCGGCTTATGTCATCTCTTAAATAAAAATGCTTTACTTCTTCTTGAATCTTCTTGTTTATCACAAACTTTTTCTTACTTTGTCTTATGCGGCCTTTCAGCCCCAAGCACGTAGCAATCGTTGTGACTGATCTATTAGTTTTGACCACTTGGTTTACCGCGACAGATTTAAGCAGCCTTTTTTCTGGTAAAGATTTAGCAGTGCCGTAAGTTTCGCGTAGTGACATTTCTAAAATTTCTTGCCGCGCAGTAAGTTTATCTATTATTTTTTGGAGCTCACCAACTTTTGCCTCATAAAGTAACTTTTGACGATAAAGTTTCTTGCGAATTGCTTCATTTTTTAATTTTAATTTGCGAACATTTTCTAAAGCCCCTCAATAACTCCTACATATTTTATTGTAACGAATTTTTAAGACAGGAGCTGCGCTTTTTTGGGACTTCGATGAACTTGGGGTAGCTCTTTGATTTTCGTTTCTTTTTTATTCTTTTTTACTTTCTGTTTTCTCTTTTCTTCCCTCCATTGTTTTCTTCTACATTTTTTATCTTCTTCTGTCAACTCACTTATTTTTTTCCGACTCTTCTTAAGTCGTTCTAACTACTTCTTCCGTTGCTCTTCAAATTTTTCAGGGTTTTGTTTAAGTTTCTCCCGGTAGCGTTTAGTTCTTTCTGCTGCCGTGAGAGCCATGTTTACTGAAATGTAGCAGACATACCTATATATCGCATTATATACTTAATCAATATACAGGGTGATTTGTAATTCGATGCGGTCCGAATGAAGGAGAGGTGGAAATTTTTCAAAAAATCTTTAAAGTTCGATATCTCCCAAACCAGTCAGTTTGGACCCCATGTTGTCGGGTTAGAATTGTTGCTAATAAGGTCTAGTATCACCCATTTCAAGGACCGCATCGAATTACAAATCACCCTGTATACACAACTCTTAATTATTTACCGAATTACTGAGTGACTGAGGAACTGACAAACAACGCACGGCCAAAACTACTGGTCGTAAGGTCTTTGGCATGTAGGTTCCTTAGGGAATGTAGGGGAGCACTAAGAGAGGATTTTCCGAAATTCGTATTTTCGTATTCGTATTTGTATATTTTTTTCATTCAAATTGGTTCAACCGTTCTGAAGATTAGCGGTAACAAACATCCAAATATTTGCAATCTAACATTTTTTTAAATGTTAGAATGATTATTTATTTTTTTCTTATATCAAATGTAACCCCAGCCTAATAGTTCCGGTGCGTCACAAAATGTTTCCGGCTATACAATACGTGACGATCCCGATGTGACGAATTCATACCTACAAAACTTCTAACAATAATTCAAGCTGTTGTATTCACTTTATGACTACTTCTGACTTGTTTTACAATAAGTTATAAATAGAAATATCATTGTGTTATGGCAAATGACTTGAAAATTTGCTACATACCTCATAAAATCCTGTTACTAGCTGGAACTCCAATTCTGCACCACCGTAACGCGCCCGCTTTAGTCACAGATTTTGTTGACACTGAGGTTTGTTTCAAAATGGCGGTTGACACCACAGACAAGATAAATGTTGCCAGAAATGAAAAATAAGAATATTTTAGGGTAATATTGCGTTGAAGTATTGAAAAAATTATCGTGACGTATACCGGAATTCCGGTTCTGACATATTCCTGGGACAACAATAAATATAGTATTTTGAATTATTAAAACCCAAATTCGAAATTAAAAGCTCGAAATTGTATTTTATGAGTTCAACATACGTCTACTGAGCCTAAAACAGTGACTCCATTTAATTTAGCTAATCTTACCTGAGACTTGAAAGTTCCAAACATGCAGGTGGGACACGAATATTTTACACGTTTTTTAATGTTAATTTTATGATATTTTAATAACAGTGATAATTGGGTTGCATATTTTAGGCAATTTTATAACTTAAACATGTAACTATTAAATAAATATGCAGTTTATTTGAGTACGGTGCATACAAAAATTATAAAAAATTGCTAAAGTGAGGGAACACCCCAAATTCGCTATGTACACCTTTTTTGAAAAACGCCCATAGTACCCAGCTGTTTACTAATACTGTGCCAAATAATATTTCCATCATGACTTTTCTGAACCGTTTCACGCCTCTTTTCAAACTAGAGTAGTATGAAGACATCTGGTCACTATAATCTATGCCTTTTTTATTCTGATTATATGTTAGGACGCATTGCAGTTTTTTAATTTCCTCTCCAGTGATTCGGTTCGTCTTACCAGTAGATTTAAGACTTAAATCGTGATTTCGGCATGTAGAAATCATATGAACTGGCCTCTTATGTGTCCATTTTATTACTCTTATCCCATTTGGGTTCATTTTGCCAACTACATATTTCACCTCTTTTCAATTTTAGAGAAATTAATTTCTTTGGATTCCTTTTCCGATTTGGTCTCAGAGTACCACACAAAAAGTTTTTTTTACGTAAAAGTGCCTCTGGAAGATCGATGGAGTTGTAGAAATTGTCAGTTATTATTATTCTGCCTTTATTTTCTAATCCTTTTATTAGTCTTAAAACTGTTGCCTTTCCGTGATTATTCTCTCGACCTTTATCTCCTTTGCCTGTATATATAATAACATTTCTTGTGTATCCTTCTGGAGTGCAGAGCTTATACAATTTAACACCATATTTGTGACTCTTATTTTTAATGTACTGGCGAAATTTTAGTCTTCCCCGCCACGGAATCGTGCTTTCATCAATAATAAGATATCGACCTGGCTCCAAAAGTACTTGAATTCTTTCTAATATCATATTAAAAGTGTCCTTTATCTTTTTCAGTTTATCTGTATCATTAGAAGTTTCGTTACTGAAGTGCCAAAAGAACATCGGCCACTGCCCATATATACTAAGACCTGGCTATGAAATGTCGCGACCAAGGTTAATTTAGGGCTTAATTGGTTCGCCTAACTACCATTAGCAATCCCACATTGCAAATATATTATTTGAAAGTGGAGGAGCTTAGAATTTTTACATAATTTGTCATTTTTGAGGTTATGATTACGTACATAATGAATATGGTTTATACTTATACCTACAACCATAACTAATCTGCTAAAGTGGACGAGGTAGCCTATGTTATCTATTTGTTTGTTATATAAGCCAATACAATACTGTAGTGGCATATATAACAATCAAAATCATGTTGCATGGGGATGAGGATTCACTTAAGTAATTAACATTTATTTTACTTATGTACTGATTTGTCTGCTGTTTTAGTAGTTAAAATGTTTATAGGTAAAGTAATGCCCTGAAGCAGCACACAGTCCACCCATGAGTACATACTTATGGTATTTTTTTTAACCATGCAAATAAAAATAAAATATTTTAAACTATTCTATACATTCTATTGATGGCAGTAGGGTCGCCAACAATGGGACTTCAAAACATAACTGGCGAAATGTGGGTGGTACTATTAGGTAAGTATACCACTGCCTAAGCCTTTGGGGATTACAGGCGTGGTGTTGTTTTCTAATATCTGTCATGACAAATGCAAAAGAAAAATAATTAAGGTGATTTTTAAATAAAACATGCATAGTAGTTTTATTAATTTATTCCATATCTTCTCTTACAACCACAGAATCTAAGTACTCAGCAGGAGCAGAAATATTGGACTGGTGTCTGGCCCATCCAAGGTACCATACTATTGTCATAATATGAGCACAACATCCAACTGTGCGACGCCCTACCAAACAGTTGCAACAATACTCAACTATACCTTCTCCCCCCGATATACCATTTTCTACCAAAATATAAACATAATACTGCTTCCTAGATATATGCCTTGATTTTATTTTTCCTCGTATTAGAATATTATTGCCACTTCCTCTCAAATGGTACTCCATTGCATTTATGCTTTCACTTGTTACCTCTATTCTATACCCACCATGAAATCGGATATGCTCTCCATAATATGATCGAGCCTGCTTTATCTGGTATGTTCCTAAGGCAAAAAGAATCAATTCATTCATCTCCATTCTAGGGAATGTTATCAAGTTATCCCTATCTGCTGTTATACTAACAAAGTTAGAAGACCTTCTATTCATATTTGTGTTCTCTACCATTAGTGCCAAATTATTTTCTAAAGACATCCGTTCTCTTAAAATGTTTAACATTTCCCCTGCCTCATCTCTGTTTCTTAGGCGAACACCAAACCTGTTCAAAAGACTGGCTGCTATGGAAAAATCCTGCATCATGTGTGGCACAGTCTTGTTAAAATATTCATGTCGTAATAATTTAAAGTCTCTCTTAAAATACCCATTGACTACTTCCACTACCCAACGACATATAACGCACCTACTTCTATTGGCTTGAAGTGTTGTTAGTTGATGCTCGCCTTCCAGAAGAGATTCTGGCATATAAGCTCTATAATTGCAGTTTTGTAACATGCTAATGGAGTCTCGGAAGCCCCTGTCCAAAATGAATATATCATTTGTTTGGAGATACAATCTGAGAGGAGAATTCTCATTTCTAATTAGAGATGCCATTATATCTGCATCTGAAGTGGTTGCCTTGTATGGACCAACACAGTCAACAATATATCCATCACATCATCACATGCCACAATTAAAAATGGTTTAAGTAGGTTTCTGTACTTATGTAATGAGTAAGTATCTTTCTGGAACATGTAGTTCGAACTTTTGTTTATGTAGATATAAGTACCATCACAAATCAAAATTACTTGTTCATTATTATCATTATTATATATACCATTTGGCAAGAGCAAATTATGTTGTAGCAAATTCTCTCTTGATATATGTGACAGTCCCAGATGACTAGGAACGAAGTCTTGTATGAGCAATTCTCTTACCTTGTTCATTAATCTTTCCATTGTGCGACGGGGTACTCCTATCAGTTTTGAGATTCTGTCATCCGATTCCCCCGTCCTTAATTTCATTAGTAATGTACCCAAGCCCAAAATACCTCTATGAGTATCTTGGATCCTGGGAACTTCATTAAGTAATGTAATAAAATCTTGCTTTGATCTTCCGATCCAATAAAAAAATAAATTGTCATCTATTTCTTGAATGGTTTCTATACTACTAAAGTCTAAATATGTTTTTTCTGAATTAACAAATGAGAACACATGTTCTATTTGCTGCACAGTAAAAGTTTTAATGCTGTTTGGCAAATCATACAGACTGTCCCAGTTATTGCTATATAAATGTGTATTGGTCGGTGGTGTGGGTAAATCAGAACACATTTAGATTCCAAAAGACTTGTCTTTAATACTGGTATTACACTAGGGCCCACAAGCATGGTCATGGTTCTGACGCCATCATTATTGACAGACCGCCCTGTCATCCACCATAGACAGAGACATCACCATAGTGATGTCCTATACTCACAACATCCTCCTTATTCGGAGGAATGAAGTTCTTTTAATTTTACAAGTTACAATTATTAAAAATGTACTAACTCTTAAAAATCAGTTTTGACAATCTAGACTATTACTACAACTAACTAAAACTAAGACACTTTGTTAAACTACTTCTTGTTATATAAATTTCTAGACATAACTAAATTAATCAGTCCCTCACAGTCATAACTAAAATGTTTGCTTAATAAACAAATCGACGGGGATGTTCGAACAACTCCTAACTTACAAAAACCAAATTTTACAGGAGGCGAAAAAAACCGATTATAAATTTTCCCAGAAGTTTTAGAAAAAATGTGTAAATGGTAATTTTATACTTAAATGGACCCGCTTGTAAGAAAATAAAAAAAAATTGCTTGGAATAAGTATTCAGCGAGATAACGTAAGATAGGAGGTATCACCAAGCTGGTGTGGCTGAAAATTTCAAGATAGAAGTAATTTCAATACTTCAAAAAAGTAACGGAAATCATTGAATTTTATTATTTCTCGTTGAAGTTTTCAATAATATTCGGCGATAATATTACAAAGCAATCTAAAAATTACTAAAAATAGACCAAATATTCAAAATAGGCGATTTTTTTGAAGATACGAGTTATTGCTTTTCTATATCACCGTCATCATCATCATATTGGTTAAGATAGGAGGTATTTTTAAAATGAAACACTGTTATAATTCTGAGAAATCAATGTTTATTCATTGCAATAGGATCACTTAGTTACTAATTTCTTTAAAAAAGCTTGTAAAAAGAAGGGAAACGTAGTACTATTAAGTACTCTGTAGGGAAACAACAACTTATTACTGACTAATCCAGTCGCAATCTACTTACGAACTCAAGCTCCTCATCACTGCAACTATGGAGCTTTACATAACAACCTATAGTATAATAATTACAATATTTAAGTTTCACGTTTTTTATAATCTAACTTTAGGTAAGTATGTACCCATTTGGCATGTATTCTATTCTGTTAATTTTTTTAATGACTAATAATAACTAACGACTCATAAGACTCTCTATAAAAATATGACTAATCTTTTTCAGACTCTCCGTTTACAAACGTAAATTAACTATAAAAATTTAACACTTTTATACTATTTTAGCTTACTAGTTAATAAACATTCTGTTAAGAATATTGAAAATATGACTAAGATTGAGGAACAATTTTTTCAAAGTATAATGTTGTATTTTATATTAATTATTATCTAATATTCTAATCTAATTCTTTATGAGGCAGGTTGTCATAAAAGGAATGACAATCACGTGGCAGGACTGATTTCAACTGCTGAAGGTGGTTGTATTTTGAGAACTTTATAGGTATTGGTGCCGCATGAAGATTGGCGTGAACGGTCTGACGAATAGCAAAGCTTTTTTGGGGTAGATCCATCCATTCAGAGTCAAAATCTAGCTTGACCTGGATAGTAGAATTAGGATTGTATCGAATGGCACGGATATCCACTACTTGTGGTTCACCTGTTTTTCGGCCAGGTCTGATGCTTTTGTAACACCAAGTTTTAGAATTAGCAAAATCCTTGACGAAATCATTATCGAGTTGAACAACTTCATACGGCTGTTCTTTCCGTATTTCCTTGGTCAGTGTTGCATAATCGCTAGGCAAATGAATTTCGCGATTCTTGAGTTTTTGTTCAATATTACTGTGGACGGAGTCGCACTCCATCTGCGTATGGCCCGGCTCCAGATACTTCTGGGTAATAACCACTCCATGTTTCTTACTAAGGTCAAGTAATGCATTAGCCATAACCGTATTCCTATTTTGATAGGTGCAGCCATCGGAAAAGATAATTATCGGTAGTTTTAAAGGCAAACAATGTCTCTCTAGGTAATCGACTAAGCATGAAGCGAATGTGCTGGCTGTCAAATCCGCTGCTGTTTCATCAAACCAATAACAAGTGCAATGACGGTTTTTTAAGTTGTAAACTGTAAAATTATGACACACTAATTTAGTTTTAAAATACAATGCACTTGCAGTCAGAAATGGACATGATTTGACAGCCTCTAAATCCATTGTTAGAACTGTAGCTTCCTTTTTGTCGGCTTTGTCTTTGTCATCAGTTTTTTCTTTTCTTGCTCGGTTCTTTTTTATAACATGTACTTGGTAGTCCTCTTCGTTTAAGTTCCCGGCTTCAAACGCACAGCAAGTATCGCACTTGTCTTTCTTTAATGTGTGTAAAGATAAATTTTTACCATGAAATTTGTCTTCGAACGTATACCTGCAAACTGACGGTAAATCATTTTCGATGCAATATTTAGTATAGGATCTGTATAACTCTCTTAATGACTGAAAAATCGGTTCAAGGTACAATTTGGTAGTATCTTTTCTGGCATAATGCGAAGGCAACTTAGGAATTTTATCAAAAAACGTATTCAAATGCTGTGCTTTTACCTCATTTTCATTTGATCTAATTCGTGGTCTTGAACTATTTACTTGATTGGGTGGCATGCCAAATTCAGCGTTTTTAATCCATTGCTGCACAGTGAATGATCCCAAAGACAACGTGTTCAGAAACATTTCCCGACAAACTTGTACTTTATTATCGTTATTTTTTTCCGGCAAAAAATATTGCAAGGTACCGGTACGCCTCGAGTTCCCAGTTTTTACAGTTTTACGACCTGTGGTTAATCGTTTCACTAATGACAACACGTATATTTTTCTTTGGTCCCAGTTAAGACTTTTCCAAAAGTGGTTGTGAATATTTTTTCGGTTTTCCTCATCTATTTCACTACATCCCCTAAACTTACTCTTCCGACAAAAATCTGATTGGCATGCTTTTCCTAGCTGTCGCGCTGGTCTTATCGTATCTTGTTTTGGTCTTTCTCCTTTAGGTCTTCTGTAACCTAAGTAAATTTCGCCCTTCATTCTCATATCTTTCGCTTTATTCTTCTTCCATTCTGAACGCATTGATTTTTTTTTACGCTTTCTATTGTTCAGATTACCATAGGAGTGCTCTTCATCACTAAACCATATCGCCGTACTCGAGTCAGACAACTCATTTAACATATCTGGAGGAAAATATTCATCGTCGTCATCGTCGTTTTCAATTAATGCAAGATCAAAACAGGGCGGGCATACCTGAAAAAGTTTCTATCGCGGAAGTTGACTTGCATCGCCGGTGACATTTTTTTATGTCACCACTTGTTAAATTAGATAAAGAAAGAGACCTTTCTTTCGTAAGAGCATAGTCTGGAAGTCTCATTGCAGATTCTTGCATACAATCAATGTTGTCTTCGAAATCCTGAAATAAGGTCTCTTTTCTACATGATCTAAAAGCCTGTTTACGTAAATTACGCTCAGGAAAGTTTGGCTCGTTTTTTCTTACTGGATTTAGATTATAAGGCATTGTCATCTCTGAGTGCACTTGAGAAGAGACTGATGCACTAGAATTGTATCGTCTAATATTTTTGGACTTAGTACAGGTGACCATAATCAAGTCAGAAAGAGACACAGCTTTTGCGCGTAATAACGGGACTGACTCCGAAGCTTTTTTAATAAGATCCTCATCAGTGAGTAACGAACTTAGGGAATTGTCAACAAATATGCGATCACTTGATATTTCATCCTGATTTATAGCATGTTTTACGGTTAACTGGTCATTTTCAGGTGAATTTTTATTTGTTATTTCCAAATCTAGTGGTTGCTGACTATCAAAGTTAATTAGATGTTCAGATTCTAAAATTATGCTGCCAACATTTGTGCTGCTTTGACATAATAATGTTTTCGTTGTAGATGACATGTATCGTCGACGACACTCTGTATTGATATCAGTCGTCAAATCGGACAGAGAGAGGGACCTTATATTCGAAAGAGTATTATCTGTCGGTCTTATTGCAGATATACCTATATACTCAATAACATCAGTGGTATCCTGAGTGTTTGGCTTTTCATTACAGTGCGTTATTAACCCCAAGCTAACGGCAAAGGGGATAGATTCAGCTGAAAGGTGTCTTCTCATATTTCTCGAATTTGAACAGGTATCGTCAGTCAAGTCAGATAGAGAAACACATTTTACATTATGAGATATTGGTACTGATTCCGCAACTTTTCTTAGAAGAACATCGTCATTATCATTAGTGAGCAAAGACTTTAGGGTGTTGTGAGGCAATATCTCGTCTGCTGGTTTATTTAAGACTGATTTCAAAAATATTTTCTTCGACAAGGCATTCATTGAGGTTAAAGAGGAATCAGGAGAGTTTTCTATTATCGAATCATCCGATGAACATTCGGTTTTGTTACGTTTAGCAGGACTAGAAGAGACTTCATGTTTTACTGACATTGAACGTTTTTTGAGAGTTCTATATTTTTCATTATCAAGACTGGAACTGGCATGTGGATTTTCTTTGTGGGCCGATCTTAACGAGGAATGCCGAACATTGGCGTTTTTTTCATGACCTGTGAAAAATGGACGAGTAAGTAAACCGCAACCAGAGCATAAATAATATCTATTTGACTGATTCAGTAAAACGTGCTCTAAAATGTGAAGAGAAGAAAAAATCTTAAACTTACCACTGCTTGTACTTGGACTAACATTTTCATCAATGTTTTGTTCCGTGCTGTCTTTTTCAATTTTGTTTTTTTCTTTTAAATTTGATTTTCCTGAAATAAAATAATGATCTAAAATTATCAAGATACTCATTTTTACCATACAGTATTATAATTACTTAATTTTTTAGCTTACCCCTACTGATCCTATTATTTGGATAATCATCTTGATCTTCTTTTAACAACGCAAAAATTTTTTTCGAGCGGTATCCTTCAGTATTTTTCTTTCTCTTAGACATTTTATCTAGAATAAAATAATTATCTCTCAAAATCATACTTATATTTGGATAAAATAATAATTATTCTGTTAAGTACCTTCTACTATTTAATAACTTATAATGATATAGCTCGCACTACATTTGATGCAATAAAACAAATTACTCCTATCTGACACTAAATATTTAGTTAGGTGCAATCATTTTCATTGTTGTTAGAACATATTTAACACAATAACTCCTATCTACAGCTGACTAACAGTTAAGTTATAATAGTTTACATTACGTGGCGCAAAATACAACGAATACCTCCTAACTGAACTACAATATCAGTTACTTGTAATTTATTATCCATACCAATGTATAGATTCAAACTAACTACTCCTAACTTCACTTGTGCGTGAAAATATAATAAGTTGGTCGAAAACATTATTCGAATCTGCAGGAAACAACATCTATCTAACACGCGGCAGGTACCTACTTGTTGACACTGGCATCGACTTGATTATTTTGTTTAAGACTTTAATGATTTTAATGGTAGATTTTAGATGGTAGATTTTAATGGTATAACTTATCTGTAAAACTTTGCTTTTGTACAATTTATGTTCGATTAGCCAAAATTTTAAATAAAAACTAACATTTTAATTGAATAATTGACTAAAACATATTAACCTAAAATACACCTGTTCGAAATCTACCAATTGGATTGGCGTTTTCTTATTATAACATGAAATCAAACCATAATTATAAGTTATACATACCTTTGTTATAAATCCAAGTAAAATATGATTTGTGTTTCAGCACAATTTGCACAGTAATTTGACTATTATTTACTCAAAAACAGTTAAAAAACGTTGCAAACAGATTAAAACACCGCACTCACTGACGAGAGTCGCGCACGCCGCTGCACCGGCGAATGAAAGTCCTGTCTCTTTCACACTACGAGATACGCACTGTTTTTGTTTCGCTCAAGAGCGGGAACAGCTGTACTTGCGCATGAAGATAGAAGATATTAGTTCAAAGTTTTATTTGAAATGAAGTTACGAGATGTTTCCATTAGTAAGTTAGAATATATTTCCTGCCAAAATTGATTAGGGTGTAAGGACCTTAATATAGGAGATATTTCTTCGGGGCCTAGCAGCGTCCATTTTGTGAATTTAAACCTAATTCTTATGGCAATAGAAGCGCAAATCTATTCTCTATCAAACTGCTTTCAAAAGTCATTTTCGGAAAAAGTGTAAGTTAGGAGTTGTTCGAACATCCCCGTCGAAATACAGTTACTTTTATATGTCTAATCGTCTGGGTGGTCTTATGGCTCTTCCACATCTAGTGCGCATAATCCCTGGAGTTCTAAGCTCTTCATTGTCTGGTGCTACTGTATGACTTAGTTCATCTTGGGATACCGTTTGAGGTGACTGTGGTGGCTTCATAATATGCTGTCTGTTTCTCCTTCCTATAAATCCATCTGACCCTTCAACAGTATAAGACCTAGGCTGAACACATTTGGACCTTATTTCGCCTGTAATCCATGGAGTATCTGGCATTTTCTTAAAATAGACTTTATCTCCTTCTTGTAGTTCTGGTAACGATTTAGTCTTTCGGTCATAATAATCCTTTATTTTATTTTTATTTTCTTCCTTAGTTTTTACATATTTTTGAAAATTGACTGTTCTTGGTTTTAAGTTTTTTGTGACTGTTGGTAATTGTGTTCTAAGTGAACGTGACATTAACAACTGTGCTGGAGATGGTAGATTTCCTCTTGGTGTATTCCTGAATTGAAGCAACGCAAGATACGGATCCGTTCCTGACTCCTCTGACTTGGTAAGAAAACGTTTACATATCTTTACGGCTGACTCTACCAACCCATTTGACCTTGGTATGTAAGGACTTGACGTATTATGATGTATTCCCCATTCTGAAATAAACTTCTTGAACTCTGCTGAATTAAACGGTGGCCCATTGTCTGAGAACAACTCAACTGGGATGCCATGTCTGCTAAAGATACTTTTAAGACAAACAATTACTGTTTTGGCATTAGTACTTGCCACTGTCATTAATTCAATATAATTTGAGTAATAATCTTGTACTACTATGTATTTTTTAGATTTATAATCCATGAAGTCAACACCAACTTTTTCCCACGGAAGTAATGTAACATCATGTGGCAGAAGTGGTTCTGGAGCATTTGAATTTCTATGTGACAAGCAAATATGACACGACTGAACAATGTTTTTTATATCAGTTGACATCAATGGCCAAAATACATGTCCTCTAGCAAACGCCTTTGACCTTTCAATTCCCAAATGGCCACTGTGTATTATTTTCAAAATTTCGGGCCTCAATTTTTTAGGTATGACTATACTGTTACTTCTGAAAATTAAACTATTTTCTGTATGTAAATCAAATCTATACTGCCAATACTCATGCATATCTTTGTGAAGTTGAGTTTTACTTAATGGCCATCCCTCTTTACAGTATCTTTTTAAAATCTGCAGACTGTCATCTTCATTAGTGCCTTTGATTAACCATTGTAGTCTTTCTGATGAGACAGGTAATGACTTAATCAGTAAATTTACATGAACAATGATATCATCATCCAATTCATCTGTACTTGTTTCAGGGAGTGCTGCTCTTGATAAGGTATCAGCAATGTACATGTGACTACCTTTCTTGTAAACTACATTTAGACTGTAGTGTTGTATTTTCAACATCATTCTTTGAAGACGTGTTGGAACCTCGACTAAAGACTTTTTAAACAATGTTATTAAAGGAGCATGATCTGTCTCTACAGTTACAGTTTGTCCATATATAAATTGATGAAATTTGATGCAGGCAAAAACTATTGAATAAAGTTCTTTTTCTATCTGAGCCATTTTTTGTTGTGTATCTGTTAAAGTTTTTGACGCATAATATACTGGATGTTGATTTTGTAACAGCACCGCTCCGACAGCACTCTGACTAGCATCACTTTGTAGAACAATAGGATCGTGAACCTTAAAATGTGACAACACTGGAACTTGACATATTAATTGTTTCAGACGACAAAATGTTGTTTCATGATTGGCAGTCCACTGCCAATCAGTAGATTTTTTTAATAATTGGCGCAACATTTCTGTCTCACTTGCCATATTTTTAATAAAAGGACTTAAATAATTAAGTAGGCCTAGAAATCTTTGTAAATCCTTTAGACATGTAGGAGAGCATCTCTTTGATTGCTCTGACTTTATCCGGATCAGCTGTGATTCCGTCTGCTGTAAAAATATGACCTAGATATTTAATACTCTCCTTGGCGAAAGTGCATTTTTCTTTATTAAACTTGACATTATTTTCCTTTGCTGTTTTAAATACTATATTAAGACGCTCATTATGCTCTTGTAGTGTTTGACCACTTACTAAAATATCGTCGCTGTATACTGCCACCCCTGGTATGTCGCCAAACATTTCAGTCATAATTCTGTGAAAATACTCAGGAGCACAGCTGACTCCATATGGAAGACGTTTAAAACGGTATCGACCAAAAGGTGTATTAAAAGTTGTGAGGTAAGAACTCTTCTCACTCAATTTGCACATCCAAAATCCACTACTTGCATCCAAGGTGGAATAAAATCTTGAGCCAGCCACCTTGGCGCGGACCATGTCTACTGATGGAATAGGATAATGAGTCCTGTTAATTGCCTGGTTTAAATTACGAGGGTCTAGACATACCCTTAATTGACCATTTTTCTTTTCAATTAAAATTAAAGAACTCACCCATTCAGTAGGCTCTGTAACCTTGGTTATGACATCATTTTTTTCCATCTTCTCAAGTTCTTGTTGTAGTCTTTGATGCAATGCAAATGGTACCTTCCTCGGAGCATCGACTTTTGGCTGGACCTTAGGATTTGTACTTATGTGACACTCACCAGGAAGACAACCAAGACCCGTGAAAAGCAAATTATTACATTCAACAAGTTTATTTAAATTTATATTTTGTGACTGACTTGACTGTAATAGAAATGACTGTGACTGACTTTTTGTGATTTTAGGGGTTATTTGACTTGAATTCAACTCCTTTTGACTTTTTTCAGAAGACAATTGATTATTATCACTTTCTGATGTTTGCATGCTTGTAGTATCTACACAGAAAACTCTTTTAATTAGTCCAATTTCTGAGCAAGTAAGTTTACCTAATACAGTTGGAGAATTTACATTTGCAATTACAAAATTAATTTGTTTTGTCATGTAGAGGTCATTAAATTGAAATTTACACTCTAAGTTTTGTTGGCCTAGTACCTCTAGACTATTACCAGTGTATGACTTAATTTTAACATTAGTTTTAGACAATTGATTTTTAGTATTTAGTGAATCATAAACACCTTTTGACATAATATTGACATCACTGCCCGTATCAATAATACAATTTATTTGTGAGTTGTTTATATATAAATTAATTGTCCATTCACTTGACAAGGACTTAGACGACTGAATATGACCTATAAACAACTCACCTTGTTCTGACTGTACCTGTTGCATGTCATTATCTGACTGCACATATTTCACTGACTTTGACTGAATTGACCGACAACAGACTGCAAAATGACCAAATTTTTCTCATTTTTTACACTTTACACCAAATGCTGGACACTTATAACGATGCACCTGACCACACCTTGTACAAACTTCCTGTTTTGGCTGCTGACTATGTTGATTGACATTCCTTGGGTTAGACTGTGATCTTGAGCTTGACTGACTCTTATTATATAAGACTGAACTTTCTGTTGATAATTCGTCTGTTTGATTTCTGGAAGCAAGCATGGCTTTTGCTATCTCTAATGCCTTATCAAGATCCAGCTTATCTTCAATCAACAATTTTTCTCTTATGAAATTGTATTTTTGATGCATGTTACAAATGAACATTATTTTGATCAGACGTTCCTGCAGCTTTTCTAGCTCACAGTTTTGTGACCTTAATTTCAATGTGCAAGCAAAGTCTTCTAAGGTTTCGTTTTCACCTTGTTTGTACGTGAAAAAATTATGACATTCATAAGTGAGGTTAGCTTTTGGCGCGAAGTGATTTTGAAACATATCAATGAGCTCGTTGTATTTTACTTCATCCTCATCTTTTCGAAATGTATTGAATACATTAACGCCCTTTTCACCAATGGCATGTAGAAATAAAGCCACCTTTTTACCATCACTCTCTTCATCTAGGCCGGAAGCACGTAAATAAATTTTGAATGATTGCACCCATTTTTTCCATTGTTGAGCCAAATTACCAGTCATCACCATGGGCTGCGGACTGGACATTCCCGAAAGTTTCTTGGGCTTTTGATTTTCATCAGACATGGCGACTTTTCACTTCTTCAATTTCGAACACATTCACAATGACTATATATGTAATACGACACGTAGATTACGAACCCAAATTCTGACACCATGTATTGGTCGGTGGTGTGGGTAAATCAGAACACATTTAGATTCCAAAAGACTTGTCTTTAATACTGGTATTACACTAGGGCCCACAAGCATGGTCATGGTTCTGACGCCATCATTATTGACAGACCGCCCTGTCATCCACCATAGACAGAGACATCACCATAGTGATGTCCTATACTCACAACAAAATGCTCTGCACAAACTCTTGCCAAAACTGGTATATAATACTTATAGTTACCCAAGATAGTGGCTCTGAAAGAGTCAGAAATAGTATGCAAACTAATATTAATACATCCAGCAAATAAACAATGAGAAGCTGTATTTGCAGCCCGTCTATAATTTTGTAGAATAATTTCTGATACCGGTTGATCAGGTACATTAGAGACTTCTTGCCTGTCTTCCTCAGCTTCTACACGTTGTTCTACAACTTGGTCAGTAATATCTGGTTCGGGTCTTAATTCCTCAACTGGAGACGAAGATCTTACTCCTTCAATTTCTTGAGCTCGAAGTGCAGATCGTCTGCATCTCAGCCAGCAAGGATGACAAATACGTTCAGATGATGTTATCTATAAAAGATAGACATTTTGTTATAAAATACAACATAATAACTTGAATTCATTATAACCCTAGACTATTGCTAGTTTTGTTTCTAGGCATATTACTGACCTGTCGTGGTGCAATCCTGCATTGAACAATATTGGCAATACTTCTGTCCAAATCAGAGCCATTTTCTCTCAAGATAAGGTCACTTCGTCGCCTTAATATTGAGAGACCACATAGAACACACACTTGAGTATGGCCTTGGTGAGAGGATCCAGCAGCCTGCTGTTCACCACTGTCGCGGTTTAATGCATCATTAACCGCATGCATTGCAATATCGTAACAAGCTTCACAAATACAATCATCTTCAGTGATCTGGAAATAAGGAAACAAAAATCAATGTATATTAGTATTATATTCATAGAGCTGAAAGTGATCAATGATTCCATACGCAGCAAAAAAAAAACTTACGATAATCGGATCGATCCAACTACTGATTAATGATATGATTCTGGAGTCAAGTTGCAGGACCACGAAGCGGCGAAGTGTATTAACGCAGATATTGCAATTAATACACTGCAAACGTCCATGAATGGACCGTTGGCTCGGGTTCATAGTTGCAAACGAGATGTTTCTCGGCACTCTGAACCAATTCACAAAGCAATACAAAAAGTCGTCAAGTAAAAAGATTAATCGGAGTCCGTAGTCAAAGCCAAGTCGCGAAAAAACACAGGAAATCGCTCAGTACACAACAACGCTAACAGCAGCAAGTCAGCTACGCTGGTGTCATGTGTCAGCTGTCATCACTATTATGTCGACAAAAACTACGTTCCGTTTTACATATTTCTGATATATTCTTAAATGTAATTAAGGCAGTAATTATTTTTTAAATCAATTAATGATATTATTTTTACTTTTTATTGACATACGATATGATTAGTGATACAAAATAAATTAAAAAAATATTATTATTCTAGTATTTTGTAAACGTAATCGCTTAATTAAATGCCGCTGCGCTGTTAAAACGAAACGCATACAACAGATAAAAATGAAACAGGTTTGGATGCGTTCAAACTGAATAAAAATTGGAGGAAATTGAGTTTATTTATTATTAATACAAAACATTTTCCCGGCCAGAAAAAAATATGTTAGACCCCGTTATTTAACGCACGCATAAATGACTATTTTTTGATACATCGATCATTAATGTTCGCAATCAGGTCATATTTGACCAACCTCCTTTCAAAATAAGCAAAAAACGATCTCTAGTCATAACTGAACTAATGTATTTATTATTTTAGATGTTCTTTTTTGACCAATAATCATTTATACGGGGTATTCTTACAAGACCCATCGCCAGTAGCACTCTTAAAATTGATTTCAGCTCTTCCCGATTTGTAGGAGTCCAGTCTCGCAATCGTGATTTAAGCTTAAGATTTCTTAGATTGCTAATATGACCTCGTGCGTAATTATTTGTGTGTAGTCTATGGTTGCCAACTTTTTTTCTATTTAATAAAAAGAAGACGAAAACAAAAGAGAACATTTTGTGTGCATCCCATATTAAGTAACAGATTAGAATATGGGAAGCATCATACATTGCATTCTAAACTCAGATATTACCCTGACAAATTTTTCTCATACTACAGAATGAGTATTTCGTCTTTTGATGAGCTCGTATATCTAATCGGGCCAGCGATAATCAGACAGGACACAACTTTCCGACTCGCTATCGCCGTTGAAGAGAGGATTGGGCTAACTCTCCGGTAAGTACGTGTTGGGCTAACAAAATGCATCTCATTTCTTAATTTTTTTTATTGACGTTTCTATACTTATAATCGAATTGAACACAGGTTAGTGCGCACATTAAGTATATGTCACTAAGAAATATGAAATTAATATAAATAATTAAAAAGTAGCTACTTGTTTTATACGTTTAGCTCGTTTTTGTTAAGGCGGTCGTGTTTTCTAAATACTTAAACTTTTTTAAGTCGGTTTATTTTTTATACTCACGTCGTAGTTTTCTTTTATTTATAAATCAATTAGTTCTGATTCCGACTCTGAGAAGTTTGACCAGTATGTAATAATACTGTCATGATCTTCTGGAGATGGAATTTTAGGTTGCGGGGGTGGCGTTTGACTTTCTGGAGATGGGCTTGAAAGTTGCACATAAGAGGGTATTGTATCCTGTGGCCCTGTGATAGAGTACTGATAATAAGATTCTGTCAGATGCTGTGATAAATCTGCTTGATGTGTGGAGTGGGCTGAATGACTATGTTTTGGCTGAATAACTTGATCAGAAATAATACGAATAGAAGTTGATGGAGTAGTCCGCCTGGAATCTCATGAAAATTGGGAAGTACTAGGTTGAATAATATTAAATGATGTATTTGGCAGCAATCTTTTTTTCTTTATGTCTTTGAATGTTTGTAAAATACTTATGCGCACATCTAATTTTTCATCAGAAGTCAGCTCTTTCATAAAAGGAACCAAAGATAAGTAATAGTTTGTATCGTCATCTTCATTAGCTTGAAGCGCTTTTATTATTTGTTCATCACAGTCGCTTTGTTTAGTTCTCCATTTCCGTTGCGGGTATGATTGGAGTCTGATGTATTAGCGTCATCTTGGTTTGATTCACTGTTCTCAATACTGCCATCAGTGGGTCGTGATTCCATGCAAGGCACTAAAAACAACATGCGCTCAAAGTAAACATATGGGCCCCGTTTTGAAGCTGCTTGTCCAGATTTTACTGACTTTTGAGCTTTCAGTTCTCTAGCAAAGCAAGTCCGCAAGTTATTCCATTTTTTCTGGATTTCATGACCTAAAATAATAATAAAAAATTGTTATTTAAATTAATTTTATATTTTTACATATAGCGTGAATGAAAGGAGGTCCTGCCTAACTCATTCTGCACACAGCAGAATATCAAGTTACCACAAACTGTATATTATCCTCATTCGATTTTTAACTTAATTGACATTTGAAAATCATATAGCGAAAGTTATAATAACGCCATCAGTTTAGGTAGTTAAAAAAGTGTAAACAAAAAAAACCACATGACTCATAGATGCAAAACCTTTTATTTCAAATGTTAAAATCATATTATTTATAGTCACATATTAATAGGCTCTATTCTGATTCTGAATCTGATGAGCTATCTGTCACATAAATAATAATGTGTGTACGAAGTTGGTCTGGCTAGTACCAGCCTCGGGTTCACTCATTTTTCTACGATACGAATTTAAAAACCAATAACGATAAATAACAAAAACAAAACAAAGAAACAAGCTAAAATATCACAATTCAACAAAATCGACTCAAGCATACGCATTCGCAACTGTCGAGAGCGCTGTCAACAAAGGCGTCTGGTTAACCGACTAAACGTAATACCTATCACTTCAGTTGCCAGACAATGTCACAGTTGTACTCTTCATATTGGCAACGTTATCTAATTCGTTGTATTTTCTAAAAGGTTTAGGGTTCCTGTCTTTTAGGCTCTTTATAATAGACAGATAACAAAATATTATATTATTATAATAAAAAAAATAATAAATCCAACTAAAAAATTGTGCTCAAGCTGTGACATTTACGAAGAGTAAAAAAGAAGAGGGAAGAAAAGGGAAAAATTAGCGTTGCTATTACAAATCAATAAGGCGCAAGGGGAACTGTGTTACCCCGAATTTAACGCGAGCGAAGCCGCGGGCAAAAGCTAGTAGATAATAAAGTTGAACATACTATAATAAAAGAGGAAACTATTGTGTGATCGAATATAAATTTAATTTTGTTAGAACGTATTTATAAAAACCCTTTTTACGATTTGTTTACCCTTTTGAACTACCTAAACCGATGGATTATAGGTACCTAGTTAATTGTGATGAATGTTTTTTGCAGGTATTTGGCAACAGGGGCATAGTTTTCTCAACTTTCGTTAGATTATTTGATTGGTGAATCTACAATCAGAAATATAGTGAAATCTACTTGTGAGCAAATATGGAATGTACTTCATTCGCAAAATATGCCTGAAAAAACTGAAGAAGATTGGATTAAAATGGCTCATGAATTCTATGAACGTACAAATTTTCCAAATGTTATAGGAGCGATAGATGGGATACACATTCGAATCGTACAACCGCAAAACTCTGGATCGTCTTTTTTTAATTACAAGAACTTTTTTCTTGCGTTTTGATGGCTTGGACTGATGCTGACTACAAGTTCGTCCATATTGATGTAGGTGCGTACGGAAGCAGCAGTGATTCTGAGATATTTAAGTCATCTCAAATGGGCAAACTATTAATTGAAAACAAACTTAATATTCCAGTGGACAACACTTGCCTTATGATGATAACGGACCTGTAATGCCATTTTACGTTGTCGGTGATGAAGCCTTTGGCCTTTCAAGTCACATCGAAGTCACAGTCAAAAATTTGAACTACGCAAAACGTATATTTAAACAGATATACTCGAGCACGCCGATTAGTAGAATGTACGTTTGGCATTTTAGCAAATAAGTGGCGTATTTTTCATCGACCCATAAATGTCAATATAAATTTTGCTGTAAAGATTATAAAGGCAGCATATATTCTACACAACTACGTTCGCACCAGGGATGGAATAACTTTTAAGGATACGTTGTATGAATGTCCTTTGGATGAATATTATCACACAGGAAACAACTCTTTAACTCAACCACGCGCTGCGTTCGTTCATATCGTCTCTCTCTCTCTCAGCAGTCTCAGCTCAGCCGGCGTAGCGGTCAGAGCGTGTGAGTTGTATGCGTGGCTGCCCGTGGTCTGGAGATTTAATAAAATACGGGACATTTACTGTTGGCCTCGAGGTCCCAAGCCCGCTGGTGGCCGTCCTCTTCCTCGTCGTCTTGGTGGTGGTGGTGGAGTCGACGGCGGGGAGAAAAACTCGTCGCTCGAGCTCGACGCAACTGCAGAGTCCGGCGACACGGCGCTCACGGGTGTAGCGCGTCCCGGCGACTGCGAGGCGGAGCTGAGCGACGAGCCCGGAGATGGTGGGTGTGCCTCTAAATTCTTGGCCCGGCCGGCGTCTGGTCAGCATCGACTTCTATTAGTTATAAAATCTTGACATTTTTTTTTTTTTTGTTCCAGAAGGTATTGCGGAATTTGTGGATACATGTTTTTTTTTTCTCGCTATTGTTTGCTTCTGATTTAATTAGTTTTCCATTAGAAATATGTAGTAGTAAGAATAAAATATTTTTTTGGTTTTGTAAAATATGTCTTGTCTTTTTGACAGATAAACATTTTACACATTATAAATAAATGAGTTAACTATAACTAAACTCCATCAATGTCTATCAGTTGAACTCATTTATTTAGTTACCAAATCACGTAAAAATAAAAATGCAATATAATACTATGTTTTATTTATTATCAAAGGTATCATTGGCAAATAGGTAACAATCAAACTGATATAAAATAAAAAACTGAACAATATTTTAAACTTAGCAATATTAACACAATTTTGTTTTACTTCTAGTAGGAAAAACGAGATCAAAACGTTAACGATTAGGTACGAAAAACTAACTTATTCTTCGAATTCAGCGCCATCAACAGCTTCTGATTCTTCTATGCCGCTACTATGCTTAATGATTTTTTAAAAATCATGGTATCTTGGTGGGATTAAATTTTGTTGACACAAAGACATTAAGTCCTTGTATTTTGCTGAAGTAATGGGTAAAATTTGACCATAAACTTTTCCAAGTTGTTTTGTATCATTGTTGACTTGCAAAACTCTTCTACTTGTCCTCTTGGAACAGTTAATACACATAGCTAAACTCTTACTCAAATCGTATTTAAATAATATTTTGTCAGGTTGATTGTGTTCCACCACTATTTCGTGCACTTGATTCCATTTAACTTTTTCCCCATCTTCATTTTTTACCCATTTGGAAAGACGAAGACTTAAAATCTAAGATATCATTTTGATTTATTAAAAAAAATTCTGTCGTCCTTATGGCAATAGTAGGACCACAATACAATTTTTATGTATATCGAAACAGTTGGAGATTTTGGAAAAATAGCGACGGTGGAATTTTCGAAAACTCTGTCATGGGAAGGAGGTTTAATAATGGGACTATGAATGTTCCAAGGCCTTTTTTTTTTTTTTTTTTTTTTTTCGGGTGGGAAATCATCCTATGACTTCCCCCGCTCTGGGTGGAGCGGGGGGGCATGTCAGACTTGTACTGACTAAAACCCACCCATGTTCCTTCTATTGCCCTTTACGTTCCGGGGCCGCGGTATCTCTTTCGAACAACCCGCAACCCCGGCAGGCGGAGGCTCTGGCAAGCCCCTCTGCTTTGCTGACTCTCTTTGAGGCGCGCGTGAAACACGAACGCGCCGTCGACACGGCCTGTCGTCAATCGACGGAGGGACGGTGAGCTACCCATTGCTCACCGTTCACAGGCCCGCATCTACGGTGGCCGGAAGTCGTCTCGCGGCGCCCGGCGCCCTGGGCGTCTCCCGCGGCGGCTGGGTTGGGCAGATGTTCTCTCCCTCAAACGCCCGGCCACCTCCTTCGCTAGCATTACTGCTTCGCAGAAGGTGGTGACCGCTTCCCATTCCCTCTCGCTCCGGACCATGGCCTGAACCAGGGCCGGACGCGAGAGATCGCCGCCGTCGATCGCCTCCACGAGGGCACGGCGGTGCTCCGCCCAAGCTGGGCAGACCGCCACTGTGTGCTCCACCGTGTCCTCCGGGCGATCGTCACAATGGTGACACCCGGGCGTTTCCTCCCGCCCGATTATGTGCAGGAACCTCCCGAAACTTCCGTGTCCGGTGAGGACCTGCGTCAGGCGGTAGGTGAGGACGCCATGACGCCTCTCCAGCCACTCCTCAAAGAGGGGACTTACCGCCGCTATTGTGGCGTGCCCTGCACGGGGTTGCGACAGTCGCTCTCTCCATGCCACCATGAGATCGCACCGGAGGTCTGCCCGCCGAGCGGCAACTTGCCGTGGCAGCGGGTTTTCCCCCCGGTGTAGTGCCTCCGCGCGCCACTCAAACAGGCGCGCGAGGACTATCGCCTCCAGATCCCACGGTGGCAGTCCGGCAAGGAGGCTCGCTGCCTCGCCGGAGATCGTGCGGTAGCCCCGGACAAGCCGTATGGCCACCACCTTTTGGGGCGCGTTCAGGTAGTGGGCGGCGCGCCGCCCTAAGGAACGCGCCCATACCGGGGCCCCGTAAAGGGCCATGGACCGCACGACTCCGGCATAGAGCCTACGGCAGGAGGCGTTTGGCCCCCTCAGATTGGGCAGGAGCCGCTTGAAAGCAGCCCCCGTCCGCTCGAGTTTGGGAGCCAAACGTCGAAAGTGTTCGACGAAGTTCCACCGGCTGTCGAGGACGATTCCCAGGTACTTCATCGTCGACCCGACGCCGATGCGAACCCCTCCTACCGTCAACTGGGATCCCGACGGTGGCGTGTTTCCGCGGCCATGAAAAACCATGGCCTCGGATCGGGCCTTGTGCAAGGCCAGGTCAGCGTAGCAAACTACACTGACGCCGCTGGGGAGGTCGGCGCGCAGCACCCAGTCGTAACCGATGTCCCACAGGAGCGGCCCCAAGACCGATCCCTGTGGGACACCGCACGACATCTCTCGCCGGTTCCACTCTCCAGAGCGACCGGGGTATATGACGGCCCTGTCCGTCAGATATGCCCCGACCACACGACGAAGATAGGTCGGCATCCGGTGGTATTGGAGTGCCTCCCTGATGCAGCCCCAAGGCATGGTGTTAAACGCGTTGGCGATGTCGAGAGACACCGCCACGACAACCCCACCCCTGGACACTGCAGCCCCCGTCGTGAGGGCTCTCACGCGCATGATGGCGTCCACCGTCGAGCGCCCCTTACGGAAACCATACTGGTGATCCGCAAGATCCGGCCCCGTCCCCACAAGGTGCCCGACGAGGCGGTTTGACTCTTTCAAAGAGCTTGCCCACCTCGTCGAGCAGCACAATGGGCCGGAATGCGGACGGAGAGTCCGCAGGGCGCCCCGGCTTCTGTATGAGGACCAGTTTCCCCGTCTTCCACCGAAGTGGGAACTGGCCTCTCTCCAAGCACGCGCTTAGGAGCCCTAGTAGTCGGGGCCCGAGAGCCTCCAGGGCCAGGACCCAGGCTTTGCCATGCAAGCCATCGGGTCCCGGGGCGGTGTTTTTGGCTTTCAGCCTGCCCACCGCCGCTCTCAGATCTACCCCAGTCACCTCCGGAACGTCGTCGTCGTCGTTGTCCTCGTGGTCCGCTTGTGGCACCGCAAGCGGCGGAGCCATGGGCGGAGGAGCATGCTCCCCTCGCGAAGGGAACAGAGCGCTCACCACCTCCTCAACTAGTTGGGGCCGGAGACTCTGCGTCAGCGGGGGGGCCCTGGTGCGGAGTTTATCCCGCACCATCTTGTACGGGCGCCCCCACGGATCCCCGTCCAGAGACTCCAGCATCCTTGGCCCGCAAGACACCTTCTAGGAGGGCGGTCTTCGCCGCTCTGTACCCCTCATACAGCTCCGCCTCGATGGCCGCCGCATCCGGTGCTCGAATGCGGAGCCTGCGGTGCCTGGCGTACAGGTGTCGCGCAGCGACGCATGCCTCTCGCAGTGCCGTCAGCTCGCGCGACCACCAGTACACCTGACGCCGGGCGCTTCCAGACCGGACTCGGGGCATTGCCACGTCACAGATCTCAGACATGGCCTCCTGGAACCAGTCCGCCTCGTGGTTGGTGTCGGCAGGCCTGTCCGGTGATGACACCCAGGCCTGCACGATCGAGGCTTCCAGGAGGAGCTCCCGGTCCAGCTGCTTCAGCGCCCACCGCGGACCACTCGGGGCCTGTAGGACCGGCGCGCTGGAGGTCTGGGTGGAGACGTCGAGCCGGATGTACCGGTGATCTGAGTAGGTCTCCACCTCCTCCATGACGCGCCAGTCGACGACACGCGGCGACAGAGCGGGGCTAGCGAACGAAATGTCCACCACCGACTCGCCCCGCATCCGCACACACGTGGGAACAGAACCCCGATGTTCCAAGGCCTAACCCTTGAACTGGTAGAGGAAACTAGCCATGCAATTGTAATGAAACTCAGTTATATTATGTATTACATAAAAGAAAAAGTTTTTTTTTTTTTTAAACCATGTTGTCTTTATAATTGCCACTACTGGTCAGCACACATGTGAAATTCTTTGAAACATGGAACAGCACAAAGAGGCACTTTACATTTGCCACATTGTATGTTGGATCTTTTATTTTTAGTTGCGCTGCTGCATACTCGGCAGTGCCTGTATGTTTCATTGCCTTCTGGTAAGTGCTCACCAACATTGGCGAAACGAATATCATCATCAAGGTTAATAAGGAAGACATAACTAGCTGTGTATCAGAGTTGTTAAAGTTAAATTGTGGTAAAATAATATTTTGTGCTTTTCCATATTTTGAAAAATTAAGTTATAGAAAAAACAATTATATACACATGCTGAATAAGCATGTACATTTCTTGGTTAGTCACTATTGTGACAAGTTTTTGTATTTAGACATAAACAATTTAGTTGAAAAGCTCAGGTTTCAGTCAGTCTGTTTCTAGGGTTGATAGAAGAAAGGAAAAATACAATAAGCGCCTATGCCGAGCTAGACGTGTTGCTGAAAATGCATTTTGATTACTGGCTCAAAAATGGCGAATATATTTCAAACCCATGCATCTTAAAGTGTCTACGGCTAAAAAAATGATAAAAGCAACATGCGTACTCCATAATTACTTACGCTCTAAAACTTGCAATACCCCGTACTTGCAAAATATGTATTTTACTACTCAACAAAATAATGTAATGAACAATGACAACAATTTGACGGGCCTGTTGATCTAGTGGTTAGTGGCCCTGACTGCTGAGCCGGAGGTCGTGGGTTCGATTCCCACCCAGGACAAACTTTGTGTGATGAGCATGATTGTTTGTTCTGTGTCTGGGTGTGATTTATCTATAATATGTATGTATTTATAAATTATATAAGTATGTATATCAGTTGTCTGGTTACCATAACACAAGCTCTGCTTAGCTTGGGATCAGATAGCCGTGTGTGAGTTGTCCCAAGATATTTATTATTATATTATTATCTCCTTTATTTACATTACATCTTATACTTACATTTTTAAATATTTCTTAGAAAAAAAAATTAAAAAAAAACATTTAAAAATATAAAAATAGGTTTCCGCCGGTAACGGGAACAGGGTCCAAGCTACCGGTGGTTAGGGCTCCAGAGACAGGAACCTCCTCACAATGCGGGCCGTATCGAGGAGTACTGCCTTGTGAATCAGGCCCTTGATCCAACCACCTAAGGAGAGCTTCGACAGATGTTCGTCGAGGCTCTTGGCAATTAAGCCATTGGCCGTTACGACAATCGGCACAATAATAGCCGAGTTCACATTCCACATGTCAACAACCTCGTGTGCCAAGTCAAGATATTTTAGTTGTTTTTCTTTCTCAGCTTTCACGAGGTTCTCGTCATGTGGGATGGTAACATCGATTATCATTACGCGGCGCGCTGATCGGTCTATCACCACTATGTCAGGTTTATTGGCGACAATAGTCTTGTCAGTAATGATAGACCGATCCCAGTACAGCGTAACATGGTCTTTCTCGAGAACTGGGTCGGGCACATACTTGTAGTACGGTACCTCAGATTCAACAAGATTATATTTCAAGGCAAGTTGCTGATGAATAATCCTGGCCACTTGGTTGTGTCTATGCAAGTACTCGCTGTTAGCTAGACGAGAACAACCAGAAATAATATGTCTGATGGACTCACCAGGACGGTGGCATGCCCGACACACGTCAACCGTCCCATCCTTCATTATATATTTCCGGTAATTGTTCGTCAACATAACTTCGTCCATAATCGCACAGACAAAACCTTCAGTTTCCCCAAATAGGTCACCGAATCGTAGCCAGGACACGGACGCCAGAAAATCTACATCGGGCCCATGAAGAGCCTTGTAGAAGCGCCCGTGAAGCTCCTTACCTTGCCATACTACCTTGCGGTCATCGGTAGTAAGTACTACAGGTTTGCGCCAATTCTCTTTAGCCATGGACAGCGGGGTGAGTCCCTTGTCCACTGCGACTACATCTCGGTGCATACCCATGTCGGTTTTTAAAAAATATTCCCTGAGACTGCACACCTCTCGGTTATGGAGGGTCTTCGCGTTTAAAAAGCCTCGACCCCCACACTTCCGTGGGATGTACAGTCTCATCACTGATGATCGTGGGTGATGCATCCGATTTCCAGTCAGCAGTGTACGGACTCTCCTATCCAGGGCATCGAGTTCAGTCTGAGTCCATTTGAGTATGCCGAAAGAGTACATTATAACCGGCATGACCCAACTGTTGAAGGCGCGCACCTTGTTCCCGCCCGAAAGAAGGCTTTTTAATACCTTCTTCAGGCGACCAAAGAAACGCTCCCTCAACAATTGCTTCATGTCAGCTACGTTAATGCCTAACGCTTCCGACATACCCAAATACTTATAGCTTTCGGATAAGGAAAGGGATCTGAGGTGTATGGAATCCGAGAGTTGAATCCCCTCGGATTCCATAATCTCCCCTCGCTTCACATACATGACTGCACATTTGTCCACACCAAATTCCATCCTGATGGCGTTACTAAAAGTTTCAGTTACTTTCAGTAGCTCCATCAGTCGCAATTTGTTGGGAGCAAAGAGTTTCAGATCATCCATGTAAAGGAGGTGAGATATGACCTGACCACCTCTTCTCAACCGATAGCCTAAACCCGAATCCTCCAGCAATGTGCTTAGAGGATTCAGGGCTAGACAGAACCAACGTGGACTCAAACTGTCGCCCTGAAATATTCCCCGTTTAATCCACACAGGCTCATCGTTTCCCTGGATTTGTCTACATCCTGGATATCGAAGGACCGTCCTCCATTGCCCCATACACGACTCAAGAAAGGCGCGTAGGGTTGCATCTATCTTGTACAACTCCAGCACCCTCTTGAGCCATGTATGTGGCACTGAGTCGTAGGCCTTCTTATAATCTATCCAACATGTCGACAAATCCTTGCGGGATCGACGAACCTGTTGGCTAATGGCCATGTCAATGAGGAGTAACTCCTTAGTACCGCGAGACCCGTTCCTACATCCATTCTGAGAGGCAGACATAATTGAATTGTTGTCTATGTGTGAATTAATTTTCGCTCTCAAAATGGACGTAAGAAGTTTATAGACCGTCGATAAACACGTGATCGGCCTATAATTCTTGGGTTCCGCGGTAGTCGTATTTTACATAATTGAAAGATGTAAGTGTAATAATAATATATTAAAAAATAAAAACTTACCACTAATGTTACATTTTTCTCCTATCTCATCCCATATTTTATTTTTCATAAATATATTTTTATAAGCCGTAAGTGACATATCATATAAAACTGGATGGCACTTCACCATCTCAATAAATGAATCGTTATTTGTTCGTTTCGATGACGCCATGATGATGCAAACGCTTCCTTTCGCTAAGGAATATCGTGCGTAACTGTTGTCATGTTAACCAGTGTTGGCCGTTCTACAAAATTAAAAGTCTCTAATAATTGGAAAAAATCCGCTAGATATTGGTAAATATATAATTTAAAAAATCCGCTAAATGTCGCCAAATCGTATTAATAACAATCAAGCACTGTTGCCAGATTTTTTTTCGCTTTCTACACTCTGCCTTCCAAATTTTTCCCCTCCGACAAATTTTGGCGAGCAAAACAAAAGGCCACACCTCCGGTTTTCATTACATTTTCTAACAATTACATACTTCAAAATCAAAACATATGTCAACCGGATATTCAGTATCACCAGCATTGCAAGTGGAGACCTCTCCAATGGGTACACCAGCTACTCTAGGCATTGGTTTTCCGACTTGATTAATCACTTCATCTGGCAGATCGTAACTCGAGCAATCCTTATTTTTAATTGGTTTCTAATGAGTAAAATGGAGTTTAAAGTTTGTTCTGAAATTTTATTTCGGAGTTTGTTCTTCACGATATTCATGGTGCTAAAAACTCTTTCTATTTCTGCGTTTGAGTTTGGAAGTGACAATATTGTGATAGCAAAATCACATAAATCCTGGAATGAATTTATTCCTATAGCATTTTTGTATGAAGCTACTTTTGCCCAGAAACTAACAGGATCACCGTTTAAAGGAGACCAATTCACAAAGTTAATGGTCTGCCATTGCTGTAAGATTTTATCAATTTTTTCTTCAGACATGCCTACTTCTTTTGCAAGGTCTATAATAGAATTGTCTTTTGTTTGTTTCAATGTTTCTTCTTCGCTCAAGAGTATCATTTTTTGTAGTGCTTCATAGTTAGTTGGAAGCCGTTTTTGTAGTTCTTCTCCTAGTTTCAAATATACAGCGCGATCTTATTACAGCAATATTCACATTATGGGATGCTGGAAGTTTTTGAACTTCCGACTCAAAAAGATATCCCGGGTAAGGCAAAGGATTGAGATGATCTTTTATTTTAAGGTTGATAAAATCTTTGTCTGTTGTTGCTGTAGTTGGCAATATGATTCTTTGACATACAGAACGCAGCAACGCCATTAAAGAACTTAACAGCTTTACTGAGTTGGCTTTTTCGCTTTCGAATATTTTTATTGTTTGCTGTACTTCACCCAAAATGCTTTTCAAAAAGTACATGTAAAGTCGATTTTGTTGGTCAGAATACATGGAATATAGCATTTCTGCTGTATAACACCGGTCCTTGGTAGTAAGAAATGTAATTTTAGCTCGTCCCATTGTGATAAAATTCTTACAATTGCCGGTTCAATCGAAAGCCACCGCGTGTCACAGATCCTTAAAACTTTCAGAAGTGTTTCACCACTATTTATTGATTCAAAAATCTTATTATATTCAATTTGGCGCTTCGTTGAGTGTGAAAACCAGTTATATGTTTCACGAATCAGAAATTCTATGTTCCGTGGTAAAGTATTTTCTGATGCATGAGTTACAGCCAATTGTAAAGAATGGCAAACGCATGCATGGTATTAATATAAGATGTGGAAGATTATATTGCGTTTTGAGAATAATATAAACGCTGTTTCTGGTACCAGTCATGACAGCGGCATTGTCTGTACCAATGCCAATCAAATTTTGTAATTCAAGATCATGGTCTTTAAGACATTTTACTAGAGCAGTAACAATGCCGACAGCATCAGATGTCTCTAATGGTTGCAGAGCTAAAAACGCAGAAACGACTTTGTTTTTATCTAAACTAAAATACCTTATGACAACTCCAAGGTATTTTTTGACGCTCACATCGGTTGACTCATCTAATAACAAACTATATTTTTGATTACCTATGTCACTCTGGAGTTCCTTTTTGAAATGAGGTGCCAATATATCATTTAATAATTGTGTGCATTTAGTTCTATGCAATTTCATGTCACTTGTAGATTTCGAGTCTTTGAAACATTTTTTACATACCTCAGATAGATGGTCAATATGTCTTATTGAACTATGTTCAGCAATGTATAATGCTAACGTACATTCAGCCCTTGCACTATGCTTACACGTTGTTACGGTTGCTACCGGAGGAAAAGACAGCTGTTTATTTTGAGAAATTATTTCGCATTGTTTTTTTGTTTCCAAATGCTCGTTAAGATCATTAAATTTCGCATACATTTCTGAATGGCAAAAGGAACAAAATGCTTTACTTGCGTCACCTGGCACGGGTTTTAACCATTGCTTGAATTCTTCATTTTTTTCCCATTCGCTTCTATAATGCTGAGTGTACGCCTTTTTTTTCTTTGGTACTTCCATGCTTCGCGTGTATTTTAACACAGTATGTATGTAATCACACTGAATCACACCAATATCTTTCAAACTCGGGATTGAAATGAAAAATATTTGTTTCTGATTGACGTATTGCGAACGAGTGAAAATGACGAATGAATGAACGGAATTTGAGTGACTACACAGTTTGTTTATAGCAGGGGAACTCCCGTTTAGTATCATTCTACGTGGATGTTGCTAGCAGCATATTTGAAAATCAGCTAAAAATAAGTTAAAAAGTAAAAAAAAAATATAATAAAAAAATAGCATATCCTGCGGCTCTAAATCCTCTAGAAGTCGCTAAATATTTATTTGTCGCTAAATCATTTTTTTTTGCCGCTGACAACTCATGAATTCCGCTAGATCTAACGTTAACCCCGCTTGCGGAGTGAGGGGCGGGATAACCCGCGTGGTATGTACCTCTACCCACAGCGGCAGCGAATATCGCTCAGGTCGCTCTAGCCGCGGTACTTGATACTAAATACCTAAGCGAAACCCGCGTGGTATGTACCTCTACCCACAGCGGCAGCGAATATCGCTCAGGTCGCTGTAGCCGCGGTACTTGATACTAAATACCTGAGCGAAACCCGCGCGGTATGTACCTCTACCCACAGCGGCAGCGAATATCGCTTAGGTCTGAATAGGCCTTTACTGATCAAACAATCATCAACCACTACAGCCGAAAATGTTTGTCTCATTCTTTTTCTTAAATTACTTTTCACGACAGAAGTTCGTAGGTTCCGCCTCATTTCCTCAGCCGCATCAATAATTTTTTGTCTTAGAATATCGACATTTGCGATCGGTGTCATTTGGTCGTATACTAGGCTTTTCATATGACCCCACACATAAAAATCCATCGGCGTTAAATCGGGGCTCCTCGCCGGCCATGCTATGGGTCCGCCTCTTCCAATCCATTGGTTTGGGTAATTCTCGTCCAACCATGCTCGAACACTTCTTCTGTAGTGCGCTGGGCAGCCATCATGTTGAAAGAACATGTCTCGTCTCAATGCAATAGCCAAGTCTTGCATTAAAGAGGGTAACTCCTCCCTCAAAAAGTTTTCATATGTCTCGCCATTCAAGTTATCGGGCAGGAAGTATGGCCCTATCAAGTTATTTGATATTATACACATCCACACATTAAGACTGAATCTCCTTTGTGACCCTTTTGGTCTTTTTTTCTTGGGGTTACCTTGCGCTTTGGGAGCCCAATAATGGGTGTTATGATAGTTTGTGATGCCGTCTTTGTCAAATTTCGACTCATCTGTCACATGATTTTCTTTAAAAAATCCGGATCTTCATTATCGGCATTGAGCATAAATCTGCAGAAGTCTAGTCGTCTCAATGGATCCCCTTCTTCAATTACTTGCACTGGCGTGTAATGGTAAGGGTATTGCCCAGAACTGTGCATTACGAACCAGACTTTCCACTGGGAAATACCAAGCCGTCGAGCGACAACGTTTGTTGACGTGGTTGGGTCGGCTTTAAAGAGACGTCGTATTTCATTATCTTCGTCGTCGTCATCAAGAACGCGAGGTCGTCCCATGTCAGTCCGACGTACTAGCACAGAACCAGTTTCTCGTAGTCTTCGATAAACTCTGTCAAATACGCCAATATCAGGTACTCGGCGAGTAGGATACCTTAGCATGTATTCATTGCGTGCACGCAACGACACTCCTTCGCAAAATCCATAACACTCATTGGTAAATGTTGCCATGTTCACAACACAAATCAAAGTCCAGTTACAAGCCACGTTACACAGTTAGAAGATGAAACAGTCCAAAAATCCAAGCCAAGTCGCGTTTTTACAAAAAAAAATCGGAGGGCACGGATAACACATCTACCATAGAAGATTCGCATGAGCAGACTAAACAAACACCACGATCCACGATTTGACAATTCAGACATTTAAAATGACATAAATACCTGTCACCGCACGTCTCCCGGGCACAAACAATGTCTACCCAAACCTTTTTTCATTGTTTAAAAGTGCCAGGTAGTAAGCCGGATTCTTTTGTATCGAAATTCTGTTATGTTGTACTGCCAGGTGGGCCTATTCTAATAACATTATTTTAAGATTTTATGAACAAACCTAGTAGATGATATACCTTTTTGAATAGCTAAAGAGACGTAGAACTTTGTAAAGTTATTCGCAGAATAAGTTCCATACATTTTTTTTTAAAGCCCATCAAAGTTAAGAACACTCCATTAGAAAATTCATAATGCTAACCGTTGTCGAGCAGTTTTTTAAGCTTTTAGTAGTAGGTTCAGTTTCTATTGATCATTTTTATTAATGGACATGTCTTCTAACTAGATACATCAAAAAAACCGACTCTAGGAGCTCTAATCCCAAAGAAAACGACTAAAAGCCAAAAAATAAAGGATTTTTAAAAATAATCTTTAAAATTTAATATCTCTATAACGGTTAAGTTTCGGACATTTTATTTCAGAATCAAAATCATCAGAAATGACCTGAATAATAACCTCCTTTAATATTCAGTACGACTTTCCCTGTAACCCTGTATAGATAATCTGATATTTTTCAAAGTGGGATCGGACAAGGGTAAGATATTTACCACATATTTGAAACATCTAAATTATATGAATAAGTCAATTGCAAATGCTGCTAACACGTGAGATTAGTCAAAATATGTTATAGTTTTGGATTTTGCGTCGAAAAAGTACTTACCAGATTTTTTCTTGAACAAACTTTTAAAATTTCTGAAAACACCCGCCAAAAACTCGACATTTTTCACAACAAAACCGTTGAGTCAACTTTGACATTACCTTATAGTGACAAATGACGTTGACAGGTTGTCAAATGAAATAAAATAGATAAACAAATTATTATAGATTATAAATATGTGATATTTATACCTTTAGTGTTACCGTATTAAAAGATAGAGTGCATAATTTAAAAAAAACACGATGTGGTAATATATATACCTTTATTTGAATAAGGGTTAAATTAATATAATTTCTGAACTTGTATATATTTTTAAGTTTTCTTCATGGATTTCAAAAAGACTTATCGTACTTAACTAAAACAAAATTTGCCTTTGTTCTGTTTATCTCTGAAATTTTTCCTTGTCGGCGGCTAGGACCTTTTTTTATCAAGTAGCTTCTTATAACTAATAAGTCGTTTAATATAAAATCCTCAGCCATAACACATTAGCCTTTAAATTAGTCACTAGTGTTTGTTCTAAGCTACGTATTTCATGTAATTGTAATTTCAAGAAAATGCACATAATAATTCTGCAGAAACTATTAGTTACTTAGCAAATTCTCTTAAAATAAAATATAAAACATAATACCATCATTAAGAGACAGGTAGTTCCAAAAATTCACAAAATGGGTTGTAAAATTTGTAAAATGAGGGACCGCCAGAGGTCGCAGAAGACGGACGCCTCCAATCGCCGCGCGAAGCCAAGCAGAAGTTCCCTCGGCCTCCGCTGGCGGCCAGAAGAGTCGTGGCGCCACCTCCGACCGGACGCGAGGAAGGTCGGGGGCCACGCCCCCCTCGTCGCTTGTGATTGGTGCGCGCAACAACGTCACGGCTCCCGTCGGGTGACGCCCCCCACCTGGGGACCGTTACCTTGACGAGAGCCGCACCGCTCGGACCGCCCACCTACTTTTTCCTGTGTTCGTATTGGTGGCTGCCGTTGCCAGTACGAACACAGGGCGAAGCCCTACGCCCGGTGCTCCGGCACTGAAGCGGTCGCGGGAGACCTCTCCCAAACTGAAATTCCCGTACAAGATAGTGAAGAAGATAAGAGAAGATGAAGCCGAAGCCCAAGCCTGGCGCCCGTGCCTCTCTAGGCCACGGAGGCGCCGGCTCCAACGAGGGCAGCGAGTCCCTGCGGGGTTCGGACCGGGTGATGTCGGAGTCGATGCCCAACATTGGCCCCGTGTCGCTCGGCCCGGACCCCGTCGGTCCCCGCCCCCCCCCGGGAACCATGAAGAAGCCTCCACCACCCAAGAAGGCCGAGAAGAGGCCCGAACACCCGGCCACGACGAGTGCGGCCACCTCCGTGCCCGGCCCAGCGACGTCGTCGGCGCCTGCGCGCGTTGCGCCCTCCGCGTCGTCGAGCCGTCTCCATGCCGCGGACGCGCCGCCTCCGTCGAGGCAGGCCTCGGCCCCTACCGCCGCGACATCCGGTCGCGCACCGCAAGCGCGTGCCGCTGTCGCGCACTCCGCTGTGCGCGACGCGGCCTCAACCGCGTGTAGTGTGTAAGCAACCTTATTGGATTGTACCCAGCCTTATTTCATACATGTACCTAGATGTAATCTTATTAATCGTTTAATCATTATAATAAAGACAGTATAGACTCAGCGCTCGGTGTTTCAATATCTCCTCGAGATCCCGCCTTACATGGCGACCCTGCCAAACCGCAATGGCAGTGGCTTGATTTGTTTAAAAATACCATGACCATATTAAGTGCGAGTGGGACTTAGAAACAAATGTCAATATGTAATAATTAGTGTGGCGCGCTACCAGGTTTCAACTCTCTTACTTCGGCTGTACGACTTATAATTATCACCAGAGAAGATGGGTACTAATAACTCTAAGGAGGAAGTAATCCTTGCCCAAAACGCTGCTGCGGGCAATAACCAGGCTTCAATAGAAGAATTAAGGACGCATATTGGAGTCACGAACATAATCTTGTTGCTGATCCTCACTCTGGTATCGCTGGCGTCGCTTTACGCCATCTACAGAATTTATAGAAGATGTCACCTTCAATGGATTGACCAGCAGATTCAACAGCATACTATGCGACGTTCGTTTCTTCGCAGGCTACAAAAACCGACCGTGGACGTGGACAACGGAGTAGTGTAAAAATCGTCGAAATATAGTGTTTGTGCAGTGCTACATTATAAGATACAAGTGCGGTCTAGTGCGATCAACATTTCATTTAATATGACACTTAATATCATAACAGAGGAAAAATCGGTGTGATGACGAAACTTTTTAGGAACTTTAAGTTATCTTAACTGACATTTACTTAATTATGATTTATTTCAATTAAATATAGAATAATGTATGCAGAAGATTTAGCTTCTATTATGGTAAGTTATGGCAACTAGTTTAGAACAATTGTGTAATGGCATTAAAGACATAAGAGTGTATCTTATTAAAATTGGTCCTGGTCGTAGAACAGGCAATGTATTGACTAAGAAACTCTCTGAGGCAAATGATATTTTCATGAAATATTCTGACTATGTAGTCCAAATTACAAGTGACATACAAAAAGGGAAAGTGACAGGTAGTGAGTCAGAATTAATTTATAAGTATATCGAGAGATTTCAGAGTTTATATGCAGAAGTTATAGAATTGTGTAAGCCAAATAAAACTGAAACAATGGCTACTTTTGACCTTAAAGTTGCGTTAAACTTAATGCCACTCATGACTGACGAGGAGGCTAATACCAGGCAATTAATAGATAACATTGAGTATTATAGTTCTACTCTTTCAACACCAGACTGTAAGAAGCAGTTAGTTAATTTTGTACTTAAGAGCAGATTGTCCCAGGCTGCTAAATTACGATTATGTCCACAATACTCCACTGTGGATGACTTAGTTATTGATATGAAAAAGGTGTTATTACCTCAAAAATCAGCCACGGCATTGCAAACAAAATTAACTTCTATGAGACAAAATGAGTTAACTACACAGGACTATGGTAAAGAAATTTCCGAACTTTTCGTGCAGTTGACGGTTTCGCAGGCCAACGGACACTCCGAGAACTATAACATTTTAAAACCTTTAAATGAACAATATGCGATTAAAAAATTCGCCGATGGGTTGCGAAACCGCAGGCTAAGCACAATAATAGCTGCTCGAAATTACAGCTCTCTCAAGGATGCGATACAGGCGGCTCAAGACGAAGAGATAGCGTCGTCTCCAAGTTCGGCTGAGGTACTAGGTATGTATAATAATGACGGAAGATTTTCAAGGGGTTTCAGGCAAAACCGAGGTTATCGAGGTCACGCCAACCAAAGACATTCGCATCGAAGACCCTATCGTGGAGGCTACTATAACAACAACGGCAGTCGCGGTGGATGGAATGGGCATCGCTACCACCGGCAAGAGCAGGCCCCAGCCCGAAATCGCCAGGGATATAATAGGGGTAAGTATTACTACAATAGAAATCAAAGGATGCGTAACAACGACTCTAACAAGGTTAACGTGATAACTGAACCGGAAGTAAACGTAGAATCAGCCCATATTTCTAATGATAAAAACAAAAAGTTTTTTCGTGAATAAAATTCTATCATGTAAAAGTAATTGTTCAATTAGTCTACCAATAAACAGTCATGCATTCCAATGGTTACTTGATACGGGTGCATCGATTTCAGCGATAAAGTATAAACATGTTCTAGAAGAGCGCATCGGATTTTGCAAAGAAAACATTTCTATAAATGGTATCGGAGGCAAAGTAACAACAATTGGATATTGTTATTTAAATTTCAACGTAAATGGGCATCAATTGAAACATAAGTTCTATGTATTTGACTTCTTACCAATTAGGGCGAATGGCATCATCGGTCAGGACTTTATGACTAAGTATAAAGCGGTATTGGATTTTAATCATAATATAATAACTTTGTCTACTTATTACAATAACATTAATTTACCAATTAATACCATTAGCAATAATTTGGATATTCCACCAAGATGTGAGTCCATTCATTACATAACGACAGAAATTGAGGATGAATGCTTAGTTTGCGCGTCAGATATCAGTGACGGTATTTACTTAGCGAGTTCATTGGTAAAACCAGTGTGTGGTAGGATACCTATCAAGATATTAAATACTACGGAAGATTATGTAACACTTAGAGAAATTAAACCAACTATACATAGTCTTAGTGACTATAATTTATGTTCCTTTTCTCAAAGCGAATCAAATGCGTTTCGAGTTAGGAAACTATTATCATTGTTACAATTAAGTCATTTAAATGGAGAAGAACAAACATCAGTAGAGAATTTATGCGCAAAATACAGTGATATATTTTATTTACCGGGAGACAGTTTAACAACGACTGACATTTATAAACATTCGATTACTTTGCAACCTAATACGACTCCCATATTTTCAAAACCATACAGATTACCTCACGCTCAGAAAAAAGAAATAGATAGACAGATAGGAAAAATGTTGCAAGAAGGAATTATAGAGGAAAGTAGAAGTGAATGGAGTAGTCCAGTGTTATTAGTTCCGAAAAAAATAGATACTAGTGGACAGAAAAAGTGGAGATTAGTTATTGATTATAGGAAGTTAAATAATTGTATTGAGAATGATAAATTCCCACTACCAAACATAACAGAAATACTAGATTCATTGTCAGGATGCATATATTTCAGTCATTTGGATTTATATCAGGGTTTTCATAATGTAGAACTCGATAAAGATAGTCGAAAGTATACAGCCTTTTGTTCTGGTCAGTACCAGATGACAAGAATGCCAATGGGGCTCAAGACCAGTCCCTCTTCATTTTCCCGGATGATGACAATGGCTATGGCAGGTCTTTCATATGATAAGTGTCTAATTTACCAAGACGATTTGATAGTATTCGGTCGTAATTTAGGAGAAAAAAATAAAAATTTACAAGACGTATTCGAAAGGCTAAGGAAAGTAAATTTAAAGCTTAATCCCGAAAAATGTGAGTTTTTCAAAAAGGAAATGCTATACTTAGGACATGTGGTATCTCGAGAGGGTGTTGTACCCGATCCAGAAAAAATAAAAATTGTTGAAAATTACCCTTGCCCCAAATCAGTTGAAGAAGTCAAGCGTTTTACAGCTTTCGTAAATTATTATAGAAAGTTTATACCGAACTTTGCGGAAAAAGCTTATCCTTTACATCAATTATGTAGGAAAAATGCGACTTTTAAATGGGACCAAGAATGTCAGAAAACATTTGAAGATTTAAAACAGTGTTTAGTCTCTCCTCCAGTTCTGCAATATCCAGATTTTACAGAAACTAATCAATTTATAGTACAAACAGACGCATCAGGTTATTCAATTGGCGCTATTTTAAGTAATGGAAATAAAAAACCAGTAGCATATGCGAGCAGAGGTTTAAATAGTGCAGAACGGCGCTACCCAACAATCGAGAAGGAATTATTGGCAATAGTTTGGGCAGTAAAATATTTCCGTCCATATCTGTACGGTACAAAATTCAAAATACTGACAGATCATCGTCCATTAATTTATCTTTTTAATATGCGGGATCCATCGAGTAGGCTTATGAAATTTAGATTAATATTAGAGGAGTACGATTACATTGTAGAGTATGTAAAGGGTTCGGACAACGCAGCTGCAGATGCTTTGTCCCGGATTTCTTTCACTAGTGAAGATTTAAAGCATATGGGTGAATCATACATAAATGTGACCACTAGGGCACAGGCGAGAAAATTGCAAAGCTCACCGTGTCACATGACGTCTGACAGCACTTGGCCTGATCAACCAGGTGTCGTGGGAAGTCATACGAAACCAAGAGAGGCGATAGAACTTAGATTTATCGAGAAAAATGAGTTAGATATTTTGAGAGAGAAAAACAAATTAACTGAAGAAAAAAACGCGTTTTGCTATGTAGAAAGCAAGTTAACAATTAACATAAATCCCGACTACCAATCACAATTGACGCGAGCCGCATTTGTGAGGGAGTTAGGTAGATTTTGCAAATTAATAGACGTCGACGAAATATGTATAGTAAAGAATAGAGAAAACAAAGAATTTATGGAAGAATTATTAAGTGAGATTAAATCGTTAGAAAATAGGTACGTACCGCGAATTTATATAATAAATGATGTTCGAAGAATAGACGATAAAGACGACAGAAAAGTTATTCTTAATGACTTCCATCTCTTGCCTACCAGTGGCCACGCGGGCATGAGAAGGATGGCAAATAACATAAAGAAGTATTATTACTGGCCAGGGTTAGAACGAGATGTTCGAGAGTTCGTTAAAAAATGTACGAAATGCCAAAAGGAAAAATATGCTAGACTAGTTAAGGAGCCTATGGTTATTACTACAACGGCTACAACAGCATTTGAAAAAATATTTTTAGATTTAGTAGGACCATTAGATAGGGATTTTTATAATTTTTCATATATACTAACCATACAATGAGAGTCGTATGTTGTGGCACATCCTTTAATTTCTAAAAAGTCTAATGAGGTGGCTCAGGCTTTAGTTAATAGTTTTATTCTTCGCTACGGGTTACCGAAGGAAATAGCAACAGACAGAGGATCCGAGTTTATGTCTACAGTATTTCAAGAGGTTTGTAAACTTTTAAATATAACTCATTTAAACTCCACAGCATACCACCACCAAAGTATTGGTGCGTTGGAAAATTCTCATAAAAATTTAGGCTCATTCTTACGCATTCAATCCGATAATCACCCAGAAGCATGGAGTCAATGGCTACCATATTGGTGTTTTTCCTTCAACACAACAGTACATTCGGAAACTAAATTCACACCATTTGAGTTGGTCTTTGGTAAAATATGTTCACTTCCCAGCAACTTAGATAACAATAATGTTGAACCACTTTATAATCACGAAAGTTATCCTTTGGAATTAAAATTTAGATTGCAGTTAACTCAAAAAGAAGCTAGGGAGAATTTGATCAGAAGTAAAATACAAAGAAAAAATACTTACGATAAAAGTACAAATCCTGTAATTTATAAGCCAAATGATTTAATTCTAGTAAAAAATGAAAATAGTAATAAAATGGATAGCATATATTCAGGACCTTTTGAAGTAGTGAAAGATTTGTCACCAAATGTTCAAATAAATAAAAATGGAAAATTAGATGTAATCCACAAAAACCGCACAAAATTGTTTACACCAGCCACGTGAAATTGAAATAATTATATTTAAATTATTTTAATATATTTTGTGTAAACACAAACTACTTGTATCTGTTTAAGTTAAGGTGTTTATTCTATATTTGTAATCACATGTAATCAATGCTTAATCAAAATATTGTACTTTCATTATATTATAACTCAAAACTTGTAATTGAAAAAAAAAAAAAAAATGTAGTAATTATAATTTTTTTTTTTTTTTCACCATGGGAAGGAGATGTAGTGTGTAAGCAACCTTATTGGATTGTACCCAGCCTTATTTCATACATGTACCTAGATGTAATCTTATTAATCGTTTAATCATTATAATAAAGACAGTATAGACTCAGCGCTCGGTGTTTCAATATCTCCTCGAGATCCCGCCTTACAGTAACCCCGCGTCCTCGCCGCGCCCAGCCGAACCCGCCACGCGGCCCGCCGCACCCGCCGCGCTCCTAGCAGCGCCGCAAGCGCGCGCCGCAGCGCCCCCAACTGTGCGCTTCGCCGGGTCAGTGCGCCCCGCCGCGTCGACCGCGCCCTTCGGGGCTGCGATCGCGGCCCGCGCGCTCTCCCGCGCCCCCACTACCTCGCGCCCCACCGCAACAGGCCCAGCGCGCAGCCCGCTGCCCGGGCCATCTGCAGCGGAGCGCGACCCTAGACTCCGGCAGAAGACGTCGGTGCCGCCAGTGATGTCGGCCCCCCAAGCCTCTGCCGTACCGGACTCACCTGCGCCTCCACGCACCTCGGCGTTTGACTCACCGGCAGCGTGGTCGGCATGCTCGTCGCAAGCCGGCTCGAGCATGTCGATCGCATCTGTCGGCTCGGTCACCGCCACCGACAGTGACGACGAGCCGAGTGTGCCTCCTCGAGAGAGGCGCCCCCCGATGAAGACCCCGCCGCCGCCGCAGCGCGGACTTGTGTCCCACCTGGACCCGAGACCGCAGCGCCGGCGCCGAAGCACCGAAGAGGATGAGGAGGAGGCGAAGCGGTACTGCCTCGACCCGCCGCGAACGCGCTCCACCGCGCGGCCGGGACGCTGCCGCCTCGCCCACCACCTTCGCGGAAGCAGCCAGGCGCTCACCGCCCGCGACGCCGACGCCATCGACGTCGACGCGCTCAGCGGACAGGGTGAGTGCCTCACAATCCCTGCCATGTACCCCATCAGCGGCGGCCCCCAGCGGAAACGCGGCCGGGGCCACCTCTACGCCGAAGCCGAAGCCGCAGCAGCGGCGGAGGTATCCTCCGCTAGTGGTGGAGAAGCTACCGTCATGGGCCACTCACTTCAGGGCCCTCAGGGACAAGCTGGGTCACCCTCCGCACGCCCGCCCATACCAGGGGGGCGTTCGGTTCACTCCTCAGTCGGATGAGGAGTTCAGGGTGGTCCAGCGGTACCTAACGGGCCTGGAAAAGGAGATTGGCCTGTCTTGGTTTGCCTATTCGCCACCGGCGGAGCGAAGCGTGAAGCTGGCCCTCAGGGGGCTGCCCGCTGACACGCCCCCGGAGGAGATAGAGGAGGAGCTCCGCACGATGGGACACCAGCCGGAGTACGTGCGCCACATCAAGGCGCGCGCGGGCAGACCCGGCTGCGTGTTCCACGTGGTCTTGAAACGGACCCCGGACTTCAGGACGATTTACACACATATTTTAAGTAATGGAAATAAAAAACCAGTAGCATATGCGAGCAGAGGTTTAAATAGTGCAGAACGGCGCTACCCAACAATCGAGAAGGAATTATTGGCAATAGTTTGGGCAGTAAAATATTTCCGTCCATATCTGTACGGTACAAAATTCAAAATACTGACAGATCATCGTCCATTAATTTATCTTTTTAATATGCGGGATCCATCGAGTAGGCTTATGAAATTTAGATTAATATTAGAGGAGTACGATTACATTGTAGAGTATGTAAAGGGTTCGGACAACGCAGCTGCAGATGCTTTGTCCCGGATTTCTTTCACTAGTGAAGATTTAAAGCATATGGGTGAATCATACATAAATGTGACCACTAGGGCACAGGCGAGAAAATTGCAAAGCTCACCGTGTCACATGACGTCTGACAGCACTTGGCCTGATCAACCAGGTGTCGTGGGAAGTCATACGAAACCAAGAGAGGCGATAGAACTTAGATTTATCGAGAAAAATGAGTTAGATATTTTGAGAGAGAAAAACAAATTAACTGAAGAAAAAAACGCGTTTTGCTATGTAGAAAGCAAGTTAACAATTAACATAAATCCCGACTACCAATCACAATTGACGCGAGCCGCATTTGTGAGGGAGTTAGGTAGATTTTGCAAATTAATAGACGTCGACGAAATATGTATAGTAAAGAATAGAGAAAACAAAGAATTTATGGAAGAATTATTAAGTGAGATTAAATCGTTAGAAAATAGGTACGTACCGCGAATTTATATAATAAATGATGTTCGAAGAATAGACGATAAAGACGACAGAAAAGTTATTCTTAATGACTTCCATCTCTTGCCTACCAGTGGCCACGCGGGCATGAGAAGGATGGCAAATAACATAAAGAAGTATTATTACTGGCCAGGGTTAGAACGAGATGTTCGAGAGTTCGTTAAAAAATGTACGAAATGCCAAAAGGAAAAATATGCTAGACTAGTTAAGGAGCCTATGGTTATTACTACAACGGCTACAACAGCATTTGAAAAAATATTTTTAGATTTAGTAGGACCATTAGATAGGGATTTTTATAATTTTTCATATATACTAACCATACAATGAGAGTCGTATGTTGTGGCACATCCTTTAATTTCTAAAAAGTCTAATGAGGTGGCTCAGGCTTTAGTTAATAGTTTTATTCTTCGCTACGGGTTACCGAAGGAAATAGCAACAGACAGAGGATCCGAGTTTATGTCTACAGTATTTCAAGAGGTTTGTAAACTTTTAAATATAACTCATTTAAACTCCACAGCATACCACCACCAAAGTATTGGTGCGTTGGAAAATTCTCATAAAAATTTAGGCTCATTCTTACGCATTCAATCCGATAATCACCCAGAAGCATGGAGTCAATGGCTACCATATTGGTGTTTTTCCTTCAACACAACAGTACATTCGGAAACTAAATTCACACCATTTGAGTTGGTCTTTGGTAAAATATGTTCACTTCCCAGCAACTTAGATAACAATAATGTTGAACCACTTTATAATCACGAAAGTTATCCTTTGGAATTAAAATTTAGATTGCAGTTAACTCAAAAAGAAGCTAGGGAGAATTTGATCAGAAGTAAAATACAAAGAAAAAATACTTACGATAAAAGTACAAATCCTGTAATTTATAAGCCAAATGATTTAATTCTAGTAAAAAATGAAAATAGTAATAAAATGGATAGCATATATTCAGGACCTTTTGAAGTAGTGAAAGATTTGTCACCAAATGTTCAAATAAATAAAAATGGAAAATTAGATGTAATCCACAAAAACCGCACAAAATTGTTTACACCAGCCACGTGAAATTGAAATAATTATATTTAAATTATTTTAATATATTTTGTGTAAACACAAACTACTTGTATCTGTTTAAGTTAAGGTGTTTATTCTATATTTGTAATCACATGTAATCAATGCTTAATCAAAATATTGTACTTTCATTATATTATAACTCAAAACTTGTAATTGAAAAAAAAAAAAAACAAAATGTAGTAATTATAATTTTTTTTTTTTTTTCACCATGGGAAGGAGATGTAGTGTGTAAGCAACCTTATTGGATTGTACCCAGCCTTATTTCATACATGTACCTAGATGTAATCTTATTAATCGTTTAATCATTATAATAAAGACAGTATAGACTCAGCGCTCGGTGTTTCAATATCTCCTCGAGATCCCGCCTTACAGTAACCCCGCGTCCTCGCCGCGCCCAGCCGAACCCGCCACGCGGCCCGCCGCACCCGCCGCGCTCCTAGCAGCGCCGCAAGCGCGCGCCGCAGCGCCCCCAACTGTGCGCTTCGCCGGGTCAGTGCGCCCCGCCGCGTCGACCGCGCCCTTCGGGGCTGCGATCGCGGCCCGCGCGCTCTCCCGCGCCCCCACTACCTCGCGCCCCACCGCAACAGGCCCAGCGCGCAGCCCGCTGCCCGGGCCATCTGCAGCGGAGCGCGACCCTAGACTCCGGCAGAAGACGTCGGTGCCGCCAGTGATGTCGGCCCCCCAAGCCTCTGCCGTACCGGACTCACCTGCGCCTCCACGCACCTCGGCGTTTGACTCACCGGCAGCGTGGTCGGCATGCTCGTCGCAAGCCGGCTCGAGCATGTCGATCGCATCTGTCGGCTCGGTCACCGCCACCGACAGTGACGACGAGCCGAGTGTGCCTCCTCGAGAGAGGCGCCCCCCGATGAAGACCCCGCCGCCGCCGCAGCGCGGACTTGTGTCCCACCTGGACCCGAGACCGCAGCGCCGGCGCCGAAGCACCGAAGAGGATGAGGAGGAGGCGAAGCGGTACTGCCTCGACCCGCCGCGAACGCGCTCCACCGCGCGGCCGGGACGCTGCCGCCTCGCCCACCACCTTCGCGGAAGCAGCCAGGCGCTCACCGCCCGCGACGCCGACGCCATCGACGTCGACGCGCTCAGCGGACAGGGTGAGTGCCTCACAATCCCTGCCATGTACCCCATCAGCGGCGGCCCCCAGCGGAAACGCGGCCGGGGCCACCTCTACGCCGAAGCCGAAGCCGCAGCAGCGGCGGAGGTATCCTCCGCTAGTGGTGGAGAAGCTACCGTCATGGGCCACTCACTTCAGGGCCCTCAGGGACAAGCTGGGTCACCCTCCGCACGCCCGCCCATACCAGGGGGGCGTTCGGTTCACTCCTCAGTCGGATGAGGAGTTCAGGGTGGTCCAGCGGTACCTAACGGGCCTGGAAAAGGAGATTGGCCTGTCTTGGTTTGCCTATTCGCCACCGGCGGAGCGAAGCGTGAAGCTGGCCCTCAGGGGGCTGCCCGCTGACACGCCCCCGGAGGAGATAGAGGAGGAGCTCCGCACGATGGGACACCAGCCGGAGTACGTGCGCCACATCAAGGCGCGCGCGGGCAGACCCGGCTGCGTGTTCCACGTGGTCTTGAAACGGACCCCGGACTTCAGGACGATTTACGACACCTCCGTGTTTTTAAACATGCGGGGTGTCAAGGTCGAGATATGGCGGAGCAAACGAGGGCCCGCCCAATGCCACCGGTGCCAGAAGTTCCGGCACTCGTCACACCACTGCCACCGGACGCTCGCCTGTGTCCGCTGCGGCGGTGAACACGCTGCGCGTGATTGCCCCCGCCCGCGGGAGGCACCGGCAACATGCGCCAACTGTGGGGGTGATCACCCTGCGTCGCACGTAACGTTCCCCGTCTTTAAGGCGGAGGCACGTTACAGGCGAGCGGGCACCGTCGCCACCACGACCGCCTCCGGCCGATCTACGGCCCCCATTCCCCGACCTGAGGTCGACGCCACCGAGGCACCTGGCGCGTCGCTGATGGCGACGGCAAACGGGCCCTCAGTCCGGGGGGACGCTCCTCCGACTAAGCGGCGGAAGAAGAAGAAGCGCGGGGGCAAGAAACCCGCACCGCCCCCCGCACCCGAAGACGTCCGCCAGGGCGACCTGACCTCTCAGGAGGCGCAGGCTGTCCCGCCACCACCTGCTGCTAGGCCGGCAGGCAGCGCCACTGTCGCGCAGCTGCCGGCCCCACCCAAGCCATCGAGGCCTCCGCGAGGCGCCGGCGAACCCGCCGCCGCCTCGGCGGACCGCAAACAACGAGTCACAGCCTGCGCCATCCGCATAGTGATGCGCCTCCTGCAGGCCATCAAGGAGGAACAGGACGTGCAGCTGGTCGCCTGCGAGGGGCTGGCCGACCTCCTCGCCATCTACAGCGACTAGTCCCTCGTCGGCGGCCTGCGCGCAGCCCGCGTCCGCCCAGGTCGCCCACCGCCGCTACCTCCGGGGGGAACTACCGGACTTGACCGCAGGTAAGCTGTTCCCGGTTTACACGCAGCTTGCCTGTACATTGACACTATACACAACGACATACCTGCTGCGTGGCGTGTTCTAAGTTAATATAGGCACGTCACGTAGCGCTCCAGACAGACGCCACTGTACACACACAGACTCACGCGCGGAAGCGCGGCGCGGGTCCGCGTCTCCGTGTCCCACATGGGCGGTGTTACACAGCACAATACCGCCCATACACACATACGGCCCTTTAGCCTCGACCGCAACCGGCTCGCTCTGGAAGCGGGGGGGGCGGGGGCCACCCATCCTAACCGCGGGAGCGCCGAGTCGGCACCTCTCGTCGCTGGTCGTCCTCCGCTGGGCTTCCCTCGGGCAACCGGGGGTCTCACCTGGCGGGGACTGACCGCCGGAGGTGTCGTGAAGAAAACAGCTGCTGTCTCACAGCACTGTTGCGCCCCTGCGGTAACACACACTGCATCCATACTCACAGGTGCGAGGCGTGCTCGCACCACACTCCATGGTCCATGTTGACCGCCACAGATACGTCCCGCACCGTGTTGCGGGGCCGGTGAGCTACCGCGGACAGGGGGTATAGTACCCCGTTACCGCCCGCGTGCCCCCCGACGGGGGTACTGCGACGACCAACGTAAAATAAGGTTTTCATTATTACTTTGATTCACTGCCTGCTTATTACACCAACACTACACTAGCACTACCACAACCTAGAATTACATGCCTTGAAGTTGCCCTTGGTTGTTCTCGGTCATAGTTATATGTCGAGAAATTCTGCCTTGCCAGGCTGCGGCACACCACCCATGTATGCCTGCTGTTTGCGTAGAATACTGGAGTATCGCTTCAATGTCACTTCATCTATGCGACGCTGTATTTACTTTTTGCTTTTTTTTTTTTTTTTTTTAATTTTTTCTTTCTCTCTTAGAACAAAATGTCTGAAATGTCTGTGCAGAAAATGGTTCATTATTTGTTTGTTAAAATATTTTAAATCATTTAATCTCTTTGCTGTGTTCTATTCAACAATAATAATTACTGATAAAATCTCCAGCGTTTGATTGTCTACCATAGTACCTACGTGATATTGGCAAAATTGTGGTGTCTCCTTCCACAAATGCCATTAAATAAAAAAATTGAATTGAATTTACTTTTTGTGACAACGATTATGTAGCTTGTATAATATTATTGAAAGTCCGATCGCCAATATGGTACATATTACCACCAAAATTGTATTTAAGGTCTCTGCAGCTGCTGCGTACGAGCCGTATTACCACCAACTCCAGCGGTCTGAACAATCACTACTTCTTCCTTGCTGATTGTGTTTTCCATTTTTCTAAATAAAACAAATGTTTCATGGTTTATTATTTGATATGTTGGTAATTAATTAGCAACAATTTACTAATACTAAATGCCCTTTTATTCCTTTATTAAAATAACTTAGGTTAACTAGTTCAAATACTTTAATTAAATGTAGTGTTTGACTAGAAAGTAGGAATCAGTTCTAAAAATAAAATGTCTATCAAACTTAAACATCTCACAACAGTCTCAACATAAACAAAACGAAACAAAAAAATACACTTCCAATAAATTTTCTTAAAACATAAAATCTATACCTAAATTCTCATAAAAAATAAAATTAACTTTTAGTATGGTTCACTAATCATCAAATAATATTCTAATTAACAAAATAATAAAAATGCTTAAGTAAATTAAATTCAATCTAAATCAAATTGAGTTTTAAAGAGGAAATCAAAATATTATTAAATTTCCATTAAATTTTTTGTTGAGTCTTGTAATGAGATCTTAGAAACAGTAAAGTATCTAAACTTTTTTCTCTCAATTATGATCGCAAATGATTACACTTACACAAGTAACCCGATGAAGAGAAAGCTCTCTCTCTCTGACTCTACACTAGTTGGTGGAATACTTATTAAATTGTTGAAGGCCATACTCAAATATTTTCCTCTAGACCCACTGTTTTCGTAAAGAGCCATTTCTATTTTAATAAGTGTCAAAATCAGGTGCTGTTTCTATTGATGTGCTGTTCTAATTTAGCATTTGCTTTTTCATCGCCATTTTAAACTGTTTCTTTAGCGGCGTTGACGCTGAAGGGAGATCATCATATGCAGATACACTAACATCGTGTAGATTCCAGATAAAAAAATTCTTTGGGTTTGACAACATCCACAATGTCTTTTCTCATCTCTGTGCAATCTGGCCTTAAAAATACATCACAGTATTCATTTGCTGAATCGAAATAGGGTTTTGGGTTATTTAGATAATTTAAGGTTGAAGCAACCAGCAGCCTTAGCTCCTTAACCCTACGTTTCAACTCTTGACGTGTCTCCTAGCCTTCACCAAAATGTTTTTTACATTTTCTAATTTGGCTTTCTTTACCACAACACTGTTTTTTGTTAACATGTGTTCGGTTTATATCGTGTATTGATTTTCGGGTTATCATGACTGATCTATAAACTCCCAAATCAGCAATGTAATGAGATTCCTTAAACTTATATTATTATTGTTCCTTTTAAAATAAAATTTTTTTGACTGTTGGAATGGGAAATTAAATGCCAATTTCCAGGAGGACGAAGAACTTTTTCTATTTCTGATTTCCAATCATATACGTCGTCGAAACGTTTAACTGTTCCATACCTTTCAAATACTTTAATGTATTGATTCGGAGATAAAATTACCTCCATCTTCTTAATTTCTTGCTCAATTAAACCGAATACGCGGTCTGCAAGAAGAAAAGCCTGGGGCCTGGAGATATTTTGAGTTAAAATACATTTTAAGCTTTGTAGGCAATGACTGTCGTCACTCTCACAATTAGCCCCCACAGACTTAGGTGACACCATATTATTAATTAATAAGGCTTTATAAGACGCCTCAAAAGATACTAAATTTGGCATGACATTTCGTTGCCCATGTGCTCGTATGGCACCAAAAAAATTCTCCAGCGGGTCTTGGTTGAAATTGCGCAGCAGTACAGATCGCAAGCCTGAGCCGTGTAGTTTTTTGGTTATTTGCTGAAATGCTTGAATTGTTTTTATCCAACTAGAAATAGATGGAACCAACCTTACTCTGTCACTAATAAATTTCATGGTTCTTAAAATTGGTAAGCTCTTATGCCCTAATTTGTGATGCAGCGATTTTGGCGAGAGTGCTGACCGATATATTTTGCCTTTTACAATTTTGCTGTAGTTTCCATTGACAGAATCAAAAAGCCTATCGAAAAATAATAAAAGCTCTGCAGTGTCCGTGCTTTCCTCAGGAATCCGGCCAATTTCTGGAAAAAAAAAAAGATTCACATTAGATTTCTCACATTACATATAATTTACTGAGAAGTGTAATCACATGACATTGGAAAAGTCACAGTGGTACTAGTCAGGTTCAAATCAAACTCCAACTCCACGTTTCCCACATCAAGAAAAATACTTTTCTAGATTGAACTGTTCCTGGGCAAAGGCCTCACCCCCACTCTTTCCATTTCCTTTTGTCTAATATGTCCTCCTGCCAGTTCTCTAAGAAGCCATCCAATACCACCTTCTCCTCGGTCTGCCGCGACTCCATCCGGCGCTGCTAGAGCTCAAATCTTGTGATATACGAGCTCATACCCCGGATGGCATCCGGCAGACATGCCCAGAAAAATGAAAAAGTAAAAATGATAAGGGTAATTTGTTTACCTGCTGTGAATCCCATTGCTACACTGACAGTTTTGCTAAAGACTTGTGTGGCGTATTTCACTTTCATTTTAGGTATCAAATTTGGCATGACATGACGTGCAGTCAATTTTGGTATTAACCGCAGTCCTTTAAATCCAGGGCCATTTTTATATAAAGCTTCCAGATGAGCCCATTTCGCTATTCTTTTTTTTCCGTCCAGATAATATTCTAAATTTTTAGTAATAAGATTATTTCTTATGCCTTTTATAAGATGTGGCGGGTCAAAAATTGGAAAAACTATATTATCATTGATTTCAAAAAATCCTTCTTTAAATTGTCTGTTACTTCTTAAATATTCTTCTTTTGTCTCCTTTATCAACAAATTTATGGCTGCTATATTTGAAGTTCCTTGGTCGCACGTCACCGCGACTACTTTTAGCCCAGTTTCAAATACTTTTGTCAAAATTATTTTTATTTGATTTTTTAAACTGTGAGAATTTGTAGTTCCAGCACAAAATGTATATGCGACTGGCTGTTTATATTTTTTGAATATTCCTCTAACCATGAAGACCAGTGCATGGTCAGCAAAACATTTAGTTTGCGTACTTCCATCGTCGCAGAATCCTTTTATTCTGTCATTGTGTGGAACATAGGTCAAATTTGCAGCAATGGCCATCTCATCAAATATGACCGTACAATATTTGTGAGTTTCGGGCATTTTATTTACCCTTTTTTTCAAGTGTTCAAAAATCACATCATTGGGTCCAGGTAACAAAAATATGTTTCGCATCAATTTATTTAATGTGCTTTTCTTCGGTAACACACATATTTGGCTTAGTAAGCGATATGCTTTTGGACTTGGTTTATACAGTGATAAAGCAAGAATTTTTTCATCCAAAGTAAAGCGATGTCCCTTGGGGTGTTTCATTGACTGCCTTATTTGCATATCAAAGAATGTTTTCGCAGCAGGAGATAAATTCTTTGAGACAATTTTGTAGGCTTCAGAACGTATTAATTTTCTGGATATTTTTAACTTCTGGACAAGTCCAGCTTTAGCTTTTTTGCATCTGTTAAGCTCCCCTTGCATTTTTGCAACCGCTTTATACAGCTCTATTTCAGACTGGTATTTCAACTGATTACCTGAAAATAAATGAGTAGAAATTAAAATTTGACTAACATTATCTTCACCCCTAGTTGCATAAAAAAACCGCCCCAGTGCGAGTCGGACTCGCGCTTGAAGGGTTCCGTACCATTATAGGCCAAAAACTGCAAAAAATTATGTTTGTTGTATGGGAAACAAACGTATTTTTTTGCAGTTTTAACCTTAAATATCTATTTAATTCTTATTTTAGTATTTTTTGCAGTTTTACGTGCTGGCCACGGACAATTCGCTATAGCGAAAATTCGCGCGGCGCGACCGGCGGCGCGTCTTGCGAATGAATCAAATGTATGGAAATGTACTGGGCATGCCACGCGCAGCGGCGACCAGCGAGACGACCGGGGAATTTCCCCGAGCGAATCGCGCGGCACGACTAGCGATCGAAACAAATGTATGAGTTATTACGGCGCAGGCCACGGAGTCGAGCGGCAGACGCGGCGACTACTGCCGGAGCGAACTTAATTTAAAATAGTTTGTTTTTTTTTCGCGAAAATGGAGACGGAAGCTTTTATTGCAGAAATTCTAGCTAGACCAGCTATTTGGAAGTCTAGCCACCCGCAACATAAGTTTAAAAATGTTGTGAAAAAGTTGTGGGAAGAAATAAAACAGCAATTTCTAGATTCTGATGGTGAGTATTTATTTTTATTCCCCGACGCAAAAACGACTTCTACTTTTTTAGAGGTTTTTTTTTGAGTAAGGGGTTTTTAGATTTTTAATTTAATTTATTAACAGGTACCAATAAATATTTATCAATAGTTTACAAAGTAGTCTTTGAAATTATTTCTTATATCTATGGCTTGCAATGAAGCTCTATTATTACGCCGTGACGTTATAATCCTCCTAGATCTAGTTCTCGATCTCATGTGTCGCCGAAAATCGGGATCAGAATTTCCATCTCTTTCTCTTACAATATTATGTAGCAGACATCCAACCTTAATTATAAGTTTTGCATGTTTTGTGTCAGTCTCGATTGCTTTGAGGAAAATGCGCCATTTATTCGTCATAATACCATAAGCACACTCAATTGTCACTCTGGCTCTTGATAACCTTTTGTTAAAAATTCGTTTCGAATGATCTAAATTGCTGGATGGGAAGGGTCGCATAAGAGAAGGTTTCAGTGGGTAGGCTTCGTCACCAACCAGGACGTGTGGGCATAATATATTTGATCCAGGCAACGTTTTCGGCGGTGGTAAATTAAATCGATTGTTAGTAAACAACTCGTTAAGTTTAGAAAAATGGAACGTGCCTCCGTCACTTTGTCTTCCCCTTCCACCGATCTCAATTACAGAAAATTTGTAATCAGCGTCGGAAACTGCTTGTAAGACCAATGAAAAAAAATGTTTATAGTTATAATATTGGCTTCCGCTTCGTGGGGGCTTTTGTATTCGAAAATGTTTCCCATCAATGGCTCCTATACAGTTAGGAAACTGCCATCTTAAGAAAAAGTTATCAGAAATTCTCGTTAAATCTTCACTGGTCAGTTTTGGTGACATATGCTGATTGACGAATTTATTCCATATTGCCTTTAAAGTTTGATAAATCGTTTTAGCAACGGTACTTCGGCCTAGAGAGTATGAATGAGCCAGAGATTTAAAAGTCATCCCAACTGAGAGAAACCTGAAACAAAAATATTTTCTATAAGTATATACACTATACAGTCAGCTATAGGGGATATCCATAAATTATGTCACATATTTTGAAAATTTACATCTGAAATTATTAAATTAAAACAGTATTTCCGAAATTAGTTTCGCTTTATTTTTCGACATCTTACGTTACGAAATTTAGTAACCCCTTAACGTGTGACGTAATTTATGGATAATAATTAAACTAAGTGTAACATGATGATCTTGTGAACGTCCTTAACTAAATAAATAAGTAAAATTAGGTAACAATTTTCAGTCAACGATCTTAAGAAGAAGTGGAAGAACTTAAGAGACACATACAGTAAAGAGTTGAAAAGAATTCCTAAGCCCCGATCTGGATCCTCAACTTCAAATTATGAACCGTCGTGGAAGTACTTCACACTTTTAGGGTTTCTGAAAGATGAGTACATGCCTCTTGCGTCCGAATCAAATTTAGATGAAAATGCTCCTACAGTCAATGAAAATGACGACATATACGTGGACGATTTCAGTGGGGTATCTTCACCAGCAACACCACTTTCTCCTGCGCTTACATCTTCACCAATTGAACCCTCAACATCTAGTGGTCAAGATTCTACTAGAAAAAGACAAAGTGTAAGAGACATTCGAGCCGAATACTTAGATATTGAGAAAAAGAAATTAAAAATTTTAGAAAAAGAATCTGCTAAACAACATGACAGTGAAAGACAGGAAAAAAAATCTGAAGATTATCACTTTTTGATGAGCATTCTACCTGAGATGGAAAAATTACCCCCTATGCAGAAAATTAGGCTTAGGAATAAAATTAATCAAGCTCTTTTAGACTAAATTACTGTGACTATGTATGGCGAACCTTATGGGAGATATGGATATTCTACTCAACCAAACCAGCTGAACAATAATTTCAATAATGAGTAGATAATAATATTGTTAAAATTCAATTTTAATCATTGAGAAGACTGATTGTTATTAGATTTATTATTCAATTTTAATTAAGATAATTATAGTGATCGTAAGTGGTTATCTGATTAAAGGGGAAGTAAATTGGAATGATTTTCAGGGTAAATAAAAATTTGACTGTGATTACAAAAGGCTGATTAAAATTGAGAAAAGTTGTTATTACAATTAAAAGTTTAAAATAAATAATTTTTTAAATTGTTTTCGTTTGTTTTTTTTTTTCTAGTAAAGTGGGTTAGTACTGTAAAGAGCACGTCAAACTTGACACTAAAATGGTTTTTTCTTATTCTATGGCAAATCTATAACATTGATTAAGAGCGCGCGTTTGTACCTTTGTATGCAAGCTTGATATGCTCTATACTGAATCAGTATATGTATACAAAGTGTAACGTAATAAGCGCAAGACCTCAAATTAGTTTGCTCAGAATGGGCTTCTGAATCGATTCCCGTCATTATTTATATGTGTTAATTTTTCACGAAAATATCTTTCATCTAATTGAAAATATGTCCACCACATCATAACAAGGTAAAAATACATTTAGTTTAAAGAAATTGTGACTTTAACTCAAAGAGATAAAGACTTTTCAAATGCACGAATGTATTTGTAATTCACTCAACTAGCACTAGTTATGTTAAAAAACATATTAGTTGCGGAAATTTAGAACTTATCTTAAAGTATTAAAGCTTTTTTAAACGCATGATTGTATTTGGTTTATAACGCTTTCATTTATACCGCCTTAGTGGCGGTATAAATCAAAGTGTTACCGCCGCCGCCGTAGGCATCGCCGCATGCGCCGAACATCAAACGCGTTACCTACGTAACCTACGATACGACGTTAGTAAATTTTTGGCCGCGGACCCGGACGGTAAGAGTTGTGTTCTGGTTGTGTTTTGTTTACGCGCGCGATGTCATTCCAGTACACCAATATTCAGTACACGGAGATGGTGAGGAGGACACTGGCTCGTTGTAATGACAATGTCGAGTTAGCATGCCGCGAGTTTAATATTACCTAGATATGGTACCCGAGTAAGCGCCCGGACAATGCTAAGCGCAACTCAGCGTCTGAGGGACTCCGGTACTCGGTGGTAGAAGTGTTTAACCAACACGACCGGTGCACCCGCGCATTTCTCATGGAACGTGCGACGGCATCTGGATACGGAATACCTATGGCCCCCGTTGGACCCAGGTCGCCTGATCTTACGCCGTTAGATTTTTATTTGTGGGGTCGAATAAAATCGCTTGTTTATGTAAACGAGGCTGAAGTTTGTTTATGTAACAAGTGTTGAAGACCTTAAAGAAAAAATTAAACTTGCATTCATTGTAGTGAAAAGTGAAACTAATGTGCTTAACAGACTAAAATTAAACTTAAGAAAACGTGCAAGTGCAGTGTATTTTAATGTTATTTACACTATTTCTTCGTTTGTTCAATCATGTGAGTACCTACCTACCTAATTTTATCATTTATCGATTTTAATACCTGTAAATATTACGATTCTAATCTTTTAAACACGTTTTTAATAGGTACGACATCGCGATAGTTATGTAGTTACTACCCTGCGCATCAGAGATAACATTTATTTAATAGTAAAGCGGTCTCTAATAAATAGATCGCAGTACTTACTTAAAATTAAACAAAAATATTCAAATCCGACAGTGTTAAGCCTGTGAAAGTGTGATGGAAAGAAGGAATCATAATTTTACTAGCAAATTATTTCTCAATAATAGTCACATTACACGTAATTTATTAATCTTATTCCGTATTCTGTGCGTTATTTTGTTCGGACATTGAACTAACGTAGGTACCTACAGCAGTAAGCCGTACGCATGCTAGTCAGCTGGTACATTTGTGTGCGGGGCGGGGCGCACACGATTCGATCTGTACGCACACACGTACAGACCGAGTCATGTGCCCAAACGTCTGACACCTACTCAGGGTAAACATCTTATTAAAAAAAACTAGGGGAGGTTTAACTAAATGAAATTGCATATGTTGTTTTAGTCTTACAAATTAATATTCTAATTGGGGTGTATGAGGTCTTGCGCTTATTCCGTTACACGTCGTAGATATACGCACAAATAAATACCTTAACGTCAAAAACAATTTTTCTGCAGCACTTAAAACCCTGCTTGAATTCATCTTTTTCTCCAGTTCTGATTGAATGCTCCCAAGTATATAATCGAATGTTTCGACGCTCATTCTGGTGTATTGGAAAAAAAAATCTGGGTGCTGCCTATATTTTTCATATTTTTGGTGGAATTCTCCGTCTGTAACACGATTTCTATTTAATTCGTGTACTCCACTATATCTTCCAAACATTAAATCTTGAGCAAAAAAGCTGCTACTCTCCAAACAACGTCGAGCTAACTTTGATAAAGCCATCTCGTCTCCTCGTCTACACTGGTCGCGGCGGCGAACGCAACTGCCCGTGGCGTGCTTGCCGCGCCGCGCGAATTGCCGCGCCGCCCGCCGCGCCGTCGGTCGCGCCGCCGGTTCCCGTGGCCAAGGTGTTAACCTTAAATATCTATTTAATAACCCTTAAATATCTATTTAATTCTTATTTTAGTATTTGTTGTTATAGCGGCAACAGAAATACATCATTTGTGAAAATTTCAACTGTCTAGCTATCACGGTTTTCGAGATACAGCCTGGTGACAGACAGACCGACAGACGGACAGCGAAGTCTTAGTAATAGGGTCCCGATTTTACCCTTTGGGTGCGGAACCCTAAAAAAAATAGCTAAATGCGAGCTACTGCTCTAAAGTCACTGTCTACCTTAGTGGAGAAGGTGATATGAGCTAAGTTTCTGGATCCGCGCCTGCTTATTTATGATGAGATAACAAACATTACAGACAGTTACTTACATAATTATTATAATATGGAATTAGTGTAAAGGAGCTGATAAATTACTTACTCTTAAAAGCATCAGTTTTGTACATTCTAGTAGTAGCGGAGTGTAGTTTATATGGAGCTGGTATTAATGAAGGTTTTCCCGCAATGCCTGCAAATAAAACTTTAATAAATATATATAAATATTTTTGTGATTGTATAATTAACTATAATTACAAAAATCAATAATTGCCGAATGTATGACTGAGTATCATTTAAAAACGGCTTAACTGATTAAGCTGTTTTAACAAAAGTTGCAAGAAGTCTGGAAGTCTGCGGTAAATGTAGGAAAATTCCACACAAACGATGTCGTAGGCAAAATGTAATCAATATATAGATTTACTTACTTTTAATATGGTCACTGTAGCTATGGGTACTTGTAGTGGGCTGTAAATCATCAAGAACAATGGGCTCCGGTCTATTGGAGGTAGAATCCAGTGGTGCACCTACAAAATATTGATAAATACATTAGTTATCAAAAACTCTATGTTGATACAAGCTGTTACTTCCATCCAAATTAAATTAAACAGAATTGTTTTGAAATTTCTTTAATAGTATTGTTTGTCAGGAGTGCTTCTAAATCATTTTATACATCAAGTTCCCACGTCACACAGTTGTCATACAGGGAACATTAAGAAATTCTCCCCGAGTATTTTGTTGTCACCAGATGATACCAACCGTACAACACATAGTACTTATATGTTTAAACTGACTGTAGAATCATTAAAACTGTCAATTGGTGACTTTATTTAAATATTGAGGAGATTAAGATATTCATTTTTATATGAATAATAATATCTTGTCTCTATTGTATCTTGTATCTATCTTGTATCTCACAATATAAGTCAGACTGATCCTTCCTCATATTATCCTGTTTAGACAAACAAACAATATGTCTTTAATAAATTAATATTATTCAATGTCATAATTACTTACTTAAAACCATGTCACTGTAGCTACTGGTACTTGTGGTGGGCTGTATATTATCAATAACTATGGGCTCAGGTCTATTGGAGGCAGTATCCAGTGGTGCACCTACAAAAGATTACAAATACATTAGATTAGAAAACATTGTTAACACAAAAAAAATCATAACCTTATCAAAAAAAATCTATGTTAATATAATAATAATTTAGTTTATCAGGAGAGTTACTATAGTCATTTTACACTGTAAATGAAAAAAAATTCATACAGGGAATATTGAGAAGTTCACTCAGAGTATTTGCTGTCACCAACTGTTTTTTTTTGTAAATAGGTTATGTAACTCTTTTACATGTCAATATTTTAATTTTTATTATTTTAAGCAAACGATGGGGCCGGTACCAACATACTTTACGATACATAGGACCTATATATGTATAAACTGACTATATGTAGAAAAACTAGAACTGTTAATTGTTGACACATATATTTAAATATTGAGGAGATATGCATATTTATATGACAAAAGCTATTCTCAGTAAACATCATCTCCCTAGCCTTTTCCCAATAATGTTGGGGTCTTCCAATTCAACCGGATTTAGGAGAAGATCAGTGTTTTACATGAAATGACTGCCTACCAGACCTCCACAACCCAGTTACTGGACTTCACAATACCCCTTGCTTCCATACGCAAAATACGCGCCTCAGATGTGGAGTTGCGGACACCAGCCCGTTATACAATACAATACAATACCCCTTGCTTAGACTAGTCAGACTTTCTGGGTTCTGACCTGACTACTTGTAACGACTGTCAAAGTTACAACACAACCTCTTACACGAGAGGCCACTAAAAGCTATTGTCAGTAAACAATAACTTAAAAAAATATATAAGATTAGAAAAAAATATGCTCAATACCTGGAAGATGCAGCATTGGTACAGCTAATTTACTTAATCTATTCTTCGGATAATGATATATTTCTTCAAAATGGAGACGGCAGATTCTTCTGTTTCTAAATATATAATCATCATCTTCTTCCACAAGACCAGCATTGACAACCCATGTATGAAACTTGTCACTATCAGTTGAAGGATTTGGGAAAGCATGTAGCACTGCACCTATAAATAAAATAGGAAATTAAATTATAAACTAAAAGCTAAATTGCAGACATTAAGATGGAAAAATATTTTAAAGGCATTAAATATTGTTTGTTATTGTTTGTATACAAGATATCTTGCAAAACAGCCAAGTGAGTGAGACATGCAAGAGCTCTATAGATATTAGTAGTCGAGCCACCAGCAGTTGATTTGGTTGCCGTCATCTAATTTTTTGGTTGAATAGGGGCACACCAGAAGAGGTACGGCTCTAAATATTTTGTTGGTGGAGCAACTGATTTGCCCTACCGCGGTGTCTTAGTGAGATAGGGCATTTTTTTTCCAACCCGTTACAACGTATTTACTATTTCATGTACCTACAGACGCCAGCATGGCCGGGTACCCAAAACTGTCAGCTTTCCACAACTAACCTTGAACCGAATGCTTTTGAGATCAAGTTAAAAATTTATTAACGAAATTGACAGATTGTAGTAACTCGATGTGCTGGTGTCTGTACTTAGCTATCACCGGCCGGAAACCGGCAAGCCAAATTTTAAGTATCGGATAATGTATTTAAGTTAATGGTACTAACCTGCAACGAGTGACGAAGCGCAGGTAGGAACACAACACGTCTTTTGAGGCATTTTATAGTGTCAATATCACAAAAACAACAAAAACAGAGTCACTATCTCAACACTCACAAGTCACCAGCGAAATCTTTAATCTGCGAAGGCTAAGACGGAGGAGGTTAACACACTCGACTCGACGTACTCAGTAATCAGAAAATATAAAGATTGCTTAGACATTCGATGAAACTGAATAGAAAACAAGAAAATTACGCATACGCATCCACTTGGTCTCAAACTTCAGTCTCGAACTTAACGGCTGCCATGACAGCAAACAGTGCATTTTTACGGATGCGTTCGTTTCATATTAAATTATTAAATTGTTACTTGTCTTGTTTGTAGAAATATTATGTATATTAATAATGTAAGAAAACGCATTAATTATTGTTATTTTCTGCAGTAATTTAAAACAACATGAATATAATTATATTAATTTGGAACGCATTTTTCATTTGAAAAAGTACGGGGTCAGGGAGCTAGATGGCGCTGCGGACGTTAAAAATTGACATATCCTAAGAAGACAAACTAGCATGCACGTATTGATTTATTCACAAGAATCGAATGCAACACAATAAACGTGTCGAAACTTGTCACTAATTTCTTTGCTCCCATTGGTCATTGTCACGTGCGAGCGGCACGTGCCAAGCGCCGGGCCCGCCCAATTTCTTTCTTGTCGCTACTTGCACGATATTCACATCCGCATGAACATCCGCACTGATCCATGCGGATGCGGATGCGAATGTTCGCAACATCCCTGTTAGAGATTATGCAGAGCTAGGAGAATTGTCGAAAACGCTTTCGGCATCCTTGCGTCTTGTTTTCGAGTTTTTAGACAACCGCTAAATTTAAGTCTCAAAAATATAGATGCAGTTGTATTGGCAAGTTGTGCTTTACACAATTATTTGAGGAAAAAGTCGAAAACTTATTTGACTCCTACGTCTGTTGATAGAGAAGACTTAGAGAGGTACTTTTATTAATGGGACTTGGCGTCAAGCAACAAATGAACTAACATCTCTGCAAAGAAACATTCACAGACCTTCGACAGATGGGAAGAACATAAGAAACACTCAGTATTTTAACGGTGCCGGTAGCGTCAATTTTCAAGATAGAATGATTAATTAATACCTAGTTGAAATAAATAATAAATTATATTAAACGATCCTACAATATAATAATTACACACAATTGAATAAACATTATTAACCCTATTTATTTTTAAAATAAATCTCTGTTTTGAAAGTAATCTATTAAAGTACTTATTTTACCCATATTTTTGAGGTTATCAAATAATTACGAACTACATACATTACATAAACGTTTTTGGTATTCCATAGGTACTGTTCTCGAGGTAGATAGTGATCGAGTTGAGTGGCTAGCAATGGCTACTTTATCTCAAGGGTCGTGGGTAGGCTTGCCAACTCCAAAAAAAGCATTTCCGGGATTACCCAGCTCGACATCCGGGACTTGGGTATATTACGCGGGACCCATAGGACGTAGCAACGCATTTTTGCCTGGGGGCCAAAAGAGATGAAAAACTTGGGGGGGGGGGGGGAGTGTTGGCAAACCTATCGTAGAAAGTAGAGTGATTCTTGTCCAGCAAGAGTACAAGCAGTGAACAGAGAATAAAACACTATAGAACAATTGCTTAGTCATTTTATTAAAAAAAAAAAACAATACAAGTGTTTGGCAAACATATTACATTTTAAATCTTTATTCTTGGTTTCTTTTTGAAACTGTATTTGTTTTGCGATTTTGCGCATTTTAATATGTTTTTATTTTGCAATACAAAGTCATAAAGTTCAGTGCACTTTTTTTGACGTGACAACGTCTTTAAAATCGTTTTAGTCGGGTGACATGTTCAGAAACTTGTGTCACACCAAAACCTCACAAGCGACATTTCATAAAGATGGTAGCGCCATCTGTTACTTGGCTCGAAAAAAAAACTTTAAATTAGTACTTAATTTCATTTTAGATGTCACTACTGGTGATAACTTATATCACCAATAAGACGTTATCACGTAAACATCTCGATCGTAAACCTACTTTACAAACAACCAATTTTTTTAAATTAATTTTTATTTGTAGTTCTGCCTTTACGTGTTCCACAGACAGCTTATTTCTGCTGTCTGTCCATGCATTTCCGCAGAGAGAAAATACTCTCTCTGCGGATGAATTTGAAGGCGGTATTGAAGACATCATCTGGAAGATATTTAGAAAGCCAGGTGCCTCTTTCATGGACTTAAATAATTTGTGCCATTGTTCATAAGCACTCAATACTTTTTCAGGGGCTGATTGTTGTTTTTCTTCAATTAATTGATTTATCCTTAATAACACAATACTCATCGTAAAGTTTATCCATATCCAATCGATCAATCAGTTTTAACTTGCTTGCAGCTTCTGTGAGTTCCGAAAAACTAAACATCGACTTTAATGAGAATATTTTCAATACTGACAGGTGATTATTGTCTGAAAAATCAAAATGATCTTCTAAATATTTCAAAGCGTTTTTGTAAAACAACATAAGATTCTTTTTTGTTGATTCTTTATCTTCAGATTCTAAATTTTTCATTGCATTAGAACAAGCAAAACCAAGAAACTCATCGTCAATCCGTTGTTTTATTTTATTGTGTAAGCCATTAATAATGTCAAACGTTTCGCAACGTAGCACTTCTTCCTTCTCTAAAAGCAATATAGCATCTTGAAACATTCGTAGCGTATTGTGAAAAAAGCCAAGATAGCATTCAGTTTTTTTAATATTGTCATCATCAAAATATTTTAATAATGCGACAGGACAGTTATCTCCAAGTGACAAATAAAACAAATATTCTTGCAAAACTGTAAGGCTGCCTAAAAGCTTTTCTACGGCAGGATACAACGACAGCCATCGAGTGGTTACATGTCTTGTTATATTTTGGTATTCCAAATCGGCGTCCATAAAAAACTCTTTAAGTTTCTGTACTCTTTGGGAGTGGTAGGATAAGTGCCCGTACACTTTCAACACCAAATTCTCTACGTCAAAGTCACACCTCTGCATACTATGTTTTACAATGTTATGCAGAAGATGAGCTGGGCATCCTGCAGGCAAAATATTTGGATTTTCTTTTAAAAGAAGCTGATAAACCGAGTGATGTATTCCAAAGTTCACATTGCAGTTATCTGCAGAATAACTAGATATATTATCCATTTTTAGATCAAACCCTTCTAATCTGGTTTTTAAAGTAAAGATATCTACGGCTTTCTCGTTAGGATCTTCATAAAAATCTAATAAAGCAACACGAAGTCCGATATCGGGAGTATAAAACCGTACAGTATGGGAAACAATTTTATGTTGCCGTGGTTGGATGCGTCAGTTGAAATACTGAAATAAATGTCATCTTTTAACTTGTTCACTATATCTTCTTGCGAAGCTGGTGCAAGTACATTAAATGCAATGGCACTTGCCTTAGTTCTTCCGAGTGAAATTTTGTTAGCGATCTTCGAGTCGGGAAATATGACGCTACATAATTTTCAGTTACACTCAGTAGTCGTATACGGAATACTGTGTTTAGCGCCGTGGTAAACCTGCACTAATTCCGCCGCTATAATTTTCTCGTCATCTGTAGTCAAAATGTCTCGATTCAAAAACATAGTTAAGGTTTGATTTTTCTTGCTTAATTTTTCTAGCCTCTGATGATCTGGTCCTGCTGAATGCCTTTTAATATCATTTTGACCGCCATGTGAAATAGAAAATCCTTTGCGACATTTTTTACAAAAAGCTTTATGAGCATTTGCTGAATCTTTCGTTATAAAATCGAAGGTGTTCTCCCACTGGTCGCGGTAAACGCAAAGCCTTTTTTGTTTCTTTCGTTTTACTTCTTCCTCACTATCACTTTTAGTGTCCGACATTATTAGCAAAACCCAAACCACAGTCAATCGAGCAAAGCAAAGCAAAGAAGTCCAACCCAAACACACCAAATACGTACAATACTGAACTGCGTAGTATCTATCGCACGAACGGAGATCGACTGCCAACGCTGCGGCACAGCTGCGGGGCGGGCGGCTCGGGCGCGAACGAGAGAGTAGTGCCCCACCCCCGCGCAACGCACCTACTCGCCCGCGAGATGAACGAACACCGTTAGCGCGCGAAATACGCATTGCGAAAGTATTAAAAAAATGTAATAATGTGTAACGAATTAGTGTAGTTGGTACGAGTTAGATACTAATATCGAAGTAACACTGATTTCCGGGACAAAAGGCGTCCCGCAAGGGGTCACGGCGGGACGGCTCAAGATTGACCCAGAAGCGGGACGTCCCGGAAAATCCGGGACGGTTGGCAACCCTAGTCGTGGGTTCGATTCCCACACAAGACAAACATTTGTGTGCATGAACGTGTCTGTATGTTTTGGTCTGGGTGTTTTCTATGTATAACATGTATCTATTTATTTACAAAAAAAAGTATTTGTGCATATTTATCAGTTATCCACAAGTTAAAAAGTTTAGTTAGGGACTAGATGGCGTTGTGTAATTCGTCCAAGATATATATTTATTTATTGTATAGAATAGGTAGGTACCTACCTACTGAATTATAGAGGTAACATAATATACAAATATGCAACTTACTCTTCGTCGTCACTCATGAGTGAATCGATTCCCTTTCTTTTCACATATTTTTTTTTTCTCCAAGAATGTCAATAAGTCGTAATACCAAAGACTTGGCTTATGAACGTCACTAGTGGACGATCCAGTGCGATTTTTTGATTCTTTGACCTGAAAAGTTATCGAAAAAAATAAAATGAGAATCTATGTAGAACTAAATGAGGAAACGTAAGTAGGTAGGTATAGTTAGCTTATTCATACTCTAAGGTAGGTACGAAATTCAATAAAAATTATTATCACAATCAGTAAAAATGTTTATACAATTATCTATATTGTTAATTCTGGTTACACATAAGCAGCTATTGAAGAACAGTCATAATATAAAGTAAATACCTACCAGGTGAACAAAAAAGTAGGTAGGGACCTATACTACGTAATATTATGTACCTACCTACATTATAAAGTATTTAATTTTTTTTTTTTAAACTGTTAGGTATGTAGTTCTATTTTAATGAACTTAAAGTTAAGTTACTTACCTTCTTCGATTCCCGTGTATAAGAAATTCTTAAATTGTCTATTTTCTTTTTTGCAGACGCGGCGTTGGCCGTTGGGTCAATGTCTTTTAATTTTGTGGCTAAAATATCCCACGCATTTTTTTTTGAGTCGAGTCTTTGTAGGACTCGCATATTAAGTCCCAAAGGCAAGGCAAGTCTCTATACAGCGTGTTGTTTTGCATCCTCGTCAAATTCAAGGACGTAACTATGCTAATGATTCTCGACCCGAATCGATAATAAAATAAGTAGGTTTTTTTTTTTTTTTACTTTTTTCGTATTTTCAGAAATCGGTAAGTGCACACAGGTGCGTGCATGCCGCTGTATGATACGTATGCGCCGACGCTCACGCACACTGTTCTGTGTGTTCTGTAGGTGATTCTCTACTTTTGAAGTGAAATATTCTGTAATACTGTTAAATTTAAACACACAGAGACAGATCATAAAAGCGCCGTATATTATTATTGATCAGGTACCGTAATTTTCATTGATTATTTATGACTTTTACTAGCACCTCCTAAATTTTGACGAGGATGCAAATCAACATATTGTATAACTCGAGAAGATCCGTAACTACTTCTCGTTCTTTTTCTTCTCGTGCCATTTTAAGAACGTACCTAGTCGCGTCTTCGCGTGCGTCTGCCTGCGCTCGCCGCTGCAACGTGACTGTCGTTCGCGAGGTTTTAAACAAGCGGCTAGACGGTTTCAAACAAGTTTCAAACCAACGCTTCTACCAGTGGTTTCAAACGCAAGCCATGCTGCCAAGGGTGTTTAAAGGTCAAACGAAATTTGGCATAAAACGACTATCTACACTGTTTTAAACCTCTGTTTCAAACCGCCATTCAAAACCGTGTAGCACATGCTTTAGCGGACATCTTGGTGCTGTTAGTCGTGAGTGCCGCGTCAAGACGAGTGGTTGCGTTGAGAGTGAATGAGAATTTATTATACTTTAAAATTTTATAATAAAGCATTCCGATCATGTCGTAGGAGACGAAAGTATTTTTCAGTTAATAATTTGTAACTGTGTAATATAAAGATATTTTTTTAATGCAGTGATTTTTTAATTACTGTCATACGCATTTTCGGGTTAAAACCCAGTACCATGCGTTTCAACTTAGAAAAGGATGACCCTATATTAGAATTCTCTTATGCCTCATCCACGCTTTTCTAATACCTACACGCTCATAAATAAACAATAATCATATGAAAATAACATGAACAAAATCAAAAGAAAGTGCTTCAACCGCGTTCACACAAACTGAAATAATAAAATCATAGTATTGTTTAAAAATAGGACATTCAAATTTCACTCCACTCCTCTTCGTCTCCCTCCTCTGGCTGCACAATTCTATGTACTACATTTATACTAGTGAGTTAAGACTGGTACCACAAGTGCGATTATGCCTGTTATTTGTTTTATTTTTCCCTGTTTTTTTTTACTAACGGCGATTTTACCATTCCTGTCTTTTCTCAAAAAGAACCCCTTGGATGCGTAAAATGCCAAGATCCAGGCAATTTTAATACGTCCTTAGTGCTCGATTTCCAATCATAGAAATTGAAGTCTCTGCCAAGTCTCAGCACTGTACTGTATTTTTGGAAAATATCTAAATAAGTCTCTGGTTCTGCAATGACCTCTAGAAGCCGTGTAGCCCTTTAAATTTTTCCAAAAATACGGTCAGGAGGCAGAAATGAATGCCCTTCAACTGAAAATATTATTGTAATTCTTTTTGTATTATTTGGAGCCTTGGTTTTTAACCAATAATAGTATTTTTGTTCTGCTATTTTTTTATCATTATTATATAATATATTTTTTTATTAATTATTATCATTCTTCAAAATTGGTATTCATTAGTTGATGAAATACAGCTGAAGCTATCTGGTTAGATCCTTACATAGTCGCAGTTTCCAGCCAAGTGTAGATAAAAGTATTTGAAGTAATTTGCGGCCCATTGGAAGGTCCTTGGCAAATCGTTAGATAAGCATATAAGTAGCTGACGGCAAAAATAGGCGCTCTGCTCTGAAATTTTCGGTAAAACCAATTTTTTTGACACTTGAAAGATAGTATAATTTCGTCATCTTGAGGACTTTTAGGGCTAGTGTAAAACCACTTATCCTTTAATTTGTGAATTCGAAACTGCGCTATTAGTAGTTGCACTTGGAGCAAGCATCAGTGGCCGAAGTTTTAAAGCTCAAATTAAAATAATTGTTGAATATACGTCGGAAAAACTCGTACTTTACAGGAAAATTTTTTAGATCACTATTATAAAGCGCATGGATTTTGTAAATGTTTAAGTCACTGCTTAAAGAAAGTCATTATTTGCAATCAGTGATCATTCTCGGTGATTTCAACGCTCATCCCGGCGAGCTATTCAGTGATGTACTGTTAAGTTTTTTTGTGGAGCAGCGCTGGACCTGCGCGGATCTGGACCTACTGCCACGAGGTACGTACACTTTCATGAGTGACGCGCACGGTTGCCATCGCTGAACATAGAAGTATTTGTGCTAAAAACCTGGCCAGTATTATTCCGTGACATTAGTGACGTGGAAACTATTAAATAAATGAATTAAAATAGTTTTTAAACGTTTAATATAAAAAAAAACAATAAAATTAACCATCGAAATCAGATTCATTGTTTTCATCTGTTGCCGTTGTTTTTTTCTTCGTCACTACTTTCTAGTGATGCATTTTCTGCGTCAGGGAGCAAAAGACTTCGGTAGGTCTCCCAACAGAATGGTTTACTTCTCTTTCGTGGTGGTTTTCTAGTGCTACCTCGCGGGCCTGTTGGTCTAGTGGTTAGTGGCCCTGATTGCTGAGCCGGAGGTCGTGGGTTCGATTCCCACCCAGGACAAACTTTGTGTGATGAGCATGATTGTTTGTTCTGTGTCTGGGTGTGATTTATCTATAATATGTATGTATTTATAAATTATATAAGTATGTATATCAGTTGTCTGATTACCATAACACAAGCTCTGCTTAGCTTGGGATCAGATAGCCGTGTGTGAGTCGTCCCAAGATATTTATTTTTTATTTATTTTTACCTAAAAATGGGTCTGACGTTAGTAATAGTTTATTTAAAACTACATTTTTTCTCTGTCAAATTTTCGCGAGGATTTTTGTCTCTTGAGCCTAAACTGCTTATTTCGAGCTTCCGTAGCTTCTTCAGAGAGCTACCCAATAGGCAATATAGATTGACATATCACTGTTGCACTATGCATTACAATTTTATGAACGGTAGGCAACATTGGGTGCCATTCATACAACTGCACGTACAAAGTAGCAGTTTCATAGGTGCAGGCTTCAAACTTCTTTGCATCAAAAGCGTGACCACTTGAAATCATAAAACCTTATTTCCTCCGGTACGTTGACTCATTTGTGCAGCATAAGTCAACTTGTCTATCGCATGGGGCATGGACAATATTGGGCTTCCTGTAAGGAAGTGTCCAGGGGTGAGGCAGTTGTAAAACTCTTCTGGATCTTCAGTCAACGGAAACAGAGGTCTTGAGTTGAGACAAGCTTCTATTTTCGCTAAAATGGTTATGAACTCCTCGTACGTCAGTTTCTGTTCCCCCAGTACTCGTCTCAGATGATGCTTCATCGACTTCACGGCAGCTTCCCACAAACCTAAAATTAAGAGCGGCGGCTTAAGAGGTTGAATTCTGCGACGAAATGAGGGCGATCAATGTTGATATACTTCTTATTGGCTTTATCGTATCGTCTGACTTGGGCCTTTGGTAATTCACCAGCAGAAAATGATACAAGCGTAACAACTTTATTGTCTTTCCATATAACATTTGACACATTAATTACGTACATATTCTACTGAAAATTCGCGTTCTTTTTTCATTACTTCCTTGTCAGCGGGTAGTTTATAATCTGGAATGCGATTGCGTCGTACTGTCCCAAGACTCAATATACCCTCTATAACTAGGTTCATCAAGCACAACATTTTCAGCTCCTGTTTCAAGTTCATTTTATAGCCGAAACCTAAGACCCCACAAATTACAAAAATCTTATAACCCCATTTGTGTGGTTTTTTGGGATTATATCTTTTTAAATTACTTCTTGCCTTAGTGGAGCAAAACTGTTCGTCCACACAGAGGTATGTCTCCAATGGAACTGTACTAAAAGGCCTATTCAACGATAGGTCTAATTTTGAAAAGCCTGTCACCATTAGTTGAATTACGTGCGAGTAAAATAGAATTGTCATTGAATTGGATATACTGTCTATATTTTTTTTTATTTTTGCATCGGCATTATTTCTTGAATCATGGATGTACCAATAGTTGTGTTCCAAGGACTGGTTACCCTTGGCAATTGTATCAATGACATCATGTACGCGGTTACATTAACTTGACGCTTGGCGTTGATGACGTCATTTTGGCACTCTGGTACGGTGTGACAAAAAAGCATCAACAACTAAACGCACCTACGACACAGGAAAAATTCCTAGAGTGGGGCAACGTTTTCTTTAAGAAAAAAAAAATGTATGTAGGTAGTAAATACTACCTATATAATTTCAAATCTTTATTTGCAGGAAGTGTAGGTAGTAAAAAATCTATTTTATGTTGATTGTCAAAAATATTTAATCAAAACTTTTAGTCATCATCGCTATAAACAATAGGTACAAAGTCGTCATAACTGACTTCGCCTTCACTCTCACTATCGCTGTCGGATGTCTCTTCTCCTCCTAAATTGATCACCAGTTGACGTATAGCGTGGTCAGTCAGGCCATCTTTTTCTCAGTATTCCTGAAATTTTATAAAATATTGTTAATAAATTAACCATAAATCAGGTGAAGAGTACTTTTGATAAATAATTTAATTACGAACTGACCTGCTGTAGTCTTTCGACATGATTCACTTCCTTTTTCCAGTCCGATGCTGTTATTGTATCTCTTGTGAGTTTTTCAATATCTTTTTCATGCTGCTCGACGTTTTTGTATGCCACCCTTTGTTTAATTAAATTCCATATATATTCTATGGGGTTCAGGTCACAATGGTAGGGTGGCAAACGTACAATTTCATGGCCATGTCGTTTCAATAAGTCATCGACAATATATTGTTTCGGCGGCTTTGTCTTTTTTATTATTGGTTACAATTCCCTTTTTCTCATATTATTTTCAAATGGAACATTGTTTTCACGCAGCCATTGTTGCATTTTCCTTTTTGAAGACGCACTCGTGGGTGGCTTCACCGACTGCGTTGAGTGGTATGGCGCGTTGTCAATGACAACTATTCCATTTAATATAAGCATAAGCTTTTCATTAAGCCATTTCATAAAATTGTCGGTATTCATTTCATGATGATTATCGCCAGTTTTGCTTTTGCACTTGTACAATAAGGCGGCACCTGGAATGAATCCGTTTTCTCCTCCGGCATGCACGAGAATCCACCATTAACCCGGGTTAAAAAAAAATTTCACGCTGCTATCGGTACTGTTTTGCCAGCATTTACTTACAGTGTAGTGAGAATGGATCCACGTTTCATCCAAGTACGTGACCGGTTTTTTATTTACGCCAAGCTCACTGTTCTCTTTCATTCGGCGCAAGTAGCGTTCTCTCCATGCGGCGATATCGGGTTTTTGAATCAGCACCGTACGCGCACTTTTGCATTTTTTTAAATCTGTAGCCCAACTGATTAATCAAAATATTTCTAAGGAAAGTTCTTCCACCTTGGAAATTTAGGTCTCTCTTAGCAGCTGCCAGGATTTTCTTAAGGGTGGGGACTTCCTTTTTCACTGTGTAAAAACTGTTTATCATATTGCGAATTGCGCAAATATCAAAATCATCAAATACAATTTTTTTCTTTGATGGCTTTCGCTTTTTACCCGGTGTAGACAACTTTAATTCCCTCATTGGATTGTTTCTAGTACTTGGACTGGGATAACTGCCAGTGCTTGGAACGGTGCTAGTACTTGTAGCCGTGCTAGTACTTGGGAGCCGTGGTAGTACTGTTACTCATAGTGCTCGTAATAGTACTTGGACTAGTGTCGGGCGAAGAACGCGACGGTGGTACACATGCCCTTTTGGTCTCTCTTTTTATCCGAGTAGAAGTACTTCTTGATGCCTCCGGGTAATCAAAACGTAACAATAATATCCAAAAACTATAACAACAACAGAAATCTAGCCAAATTATCGCCGCGCGTATCGGTGACAAAGATGCTGACCATACTGACCCTTGCCGGGCGAGCTAAGGGAACGCGGGGGGAAGCGGGCGGGGCCTCGCATTCCACAGATGTGTCAAGTTAATGTGACCGTGTTGTAAGTTGCACCAATAAACTGCTGGATATCGGTAATTTGAAAGGATTGGTTAGGATTTTTTTTGTATTATGTAGAGATTTGTTTGTGCTGTAATAAAAGTTATCAATTCTTTGAGAAAAAAATATAAAAAGAATTGAATTGGTGTATCGAGCTCAAGTAAATTAGGCGGTAAAGTAGTATTTCCAGTAAATCGCAACTGCTCGTCGTTTAGAACTAGGTTTTTCTTTTTCCATTGTAATTGCCGCTTTTTTCCTTTTTTATTAGTGGTAGCTTTATTTGAATGACTATCTTGCTGTGGACAGCAATCCCCCCATCATTTTCAGATCCTGGAGGATCTGAAGATGAGGGGCCAACAACAGGCTCACTGCGTTCAGATTCTTCAATAATTGCATCTATATCAACTGCAGTATCTTCTTCACAATCAGAAAAAAAGTTCTAAACCTTTTAATAACGGCTGAAAATCTGGATCAATGACGCTGTCATCATCGTCCTCTAATCCGTCTTCGTTATAATATTGGTGCAATAGGTCACCTATTTCACGATCCCTCAGTGTGTGTGACCCCATTCTAAAATAATGACAATTTTACATCAATATCCAAATGACTTACAATTAATATTTTAATCGTCTCTCAATGTAACAGAAAAGTTACAAACATATACAGTTACGTTTTTCACATAAAAAGCAAAAATATGCTTTTTTTTGGCTGGTTTTTCCCTCTCGTACCGGACCATGGACTGAACCAGGGTCGGACGCGAGAGATCGCCGCCACCGATCGCCTCTACGAGGGCACGGCAGTGCTCCGCCCAAGCTGGGCAGACCGCCACTGTGTCCTCTGGGCGATCGCCACAATGGTGACACCCGGGCGTTTCCTCCCGCCCGATTATGTGCAGGAACCTCCTGAAACTTCCGTGTCCGGTGAGGACCTGCGTCAGGCGGCAGGTGAGGAAGCCATGACGCCTCTCCAGCCACTCCTCAAAAAGCAAAAATATGCTTTGTTAACGATATATGAACAATTCATTCACTTACCTACCTATAGGTTTCGACAAAAACATTACAATTTTATACACTTTTAGTATATTTTTATTAAATTCAAACTTTCAACCAGTTTCAACTTGTCACTTTCATCAACGAACGTAATTCAAACTCGCTAAAATCAACAAGTTACGCCATCTATGATTTGTATTTGATACTAAAATGTTCGTTGTAGTATGTTAAGGTGTGTCCAAACATTGAGCAGCAAGAGCGCGGCAGCAACACGCGGCATTTATAGGACACATTTCTGCCGCGCTCTAGTTTGGACAAAGCCAACTAATGTTTGCGCGGCAGTACTGCGCGGCACAACCAAGATATGCCGCGCGCTTCAGTTGGCATCAGAACTAAAATGAAAGCGGTCGCATGTGTCGTAGCTCTGCTTATTATTAAAAAATTGCGTAAAAGAGCTAAGAAGAAACATATTTTAACGAGGAAATGCTGGATGAAACCACTTTTTCAACGGAGGTTACAGAATATTGAGTCAATCAATTATGAAATTAATTACCGGACACCACAGTTTTTAAGACTAACCTTGGAAGAGTTTGAACATTTACATAGCCTGGTTGAGTCACATATTAAAAAAGAAGATACGTACTGGCGTAAAGCAATCACAACCAAAGAGAGATTGGCTATAACTTTACGGTATTTAGCAACAGGAGACTCCTATTCTAGCCTACAATACGTCTTTTGTGTATCAAAACAAACCATATCATCAGTAATACCCGAAGTGTGTGACGCCATAACAGCAGCCCTTAAGGATTTTGTAAAGGTAAGAAAGAATAATAGTGTTTATCATAATCACATATTTTTATTATGCTTGATTTAAAAAAAAGGTAGTAGTTTGCGCCAGATATAATTTAAAAAAGATTAACTCTACGTATCTAGATCGCGAATTAACTGTCAATCCAGATCCTGTATCAGTATGATTAGAAACTGTTGAGTCGGAGAGATCAGTCAATTGCGATGTGAAGTATCCAGGTCTTCTTTCTTCATGGTATCCTAGTGTCTGATGCTGTAGATATCCCATATCAGCCTCATATATGATATTATTAATGGAATGTTTAACTCTTGTCAATGTAATTGTATCATACTTTCTTAATTCAGCCGCTATGTGCATACCAAAAGCAACGTATGGATCGTTGCTACATTGATCTTGTTTGCGCATTAATTCTATTGCATCTACTAGCATTTTATTTTCGGCATCCATAACAGTATCTTCAAGAGTACGTTTTGCTGGTTTCTTTTATATTTTCAGATGCTCTTGAAGGTATATTACCTTCAGAGGCATTGGTTTTTGAATCCGTATTTACCGTTTCATTTCTGATTCTACTATTGCTGTTTGTGTATATGAGAGAGCTCTCTAGTGCCGAATCCTGAAACAAATAAGAAAGTTAATTACCTGTCCCATAACTGGTCACGGGCTTCTTAATAATACATTTTTTTTTAGTTGCCACATTCAGAACAAGGATGGCACGCAGTTTCTAAGGAATTCAATGAGAAATGGAATTTTCCGCACGCTATTGGTGCTTTAGACGGAAAACACATCAGTATTCAAGCTCCCTTTCGAAGTGGCACAGAATATTATAATTATAAAAAGTTCTTTAGTATTATTCTCCTGGCATTAGTAGATTCAAATTACAACTTTATGTATGTTAATGTAGGCTGCCAAGGCCGGATTTCAGATGGAGGGGTTTTTAAAAATTCCCAATTATATCACAAGCTGGAAAATCAACAACTTAATGTACCGGTACCGGAAATTTTAAATATACCCTACTCAAAAAAAATACCGTTTGTAATATTAGGAGATCAAGCTTTTGCATTAAATACATATATGATGACTCCTTTTGCCGGAATTCATGAAAAAGGTTCCAAGGAAAGGATATTCAACTATAGGTTATCAAGAGCGCGGCGAGTAGTTGAAAACGCTTTTGGGATAATGTCATCGAAGTTTAGAGTACTGAGAAAAGTAATGATCCTAAAACCGTCATCAGCTAAGAAAGTAGTTTTAGCCAGCGTTCATTTGCATAATTTTCTTCGTAGAGATTATTTGGAACGTAGTACCAATATTTCCACGAATGAAACAGTTTCTGCAATACAGAACAACCAATTTACGGGTACCACTCCGACTGATAATCGTTATTACTTAGCCAATCATTTTATAACAAATGGATCCATTCCGTGGCAAGATAAGTACTAAATAAAACTATACTTAATTTATTATTAAAAGAAAGTTTACTTTTACTGGTGGTACGTTAAGATATGCGTCTAGGTACGTACTACCGCGGTATCATATGTTCTGCCGCCAACTAGTAGTTTGCTAACTACACACTATTAACTTCCGGTTTGAAGGGTACTTACTGTAGCTAGTGAAATTCCTGGTCAATTGAGACTTAAGAACTAATGTCTCAGGGTTGGCAGCGGCCTGGCACTCTGGCAGTGCCTCTGGCACTGTCGAGGTCCATAAGCGGCGGTAACCACTTACTGACGTCTCGTTTGCCGCCATTGGGAATAAAAAAACTTTAGGTACCTACCATTGTATCAGATGTGTCTATAGGATTATTTTTATCGTGTAAAAAGTGAAATGCTTCGTAAGCAAACCATTTTGATGTGTAAGACTGGTTTCTACCTGCAACAAAATAACATGTATTTAGTTTAAAAGAAAAACTAGAATAAATAATAATTGCGTTATGAGTCAATGATATTCAAAAAGTATAGATTCGCCTTGTATCGCCACATTTCGTGCCACAAACATTCAAATTGCCTTCTATTTTATCTATTTGTCTCCTTCCCTCTTGTGATTGCCGAATATGTCTATCGCATTCAGTGCAATGCAAATGGCGTACCTACATGGCATGTTATTTTGACGTGTAAAGTATGACTATACTCCATCTATACTTTTTGAATATCATTGTTATGAGTATAGTAAGTAGGTCTAGATTTACAGCCATATTGGTATTGGTATACATTATATTAATTATTAAAAGATTATAACTAACCCAATCCAGTTGTATTGCTTGTTTTTTCTCTATTCCTTTCTCGTCTATAGGAACTTAAAAGACTTTTCATTTTAGCCTTTAATTCCTTCTTGGGAAGATCAAAATTGTTGGCTATTTCATTCCACAAGTCTTTACGTTTATTTTTATTATGGTATTCCTTTTGTCGAGGATCCCATAACTCTTTAAAAGATCTATACATTTCAATTAAACGAATCGATGTTTCGTTGTCCATGTTTGTGCGCAGAAATACGTCCAAACACAATTACTGCCGAATGTTTACTAAGAATGTTCGCGCGCGGCAGGTAGCCAGAAGCGTTCGCGCGCGGCAGTCGTCTGTCTAATCACAGCGCGGTGGGCCGCGCGCGGCAGCCGCGCTCGATTGCCGCTCGATATTTGGACACACCTTTGCAATGCAGTGGCACTGATTATGAGAAAATATGTTTTAGCGGGATTATTGAGGTTTGTTACAGAAATGTCACACGAGGTTACAAAGGGTTAACACAAATGTTTTATTTTTACAACTATACTGTTTATACAAGCACGGATCGCAATTACACCTTATAAAGCCTTCTCGAGTTATTACAGAATGAACTATAATATTCCAGGATATAGGCGAACATTTCAACCTATAAAATGACTTACGTAGGTGTAGGCCCCTTCTGGTAAACTTACATAAACATTTTCTTTAATATCGCCTTAAGCCCCCGTGACATCCATTTGGTATATAAGTAAGTTATATTTCATTGCAATTATTACAAATAACCTAAAAGTTGCTATCCTAGGAACTGGGGCATAAATGTCACTTAAGTTGATTCTATCTTGTTGTTTCTAACCCCATAGCAACCAGCCTTGCCTTATACTTTTTGACATTATTGACATTATATTATCTTAAAAAAGAAACCCATTTCCTACTTATAGGCTTTGCACTTACAGGTAATTTACAAAATTTCCATGTGTCACTTGAGAGTCTTAAGTTTCCTAGCAATAGCTAGAAATATAGCTATATATATATAATTGCAATAGCTGCACTCCACTTACCGGCATCACTCCGGCTCATGGCATCACCATTTGTGATGGGATCACACTCACTTTGGTCCAGCTGCACATTATTACACTTGTAAAAACTGTTTGTTTACGCTCACGCTTACACCTTTCCCTTTCTATGGGTGAACCAATTTCTTCCTGTTATGTATGCGTACGAGGCGCGCATCACACATGCGCGCCATCTAGTGTAACGACGTGTAGACCACACAATAAACCAGTGCGTTGCTAGCCACCAAGCGTTTCACTTGTGAACCGTGTACGTACCTAACATTGGCGACGAGAATTTTTTAAACCACGTGCAAATCTAAAATGGCCAGTTCAGTGCAGTTCGGCATTTTAAACACGTTCGACCACAATGTACAGACGTGGAAGACGTACAAGGGACGCATAGCGCAATATTTCGTGGCAAATGAAATTGACGAGAAGACTGATGCCGCGGGGTTAAAACGAAAGGCCATCTTGCTCAGCGCACTCACGGAGGCTACCTACAAATTAGCAACGGATTTAGTCCTACCAAAATCCGTTAAAAATGTGCCCTACGAAGACCTTTTAACTATTTTGGACAACCATTTCACCCCCAAATGTGTCGGATTTGGGGAGCGTCACAATTTTTATGCGGCGTCACAACAGGCCGGGGAAACTTATTCACAATGGGCAGCGAGGGCTCACAGAAAAATGTGCTTTTCTCAACGTGGAGGAGGCACTCCGTGACAAGTTTCTCATGGGGATGCAGCCTGGACAGGAGAAGGAGAAGCTGTATACGAAAGACCTGGGCGACCTCACTCTGGCCAAGGTCGTGGAGATGGCTGAGAACCTGCGGAGTTCGCGCGCCGCCGCCGCGGCCAGTGCGGGAGCACAGGCGCAGGCGTCTGTGGCAGACCAGCAGCTATACAAGATAGCTGATAAAGTGAAAAGTGGTGTCAGTGGTAGTGTAGCAAAGGTCAAATGTAGTGTTTGTGGGTATTCAAACCATAAATCGGCGGACTGTAGGTTTGCAAATTACAGTTGTAAAAAGTGTCACGTAAAAGGCCACCTGCGAAAAATGTGTCCGAAAGTACAGTACGTGCAGGTGGATGACGGGGACAAGGGTGAAGTTGACGATGACGGTAAGCTGTTCCACATCCGTTCTCTCAGGGGAAAACCCATGGTGGAAACTGTTTGGATTAATAATGTGCCATTCAAATTTGAAATTGATAGCGGACCCGCAGTAACCGTGGTTTCGGAAGCATTTTATATAACACATTTCAAAAAGGTGCCTTTATCAAGTACAAGTAAACAGCTTATAACTTATAATGGCGGCAAAATAGTGTGCCTAGGTACGTTGCGTCTACCGATACGTTACGCGGAACGAACAAATGTAATGTACTTATATGTGGTCCGCGACGGTGGGCCACCCATTCTTGGTCGAGATTTCTTATCATTGTTTCGATTACAGTTAATACCGGTCAACTTTTGTGGAACTCAAGAATTGTAACTGCAATACCCGAAGTTATTTTCAAATGCACTGGGTAAATTTAATAAATACGAAATAAAACTATCGTTGAAGGTAGGAGCAAAACCGATTTTTTGTAAAGCTCGTCCCGTAGCGTTTGCGTTGCGTGCTATGGTCGATAAAGAAATCGATAGGTTGGTCAGTTTAGGTATCCTAGAATCCGTTGAATATTCGGAATACGCTTCACCGATAGTACCAGTTCTAAAGCGAAACGGGACCGTAAGACTGTGTGCTGACTATTCAGTCAGCATAAATAAACAGTTACAAGTAGAACAGTATCCGCTACCCACAACTAACGAACTATTTACAAAGTTACACGGGGGTCAACAGTTCAGCAAACTTGATTTATCTATGGCTTATAACCAATTAGTATTAGACGATGAGTCAAAAAACCTAACCTGCATCAATACAAACCGCGGGCTATATAGATTTACACGTTTAGTGTTTGGATTAGCCAGCGCGCCGTCTATTTTTCAGCGAGCTATCGAGGGCTTGCTATCCGGTATAGATGGAGTTTTGTGCCTGCTAGATGATATTTTAATAACTGGTAAGGATAAGCAGGAGCATTTAGAAAAACTAAACTTCGTGTTGAAGCGCTTGGAAGAAGCAGGGTTTACTTTACAAAAAGAAAAATGTTGTTTTTTCCAAGACGAAATTAGTTATTTAGGTTATATTATTACAAAAGATGGCTTAAAAAATCGCCCGAAAAAGTTAAAGCAATGTTGGAAGCACCGGTGCCCACAAACGTTAATCAGTTACAATCGTTTTTGGGGTTAATTAACTACTACAGGAATTTCGTACCTAGCGCATCCACTATACTCAGCCCGTTGTACGACTTATTAAAAAAGGGTTGCGAGTGGAGGTGGACGGAAATTCAGGATTCGGCATTCAGATCAATAAAAGAGCTCATGACATCGGAACAGGTCCTCGCACATTTTGACCCCAATGCGACTATAATATTAACAGTAGACGCTTCTCCGAGTGGGTTGGGGGCAGTCCTCTCACAAGCAGGGTCAGACGGCGTGGAAAAACCCATTTTATTTGTTTCGCGTACCTTAAACACGGCCGAAAAGCGATATGCTCAGATCCAAAAGGAAGCGACCGCTATTATTTATGGTGTGCGTCGTTTTCATCAATACTTGTACGGCAGATCGCAACCGTTCATTCTTCGAACAGATCACAAGCCGCTATTGGCAATTTTTGGGCCCCACAAGGGTATACCAGAAATATCGGCTAATAGGTTACAGCGGTACGCTTTGTTCTTAAGTAGCTATAATTATAAAATAGAGTATGTTCGGAGCGCGGACAACAGCGCGGACTATTTCTCCCGCGCAAGCTTACCGCGCGCGCTTCACGAGTGCGCGTGCACCGAACAGTGTAAGTGTTGTGATTGCGAAGTAGCGTACGACCGAGCGACTTATGTTTGTTTTGTTGTAGACGGTACCATGCCCGTGACATTAGATAAGTTGCGCGAGCAGACAAGTAGTGACGTAGTTTTGGGAATAATAAAGACTTTATTTTGAATGGATGGCCGCCGAAAATATGCGATTTAAGGGTGAAACCATACTATTTATGTAGATCACAATTATCCTATGAGAATGGTTGTGTCATGAGAGGTCACAAGGCAGTTATTCCTTCGAGCCTATACCATGTCGTGCTCAAGGAATTACACAGTTCCCATTTAGGCGTTGTAAAAACTAAGGCCGAAGCGCGGTCAAGATTTTGGTTCCCGGGAATTGACCGGGCTATCGAAACAATGATAGGTTCGTGCGATGTGTGTATCCAGTTGCGCCCCTCACCGACGCGCGCCCCCCCAGCTCTCTGGGAATTTCCACCACATCCCTTCCACCGAATACACGTAGACTTTTTAGGACCTATTAAAGGGTGTGTTTACTTGGTTGCGGTAAATGCACATACCAAATGGGTAGAAGTTTATAACATGAACTCGGCTACTTCTTCCGGAGCTGTGATAGGGAAGCTGTGTGAGTTCATTTCAAGGTTCGGAGTTCCGAAAACGATAGTAAGTGATAATGGCACAGCTTTTTGTTCGCGGGAATACGAATTATTTTGCGCGGCAAACGGGATTTCACATGTGACGTCACCAGTCTATCACCCGCCTAGTAACGGCCAAGCCGAAAGTTTTGTCAAAGTAGTTAAAAAGGGACTTAAGTCTTGTATTCTGACGACTAACAGCGCGAAAGAAACATGGTGGAAATTATTGAGATATCTCATGGATTATCGGAACTCGGTTCATTCCACTACTGGGTTGTCCCCTGCGCAAATGGTATTTGGGCACAAGTTAAGGTCGCGATTGGATCTGTGGATCCAAAGTCATCGGCACCCGTGTCACCGTCTGTATCTAACGTTGTAAAAAATCAACAGTGTATGCAAACTAAGCTACAAGGGAAAAATAAAACAAGATTTTTTAAGAAAAACGATGTAATATTATACAAAAAGTTTGTTAATAAAGCAAGTTATACTTGGGGTAAGGGCATCATACTTAGAAGAATAGGAAAAGTTTTGTATTTAGTAAAAGACAGTAACAGTTCAGAAATATGCAAAAGACACATAAATCAGCTAATGCTATATAAAGGAACAAACAACAGTAATGCGGATAACGTACAAAATTCGGACGAAAAGTTACCTGGGTCACCTTGTCCTATTGCAACGCAACCGTCAGCGCCACACTCACCGTCGTCATCACCTCCGCCATCACCGTCGCCTACGTCAGCACCGTCGCCTGCGTCTTCACCGTTGCCAGCTGCTCCAGAAATGGACTTAGTCCAGCTGCATTGTTCCGGGGGAAGGAGAAGAGCAGACTTATGCGAACGAGGTACTTCTTTGTCGAAAGAGAACGAGCCAGAAAGGGACTCAAAACAGGCCCATGAGGATGGACAACAAGGTGGTTCGAACAACGAAGACGCCGAAAGACATGAGAATGTTAGTCTAAGAGCAGGGACCGATCTAGATGTCCAGTCCACACAAGGCGATCGGTCAATAATAGTGACACCAAAGAGATTGTCACGTAATCGCCCCGTTATATGTTATAAAAAGTACTTCTAGCTTTAAGATGTTGTATACCATTATGTTTGTTGTTTTAAGTACTCTGGGTATATCCATAACAAGCCTACTAAGGATGTTAAATTGTATATTAATTGTATTGTACTTGTATTTGTGTAGTTTTGGACTAAGGGGAGGAATTGTTATGTATGCGTACGAGGCGCGCATCACACATGCGCGCCATCTAGTGTAACGACGTGTAGACCACACAATAAACCAGTGCGTTGCTAGCCACCAAGCGTTTCACTTGTGAACCGTGTACGTACCTAACACTTCCAATAGTTTTATCTTCACTGCAATGTAGTCACTGTCATCTTCCAAGTTATCCTCTAAGATACTACTTATGTGGGTTGTCTATAACTCATCGCGGGCAAGGGTTGTTGTCTCATCAATATCTGTCTCGGGACTATTCTCTTGCACTGTCTCCTCTTCAAGGTTGAAGGGCACTACAGATTATCCTTCACCTTTCTTCACTTGATTACCTACTCTTCTTGCTGTAAAAATACAATGTACCTTTTTGTTTCCACCACATTCTTCTCAGGATAGTAAATACAGTAACCTTTCACATCCTCCTCATATCCGACCATCAATCCCTTCTCTCCTTTTGGTTCCTACTTCAGTCTCTTTTCCATTGGAATGTGTACATATACTTCTGTACCAAAGACTCTTGACTCATGGATATTATATGTTTTTTAAGACGTCTGTTGTTGGCCCTACTATTACGCCACCGCCGAATCGACGTAGAAGCATACGACGATACTGGATCTGTCCTTTTATTGCACTAAGGAACAGTGAGGAACAATTTTTTCTCCAAGAATATAAAGAGTTGCTATTAGACGAAAAGAAGTTTTACAATTTCTTTCGAATGAGTGTGTTAACTTTCGAATGTTTATTGAAATCTTTAGAACCACATATACGGAAACAGTACACTAACATGAGGAATCCAGTGGAGCCAATAGAAATGCTGGGCATCACTTTGAGGTAAGTAATGTTTTTTTTTTAATAATAATACTTTTTAATTTTCAAAACGATCAAAAAAGGAAAAGTTAATAATCGTAATCAATCTTATTAATCTTCTTAATAGAAATCTTGAGAAATCTTAATTACAAATTTGCAAAATCGGGATTATTATATCACTAGCTTTTGCCCGCGGCTTCGCTCGCGTTAAATTCGGGGTAACACAGTTCCTCTTGCGCCTTATTGATTTGTAATAGCAACGCTAAGTTTTCCCTTTTCTTCCCTCTTTCTCCCTCACATCCCACTTTTTTAAAATAAAAGTTAGCCTATGTCCGTCTCCTGGTTCCCAACTATCTCTGTACCAAAATTCATCAAAATCGGTGTAGCCATTAAAGCGTGAAGAGGTAACAAACAAACAAACAAACAAACAAACTCACTTTCGCTTTTATAATATTAGTAAGGATTACCTAAAAATAAAATATTAACATTAAGATTACTTGAGATTTTATTATTCTTAATCCTGACTTATATATTATGGTGGACTTGAGGCTTCAGCAAGTTATGAAGGAGGGTGGCTCCTGCGTTTCTGCTGATAGCCCGCCTCGGAAGAAGTGTGGTGGGATAGTGCGTCCTCCTGTTCATGGAAATATGTGAGAGGGCTGCTCTCCCCTATACGGTCCCTACATACGATGGTCGGAGGGGTTTGTACTGGACATCAACTGCCTCAAGGTTCTTGTCAGCCTGAAGTTCAAGAGCTTTCTTAATCCCGTTCAACCTCGACATTTGTCTCCGATGGATCAAGAATAATGTTACTTTGAATAGGAAAATCACCCCCAATATCATATACAAAAGACACCAGAAGTTAGGAGATAAGGATTTCCAAAATCTTGTAAAAGGTTCCGTCCAATTCCACAGCCACTCCCCTGTGATGGAGGTGTCATAAACGGTGGAATCGAGATTGGGTTCGATTATCGGTGTCCTATAGATATAACGCTTAGGAGGTGCCAGTAAATCTGCCAATTCATCGGGTCGGTACATGGGCCCCAAAGAGTGTAAAAGGTCTGATATTTCAACCGGGGAGAAATGGGACCCTTCTGGACAAATAGTTTTGGAGGAGTGTATATCTAGGGAACATCCAGATGTGTATGGAATGAGAAATGAGGACATCTCTTCCAAGTTTGGGATGTGATGCTTCTCATCTCCTAGTAGTCCAGTGTGTGGATGCAAGAGTCTGGTAGCATTTTTGTGATCCCGAACCTCCAGGAGTCCATGGTTCCATACAGGTGGTAAGGGGACGATTATAGAATTATTGGGGGTAGTACTAATGGGACGCAATATTTCCCCTCTCGATTCCCCTCTGGTAGATAGAGAACTCTAGGATCTCCAGATAGATACTTCACCATATGGGTGGGAGATTTCTTTGCCAGGGTGTCCCTGAACCAATCCCCTAGTCTTTCTTCACATATGACTCGATATATTTAAATAAACGTTTTCGTTACAGGTATCTAGGAAGTGGAAATTCACTACAAGGTTTGGAGTACGAATTCAAACTGGGAAAAGGGGAAAATCTACGATTAGATATATGATTAGGAGAGTTTGTCGTGCTATATGGAAAAAGAGTAGAATACGGAATGTCGACGCACAAAATATCGACAAACGCTATTACGATGCTACAAAATTGCGATGCACACTGACGCCACTACACTTCGATGCACGTTACTGCGATAGATCTTCACTGCGATACTACTTGACTTCGATGCACGTTACTGCGAAAAACTACGGAGCAACTTGGCTTTAATAATAATCTATTGCGAAACATCGTATACTGAGAAACTGTTACACTTCGACATCCCTGCTCGTCTTTCGTTAAGCTTGTCATATTAGCTATCTACATTTATTTTATTTATTTATTATATTATCACCTATCAGAATGAAAATATGTTTTGAATGGGCCTAAAAAATATATAAACCAAAACGCATGAACAAAATAATACAATTCTTGCAGTCAGTTGTATGTATCGATCTTGCCGTGTGGTTGTACACCTTCCTCGACCTGGGTGCTGCTCAGCAGGATCTCCCGTGTTAATGTAACGCTGGTGAAGATGGTAAACAACGCTTCTGTTGACGCCAAAATACCGAGATACCTGAAATTGACTTATTCCCGCTTGCAACATCCCTACAGCTCTTTGCATTTCATCTGTATTCAAATGACGTCGCTCCATAACGTAAAAAATGTCTCAAATACCAAATTTGTTTAAAACTTTTTTCAAATTATTGTTTAATTCATAAAATTGATACAGAATAATAAATTTTAATAACAACGCTATAAAATTCGAACAGATGCATTGACTTTTGAATTCGTGAAAAAAAAACAAATGATACTCGCGTTTTTTTTTACAATCAGCTAGTATGTCCTCTAGATCAAAAAAGTTCACATAGCTATAACCTACTTGGTAAGAAATGATATATCTAATAATTTGAAATAGTATGTGTTGCTAAGACTTTTTTTATGTGTGTTTTATTTTGTTCACTATGCGTTTTGGTTTATATATTTTTAGGCCCATTCAAAACATATTTTTATTCTGATAGGTGATAATATAATAAATAAATAAAATAAATGTAGATAGCTAATATGACAAGCTTAACAAAAGACGAGCAGGGATGTCGAAGTGTAATAGTTTCTCAATATACGATGTTTCGCAATAGATTATCAAAGCCAAGTTGCTCCGTAGTTTTTCGCGGTAACGTGCATCGAAGTCAAGTAGTATCACAGTGAAGATCTATCGCAGTAACGTGCATCGAAGTGTAGTGGCTTCTCAGAGATAGTCTTTCGCCGTAACGTGCATCGCAATTTTGTAGCATCGTATTAGCGTTTGTCGATATTTTGTGCGTCGACATTCCGTATTCTACTCATGGAAAAATCTTCTTCAAGACAACATTCCCGAACTAACAACAGAAAGACTCAAAAATATTGCATCTAGTTTCGATTTAAGGGCGAATTTTCCTCACTGCATCGGTGCCCTCGATAGGAAGCATATTCGCATGCGTAATCCTGTTACTAGTGGCTCGTTTTTTTTTTAAAATTACAAAGCCTTTTTCTCTATAGTCCTTTTAGCTGTTGTGGACTCAAAGTACAAATTTATTTTTATCGTCATTGGGGCATACGGTAAAGAATGCGATTCTACTGTTTTTCAAAATTCAAAACTATATATAAAACTCATTAACAATGACCTACCATTATGCGTCCATATGGAGGTAACAATCTCAATGTTAAACAAAAGATTTAAAATTACCGTCTCAGCAGAGCCAGAAGATATGTCGAATGCGCTTTTGGGATTATGGCGAATAAATGGCACATTTTTCACAGAGCGATAGACGTGTCCTATAATTTTGCTACTGACATTGTAAAGGCATGTTGTATCTGTGTGTTTTCGGCAAAAGGATAAATTGGCAATAACTGATGATGAATTTCACTCTTTACAACCTCAAGATGAAGAGATGACAGCAGCAAATGTCATTATAGATGAATTTGCAAGCTATTTTATGAGCAACAGAGGGTCTCTACAATGGCAGTTACAGAAGATTTGATCATCATAAAAACATTAAATAATTATTTACCTATGTGGTTCTTTATATCAGGAGCAAAATTATCATAGTCTGGAAATAAAATTTTGGCAATTTGCTCCCATGCTTTTATTTTCATTGTTTTATTTTTAAAGTCTTCATTGGACTTATCCCAAAGGATTTCCCGTTCTTGGACTAATGTAATTAGGTAGTCTATATCAATAACATCTAGGTTGGCACTCATTTTTTAAAACTTCAATCACAATAAACAAAAATACTTACAAAAAAAAATCGAAACGAGCGAGCGTGTGTCCTGTTGTGTTCCTTGTGACGCAAAACAACTGAGCGGTGATGATTCTCAATTCTGATGGGTCAGAAAAGTTACGTTAGCTAGCGATTGGCAAAGCAAAAAATCCGTTGTTTCAAAAATGTAAGATCGCTCCCCGTAACATATGATGCACAATCACGAGCATGGATGACCGGCATTCGGTTCATTGACTGGTTAAAAGCTTTAGATGATCACTTCCAGATTAAATGCAGACGCATAATTCTATTTATTGACAACTGCCCCGCTCACCCTAAAGGTGTTGAACTCAAGAATATCAAGCTTGTTTACTTACCTCCAAATGCGACAAGCAAATTACAACCGATGGATCAGGGAATTATAAAGGTCCTACAGCAAGGTTACAGGACAAGACTGATACATCGATATCTTCAAGAAATGGAAGACCCTGACAGCAAACGACCCGTGACTGTGCATGATGCGATTCTAAACATTGCAGCGGCATGGGAAGCAATTAAACCTGAAAACATTCAAAATTGTTTTAAGAAAGCAGGTTTCAGAAATAACGTGGTTGACGTCGTGTTGAAAGAAGAAGAACCCGACATACTGCAGGGTTTTCCTGGATATTTTTCCATTCATGACAATGTAGCACAGTACGAAATTCAATCAATTGAAGATCTTATTGAGAATGTGAATAACATACAAAACGAGGCCCATATAAGTGATAATGATGAAGACGAAGATGAGTCAACTCCGGTTTTGTCAAACGCCCATTATCAGCTGTTAATGATTTAAGACGCTATATTGCTTCTTTGAATCAAAGTGAAGACTCACTGCAAAAGTTGAATTATGTTGAAAATCTTTTAATTGCTCATGCATCAAAATCTTTCTGTCAAACCAAAATAAGTGATTATTTTAAATAATGTATTGAATATACATCTAATTATGACATTGAATGTACAACTACAGTACTTTCACAAGTTATTATGCCTTGTGACCGGGACTGTAGATTCATTTTGTGTCACATTCAAAAGTGCCTGTAATGGTCTAATTGAAATAAATGATTTGATTTGACATAATTTAAAATAATAAGAACAAAATACATAATAATATGTAGCACGTTTGTTTTTTTTTCCCTATCCCGCATAATACGCTTTCACGCTTATGACGCGTTTTTGGTGGGGTACCTGAGAAATCGTCTTAAGCGGGTTTTACTGTATATTGCAAATAATTGGTGAAGGGATGCTATATATTGGCATAGTGAATTTCGCGCGGGCTGTGACCCGCGCGCCATGTCGTATTTAATCAACCAGTGCTAAGCAACCTGTCGTTTGATTCACATGTACCTACGCACCTATGTAACAGTTATGTAGGAAGAGTTTTTAATACGTGTGTTGGGCACATTAAAAAAACCTTATAATTTGGAAACTTCGACTTTTTTCAATAATTTTCTTTTATCAATATATTATTTGTGGGGCATACAATATTAACATTCGATGTCACTTGTGGGCACTCAGGGCCTAAATCACTATGGCGGCTTGGCATCCCCTTTTACTGATAAACTTGAGTTTTTAAATACCACTTGATTTTACTAACATAAGAAACATTTACTGGAGTAAAATACTTACATCAAAATGATTTTCATAAAAATTCACTTTCAAATCTGTTGATAAACTATCAGCATCATGTCTCCTAGCGAGAGTTAGCCACTTTTTTCACATTTGTTTGTTGTTGGAAACATAAATAAATAATTTATTTGGTGTTTTTATGGTTGAACTTTGACACTGAGGCACAGTACAGTACTTATAGGATATAACAGAATCTTACAATGTTTAGTGATAACTATGCAATAACGTAACTACATTCTAGGATAAATCTTCTCTTCATTCTCTACGCCTTGTAGATGCTTCTGAGGGCCATTTCTTCTGCTAGGCTGGCTTCTATTCTATTTATTTTTAGCCTAAGAAGGAATATATGTTTTCCTAAGATGATTAAGGCCGTCGCCAGAATCAGGAGACCGCAAATGGTGGCTGTCTTCAGGTGTATTATGTAGGACATGAACGGATATGTCTTGTCTATCTCATCTTCCAGCCACGTCTTCCCTGTTGCTTCTGTTGGGTGAGTTAAGTCTTCATAGGAAAATTCTCTTGGTTGCGCCTCATGTATGGATGATGTAGAGGATGCCCAAGTAGAGGCCTTGATCTCTATCTTCGCAAACAAAGGTCCCGTCTCACGCCTGTCGAAATGCTGCGTTGTTACATAGGATCTATTGCCCCTTTTCTGGTGTAACCCTACTAATACGTCATCTCTCACGAAGTAATGCACCCCACATATGCCGGCGGGGCTCTCTTTATATACCCTGTTGTTTTGAGGGTCTAGGAATCCATTTTGAGGGCCTTGGGCTGTTATATAGGTGATGGGGATGTAGGATATGATACGATTGTTTTCCACGGCGTAACGTCAGCTGCAGACCCCATGACAGATCATCCTGATTTTAGCCCTTAAATTCTTTTTTTGTCGAACAAAAGGTATTATATCCGAATATTTATAACTTTTTTTCCTTAAATCCACTCATTATTTTGGGATAATGTGTGGATTTTGTTGAATAAATAAAGGCCATGGCCGGATCCTGCCCTGATAATGCAAGGTAATGATTTTTATATGAAAATTCCTTTTGAAATAAATAAAAAATAATCTCATTCATTACATTTCCCTAAAATAGGCGAGAGAAAATGCAAAAAAAATATATGTTTGTTCATTGATTGAGTGGTTTTATATTCTGACATTGAATTGATTGACATTTATTTACATTGTCGTCTTGCGTTTATTTTTTCTTCGTTACTATTGAAACTAGACCACAAACTATTGTTTACGCTTCTAATATTAATATTCTGCTGTGCTTATTGGACTAGCTAGTTTAAGTTACGTTTTACAAAAGTATGTGGGTATCCAGAGAATAAAAAAACACATTTATTAAACTGTCTGTAACATTTCTATTAATTTAAAAGGCAAATCTGCAATCATGCCCTCATCCCTGATGGATGCGAGCCAATTGACAATTAGTTTGAAGTACAACAGGAAAATGAACCTGGATTTTCGGAATCATTTCATACTTCTTTACTATATGCGTTGGTACGACGTCGGTACGACGATATATGATATCGTCGTACCAACACATGTTTGGCCTTCCTTGTGAAATTAATTCCTTTTTATGAATAGCCTAGTCTATTTACTAAATGCATCTGAATAGTCTTTCTGGTTTTGTTACGCCTATAAAACTCTGAATGTTTGATCATTGCTATTCAAATTGTCAAGGCGCTATTTTTGTTTCGTATTTATAGTTTCTCTCGCCTATTCTCTGATCATATAAAACATAACCGATTGTAATTTAAGCTTTAAAATGACGTACTGTACATTAATATTTTTTTGTTAGGGCACAGCTCTATACCAATTGGGCCGTGTCATTTATAAAGTAGATTATAAAACTATAGCTTTAAGTTTTATGCCACAATGGCGCTAGTAATCTAGTATGTAGTCCAAAGAGTATTATAATATAGAGGGAAAAGAGAGCCCTCTTGCGTGATAAAATTGCAAACCTGTTTGACAATACGCCATCTGTACATTGGCCCCAAACTAATCACATAGCTATAGCTAGGCATGCTATCCTGTTGGAATAGAACGTTTCGTCCTATTTCTGTAACATGTTCTACGCGAACATGTTCGAGCAGAACATGTTACAGAAATAGGACGAAATTGAATAAAAATAGTAAAAGGTAGAAATAAAACAAAGAATTATTTTATGTATTTTTATTCTTTTTATTTTTATAATGCTTATGTTTATTATAATACATTTGTGCATTCATTTTAATTTGATCTTCGCCGCTATAAGTAATTTTTCCTGCCAAAATTCGGTTAACGGATCTGCACCAACTGCATATTAGCAAATTGATAGTTATTTTACAAAAATATTGTTTTAATTGATCTTTATGTTTATCACAATCAAATGGAAAATCAACTAATATATTAGCTATTTCTATTATATGTTTCTTGATGTTTATTTTTGGAACATCTTTTTTTAGGAATGATATAGTAATGTTTTGAAGTGCAGAGAAGCAATTTTCTAATTGCTGACTGGGGTAGCACAACCATTTTTTGTTGGCGTACTCTTTGATCTTTATATAAGCATTGTTAGTATTAATATTTTCTTGATCAACTAGGTTTTGTCTACACTTTTGACAAGACTTTACAATATTTTTAAGGCACTTTGTCAAAACCCAGCCACATACATAATTTTTTTGTCCAGCGTCAGATTCATTCCTCTCAACAAAAAGATCTTCATTACATTTAATTTCGTCGTCTTTAAATTAATAAATTGCTTCTATGCCTTCTATGGTTTTAATCAAATTTTGTACAGATGGTACAGCTGCTTCCGTCAATCTAATTTTGTTGCCATATTTTTTTGTGACTATAAACTTTATTGTTTTTAATATTTTCTTTGAGTTTACCCAAAGTTGATGGTGGGGCGACTGCCGTTTAATAGGTCCTTTGTATATTTTTCCATTAGGAATATTAAATGAATTAACATTTAAACTGTCGAAAAGTTGATCTAACAATAATGTTATGTCTATTAAACTTTTACATTCCTCAGGGAGATCACCTCTAGCAGTTAAATGCTCTGTTGCAACTGCAACACTGTGACTGAAGATTTGTGTTGCAGACTTAACTCTCATTTTATTAATTTTTTCCGGGTTCACATGCTCTTCTGTGAGTTTATATAATAATCTCAATTCCCCGTATGATTGATCTGCTGCATAAAGCTTTTGATAATATGCCCATTTCACTACTTTTTCTTCATTATGAATATTGTAAACCATGTCTTTGGTCAATAGGTTATTCCTGATACCTTTTATTAGATGAGGCACGTCATACAAGGGGATTATGTTTTTCCCATTCAAACGAATTCGGTCATATCGCCATTCTAATCCCTGTCGAAGACATATTTTTTTTGATTCATCTACCAATTCTGTAATGGCACCCACATTGACGGTGCTTTGGTCACATACAGTATTTATAATAATAAGGCCCGCATAATGTGCTTCTTTAATAACTGTTTTAATTAATCCTTTTAATTCAATTTTTTTGAGCCCCGTTGTAAAATAATAAGCAATAGGTTGCTTAAAGTTTTGTTTTAAACCTTTGACCATAAATACAAGAACATGGTCTGCAAATTTGTCATTTTGATTTGTGGCAAATCCATCGAATTTGTCTTTATGAGCATCATAAAATATTTGAGGTGTCAAGGACATCTCATCAAAAATGAGGCTGCATAATCTATCAGTCACAGGCAATTGCGAAATAGTTTTTTTTAACTTGTCAAAAATTATTTTGTTTATACCAGGCGTTATCTTTATGTTACTGAGTAACCGTTTCATGGTTTTTGAAGATGGCAAAGTAAAATATTTATGTAAAAGTCTGTAACATTTTGGACTTTTTTTATAAAGGGACAATGCCAATACCTTTTCTTCTAAGCTAAACCTTCGTCCTTTATCTTTCTTCGTAGTTTGCAACTGCATGTGAAGGAAGAGTTGGGCCGGTTTTGTCATATGTTGTGCAACACGCAGAAATGATGCATTATTGAAGAGTGTCTCAGCATTTCTCAATCTTTCTTCAAATATTTGACCTCTTTTGCGCAGACGGGATATCTCGGTCCGAAGATGCTTGATCTTGGTGCACAGTGGTCGAACATAACATGTTCGATTAATTTTCGATGCACCTGGAAAATTATAGTAGAAGTTTAAAACAACAACTTTACACACAACTTTAGAATCAGAAAGGAATCATTTAAATATTATCATGAAAGTCTCATTAATTAAGTTTTTTAGTTGTTATTTACTTCTCATTTCATTCAAAATGATACGGATGAAACTGTACAGATATTTAAAGTAGAAATATATATATATCTGGACATTTGCCAATTTGCACTCTTAGATTTAATTGCTTTTACACTTATCAGTCTTTCTACAGGTTACCTAACACAGGTTTATTAGGATGTGTCTATATCAACAAGCTGAATATTATAAAAATTAAAAAAATATACTTGTATTGCCTACCTTTTCCAGTCATTATTTGTGGTTGGCTAATCATAGAATAATTATGTTCCAACAATAATTGCTTCGTAGTTGAGTTTGTACACCTGGCAACTGAAATCAAAAATAGAAATATTAAATCATCATCATCATTTCAGCCGATAGACGCCAAATATATTGAAATATTTATGTATTATTAGATAATTACTAGTAAAGTAGGATTTCAAAATGATGGTAGTAGTGTTTCACTTCAGTGTCGTTTGCCCATATTGGGATAAAAACAAAGAACACAGTAATAATAATAATATTCCACAACTATCACACAACGCCGTCTAGCCCCAAGAATGGAATAGAGCAAAATAATTATTTTATTTACCTTCTGCTGGTTGTGATGCAGCAACAGGTTGTAAATGCAGTCTTGAGGGTAATTCTGGTTCCGCTCCACTCACTGACGGACCTGTAATTTTTAAATATGTAACTGAATAAAAAAAATTGTGAGCTGCTTATTTAGTACTTAACTTCTAATCAACAAATAAATATTTCTGGCATTATATATACTACACTACACAGAAGTAGTAGTATAGCAAAGATTATCAGAAATAAATAAATTAAGAACACACAGCTATACTCAGTCAATTTCTTTGGATCCACTTAATTAACTAACTATTATAGGTAGGCAAATATTTATTATTTTTATTGTTAGTGATATAGCATCTGATTGGGAATGTTGTGTTAAGGGTTGCTCTGACACTGTTTGACTTGAAGTAGACCCTGTAATTTTAAATATAATTATTTCACAATAACAAATAAAGAAAGTTACATACTAGGTTGAACTCAAATTAGATAGCATGGAAGCCACAAACTCACATCCATAGGTACTACAGAATTGACCAAACCCAACATCATCCTAAAGCCGAGTGAACTTTGGGTATATCTGACCCATAGGCTGCACATGTACATAAAGTTACCACTAAATAAATAGTATTACTGACCTGGTAAATGAAGAGATGGAATGGCTGCTGTATTTATCCGGTTATTGCGGTTTCTGTCTTTATCGGTGAAATGGATATCGCAAACCCTCTTCTTTTGGTAATATTCATAATCGGAGGAAGACTCCAATTTTCCACCAACAAGAATAACCCAGCTCTTGAACAGGTCAGGAAACTTTTTAACATTTGGAAATCTGTACATTGGTACCCCTGAAATTTATGAAAAAGTAGGTATTAAAATTCATAAAAAGTGATCAATTCTACGTTCTGGCCATGACATATACAAACATGTCATAGCAGCAAGGTTGTATTCCCTGAAGGGTTAGGCAGAGCTGTATATAATGCAAACCATCCCTTCTTTCTCATCTGCTCAACTATGTTATAAGGTAAATAGCAAACTTTAAAAGATTGTTTTAGGAATAGCGTCTATTGTATGAGTGTCGCCTACAGTATTTAGATAATACATAATGTGGGTCGCCTTGGGGGCGGAGTGGATGTGTCCTTCGGGGTTACAAGCATGAGACTATATTGTATGTATGTGTATTACTTACCACTGGGAGCACATCCGAATACACACAGCCTAGGCATTGTATTGTATTGTATTGTATAACGGGCTGGTGTCCGCAACTCCACGTCTGAGGCGCGTATTTTGCGTATGGGTGGGAATATTATTCGATCCACCCCAGCTCCGCGAAAAACGTCAGCAGCGCCTTGGTGTTGCTGACGATCTCGCGAAGAGTACCTGGGTTACCGAAGTACTTTGCCCTGTATGGGGCAACCTCTGGGCAGTGCAGAAGCACGTGGGCTGCTGTTTCGTCTACCTCCATGCAGGCTCGGCACAGTGGGCTGTCTGTGACTCCTAAGACAAAGAGGTGTTTATTAAAAGAGCCATGGCCAGTAATGGCTGCTGTAATTGTGCGCAGCTGTGGTTTTGTCATCCGTAGCGCCTGTTTAGTGAAGCGGCCGTCGATACTAGGAAGAGCTTCCTTGGCCTGCCTGCACTCACCGTGGTCCAGCCACAGTTTGTGGTGTTGTTCTCTGGTGCGTTTCCTTACCAGTGTACGTAGGTACCCAAATGGTAGTGGCACGATAGGTGCGGGTCCCACTGGTACCATGCTCGATCCCCTTCTAGCAAGTTCGTCCGCAGCGTCGTTGCCTCGGGAGTCGCTGTGTCCTTTGATCCATTGGATAGTTAAATTGTTGAGATTACCAACCTTATTTAGGCGCTGGTGACACTCATGTATTAGCCCACAATTGACTGTTTGGCTGTTTAGTGCTTGCAGTACAGCCATGCTGTCCGAAAGTATGCGAATAGAGTGGCCCTCAACCTTCCTTGCCGTGATGGCTGACGCGGCTAGGGAGATGCCCATGCATTCTGCCTGAAACACCGTGTTGTGGACCCCCAGAGGTGCGGCTATGTGGATGTTGAGGTCCTCTGAGAAGACTCCGGCTCCCGTGCCAGTACCTGTTTTGGATCCGTCTGTGAAGATTCTTACCTCTGCGGGGCATAGCCCTTCGCAACGGTGGTCTTCATGGAGCTGGATTTTGTATTTCTTATCGAATACGAATTGTTTGGGTATCCGATCGTTTATTGCTTTGGCTATTGGGAACTCGTTGTAGAACTCCTCCAGCGCCTTGGTATGCTGTGTATATTTCTTACCCCATAAATGCAGTGTTTTGAGACGTAATGCCGCCGTCGTTGCCTCCTGCTGAATGAACAGGTGGAGCGGTGGGAGTTCTAGCATGGCTTCAAGGGCTGCAGTCGGAGTAGTCCTCATGCAGCCAGTGATCGCCGTGCAGGCAAGCCTCTGCATACGTTGAAGTTTAGCTGAGGCTGTCACCAATTTGGTGCGGGGCCACCATACCACGGCCCCGTACGTGACCATAGGTCGGATTACCGCGCAGTAAAGCCAGAGGATGATTTTGGGAGACAGCCCCCACCTCTTACCTATCATCCCTCTGCACTGCCAAAAAGTGATACAGGCTCTGTTTAGTTTATTGTCTAAGTGACTGCTCCAGTTTAACTTACTATCCAGGATGACGCCTAGGTATTTCACCTCGCTGGCTAATTGGAGTTCAGTATCGAATAGTTTGGGTAGGCGGTAAGGTCCTAGTGTTCGCTTTTGGGTGAACATGACTAGTTCAGTTTTATTGGGGTTTACAGACAGGTCGAAATCCCTGCACCATCCTTCAACGATGCGTAGGGCCTGTTGGGTAAGGTTGCAGATTGTCCCCGTCACCTTCCCTGAAATGAGGATGGTGAGGTCGTCTGCGTACCCGATTGTAAAGAAGTGGTTCGCGTTGAGTTTTGTGATAAGGTCATTTATCACCAGGTTCCAGAGGAGCGGAGATAGTACCCCTCCTTGAGGACAGCCTCTCGCTATCAAGGCCATCTCCTGTACTTCTGCAAGGCGAACCACTCGTTCACTTAGCATATTATTGATCCAGTCTATCATTACCTGTTCCACTCCGTGTCGAGACAGAGCGTTACGGATGCTGGAAAAGTTAGTTCTGTCGAAGGCTCCTTCGATGTCTATGAAGGTTCCTAGACAGGTTCCCTTCTGGTGTATAGCTTCTTCTATTCGGCTGACCACTAGGTGGCGAGCTGATTCGGTAGACTTACCCGAGCTGTATGCATGTTGGTTGTCGTGGAGTGGTATTGTTTTTAAAACGCCGTCCCTCAGCTCTCTTTCGCAGATCCTCTCCATGGTTTTTAGAAGGAAGGAAGTCAGACTGATTGGTCGGTGGGCTTTGGCGTTTGTGTAGTCACCCTTACCTGGCTTAGGGATGAATATAACCTTCACTTCCCTCCATCCTTTAGGAACGTATCGGAAGGCTAGGCACGCTCTCATTATGGGCAGCAGTTTACTGGCAACGGATGTGCTACCCCACTGCAGTAGAGCAGGGAAGATGCCGTCTGGGCCTGCCGCCTTGAAAGGATGGAAGCAACGGATCGCCCACTGGATTTTCTCCAGTGTTATCACCTTGTTAGCGTAATGCCAGTCGTTTACTGATGGCGTTTGAGTTGTCTCTGTCCAGTCAATCACCTGTGTAAATGCGCATCCTGGGAAGTGAGTTTCAATGAGGACGCGCATCGCCTCTTCTGGTGATGTGGTGAGTGTATTGTCAGGTTTTCGGAGAACAGTAGGCCCAGGTGTTTTTTGCTGTGCCAGTATTTTCCTTACCCTATTAGCTTGTTGACAAGATTCGATGTTGCCACAGTACTTACGCCACCCTGTGGTGCTCCTGAATCTTATGCATTTTTTGTAGCTGGATTTGGCCGCGTAGTAGGCGTCCCAATCCTTGTCCGCCCAAGTATTCATAGCTCTGTTTAGAGCTTGTCTTACCTTGCTGCGCTTACGCTCCAGTTCCGCACCCCACCATGGTTGTTTCCCTGATGTGTTTGGCGGAACGGTTTCGGGGCAGGTAGTCTGGTAGCTGTCTAGCATTGACTTGGTGAGCTGACTTACCCGCTGTTCAATCTGCGGTGTGCTCTCGTAAGTCACCCAGTCGTCAATTGACGCCAGCTTGTTTTCAAGGGTGCGTGTATATGCAGCACGGTCTGTATTGCGCGGGTTGCGCCGTGGCAGTGTGGGTGTTACAGTAGCCTGGATATCGAAGCGGATCCACCTGTGGTCCGAGCAGGAGGCCTCCTTGGAGACCTGCCATCCGGTAATGGTTGCCGCTGCGCCCTCCGAGGCCAGAGTAAGGTCTATAATTGTACGGCTGCGCCTGGTTACAAAGGTCGGTTCAGAACCTGTGTTTAGTAGGGTTAAGTTGGTTGAGAACAGATAGTCTACTAAAGTCTTACCCCTTTCATTCTGCGTGTCCATGCCCCACAGAGGGTGGTGGGCGTTGGCATCGGCCCCTATGATAACCTCCAGCCCGGTGCACTCGCAATGTCTTACGAGGCGGGCGAGGTCATGCGGGGGCGGTTCCTCAGCCTCGGGCATATATACCGAGGCGAGGGCAATTACCACCTCTGTGTCGTCACGCTGTATAGTCAGCCTAGCTGCAGAGATATCCCTGCAACAGAAATCTGTTAGTGGCTGTGTTTTTAGGTTTTCTGTAGTATAGATACACGATCTGGGTTGGTCGTGGTCTGTAGTAACTAAGAGCTTACCCCTAAGATTGGAGAGGCCTTGTATGCGGCCAGCCCTGATCCACGGCTCCTGGATCAAAGCGATGGCTGTTTGTTGAACCTCCAACCACTTCCGTAGCTGAGCCGTCGCGGTCTGACTGTGGTGGAGGTTAGCCTGCAGGACCCTACAGGTCGACGAAAGGGACGCCATCGCTGGTCGCGCCCTCCTCGTCACCTGCTAGTCGCAGCCCGGCGAACAGGTCGCCCGCGTCGAAGCCCTCCTCCCCGGGGTCCGAAACCGACGACAGGATGATGTCGTCGATCTCTTCTCCCGATGAGAGGACGGCGTCCACGCTGGCGGCGGAGTCCACTGCCGGCGCTGCTGCTGCAGGAGTGTCCGCGGGTGGCTCCGCGGAGTTTGATGACGGAGGTTTCTCGTCCTCCGGTTTCGCGACCATGGTTTCTGTGGCCGGATCCCAACCCTGAGGGACATCGGCAAATTTGCCGTTCGGGCCCTGGAATTTGATGTACACCGTCCCTGCGCAAAATGAGAGACGGCGTTCGGCTTTCATCAGGGCCGGAATTTGGTCCTCAGGGATGCCAACCACAATGTACCATGCCGCGGCCTGTTTGTCGCCGTGCAGCAGTACCCACCTCCTGATGTCCACCCAGGAGTTTTGGTAGCACAGGGCTCGCCCAATACTGGTCGGCTCTGTGAACATCCCCTGCTCATTGGGGATGAGTATGCCACATCGTACGCGGCGCTGGATCTCCGACTGCCTCTTGATCACCAGCGAAGTGCCGGCGGGAAGAGGCATCTCGGAGACGAGTTTCCCCAGCCAGGCCAGCGTGTGTTCGGTGCCGCACCACAGCCTAAGGACCCCACCGGCGAAAATCGGTTTGGCCCTGAAGTTCGGTGCGGGGACGTCCGGTTTGGGGGAGCAGGACTCAGCAATGATCTGCTTCTGTATGGCTGCTAGCACCTGCTCCGACACCTCCCTGCTGATGAGCCCCGTGCGGCCGCATGTGACTGCGACGTCGAGGTTGGTGCTAGCAGCTTGGGCGTAGCTCTGGTGGGCGACCCGTTTGGATCTATCAAGACACGGCCGCTTGTGCTCGCCACGAGGGGATGAGGTCTCGTTGAGAGCTCGCTTGGCCGCGGTCTGATCCATCCGAACGGGCCGCTGGTTCCTGTGCTGGCCCTGTACCTCCGCGCCAGCAGGCGGTTGGCTAGGTCCTGGTTGGCTGGTGCCAGCCACGGCCTGCGATCGCTTGCCTGCGGAGAAATTGACATTACCGCTGGCCGGTTTACCCGTAGCCGCGGCGTTAGCCTGTATGGTTACTTGTGAAGTTTTCTTACCTCTCCACAGTTGACGACGCTCTTTCTTCGTCAGTCTTGTCCTCTTTTTACCGACCCCTTCCGAAGAAGTTGGGGCGGTCTGCCTCGGGTGGTCAGCGCAGCAGCACTGGGTACTCTCCGAGGATTTCCCCTTGGTGCCCTTGCGCTTGCTCCTCTGCACCTGCCAGGCGAGCGCAAACTCGTCTCCGGTGATACCGGGCTCCACCGGCTGGCCAGTAACGGCCGGTGGTAGAGCGGCGGCTTGAGGATCCACAGGCAGAGGTGGGTGTTTGCTAATAGCCTCACCTTCGGAGTTAACCGTCGGTGTAGGCTGTGTACCTGCGAAGGAACGAGGAACGGTACTGGTCCCGGGCAGCGCCGATTTCCTCGGTTTATTACGGGACTTTGTTTTGGTCTTGGCAGCGGTTTTCGCCACTGCCGGACCGGAACCCGCGCTGGAGCTTGCCGCAAAAGCAGCAGAGCGCCCAGGGGCGACAAAGGTGGGAGCCTCATTGGCTTTCGCCTCCGCTCCAGTATGTGTATGTGTTTGTGGTGTGTGTGTTGGGTGTGTGTGCGTAAGTGTTTGTGATGTTTGTGTGTGTGGTGTGTGTGTGTGTGGTGTGTGTGTGTGTGGTGTGTGTGTGTGTGGTGTGTGTGTGTTTGGTGTGTTAAAAGGTTTTTTGTTGTCCATATTATTGTGTAGTAAACATTCATCTCTCTGGCTTCCCACCCTCCATGGAGCCCGCACCTGGGAGCGTCTCGCTACAAACTAGCTCGAACGCTAAGACTACCAGAGAGATATAGGTGCGCAGGGCTGGCTTACAGTGCGACATCGGGTGCTTGATCGGGTTGGTAACCCTCACTTACACCGTCAGCATGACCTTAACCCACCGCTTCGGCCTTCCAAAGATGACCTCCACGGACCCCCCGCACCTCGCCGTGCCCCTCTGACGGGACACTGTGGCCATTTCCCCACCCTTGGCTATTGGGTGGGGCCACCGTTTCGCTTGAAATCCGGACCAAAGAGGGCGTGTTGCCTTACGGACGCATTAACACCAGCGCCGCTCGGCTCAACCCCCCAGGACTCCTTCATCCCCGCTTACGGCGCTCAACTGCGCAGGTCCTAGCGCAGGTGACTCGATTCCCCTGCTCATCGCCAGCTGGATTTAGTGGCGGTTAAGCCCACAACCACTCAGTCACAGAGGGTCGTGGTTAGGAGTGGAAAAGCGCCTGGTGGTTTCTGTTGCGTCTATTTCTTAGGGAATTAGACCAAGAACAGGGCGGCAACCTCGTGAAGGTGGATCCACCAGACTTGCCTTGGGGATCTACGCGACTGTTGCGCTCTCCCCCAAGACCTCGCCACCTTACTGACTCTGAAGGAGCAGTAAGGTAGGCTTGCATCTATACTACCAAGCAAAGCGTAAGCAAAGCGTGTCGTTGTGCAACCGCAAAAGCATAAATACAAACCCTCCCCTAGCCCTGCCCTCAGCCTAGGCATTATAAACCAATGTTCGTTTAGCACAGAACAAAACGTAAAGCGTCTATATCGCACAGAACAAAGCGTCTATGTCGCACAGAACAAAGCGTCTATATCGCACAGAACAAAGCGTCTATATCGCACAGTAAAGTACAACAATTTCGGAGTAAGGACCCAATAGTAAGCGGAGGAACACAAGGCTCAACTCGACGCACTTACTTGTGGTAATTACAACGAAATACAACAATACAGATCGGGAACTACAAAATGCGCCTACGCAGAATGCAGCAAACCGCCATATTGTGATTGTTATTTTGATCAGTGTTGCCAGTGGCAGATAGTCAAATATAACATGAGATAGCTCAAAAAGTAACATTTTCACGAGAAAAGTAACATTACCTTATTAAGTGGAAAACGACACAATACCATATTATGGCACTTTATTACACAAACATTAAAATAAGTTTCCTTCCTGTCCCATTTCTTAAACTTTCAAAAAATCGTAATAATCCTTGATCAAATAATCGACTGAGGATGCTGAAAAAGAAAAACATACAATCAATGATGTGTGTTTAGTTATTATACCAACCAGTTTAGTAATTAAATGTCTTTCAATTCTGCAACTTACTTTGTCATCGTTTTTCATAATCATCATATGAAAAAACGTCATCAAAATAACTATGCTAATTTTAACTGGTAGAACCTGGAAAAAAGCGTTTTTATTAGCATTGTAGTCCTTCATGAAAAATAGTTTGTATTGAGATTTAAAGAATATTGTGCAATTAGTACCTTCACCACTCTTGCTATAAATTATTTTTGCATGCATCATTGCTATCGAAGGCTCAAAATTTGTGGCGTTCTAAATGTTTGCTTTAATAGCCATCAAAGAAGAAATGGTTGAAGTGTTTAGCTTGTTCCTGTTTTCGCATTTAATTAATTTAAGTTGACTAAAAATTCGTTCCACGCATGCATTCGAAAAAGGCAACACAAGCAAAAGCCCGATAACTTTTTTTAAATTTGGAAACAATGTAGTACCAGTCAAATCCTTCAGCTTCAAAATTTTACTCCAGTATTCTTCAACATTTGGAGACAAATCTAAATCACTATGGTCAAGGAATGCATGCTTTTTCCATTCTTTTTGTAGCTCAACATCATTAACATCATCTTTAATGTTTGGGAATCTGATCACCACACCAGATAAATCTTTTATTTCAAATTTTTGTGCTACGCTTGGTTCAATGATTTCTATAATGCTGTATATTGGGTCAGAAAAATCATATCGTTGCGTTATTTGTTTTAATGATTCTATGTAAAACATGAGACAACTTCTTTTGAAGTCTGTGATTTCGGTTTTCGGTTCAGGGATTTCTTTTGAAAGTTCATCAATTGATGATTGTGCAGCTACTCCTAAATATATTTTCTCAAGGGGCACAAAAAATCTTGGATTTGCGTATTCTATTCGGTAGGCATCAGTAGTTTTACAGTAATTGAATTGCATATAGTTGGTGGCTATTGATTTTATTAATTTGTGTGTTTCAGGTTTTAATTGGTGGAGTAATGGTTTTTCAGACTGGAACAGGCGATTGAAATCGTTGAATAGATCTAGGACG